>OZ024878.1:48695959-49939292 GCA_964017185.1 Rugalucina vietnamica | reverse complement strand
TATTTTTCTTATTTTTGCTCAAAACATAGATTGTGGGTACACGTTAGAACCGCCTCAACGAGGCGGTTCTAACGTGTACCCACAATCTATGTTTTGGAGCACAAATAAGAAAAATAGGTATACCTCTGCAAACCCCTTTTCTTCTATATAAAAGTGAGGTTCAAGGGGATATACATTTCATGGACATGTTTTCATGATGGACCTGTTAGACGGTTTTGACAAATTTGTAAGACCAGTTGAAAATCAAACAAAATCAGTGGATGTTTATGTCTTCTTTTTATTTGTCGCACTCCAGGATTTCGATGAAGTACAGGAGAAGTTTTCCGTAACCGGAGTTTTTATTCTATCATGGATTGATGAACATTTGATATGGGCCGAAGATGTGATTCAAAACTATGGAAATATAACAACCGTATTCATGGGGTATAAAGATGTTTGGGTTCCGAAACTTATACTAACAAACCCATCCCAGAAATTGGATTCGTTCGGAAAGGAGTGGCAGCTTATACGGTATGTATCAAATGGGCGTTCGGAATGGTTTCCCGTAGATCTTATTAAAGCCACGTGCTCTATAGACGTGTGGTTAGCCAGCATTTATCGTACATTGACATGTTCCTTTGGACGGGATACAGAATCCGATGCAGACTCAGTTAAGAGGAAAAGCGGAAAGGAAATACATGTATCTAAAGCCGAAACCGGGGACAAGTTCAAGAAACGAAACACGGTTTATGAAATCTTGCGTCTAAAGAAGCTTATAAGCATCCCCATGTTCGCGGATTCAACTCAGATGTAGAAAATGAAATCGAGACAAAAATTAGATGGAAAGACATTAGCGAAATGTTCGACTATATTTTGTTGGCTGTGTTTTCACTCGTAACTGTAATTAGTTTCATAACATTTCTCGTAGCATTACGAAAACTTGCCCAT
This sequence comes from Rugalucina vietnamica, assembly GCA_964017185.1. Taxonomy (NCBI): domain Eukaryota; kingdom Metazoa; phylum Mollusca; class Bivalvia; order Lucinida; family Lucinidae; genus Rugalucina; species Rugalucina vietnamica. Next base: position 49,938,365 of record OZ024878.1, on the reverse strand, counting down.
GCAATATATGGAGATTTTTTAAGTTGGAAAAATTGAAAATTTTCAGTAGGAAACTTTTGATATTTTTCTTATTTTTGATCAAAACATAGATTGTGGGTACACGTTAGAACCGCCTCGCCAAGGCGGTTCTAACGAGTACCCACAATCTATGTTTTGGAGCAAAAATAAGAAAAATAGGTATACCACTGCATACCCCAGTTTTTCTATATAAAAGTGGGGTTTAAGGGGGTACACATTACACGGACATGTTTCCTGATGGTAACTCAAGCTCAGTAACACTTTTTACAAGGCAGATAATACGTCTACACAACATGGCGGGTTTCAAACCCAAACTCTGCCAATGCGATGATCTTCCACTGCGAAATCATGTTTACCCTTATAATCTGATATCATCTTAAAATTTAAAAAAAGAAATGGCACGTTTATTTTTTCATTAGCCGGACTTACATGTACAAAAGGAATCAAAGTGCTTGAGAAAAAAGAGAAAAAGTACTAACCTTATAATCATGGGCATTGTCTGCAACTTGTTTTGTACTAACGTTGTTCTCTGTTACAGCCAATTACACATTGCAATTCTGTATTATATCAATGTTGCTGCAAGATGTGCATTTTAGACCACCATACAAAAGTATACACAAAGAAAATCCTGTCTACAATATATGCTCTAAATTATTTTTGCTCTCTCTCTCTCTCTCTCTCTCTCTCTCTCTCTCTCTCTTTCAATAGCTCTTCATTTTCTGCTTTTTATTCTCTTTCTTGGTCCTCACCTTCTTTATCACAGGATTCTTGTACTGTATTCTCTGCATCTTGTGCATTTTTAGGCATCATTTTTTCCAAATTCATTTTCTGATTTCTTAACCGTTTTGTCTTTAAAACTTACAGCGTCATCAATTTCTTCCGTGCATGCGGCGCCATTGCCACTTTTAACTCTTTTGTAAATAACTTTATCAATGTTTTCATTATCCCCACGCTCGCATATCACATACTTCTCAGCAACACCCTTCTCCCCATTTTCTTGGTCACCCTTCCCCTTCTCCCCCACCACAAAGTCTAGGAAACGGAACAAGATATCGTTGCATTTGTAACAAATTAAATAGATTCAAATGATCTTATGTTCAGTACGGTAATCTGATTAGTCTATGGCTTACCTTTCTTTCATTGCATATTACTGCATATACCGTACTCGTTCTAATTAGCGCACAGTGCGCTTAACTATTTTATAAATAATTTGAACTCAAGGTACATGTCGCTAAACATAATTCTAATTAATGCACAATACGAACGAAAACAAATCATAAATTGCTGAAATAATCATATCAAAAATAGCAGTGATAGTGACACTAAAATTTTTCATTCGTTCCAAAACACTGTTTGATCATTCAAGGTTAAGGTTTGATGCGGTATCTATATATACGTAAATTAGTGGAAAATACCAGTATGCTAGCCGAGCAGTTTGCGTTTATGCGTTTATGCACATGTTTTTTTTTTTTTTTTTTTTTTTTTTTTTTTTTTTTTTTTTTTAACTTCCAGGATGTGCATATATCAGTGTTGTCTGACATATATTCAGGGCAGTTGTGCGTTGAGCCGATTATAAATGAGGTCATAAATGCGGCTAAACTTCAGCTGCACATAGTGCAGTCTGTGCTGCATGGAAAAAAATGCTGTACTGGAGCCAGTTGCTCAAAATTAATACGATTCTTTAAAATTTCTAATGGCAATATTACAAATACACTGTTATTTTTTGTTTAAACAAATGCATTGCAAAGGATTCTCACATATTTTCAACAAAAATAATGGTGTATTTGCTTTTGAAATGGATATACGTGTATAGTAAACAAATTGAGAACTTAACAACAACGTTAAGCTAACTAAGTTTTGAACTATTGGGCCCTGGTGATCAGTACAAAGTGGTCATTAATTGCAACAGCTTATCAGGCACTCCGACTCCACCAGTGTTATATTCAGTTCACTCAAAGTACATGCAAACGTTTTGGGGACTGGTGATTTTCAATTCTTACCGGCCTTCTGTCCAACATCAAAATATTCCTATGTAGAACTCTCAAAAATATAGAACATTCTTCATTCTTCAATATGGGGGAAGAAAAAGAAGAAGAAACGAAACAATATCCTATATGAGCCACCGCATGGGAAAACCAACAATCTGCATTGGCGAAAACAAAGGTGCAGATCAGCTTCGCAGTAACTGCGAAGCTGATCAGCACCTTTGTTTTCGCTACACGGATAGTACAATTCCTCTACCTTCTTAATCCAAAATTTCCAGCCTCTAACCATCTTCTTTGACTGTACAGCACGGTTTGTGTCAGACCTGGTCGGAACCCCAAATTGTTGGTTTTCTCATGCACAGGCTCATATCCGTCTACATTCTAATCCAAAACATGCAGCCCCTCTTACATGTACCCATTCTCTATGATTAAGACATGACGGCAAAATGTGTACCCCTGACAACCCACTTTTATACTGGTTAATTTGGGTATGCAGGTTATACAGTTTTCTTATTTTTTGTGCTGGGTACTCGTTAGAATCGCTTCGCCGAGGAAGTTCTCACGTGTACACAGAATCTATATTTTTTAGAAAAAAATAAGAAAAAATATTTCTTTTCTTATTTTTTACTGCTCAAGAACAATATACGTATGTACATGTATATTGCATGGTCATGTTTTCGTAATTAGCCCAGCTTGTACCGCTTGAACCCTATCCAGCCCCCGCCCCCCCCCCCCCCTGCCTCATCGTAAGACAGGCTATCTGGTGACGTAGCTCATACATCAGGAAAACTTGTCCGTAAAATGTTTACCCCCTTAAACCCCTTTTCTTTATTTTTGATTCAAAACATAGATTTGGGGAAACTCATTATAACCGCCTCGGCGAGGCGGTTCTAACGTGTACCCGCAATCTATGTTTTAGCAAAAATAAGAAAAATATGAAAACTTTTCTACTGAAAGTTTTAATTTTTTACTGCTGAAAAAATTCTCTGTATATTGCATGGGGACGTTTTCGTAATGTAAGTTTAACGCTGTATTGTTTTCGGACAGTCAGTCGTACCACACCAGCTGTTGTACGCGCCGACTGTCAAAATGACAGCAAAGTGCGTACATTTCGTTTGTTTAGACAGATCAGTCCAACAGCTTTTTTGTACGTGTCCATTAATTCTAGACTCTGCGCACATCAGGGCTACTGCTATAAAAGGGCAGCGACGTTATTGGACAACATAGTTCAACAAATTTTGAACATCGAGTGTGTGAACGTTTTAAATAAAATCAAAATGAACAAAATTCTATTAGGAGTTGCTGTAGTTGTAGCAGTTTTCTGTAAGTAAAATGATTTATATATAGTAAACAATAATCATTTTTATCATGGCATAATTTGTCGAAGGTTCACATAGTACTTTTTCATCTTATTTATTTATTTATTCATTTATTTATTTTTTCATTTATTTATTTATCAGTACTAATTATATTTATATACATGTAGTTGCATTTCTAATGCATCTTTATGAATCTATAGAACTTAATTACAATTCATAGTTTCATGAACAACATCGTGTCACGCGACGTCACATGCGATGTCACATGATCAAACATGGCTCTCACAAATGGAATTGGACGTTATGAACACCATGACGTCATCGATGCTGTTCCGCTGTTCGAGCACACACAGTGTAAATTTACTATTTGCTTGTAAATGTGATCGCCTTGATAATTTTTTAACAAGCGATAGAGAGAAATGAATGTACAATGTAAATATAAGCAATGAGCCAAATTTTTCTGAGGTTCATGGAGCTACGAACCGCAATCATGAGGTCGCTAGCAAAGCTGACATGAACAACTTCGGGGTTCATTCTGTTTGCACGCGACCCACTGCAGTCCATAGCTCTATGAACATCAGAAAAGTGAAATTATTTTCTTAAATAAATACCAGTGTATAATAATGATCTTTATAGTGGGAATTTCTTTCTGATTGCACCGTTTACTGATCATTGCCTATTTTAAAGTATTTTTACATTTTATATAAATACCAGTGCATCTCTAGTCTCTGAGCTTAAGTTCAAGTAAAGACAATTCTTTTTGAAGAAACATGTATAGTCGGTTCAAGAGACTTAAAAACGGATCTTGTATTGTCTGTATGCGTGACAACGGTGTACGTTGCATATTGTAGCCATGAGCATACATTACAGGTCTAAGCGACGCCCAGAATGAGCCCGGATGCCCGATCGCAGCCTGCCACAAAATTAGGTACCCGGACGCGTGTAGAGCTGAAACATACCAAGTAGTAGACGGAAAGCTGTGCCAACACTGCGATAAATGTATAGCCAAAGGTAGGCCATGCTTTTGAAAATTGTCTCTCGTTTTGTATTTGAAGGCTTGAGTGACGCCCAGCCCGGGTGCCCATCCATTGGCTGCCCATATATCCTACACCCAGATGAATGCAGGGCAGACGCTTATATTATAAGAGATGGAAGGCTTTGCAAAGATTGTGATAAGTGTATACCACAAGGTAGGCTGTTTTCCGCTTAATGTAGCCCAACTAACACTCGTGGCTTTTAAATTTCTCGATTTGTTTCCGGCATGGTATTTTCATGGACTGGAATTGCCTTATACTTGAATAGAATACTGCGAAAAATGTCAAAATGGCTCTTTTTGCAGAGATTTGCTTTCGTGATTCTCTCTCTCTCTCTCTCTCTCTCGCTGAATCGCTTGCTAAAATAAGCTACTTTCTGTTCATTCTTGAACTCGAAGACTTTTCCGTATCCACATTGGGTCTTTGTGTGTCATTTTTTTTTTCAAGATACAATTACTCATTGTTTCAAATGGTAATAAAATAAATGATTTACAATTTATTAACAAAAGATTCTGGACTTTTGAAGAGAAAAATAAAATATCTATTTCGACGCAATAACTGCTTTGTCACGGTAGTATCTATATATACCAGAAATGAACAGAACAGAGACGCGTTAGACGACTATCCAGAATGCATTTTGAAATATAACCTATTATTTTCTTTGCAACCATTTGGGTCAAAGTCATTTATCGTTCGTCTGTGTATAATAATCTTTAACCAAAGTTTTCTGTACGACTCGAATGCCGAACACCGCCAACGCATGTTGAATAGCTTTTAAAATGATATTTATACACTATTTAAAGGGGATAGCACATTTAGCTGAAATAATATAGTCTACCATGTAAGCTAGTCTACCGTGTGGCCCTCTAAAACATATCTACTGCATTTTAGGTGTACCAGTTGAAAATGGTTGCCCAGTGATGCCCTGTCTCCTGAAGCTGATCCCAGAACAATGTAGAGCCCGCAGCTACTTCTTCTGGAAGGGAAAGATGTGCCCAGATTGTGATGTTGATATATGCCCACCAACGGCATAGAGTGTACAACCATCATCGGCATCTATAGAGAAATATACCGACATTGACATGGATATTGAAATGAAATAATCAATTTTGCTGTTTGATGTTACTATAAGAAATTAAAGCAATTAAAACCCCTTCTGTCCAGATTGTGATGTTGATATACGCCCACCAAAGGAATAGCATCAGGAAAACATGTCCGTGCAATGTATACCCCCTTATACCCCACGTTTATATAGTAAAACTGGGGTATGCAGGGGTATACATATTTTTCTTATGTTTGCTTCAAAACATAGATTGTGGGTACTCGTTAGAACCGCCTCGACGAGGCGGTTCTAACGTGTACCCATAATCTATGTTTTGAGCAAAAATAAGAAAAATATCAAACATTTTCTTCTGAAAATTTTCATTTTTACAACTTAAGAAAAATCTGTACATTACATGGGCACGTTTTCGTAATGGAGTGCCCATCATCGGCATCTATAGAGAAATATATCGACATTGACACAGATATGGAAAGGAAATCATTTGCTATTTGATGTTACTATAAGAAATTAAAGCAATTAAAATCCGCTCTGTCTCAATTTATTTCACTGAAGCAGCCCGACTCGCACTGAGTCTGTTGTCCGTAGTACACGGCCACAAATTCAGCTATTTCATAGTAAAATGCAATGATAATATATTCATTTGCGGTCCCACAATGCAGCTGCGGGATTCGAAACGTGTAAGTGACTTCGTGTTCTCTTGTTTTATTATCAATTACTCTTATTTTAAGAAATCTTTCGAAAATCGGAGAATGACATGATGTGGGTAATTTATTTAGCTCTTTTCATCTCCAGTCGATCTGCTGAAAACATGGCCTGTGGTTTGGAATCAAATTCTAGATTTTAATGCACGAACAAGCTGCACAACTTCGTTTTCCAACTTATGCAATGCGTCCATGTTATTCAGAATATTTTATTTTGACTAATGATGAAGATTTTTGATCAAAAACGTCATCTGTATACCTCTGATTGGAAAATAATAGATATGCTATGAAGTGGCGTGATAAGCGATGAAGAAAGGAGACTAGCTATGAAGAAAACTTGTTATACTATGAGCAAGAGCAGTCCAGTTGATTGTACTATAATGAAATGCACTGGTCATCGTTGTATTGTTAAGCGGCGTATTTTATGGCCTCTTCAGCTTATTTGGCAACCAAGCAAAGCTGGTAATTGTCTTTCTTGTTTTGAAAAAGTATGGAAATAGTAAGTATATATTGCACATAATTAGACCGCTGCACTTTCTCTAGCTCATTATCAATATAATCACTCTTACGCTTACATCGGACCATTCAATCAGACGTTGGAATTAAAATCTGACACCGGTGCACCCTTTTAAACTGTTTTTATAATGCAGCAATGCTGGTTACTGTCTGAACCCTGATAGTTCCATGTACAAGAAGAAGTAAACTGATCTCTATCTGTAACGCGTTGAAGTTTTTTCTCTAATAGGAAGCGAAGTACATATCAACAGTACTTAAATATAAATATAAGCATGCATATCTACAAAAACACGAGATAATACCTGTGATAAATAAACACATACTATAAGAAAAAAAGTTCTTCTAAAGGAAGAAGAGTCATGCTTTTTCAAAACAATAAAGACATTTACCAGCTTTGTTTAGTTGCTGTCGAAGCTGAGGAAGCTATTAAATACAGCTCTTGACAATACAGTGCTGATCAGCGTATTTCGTCAATACAATCAACTGGACTGCTTTTTCTAAAAGCATAATGTTTTCTTCGTAGCTAGACCTCTTTCTTCAACGCTTATCACGCCACTTCATAGCATATCGATTATTTTCCAATTGCAGGTATATTGATAACATTTATGATCACAAACATACATCATTAGTCAAAATAAATCTTCTGAATAAAATAGGCGCACTGCAAAAGTTGCAAAACGAAGTTGTGCAGTTTGTTTGTGTTGACAATCTAGCATACAACCTAAAACACATGTGTTGCACTCACCTCAAACGTGATTCCAAACCACAGGCTATGGTTGTAGCAGATCGGCTGGAGGTGAAAGAAGCTAAAATATATTACCCACATCATGTCATTCTCCGATTTTTGAAAGATGTCTAAAAATAGGAGTGCTAGATAGTGCAACAAGAGAACACGAAGTCACTTACACGTTTCGAACCCCCCAGCTGCATAGTGGGAAGTACCGCAAATGAATTTATTATTGGATCGGTGGCCTTGTAGTATGAACATCGATTCCAAAGCTGATTGGCTCAGTCACAGACACTTCACGTTGAGCATGATTCATTGAATGGGAAAGCCGAAAAAACGTTTCTATGTTTCTATAATTTCCCCGACATTGAATGCTCGACGAACGATATTATGTTTAAAGAAAGGCTAAATACGAAACAGCCTATGTCACACCGTGACAGGGAAAACATATACGCATCTTCTTAAGGATGATAACGACCGTAAAGGAGATTTTAAACGGCTTAATAATTTTCTTAATTATATTTTGAAGATACTTTTACATGTTTTCTTTCCAAAAAGCAAATAAAAAGTGTGTGGGCGCGTGTGTGTGGGTGGCGGTGGGGGGTAGGGCACTATGCTTAATTTTTATTAATATTGGTTGCAAGAACACCCATAGTGTGTGCCGAACAAGGCTTATTTTGCTAGTTGCTTCTGCTCTTTGGCAAAGAAATAAATTCGAAAAGTACAGTAAAACTATTCATTGTACCATATATTTCGATAAGACTAGACGTTGTTGAGTGTTCAAGTATGAGCTTTGCCTAAAATGGTATTACATGGAAATTACTTTAATTGGCCAAACAGTTTCAGAGGAGATGTTTAAAATTGTGGACGACCACAATCTGACCGTGTCGATTTACCTCATGTCATAAAGTTTTATTTACACTAGAAATGGTTACCTTTTTGTCTTCTGTATCATGGTGAAGCACGCATAACGAAAACATGCCCATATGATATACAGTAATTTTTTTTCAGGTCAAAAATCGATAATTTTCAGAGGAAAATTTTTTATATTTTTCTTATTTTTGCTAAAAACATAGATTGTGTGGGCACGTTAGAAACGCCTCGGCAAGGCGGTTCTAACGAGTACCCACAATCTATGTTTTGGGGCAAAAATAAGAAAAAATAGGTAAACCCCTACATACCCCAGTTTTACTATATAAAAGTGGGGTATAAGGGGTATTCATTACACGGACATGTTTTTCTGATGTGTGTGCATGTCTTGTTTACCATTGTCACAGTTTTGTCACAAATTTACCGTTATAGATATGAATTTACAGTTATGTGATTCTTGAAATAATCGTATAATTTTGAAATCCAAATCAACTATATACTCTGTAACGAACTTGCTCTATGTAAAATATGCCGGGTTTTGACAAGTAATACTTACTTTTTACACACACCATTTCACTCATATCCGAATTACATGCTATTGAAAAGGTTTGTTGCGGGGCGGAGATTCTGTGTTTGTTCTATTAAGTTTCTAAATAAATGTACATATACTAAAATATCAGGGCATTTATTATTTTAAGTTTCAAACTAATAACGATGGTTTAATTTGTTATGATCTGTCTCATATAAAATATACTGTATGACAGTTAATTAATGTTTAATGAAGATACATGCACAAACCATCAATGCACTAGTTCAATTCCATATCCCAAAATAATCTGAAAATTAATACCAATGCCAATGCATTATTTGGTTGAATAATGCTAATGTCAATGCATTGGTTATATAAACTAGCTAATGCCAATGCTCCAAATCAGTTTGCTCCATTGCTCCAATGCTCCGTTACCTGATCGTTGCCTACTTATACCTTTTAATGCTAAAGACAATGTCTTATTGCTTACTAGTGCTGCCCAAGCTTGATCCAAACATTATTTTTGTTTTAATTTAGCATCATAGAATAGAAAATCAAAAAGTATTTCCATGCCTTTCCATTCGTTTTCTCCTTAACATGGAAACTATGCCTGGCGACATGGTAAAAATGCATACCCCACTGTCATATAACATAACATGTTTTAGTATTCTGTGTAAAACGCACACACAAAAAAAAACAAAACAAAGTTAACCCGAGATCTTTAAGAGCAGTGAGCATATAAATGACAAAGGGGCTGGGCCATACCGTGGTTTCGGCTACTTAAGCCTCTTCAGGGACCCTTAGATTTGGCAACATGGAGCCAAAGAGAATTACTGCAAGTTCGCATTTTTTAACAGGGTAGTCGATACAAAGACTAGCATTCCAAATGGGACCAAATACATTAAACGTTAGTTAGGAAATGATTTTTTTTTTCAAATTGAGAGACAGAGAAAGAACGGGACTATCAAAACTTATATCACTAAAATAAATTTTGTTGTTATAGAAAGGAAAAACAAGCGAAAGATTTTTTTTCGCATTCCTTTTGCGATTAAGTATAATTCTATTATTATCGTCGTATACTGAAAAGGTAAAAGTAGACACTGATCAGAACATGGCACAATTAGAAAGTCATTTCCACCCCACAAACCGAGGGGTGAGAAAAAACTAAAATGACACTAAGGTACTTATATACCAAAACATATCGTAAGCCGAGTGAGCAGCTATTCCCAAATAAGGCGGCCACTCAGTTAACAAACCTAACTAAAAGTATTGAAACGTACATAAGGCTCAAATAGCACAAAAATTCGACTTCAAAGCACAAAACAATTATAACTATAACAGAAGTATCGCCTTGGAACACTCAGTGATATAAATTTCATGGGGGTGGGGGGGGGGGGCTTGAACCGACTTAACAGGCGCCTGACTCTCAGTTCACAACATTAAGTTAGTTGTTTAGTTGTTTGGTCCTTGAAGTATCGGAGCAAGAAGCCACTATTTATTTGCCTCTGGTATAACTCCCCCAACGTCCAAATGTTCAATTTCAGCATTTATTTTCATTATCTTTATAATGATTGCCATTTATATAGAGTATTCAAGTTATATTTTCAAGTCGAATCGAATTAACCAATCGTCTTTCTACAGATCAACACTAGCCGCTTTCGCCCTGAGCTGTCGCCTACACCAAGTAAAATCGAATCAGCCAATCACAACCAATCGTCTTTCTACCAATCAACACTCGCCGCTTTCACTGATTGGGCTTTCCCACAACTTGTTTTTACCCTGCATCCAATAAGAACCGTCTCGCACCATGGTGGTAAATGCATCACGTGGAGAAGGGCTGCACCAAAACTGCAAAAGGTGTAAATTTTGAATAGCAGATGCGTCAAATGATCGACGAGTCTACTTAGTAGCACGTCAACGGCATAATGGTCAAAGGATATTCAGATTGTATAACAGAATAAATACTTACTGTGCGGGCAACTGAAGTGTAACGGAAAACGGTTATTACAATACGGTATACCTTTCACGTGCTATTTCATGGACTCGTCGTACTTTTGACGCACCTGAGGTCAAAACCGAGCTATAGTAACAACACTTTTTATACAAGAACCACTACACTATAATTTAAAAAAAGGACGTTAAGGTCCTCTTGGATATGCTCTTAAGGTCTTTTGGATACCACAAACGACATTTATTTCCAAGGATTCTGTGTTGTTGTTGTTGTTGTTGTTTTTTTTAACATTTTTCAGGAGGGAAGTGTTTAACCGTAGTATTGACCTCTCCATATGTTTTCAGTATTCTGTCAATCATTTGACGTAATAAGGCTCCTTATGGGTTTGTGAAGGTGCATTTTTCATAACTGTTTCAATGCACGATATTGAATTCCCTTTCTTGGGCCCCATGCACTTCGAGGCTAGACTAGGCTAGAGCTTGTTTTGTCGGCCATTTTTGTCACTTTTCATCACTTCGATAAATAAATCTACTTTCTTCACGCTTACGAGATCAGTAAATACGATGCTTATGATAAAATTAAACTGGAGATGTATTGTTTAATGATATTAAGTAGTGTTGCTTAGTTTCAAATGTTTTTAAATTATAAGATTTGGACAAACTCTCTTGATCGTTGACCTATTTATCGGAAAACGATCCATATGAAATTATGTTGTTTCCAATAGTATACAGTGTTCTCGTTCATGTCCGCTTTCATAGATGATTGACATGCGGTATCACGATCTACCGGACTGGACCGAAACTGTCCGAAACGAACCGATATTGTCCGAAACGGACATAGATTGTGATAACAAGAAAATTATAGCATGTTACTAAAAAATATAGCATGAAAGTTTGATGTTGCTAGAGCCAGTCAGAATAATACTACCACAGAATCAAGCAATAATGGAAGGACAAGGTCAATCCAGAATGGTTCGAATTTTTCACCACATAGTAGCATGTGAAGCATTTTATGTGCACAACAACATTGTGATTTACTTAGAACGCAGGAAAATCGTACCGGAAGAGTTATTGCGCCCTGCATACATGTATCCGTCATGTAACCAGATTTCTTATAGTACGGATTTATGCTACATCACAAGACGTCACAAAAATTTAGTTTAACCTCACTTTTAAGAATATACCATTTGAGTCACGTGATAGCAGATTTTGGCTTATGCCACATAACCTTAGATTTAAATTGTATTTATAGCACAGCGTTGAAACTGGATTCACCTTGTCCTTCCATTATTGCTTGATTCTGTGGTAGTATTATTCTTATTGGCTCTAGCAAAATCAAACTTTCATCAGTATTTGAAATCTTTGTTTGGAGACTCAGAGAATCTAATCAAGTTAGGCACAAGCACGCTATACAACTTTGGGTCACTCAGATAGCAAGAATATATGTTTGGAATTTTGAATAAAATCATCTTTTGCTGGTGAAATTTTACATAGGTTTGTTTGTTTCTTTTAAGTTTTAAAGGTCAAGTCAACAATTTTTCAGACGTGGTGATGAAACCATTACGATTTAACACAGTATCTGTTTTATTTAGTATCAAAATGCACTAAACGTTACCGTAATTAAAAGGAATAATTCTTCTTGTCGATGTAGATTAATATCACAATATCGTATTATTTTAAACTTCCAAATTTCTATGAACCCCTCCGTATAGCATGTAACTAAGGACATGCTATAATTTTCTTGTTTTATATATTTTAAGTGTGTTTCCAGTTTATGGAAGATGCCCATGCAATATTAAAAGATCTTTTCGGCTGTTTTGAAAATATCAATGAAAAACAAATGATATTTTCATAGATTTGCTCAAAACAAGGGATATGGGTACACATTAGACCTGCCACTAACGAGTTCCCACAATATATGTTTTGAATCAAAAATGAGGAAAAATATGAATGACCCTATACACCCCAGTTTTACCATAAACAAGTGGGATATACAGTAAGAGTGTATAAATTGCATGCCGGACATGTTTGCACGATGATTGTTTTATATACAACCATTACGAAAACTTGCCTTGCCCATGCAATATACAGAGATTTTTTTTCAGCTGTAAAAATTGAAAAATTCCAGCAGAAAATTTTTGATTATTTTCTCAGTTTTTTTTTTTTTTTTTGTTTTTGTTTTTTTTTGTGTTTTTTTTTGCTCAAAACAAAGATTGTGGTTCTAATGTGTAGCCACAAGCTATGTTTTGAGCAAAACAAATATCGAAAAAAAATCTACTGAAAATTTTCAATTTTAACATCTTAAGAAAAATCTGTATATTACACGGGCATGTTTTGGTAATGCTACTCGCAACAAAAAAGCCCACGTGATGAGCACGTGCATTTATAGCAGTCAGGCGTCCTGAACTTGGCTCCTGGATTGTTCAATACTGTCTACAACAGGAAAGCAACCCCACCCCATGCATGTTTTGAGCAAAAATATACTTAAAAATCATTTTTTTTTTTTTTTCTGATGATTTTTTTTTTTTCAATTTTAACAACTTAAGGAAAAACTGTATGTTACATAGGCGTGTTTTGGTAATGTTATCAATATATTTACCCGCAACAAGAAAGCCCACGTGATGAGCACCTACATTTATAGCAGTCGGGCGTCCGGAACCTAGCTCCTGGATAATACTTCTTTTTTTCCATATTCACAATATTGTTCACTACCGTCTACAATAGGAAAAGCAAACCCGTTTAAGGGGCAAATGGAGTATAAAAGGCCAAATTATGTGTCTTTTCTCAGTTTTTGCTAAGACACCAATCTGTCAATATTTCTCTGAGCTCTCAATTACATCACTAGCAATAGTCAATTCTGATTGGATATTACTTCAGAGAAGAAAGTCACCTGTGAATTTATTGACAGCTCTTACCAGGAGATTAAGTATTACAGGTATTCTAATTGGCTTAAGCCCCTATCTCACTGGGATGCGACAACCGGAGACTAGTTCGCGAATAGTTCGCGACTATTACGCGACAAAGATTAACGATATAAACAAAACTTTCATGTTGCAGTCTCATTGAATAGACATTTATGCGACAAATTCGCGAATTTCGGTCTAATTTTGAAAATATATCTCACGACTGTCGCGCGATAGTCACGCGACTGTCGCACGACAGTCGTGCGACATTCGTGAGAGTGTCTCACGACTTTCCCGCGAATGTATCTTATTTTCATTTTAATTCGTACGACAGTCGCGCGACATTCGTACGAATGACGCTAAGTTTTATTTTTTCGCCAGATAGTCGCGAGTTTTTCGCATGTTGTCTCAAGACTGTCGCGCGACCGTCGTGCGACACTCGCACGACATTCGTACGAGTGTCGCGAAAATTTCGCATTGTAAATTTGCCAAAATTTCGCGGCGACAGGTTCGCGACATTCGCACGAACGTCGCGCGACCGTCGCACGACAGTCGCGCACAAGTCTTACGAAATATTTTGGGAAAAATATTCGCATCCAATTTTTAAACGTGTTTAAAACCTTCGCGACCAGTTCGCGACTAGTTCGCGACACGTGAAAATTCTCACGACACTCGCACGAATGTCGTGCGAAAGTGCCGCGACTAAATTCGCGTAACAGTCGCGAGGAATTCGCATGCCAGTGAGATACTAGCAGATATGATAGGTTTCATATGTGGGGCCAGTAGTCAAGCCCCTCCTACCTTAAATCTCATCAGGTAATCCCAGGTAATAAATCATCAAATGTGCCCCTTTAAAGACTAGAAATTACGACTAGCGTTCGTGAGTTCGAGCAATCGATTCACGCCCGTCTTTAGGTTAGGTAACTGAAAAATCGAGTTAAAGCTACAGTCACACTGTCACGTTTCGAGGCCTACGTTTTACTACGTTTCTGAAACGTAGCAATACGGCAATATACGTAGAAAAACGTATTACAACGTAGTGGAACGTATTACATACGGCTATATACGGCTATATACCTGGCCCATGCCACGTTCGAACGTTGCAAGCTCTGATTTACGTAGCTTATACCTAGTAAAACGTAGTAAAACGTAGCAAAGCGTAGTCGAATCGTAGTAAAACGTAGTACATACGTAACAAATACGTACTAAAACGTAAATTACAACCCGGAGGAACTCTACGTATCAATACGCAGGGACTACGTTCCAATACGTTTTACTACGACTTGCCACGTGTTACCCTACGTTTTGATAGGTTTCAGTAGGTTTCAGCAGGTATTACTAGGTATCACTTCGTATTGACATGCTCTACTACGATTTAACTAAGTATTACTACGTTTGGTTACGCATACGCGCCTTCATGATTGTGTGTCAACATCGGTGTCATTTCATATCTACTTTGCATGTACATGTGCGTCCATAGAAACACGTGTACGCTGACACATCATGGATAAACCTCAGCTGATTGATGCTGCTTTATCTGTGAATAGGAATCTTCTTCAGAACGGACTATTTCTGTATCTGTGGGAACAAGAAGAAGAAGGAGCCAGAGAAATGTCATCTTGCAGTGCACTTAACAGCCCCGGTGCACGCGCAGATTTGCCACCCCTGGAGTTTTTCTTTGATCCTCTCTTGGTGGTCATCATGCAACTAATTAATTTTGGTGCGGTAATTCCAATAAATACGTCACGGGTACAAGTGAACTATCCGGACGCTACGAAGTAATAACCTGATAAAACCTACTGAATCGTAGGAAAACGTATCGGCATGTAGTAAATACGTGGCTAAACGTACCAATCCCTAGTGAAACTGTGGCCCTAAGCCGTTGGATAACCGGACAATACGTAGCGATACGGAGTAAAACGTCGCAAAACGTAGCTATAACCATACTGAAACCTAACAACCTACAACCGGACAAATTTAGGGCAAAACGTGGGACTTGGAAACGTAGTAAAATGTAGGCCTCGAAACGTGACAGTGTGAATGTAGCTTAAGCCCGCCAGTAATTTTATATTACTGATCCGGTTCCAAGAAGATACTTCTGTGGTGGTTCTTATTGTTTTATGTCTGTGTTTAAAACTTTTTGTGCTTTTGTCGCCTTATGTATGTTATAATATTTTAGTTAAGTTTAGGTAACAGAGTGGCCGCCTAATGGGAAAATAGCTGCCCATTCGGGTTACGATATGTTTTCAAGGTATAAGTATACATGATTGTTATTTTAGTTTTTTCCCACCCCGGTTTTTGGAGTGGGAATCTTTTTCTGATTGCGCCTTTTCCTGATCGATGCCTACTTGTACCTTTTTATCATTCATTCAAAGCCTTATGCAAACTGTCATATAGTATATGGGACTAAAACTGTCATATAGTATATGGACCTAAAATACGAGAACCCTACCCAGGTGTTTAAAAATGCATGTATGAAGACCAATAGTTAAAAAGGAATTATAAAATAATGTTAAAAAATGTCCCCCCCCCCCCCAAAAAAAAAAAAAAAAAAAAAAAAAAAAAAAAAAAAAAAAACCACTAGCAAGAATACGCTTAGTAACAAAATAGCGATAAATACAGTAGCCTGAGTAAAGTATCATAGGAGCCGCATCGTGAGAAAACCGGATTTTTGCCTAGGCGAAAACAAAGGCGCAGATCAGCTTCGCGGTAACCGCGAAGCTGATCAGCGCCTTTGTTTTCGCTACTCGGATAGTACAATTCCTCTTCTACTTAAATCCGAAATTTCAAGCTTCTGGCTCTTTTCTGAGCTTGTACAGGTCGGTTTGTGTCGGACCTGGTCGGAAACCCCGAAGACCGGTTTTCTCGCGTCGCGGCTCATAGATATTTACCTTTCTTCAGCGTATCCATAAAACAGGCACCCCTAATCAAAGACACCATTCCAAACAGCAACAACAGACAAAATATCGAATGATTTAAATTCTGCATTTCTGCCTCCTATTTCCAACGATACTTAAAGTCAACCGTCAGAAGCATTAATGATGACATATTAAGCGACCAATCATTTTGAAAACGTAACAACAATTGCATTTTAATTGTTACTGTAATTTGAGCCGCGTCATGAGAAAACCGGATGTTTGCTTATGCGAAAACAAAGACGCAGATCAGCTGTGCAGTAACTACACAGCTGATCATGCACAGCTGATCAGCGCATTTGTTTTCGCTTCTCGGGTAGCACAACGCCTCTTCTTCCTTAATCCGAAATTTCAAGTTTTTAGCCATTATCACGGTTTTTGAAAACCCCGAAGACTGGTTTTCCCGCGTCGCGGCTCGTATGCAATCTGCACACTGGTTATCCAGAGACAACCACCTCGACTGAGAACAGCGAGAAAAAAAAAACAATATGTAACCCTTATCAATAAATGAGCCGCCTCATGGGAAAACCAACAATCTGCACCTATAGGCGAAAACAAAGGCGCAGATCAGCTTCGCAGTTACGCTGATAAGCGCCTTTGTTTTCGCTACACGAATAGTACACTTCCTCTTCTTCTTAAATCCGAAATTTCAAGCTTCTAGCCTGCTTCTGTGACTGTACAGCCTGATTTGTGTCGGACCTGTTCGGAAACAACATTGTTGGTTTTCTCACGAGACGGCCTAAATACCTGTCTTGCCACAACTTTCCGTGAAAAGTATTCCCCTTCAAATTCCACTTAGTGTTAAACTGGAGTTTACAATGGTATGCCTATTTTCCTTACTATTCATTCAAAACATAGTTTATAAGCACTCGTTAGAACCGCATCATCTACGGGTATCTAACATGTACCCATAATGATGTTTTGAGCAAAAATAAGAAACAAGAAAATTATAGCATGTTCTTAGTAACATGCTATATGGAGGGGTTCATAGAAATTTGGAAGTTTAAAATAATATGAGATTGTGATAGTCTACACTGACAAGAAGAATGATTCCTTTAGTAACGTATAGTGCATTTTGATACCAAATAAAACAGATACTGTGTTAAACCGTGAATGGTTTCATCACCACGTCAGAAAAAATTGTTGACTTGACCTTTAAAACTTATGAGGAACAAATAAACATATGTAAAATTCCATCAGCAAAGGAAGTTTTATTCAAAACTTCAAACATGTATTCTTGTTGTCTGAGTGACCCAAAGTTGTATAGCGTGCTTGTGCCTAACCTGATAAGATTCTCTGAGTCATCAAACAAAGATTTAAAATACATGATGAACGTTTGATTTTGCTAGAGCCAATCAGAATAATACTAAATATCACATAATCAAGCAATAATGGAAGGACAGTGTGAATTCAGTATGGTTCGAATTTTATAAACCTCCGCTATAGATATAATTTAAATCTAAGGTTGTGTGACATTAGCCAAAATCTGCTAGCACGTGACCCAAATGGTATGATCTTAAAAGTGGGGTTAAACAGAAACCCCATAAATCTTCACTCCATGAGGCTTGGTTAGGGGTAGTGTGATCCAGACTTTGCCTTAGCTGTTTGTTTTGTAAATAACACTGGCAAAATATCTCGGACATTCACCTAAGATATTAGATATACTCTATTTTCCGTGACAAAAAATGTGAAATAATGCATGTCTGTAGACATGTTACATTTCAAGTTGACGTACTTTCAAAACTTAAAAAAGTCAC
Source organism: Rugalucina vietnamica (assembly GCA_964017185.1). Taxonomy (NCBI): domain Eukaryota; kingdom Metazoa; phylum Mollusca; class Bivalvia; order Lucinida; family Lucinidae; genus Rugalucina; species Rugalucina vietnamica. The sequence goes on along the minus strand of OZ024878.1, from coordinate 49,920,078 downwards.
ATAGTTGAAATAGAAAAGAAATGTATCAAAAGTTTCCGAATTCCCCAAATTTTTATCTAAAATCTGATACATCTTTTGTGAACTTTTGCACTACAGCAATTTAGATATTTTGTGACCCATGATTAGCTTTGTAGCTTTGATATTATCTATGTCCATTCCGGACAGTATCGGTTCGTTTCGGACAGTTTCGGTTCAATCCGGTTCTATGTACAGCGGACGTGAAAGAGAACACTGTATTGGAAACAACATAATTTCATATGGATGACATGGGTCGTTTTCCGATAAAAACCGATAAATAGGTCAACGAGAGAGCTCATCCAAATCTTATAATTTAAAAACATTTGAAACTAAGCAACCCTAGTTAATATCATTAAACAAAACATCTCCAGTTTAATTTTATCATAAGCATCGTATGTGCTGATCTTGTTAGCGTGAAGAAAATAGATTTATTTATCGAAGTGAAAGTGACAAAAAATGGCCGACAAAACAAATACTAGCCTAGTCTTGCCTCGAAGTGTGAGGCCCAAGAAAGGGAATTCAATATCGTGTATAGAAACAGAAATGAAAATGCACCTTCATAAACCCCTATGGAGCCTTATTACGTCAAATGATTGACAGAATACTGAAAACATATGGAGAGGTCAATACTACGGCTAATGGCTACCCTCCAGAAAAATGTCATTTTCTTTCTGAAGAAACCTTCAACATTTTATAGCTGAACAAGAAAATTATAGCATGTCCTTAGTTACATGCTATACGGAGGGGTTCATAGAAATTTGGAAGTTTAAAATAATACGATATTGTGATATTAATCTACATCGACAAGAAGAATTATTCCTTTTAATTACGGTAACGTTTAGTGCATTTTGATACTAAATAAAACAGATACTGTGTTAAATCGTAATGGTTTCATCACCACGTCTGAAAAATTGTTGACTTGACCTTTAAAACTTAAAAGAAACAAACAAACCTATGTAAAATTTCACCAGCAAAAGATGATTTTATTCAAAATTCCAAACATATATTCTTGCTATCTGAGTGACCCAAAGTTGTATAGCGTGCTTGTGCCTAACTTGATTAGATTCTCTGAGTCTCCAAACAAAGATTTCAAATACTGATGAAAGTTTGATTTTGCTAGAGCCAATAAGAATAATACTACCACAGAATCAAGCAATAATGGAAGGACAAGGTGAATCCAGTTTCAACGCTGTGCTATAAATACAATTTAAATCTAAGGTTATGTGGCATAAGCCAAAATCTGCTATCACGTGACTCAAATGGTATATTCTTAAAAGTGAGGTTAAACTAAATTTTTGTGACGTCTTGTGATGTAGCATAAATCCGTACTATAAGAAATCTGGTTACATGACGGATACATGTATGCAGGGCGCAATAACTCTTCCGGTACGATTTTCCTGCGTTCTAAGTAAATCACAATGTTGTTGTGCACATAAAATGCTTCACATGCTACTATGTGGTGAAAAATTCGAACCATTCTGGATTGACCTTGTCCTTCCATTATTGCTTGATTCTGTGGTAGTATTATTCTGACTGGCTCTAGCAACATCAAACTTTCATGCTATATTTTTTAGTAACATGCTATAATTTTCTTGTTATCACAATCTATGTCCGTTTCGGACAATATCGGTTCGTTTCGGACAGTTTCGGTCCAGTCCGGTAGATCGTGATACCGCATGTCAATCATCTATGAAAGCGGACATGAACGAGAACACTGTATACTATTGGAAACAACATAATTTCATATGGATCGTTTTCCGATAAATAGGTCAACGATCAAGAGAGTTTGTCCAAATCTTATAATTTAAAAACATTTGAAACTAAGCAACACTACTTAATATCATTAAACAATACATCTCCAGTTTAATTTTATCATAAGCATCGTATTTACTGATCTCGTAAGCGTGAAGAAAGTAGATTTATTTATCGAAGTGATGAAAAGTGACAAAAATGGCCGACAAAACAAGCTCTAGCCTAGTCTAGCCTCGAAGTGCATGGGGCCCAAGAAAGGGAATTCAATATCGTGCATTGAAACAGTTATGAAAAATGCACCTTCACAAACCCATAAGGAGCCTTATTACGTCAAATGATTGACAGAATACTGAAAACATATGGAGAGGTCAATACTACGGTTAAACACTTCCCTCCTGAAAAATAAACTTCTGTATTATTGCATTTGGAAAAGTTTTCGTAATGAACATATTGCATTACGAAAACTTGACCATGCAATAAACATAGATTTTTTTTAGTTTTAAAAATTGAAAATTTTCAGCTGAAAAACTTGATGTTTTTCTTATTTTTGCTCAAAACATGGATTGTGGATAGGCGAGACGGTTCTAACGAGTACCCACAATCTATGTTTTGGAGAAAAAATAAGAAAAAAAGGAATACCCCTGCTTTTTTTCTATATAAAAGTGGGGTTCAATGGGGTATACATTACACGGACATGTTTCCATGATGGTTTTATACGCGTCTGTTGTTCTTGGTTGCGATGACGGTGGTTGTATCTGGTGAACCAGTGTGATCTGAAGCGCTTTTATAAACTGAGCCGCCTCGTGGGAAAACCAATTATGTGGTCTCCGAATGAGACCGACACAAATCAGGCTGTACAGTCACAGAAGCAGGCTGGAAGCTTAAAATTTCGGATTTAAAAAGAAGAGGAAGTGTACTATCCGTGTAGCGAAAACAAAGGCGCTGATCAGCTTCGCGGTCACCGCGAAGCTGATCTGCGTCTTTGTTTTCGCATATGCAGATTGTTGGTTTTTCCCTTGAGGTGGCTCAAAATGTCACCTCACCTGTTGGCTGTTCACTACGACATTAGTTACGATTAGTATTTTAAGGCAAAATTAATGATATTAAATGTGTTATATTTTTAACCTGTAAGTATTAAATCAATGTATTCCTGCCACCAAAAGGAACATCACATCGGTTGCCTTAGCTCCAGGCAATTTCGTAAATTACTACACTTAACGTATTCGTTCCAATTAGCGCACATGCTCCAATAGTGCACACCCTGGTCATTTCCAAAAAAATCATGAGCTTAGGCGCACAGTGCTCGACTAACATATCGGTATCTTATACCAAATTTACACATAAATTCAGTGTAAACCACGTTCAAACTTAACCTTAGATGACAAACAATATTTTGCAACGGTTTGAACACTTAAATTACATCATCATCGGTATTTTTGACATAGAAATTTTAGCAGTTAGTGTGCGCTTATTAGATCGATATTTTGTTACCTTAACATTTGAAAAGTTAAGCGCACTGTGCGCTAATAAGATACGGTAAAAGAATGTTTTGCCCATTTGATACAAGCCATGAAAATAGTGAGTCTGCTATAAAATACATACATTTCTTATATACAGTTCGCTGACATGAGCTGAGAATTACGAAAAGGTACAAGTAGGCAATGATCAGAAATAGGCGCAATCAGAAAGAAATTCCCCCTCCAAAAACCGAGGTGGGAAAACTAAATCGACAATTAGGTACTTATACTTAAAAAACATATCTTAAGCTTAGTGAGCAGCCATTTCCGAATAGGCGGCCCTAAACTCACTCTCATCTTCTGCAGTGGTTCACAACATTTAGTTAGCTGTTCGGTCCTCGTGGTGAATCTCTAACTAGTCAATGAATCATCAAGGACAAACAAATATATCATGATAAACACCATGATGATTCAAAAACGTGGACTCACAGATTCAGTAAGCTGTCCAACGATGGAGATCACTGGGCGTCCAATATCTGGAGCAAAAGAAAATCACCAGTTAAATCCCTTTGGGCCAAGCAACAGACAAGAAACTCCAGCCCCAACCAGCTAAAAAGAATAGCTTTATGTCGGGATCATCATAGAGTCTGACGCCCGACTCACAGGAGGCAGCATAGTTATCCAGCCAAGCCCCGTGATTCTCCCATGTTTGTTCCCCCGGATACAAACACAGCGTAGATGTCTCTGTGATGTAGTGGTTAAACCACTAGCTTCGTAATCAGGCTCATTTGCTCGACCCTCCTTAAGCCTTTCTGATGACATTTTCAGTATGTTATGTCTTCGTAAGACATAAGCTGTTGAAAGGGCATACGGCCCTATTTAAAGCATAAACCCTTTTCAGTTTTAGGTTGGACCCCACCGGGGTCAAACTGGTGTTTTTCTTTTGCTCCGGAGTTAGTAGGGTATTCGGCGCCTAGGGATCTCCATCGTCGGGCGGCTTACTCAATCTGTGAGTCCTGGTTTTTGATACATCAGGATGTTTATCATGATTTATTTGTTTGTTCTTGGTGATTCATTGACTAGTTAGAGATTCACCACGAGGACCGAAGAACTAACTAAATGTTATGAGCCACTGCAGAAACTGAGGGTGAGGTTATGGCCATTTTTAAGCCCGCCAGTAACTTTGTGTTACTGATCATTTCAAGGCGATACTTCTGTGGTGGTCCTTTTGTTTTATGTCTTGGTGTTAATTTTTTGTGTGCTGTTGGCGCCTTATGTGTGTTTCCATTTTTTTTGTTTAAGTTAAAGTAACAGAGTGGCCACCTACTGTGAAAATAGCTGCTCATTTGGCTTACGATGTTTTCATGGTATGGCTGCCTGGGTATTGGTTTGGTTTTTTCCCACCTTGGTTTTTGGAGTGGGACTCTTTTTCTGATTACGCCTTTTCCTGATCTTTGCCTACTTGTACCTTTTTAGGTTGGAACTAGGAACAGTTGAGGGTAACTACATATCAACCAATTTGACGAATAAAATTAAAAGAAAACAGGGTGTAAAATTTGCTACAAACCTTGGTGGCCGGATTTTTGGAGGAGGAGTGTATTTACCATTCTTTAACCTATCTATAAAACAGGCACCCATTATCAACGACACCATTCCAAACAAAACCAACAGACAAAATACTGAATGATTTAAATTCTGCATTGCTGCCTTCTTGTTATTGCCGTTTGCAAAATAGCGTCTCCATGTGTCAAAATCAAATACACTTTGTAAACCCTTTGTAGTATAAGTGAACTCAGTTAACCTCAAGACAGTTGCATAGAATAAGCCATACATAGTCTACTCACGCTTATGATAAACTTTAGTCCCGCCCATATAATTTTTGTGACAGCCGGCCAGTTCACTGACTCAGTTGATTTGAAGTAAAAGCATACTTCAAAATATTTAGTCTCCTATGATTAGAACAAAGTTTCTCGTTATCTGTTTTAATGTGCTTTTGTACATGTCCGCAAAACACATATTGCATGTACTGTTTTGAAATAAATTAAGCCACTGACAAGTGACAATACAATATAATAAGAGGTCAGGTAGTCCAATCTTCCGACAGTGGTGGCAGGTGGGCGGAGCAAAATTTGTCCTAAGTAAATGGGCCAGATGGCTATTTTTGTAAATTCTTTGTATTGAAAATGAACTGTTATAATAGAGTTTTGGGAATGTCAATATCTTTAATCTTATGGTGAGACATCATCCAGGCATTATGTCAGTAAACAACAAAAGGTGCTGGAATATCGCAAACAGCAATAAAGATGCTTAAAGTCAACCGTCAGTAGCATTAATTGTAGGTTTCTAGCTATCATATGTTACCTCATTTACATAATCATGATATTTTAGGCAACCTGAGTGAAGCGCCTGACAATTAACTGTTGGTCGACTCAGCTGTAGGCTGTTCACCATTAGTTAGGATAAGCAAAATTTATTATATGTTTCTGTGTTCATTTTTACACCTGTAGGTAATCAATTTATTCACGCCCAAAAGAACATCGCAGCAGTTGCCTTATCTCCTGGTAATCTAGCACTTGCCACAGCTATAAGAGAATAAACGTTTCGTATTAAACGTATTGTCCAAAGCATTGCACATAAAATGTCGAAATAAAATGCATTTGATATAAGTCATGAACATATTGTCTGCTATTATATGCACAAACCTTAACTATGAATTACAATACTTCCTTAAAGTTAAGATTATCCTTAGCTAAGATTGATTTTGACTCGATAATTTACAGTTAAATCGAAAATGCGTTTATCAAAATATACAGATGTGTAAAACGAAATGTCATTTACATAACAAAACCGATACATTTGATTTCGGTATGTTTAGATGTATCATTTTGGATGCTGAAATGCGTCGCCTTAACGAAGGTCCTCCTTAACTTTAAGGGAGGATTGTCATTCTAGGACCTGGTTCTTAGATCATCTTTTGGGGGAACACTTCCTGAATTTTAGTATCAAATATGACTTTTCATTTGGGTGGATAAGGTCGGAAATTAGGCATAAAAATATTGGACGGGTATATTGGGCTATTAATTTTTGTGAATTAAAAAGACTGAAATCCAACTTCGCTACCAATGCTTTATTTCTCTATAATGAATGTCATCTATACTGTAGAGTATTCTTATCTATATATTCAAATAAAATCGATTTTGAATCAACCAATCATCTTTTTATTAAACATCTTTCTACCAATCAACAGTCTCCATTTTCGCTTTCCCCAGAAGGTTTTTGATGACAGCGGAAGGGGGTTTCCCGCATATTGTATTCACATCGCATCCTGTTACAACCGTCTTGCACCACGGTGGTAACTTCGCCACGCCAAGAAGGGCTTTACCATAACTGAAATCCATTACGAAAACTTGCAAATGCAATCAATACACAGAGATTTTTGAGCTTTAAAAATTGAAAATTTTCAGCTGAAAAATGTTGATATTTTCATAATTTTTGCTCAAAACATAGATTGTAGGTACACATTAGAACCGCCTCGGCATCAAATTAAATTGGCGAGATTATAGGCAAAATTAACTTCCCCGCCATTTTCTCAAACCTAGTATAAGCAAGCTGTTTGCAATACAACTACGCGTTTTATTTCGATTAAATGACAACAATAGGGTGGTAACACTGTAACAACTAAAATATAAAATAAAAATAAGTGTCACGAGATCGCGTCGGAAGATATGAAGAAAAAACGTTCCGTGAATATTCCCGCGTTTTTTGGTTGTAAGACCAAACGTCCTGCACTGACGTCGCAAATATTTCTTTGACGTCATCTACATCAAAACCACCGTTTTAGCATTATATTCAATTATTAATTATATATAACTCACTTTACAGATTAAGACCTGGTTTAAGCCTTAACTATGCAGAAACAAAGAGAACAAGGATCGACTTCCTGCAGATTTTAGTTGAATTTATATATAGAGGATCTTACACTCGTGGTCATTTCATATGAAATTTATTAAACGAGCCTTCGGCGAGTTTAATAAATTTCATATGAAATGACCACGAGTGTAAGATTCGTTTTATCATATGACTTCTAAAATAGGTTTTTATCGCTTTTAAAGTGGACATATTTCCAATGAAAATTTACATTGTTGTTACGGACGTCGTCAATGACGTTACGTATTCCCGCAAAAGTGTTATTACACGTGTGGTCATACAATTTTTATGACATGACGTTATCCACTGGAAAACAGCGGCATCATATGATAAAACGCATTAAAAAAAACGGCGTTAACAGCTACGCGCAACATAAACAATAGTGATGTCTCTCAATTTAATGCAATTTTACCAATTTTCCCCATTCACAAATGCATAGGCGACCTAGGTTGACTTTGCTGTAAAATAGGTCACGTCAAGGTCATCGCAGTGCCATAATTTATATACTTTTTGCAGCGCGTGAGACCCTGATACTACGTACCAAATTATATCAGCATATTCGTCAATCTTCCGAGAAAATTTATGCTTTTAGTGTGTGTGTCGCGTTGATGACGTCAAGTTTATAACCGGTGTACCCTGCGGTCCGAGCTGTTGCAGATGGAAAAGAGAAATAAAAAAGCTACGTGGCCTAAGCCAAAAGCTATTTATGCTGATTTTGCGTCCACTTAATTTGCAGCTGTGTCTATGGTCACTTGATTTTCCAGAGCACATAGAAAGGTCATTTACTTGTGTGTTTGTTTGTTTAATAAGTTCTTTACGTCCATAGTCAACAGCTAAGGGCATGTCGAGATAGTCATTATACCATTATCACATATCATGTGCAAATCTCTCAGAGGCAGGTTATCTGTCCTAATCGCACAATTCATTCATCAGGAACTTTCAAATGTTGCTTTTTAAATCAGCGGTGGTTAAATTTTTTCCTACCCAAATCTTCATGCCCGAAATATGCCATGCGATCGAGCTATGGCGTCCAGCTTGTATTTTAGTGGGATTGATAAAGTTTCAATGTGTAATATAACAATTCGTGGTGCAATTCCTGACATCTCCAGTCTTTCGCACGAGCAACACACGATAATTTTCAAGTAGGGAGCGCGTTTGCAAAGTGGTAGAGCATCGGACTCCGAATCGAGAGGTCCTGTGTTCGATCCTCACTGGCGACACCGTGTTGTGTCCTTGAGCAAGACTCACTAGCTCCCTAGAGTACTGGTTAAAACCCATGAAGCGGTGGTTCCGTCCCGACATGACTGAAAACCTATTGACTGGGACGTTAAACCTCAATATAAACAAACACTTTTCAAGTACAAACTGCAGACACGATCATACCGTGTCGAAGCTGAATAAAAATTATATCTGTCTAAAATTTTATAATAATATAGGGATTATTTTAAATTTCTATTCATTATCATTCGCTAGCCCCCGAGGGGAGTGTTGAAAACTGAGGGCGTAGTTCCCTGGGGAAGGAGAGGCTAGCGAATATTTATGACTGACACTTAAATTCTGCGCAAAGGAAAGAAAATTCAAGTGGTGAACACTATTTTACAGCCTCGTCACATTTTTATACGCTCTTATGCTCGTTCCTGGCGGAGTTCAGTTTCTCATAATTAGCACGAGCTTTGCATGACGCCTGATAACGAAAAATGTCAAATGCTTCATCAATTCGTACACTTTTTTTTCTCTTCATTTATATAATATGACATGGTTATTTATGCAATTATGTCTGTTCTTGTGCACATTATACCTGCAGGAATGTAAGTTATGCATTTTCTACACTACTATGCGTCAATTATGTTAAGTTTAGGTAACTGAGTGGCCTCCTATTGAGAAAATAGCTCCTCATTCGGCTTACGATATGTTTTCATTGTATAAATACCTGATTGTTAATTTAGTTTTTCCCACCTCGGTTTTTTGAAGTGGGAATCTCTATCTGACTGCGCCTTTTCCTGATCGTTGCCTACTTGTACCTTTTTCTAATGTCTTTTGAAACATGACGTATTTACCCGCAACAGGAAAGCCCACTGGATGAGCAGGTGCATTTATTGCAGTCTGGCGTCGAGAATTTGTCTCCTGGATGGTATTTCTTTTTCGCATATTCACAGTATTGTTCATCACCGTCTACAATAGGAAAAGCAAACCCGGTTATCACTCTTGGTTAGTACCTGGCGACTAGCGTTCGTGGGGTCGAGGCTTCGATTTACGCCCGCCTTTAACTATTTTCCAAAACATTACCAAAACCATTTACTAGTAGTATATGGGACTAAAAATTAGAGAACATTACACAGGTCTTAAACTCATCTTTGAAGACCTATTGCAAAAAGAAAATTTTAAATAATGTAAAAACACACGAACTAATCCAAAAGAAACGACCAGAAAGGACTCTCTTAGTAAGAAAGAGCAAAGAAAATAACAGATAATTCAAAGATGCATGGTAATAAGCCTATACAATTTTTCGCATGGGCAGGCAAATAACGGTAAAATGCAGTCAAGATCGACGCATTCTAGCATATGGGATAGCGTTTCTCAATGAAAGAGCAAAATATTTAAAAGGAAATACGACATACCTGCTAACCCTAAAACGTGGATGAGTCGATTTTATTTGTTTATAACGGTTTTCATAAACTGTTCAGGATCTATACTTTTTTCGTAAGTAAAATATCTATTAGATATATTTACCTTTTCTCAGCGTATCCCTGAAACAGGCGCCCATAACCAGAGACATTATTCCACAAAGCAACAACAGGAAGAAGACCGAGTGACTTAAAATCTGCATTTCTGTTTTTTTTTTTTTAAAGATGCTTACAATCGACTTTCGGTAGCATTAATGTTAGATTTCTAGCCACCACTATATTTACAATATGTTACCTCGTCTCCAGAGGCAATCTGCGATAAAATATGCATAACATTACCATCATGAAATCTTGCTCATCCAATATACACAGAGTTTTGCAGCAGGAAAAATTATTTTTACACCAAAACATACATTGTGAGTACATGTTAGAACCGCTTTCTAACAAGTATCCACAATCATTTTTTTTTATTAAAAATAAGAAAAATACATCCCTCTACACCCCAGTTTTTTCTATATAAAAGTGGGGTTAATGGGGATATTCAACGCATGGACACTTTTGCGCAATGCTAAGTAATGGACTGGGCATCATTTTATTATAAGCAATTTAAGGCAAAATATGCTTCTATGATGGATGTGAATGAAAGTGGCTAATGTATGCATGCCTAAAGAAACATCGCAGCGTTGATTTTTGTCTTCTGGCAGAATTTTTTATACGCACAGCTGCGAGAGCACATAATATTTTACATTGCTCGAAGCTTAACTGTTAGTATACTTGTATTTTGTTATGAAAATCAAAGGCGAATAAAACTGGCTAGCATTTAGACAAGAGTCGATACATGTATTTAAGAAATGATTTTCATTTATTCTGATGTTCATGGAGCTATGAACCGCAGTGGGTCGCGTGCAAAGTGAATGATTCGTGTAAGCTTTGCTAGCTACCCACTGCGGTTCATAGCTCCACAAATATCAGAAACAAATAAATTCATTGCTTATATTTACATTCGTTTCTCTCTATCGCTTGTTGAAAAATCATCAAGGCGAGCAAATTTACAAGCAAATAAATAATTTATACACAGTGTGTATTCAAACAGCGGAACGGCGTCGACGTTTACAACGTCCAGTCACATTGGCGAGAGCCATGTTTTTGACGTCAAGTTTGGATCATGTGTCGTCGCGTGACACGATGTTGTTCATGGAAGTATGAATCGCATTTCAGTTCCATACATTCATTAAGACTTTGCATCAGAAATGTAAAAACCAGAGGACCAATTGCCTGATGCTTCATGCCAAGTTTCAAAATCATAGGCCTTCTGGTTCTGGAGAAGAAGATTTTTAAATGTTTTTGTTATTTATAGCCATGGCGGCCATCTTGGTCATGTGACCTTGACCATTTATACAAACTTTCATTCACTCTTCCTAAGAATGCTCCACATAAGGTTTGGCTTTGATTGGCCAAGCGGTTTCAGAGAAGATGTTTGAATATTATGGTCATATACATATATAGCCCCGGGGCAGGGGCAGACAACTCTCTGGGCCCAAAATATTTTCATAAACATGAATATTCTGTCCATTTGCTCATTCCTAGCAAGTTTTTTGCCATTAAATGACATGTTCCTAATTTTTCCCATTCAAATGCATGGGTGGCCTAAGTTGACCTTGCTGTAGAAAAGGTCAAGGACATCCCAAGGTCATGATTTATACAAACTTTCTAGAACTCCATCGCCTGTTGCTTCATGCCAAGTTTCAAAATCATAGGCCTTCTGGTTCGGGAGAAGAGTTTTAAAGGTTTTTGCTATTTATAGCCATAGCGGCCATCTTGGTCATGTGACCTTGACCATTTATATAAACTTTCATTCACTCTTCCTAAGAAAGCTCCACATAAAGTTTGGCTTTGATTGGCCAAGCGGTTTCAGAGAAGAAGATCTTTGAATATCACTGTAACATACATGTACATTGCCCCGGGGTGGGGGCAGACAGACCCCTGGGGTCCAAATGTTTTTCAGAATCATCAATCTTAAGTCCATTTGCCCATTTCCTGCAAGTTTTTTCCCTTCAAATGACATTTCAACACTTTTCCCCATTCAAATGCATGAGCGACCTATGTTAACCTTGCCGTAAAATAGGTAAAGGTCATCCCAGGGTCATGATTTATATAAACTTTGTAGAGCTCCAGTCACTGATGCTTCACACCAAGTTTGAAATCATTGGCCTTCTGGTTCTGGAGAAGAAGATTTTTAAAGGCTTTTTCTATTTATAGCCATGGCGGCCATCTTGGTCATGTGACCTTGACCATTTATATAAACTTTCTTTCCCCCTTCCCAAGGATGTTTCACATGAAGTTTGGCTTTGATTGGCCAAGCGGTTTCAGGGGAGATGTTTCATTATCATGGAAATATGCATGTATATAGTCCCGGGGCAGGGGCAGACAACACCCCAGGGGCTAAAATTTTCCATTAACATTAATCTTCTGTCCATTTGCCTATTCCCAGTAAGTTTTACCCATTAAATAGCATTTTACCATGTTTTCCCATTCAAATGCATTGGCGACCTAAGTTGACCTTGCCGTAAAATAGGTCAAGGTCATCTTTGGGTCATGATTTATATAAGCTATGATGGACCTACGTCCCCGATGCAACATACCAAGTTTCGTGGAAATCGGCCTACTGGTTCTGGAGAAGAAGATTTTTAAAGGTTTTTGCTATTTATAGCCATGGCGGCCATTTTGGTCATGTGACCTGGACCATTTATATAAACTTTCGTTCCCTTTTCCTAAGGATGCTCCACATGAAGTTTGGCTTTGATTGGCCAAGCGGTTTCAGAGGAGAAGATCTTTGAAATTGTGAACGACGGACGACGGACGGACGCCGGAGCATGGGTATACTATAAGCTCACCTGTATACCCTTCAAAAGAAGTTTTGCACCATTTAGATTTTTTTTTTCATATTTTAAGTGACATTTTCAACCAAGCTTTTTGAATTTGCACACTCTGAAGAGTTTGCCTATGTGTGTGATAAGACCAAAATAAGTTGCGGAAACGATTTTAGGAAAAAATGAAAAATGTAAATACAGAAAATTGGAAAATCGAAAAAATTCCACCAAAAATGACAAAGAGTTATTTCCCAATTTACACACACGAGCCCCAAAGCTAATGATTAAGCCTAAAAACAATTTTAAAAATCTCAAAAGTTTGGTAAAAACGCATTTTTGACAAAATTGCAATTTTTAAGAAAAAAATCATAAATATTGGAGAAAATGAGTAAAATCAAAATTCATTTCAATTTTTGATCACTATGAGATGTTTTGACACCAAAACCTGCCGCTTGTTTTCTTTCTGTTTAAAGCGATCTCATGTCAAAGATGCTGCATGAGTATGTTTTTGATATGCAGCTTTTTAAAAAGTCGGAATTTGGATGGGTTGAAAAGCAGTACCTCCAGTTAAACATTAAGGGGTGTTGCATGCTGTGTTTGAAGAAAAAACAACCCATTTTATTGGAGAGATGGGTTACTAAGCTTTATCTGAGAATTTAAACAAAATCTCAAAAATCGTTATTTTTGGTCAAATATAGTGTTTTTGTCCAAAAAATTCAGTTTTTAGTTTTTTGCTTTAAATGATTTCTTTTAGTATCTTGAGTGAGGATGTGAAACAAATTCAGGTTTGGAAGCCCAGAAAAAAAGTTTCGGCCTTTTTGCTGCATCCCAAATTTTGGTGTTTTCAAAAACATGCGTTTTTGCACATTTTTCCTTAATCTTTTTTTTTTTTTTTTTTTTTTTTTTTTTTTTAAATTTGATTTGTTATTCACGAAGTCCATGCCTTTAACATGGTATTAAGTTTTAAAAGCTTATTTTAAAAAGATCTATACTTAACATTATTTTAAAATGAGAAAAGTATTAACTGGTGCAAAACTTCTTTTGATGAGTATATATAGATAGAGAAATAGTTACTCTCTTGGCTTGTGATATGTTCTCTTTGTATCAGTACCTTATTGCCTTGTTGATTCTTCCCCACCGAGTTCATGAGGAAAACATGTCAGTGAAATGTATACCGCCTTATACCCCATTTTTATTTAGAAAAAAAAACTGGGAATTGCAGGGGTATACTATTTTTATATATTTTGCTCCAAAACATAGATTGTGGGTACACGTTAGAACCGCCTCGGCGAGGCGGTTCTAACGTGTACCCACAATTAATGTTTGAAGCAAAAATAAGAAAAATAGGTATACCCCTGTATACCCCAGATTTACTATATAAAAGTGGGGTATAATGTGGTATGCTTTTCATGGACAAGTTTTCCTTATGGGTAGGGAAATAGTTACTCTCTTGGCTTGTCATATGTTCCCTTTGTATCAATACCTTATCGCCGTTTTTGTTCTCTCCCACCTGAGTTTTCGGGTGGGACTTTGCTTATGATTGTAACTTTCCTGATCATTGCTTATCTTTACCTTTTCCATCAGTTTTGTGTTGCTGAATTTTGAGGGAATCGATTCATGGACATTATTGTGGAATTTTATCATTTGCACTGGGGTCTTCTGGAGTGGGAATCTTTTTCTGATTGCGCCTTTTCCTGGTCTTTGCCTACTTGTACCTTTTCAGTACTGCAAAATATGGCAGAGTAAACAATCATACTGATTATAATTATTTCAATATTCTCCGATCAGCAGCATTTTGAAGTAAAAGTATTATATTTAACATAATCGTACATGTACACATATATCCACATAATCTTTTGATGACAGTTATAACCAGGTTTTACCTATGCCTTAAATGTCAATAAAGTTGTGTTGATGCGTTAAGTTTCTGTTGTTAACTTGTTAAGCACAGTTTAAACGTAAGAAACGCATTTAACACTCCCTTTCCTTTTTATAATTCATTTTCTACATTTTCTGTTTTCTTCTCTTTTCTAAAAACTATGCGGATACTGTTGGTAATGCTTCATCATTACTTGAAGATGGTGCAATACTAGTTGGTTCATTCTGTACTTCACTATTCTCCAAGGCATCCACTTTCAAACTCTTTCTTGAAAGTCTTCTTTTCAAATGTTTATAATTATGCCTTAGTCTTCCGATTTCTCGTATCAAACTTGCACTGTCTATGTAAATGATACTCCCAACCACTGCCGCAAGAATGATCACCCCGACACTTCCAAGTGTCTGAGCCGTCGGTCTACGATCATCAGCGCTTGTATATTTTCTTGTATAGGCAGAAACAGATGTTTTGTCAACTGTCAACTCCGCGACGATCTCCTCCACGACTTCTTGCAAAGTTTTTCTATTATTTTGTACTCTTCTCCACGGTACTGTTGCGCAGGGGCAATAGTAAGATCCATTTAAGACAATGGGTAGAGTGTCATAAGGAGAACAATAGGTGATTCGTTGACCGGTGATATTTGAAAAAGTGACAGAGGTGGATGAACATGTTGTCGCTGGTATTAAAGTTGTAACCGAACCCAATATATGTTGCTGTGAATTTTCTGTGGCTGTTTGACTTGGAGCAGCATCTAACAATGTCGATAAGTTAATACTGCTTGTTGTTGAAACCGATGGCGATGTAGAAGTAAGCCAGGTGGAATGAGTTGAGGAATCTGAGGACCTCGTTGATGAAGTTGATATTTGTGTAGAAGAAGTAGTTGTTGATTGTGACGATGAATACGTTGAAGATGTACCTGTAGAAGTAGTTGTACCCGTTGATTGTGAGAGTGTCCCAGAAGAGGTTGAAGTCTGTGTCGCTAAACCCAATATCTGTTGCTGTGGTTTTTTTGTAGTTGTTTGACTTGAAGCAGCATCTAACAGTGTTGATAAGGTAATACTGCTTGTTGTTGAAACCGATGGTGATGTAGAAGTAAGCCAGGTGGATTGAGTTGAAGAATCCGAAGACGTCGTTGACGAAGTTGATGTTTGTGTAGAAGAAGTAGTTGTTGATTGTGACGATGAATACGTTGAAGATGTACCTGTAGAAGTAGTTGTACCCGTTGATTGTGAGAGTGTCCCAGAAGAGGTTGAAGTCTGTGTCGATGTATCGGTAGAAATGGAAGTGGTTGTCTCTGGTGTTGAAAATGATGGTGTCCCAGTAGGGGTCACTGACTGTGATGAAGTATCAGTAGTAGTGGTAGTAGAGGTAATAGTAGATGAAGTTGTTGAAGATGTTGATGATGAAGATGTCGCTGTAGATGTATCGGTAGAGGTCGTTGACTGTGATGAAGTATCAGGAGAGGTAGTAGTAGTAGAGGTAGTAGAAGATGAAGTTGTTGAAGATGTTGATGATGAAGATGTCGCTGTGGATGTATCGGTAGAGGTAGACGTAGTGTCCGACGTTGTTGTTGATGATGATGTAGTTGTCACTGTAGATTCATCTTCAAAAATACAAACAGAAGCATGTAAGTTAATTTTCATTCAAAATGCTTTCTGGGAGCGAAATCAAACTATATATCATTTATTTCAGCACTAATGCTGAAAGGGTTTCTTTTCTTGTGTGGTTGCATTGGTGGTGATTCAATAAAGCTATTGTTTAAGGCAGCTTGAAAGCAGAAATACTTGAATAGCAATAATAATTGTACTTGATCGTCTGAGAAGAGTTGGAACTGTGAGCGTCGTTTATTCCGAGACAAAATAGATGTTATTCTTAATGTTTTTTGTTGTTGTTTTTTTATTATTATTATTACTATTATTATTATTATTATTATTATTATTATTATTATTACTTTACGCTTGCATTGTATCGCATGGAGACGTTTCCGATCAGAACGTGCGTATGTGCCCTCTGATCTGAGACTTTGCTGTGTGCACGTTCCTAATGTGATGATTGAAGTTCATTGCTGACTACCTTATATATACAGGTGTCAATCTGTCTGCCATTTTTATCATATGACGTTGCTGGTTTCCAGTAGAGAACGTAATGTAATAAAAAGTGTTATGGCTACACTTGTATTTTTACACTTCTGCGGGAAAACGTAACGCCATTGACGACGCCCGTTCACGACAATGTAAATTTTCATTGAAAATATGTCCACTTTGTAGGCGATAAAATCCTATTTTAAAAGTCATATGATAAAACGAATCTTACACTCGTGGTCCTTTCATATGAAATTTATTACATTGTTCTCACGGACGTCGTCAATGACGTTACGCATTCCCGAAAATGTGTTAATACACGTGTGGTCATAACAGTTTTTATTACATGACAAAACAGCGACGTCATATGATAAACCAATTTACTCCCTCACAGCAAAACCTCAAATGTTCTGAGCGCATAATAGACTTTGAGTAATAGACTGAGACTTATATCCTTAGTTTACATAGTTTATAACTTGTATGCAAACAAAAAGGGTTATCTTTTAACCTTTTTGCATTCCTCTCTCAAACATCTTAACTTATCAATACAGGTAAAGCACTCCAAATGTCATATCATAAGCTACATCAATAATATTCAATAATTATATCTTACCAAAGTCGCCTTCAAGTATAAGATAAGGGACGTAAACATAGGACTCTGAAAGGATTTATACAATAGATAAAGTATATTTTACGACAATAATCGACCGCTTTTCTATGATTTCTTTGAATTGTTACCATCTCTAATTTAAAGTTTCTTCTTTGTTGACCTTTCGTTTGTTGGTTTTTGTATGTTAAATTATGTGTTTATTTAATCTAGCTGGCAATGCACAGATGAAGATGTGAAAAAATAAATTCTATCTGTTTTACACTACGAAGGCTTTTTCGGAATTCTGAAATTAACCACTTTTGAAAATAGCAAAATGGCATTCTTACTGTTGGTATGCGTTAAAGCCACGGAACAACGCAGTTTTCCTTATGAATGAAAGCATTTTGCTAAATATGCGTAATTCAGTAAACATCTATACAGTGGTGAAGCATTGCTGCATTATGCATCAGCATCACAAAACATACCATGTGGTCCATACAGTAGAACGGTACTGTCCATAACTGGTTCATTGAAATGAACTCTGATTTCTTCAATAGGCAACGCATCTATCGGGATCACAGTACCATCAGCAGGGAACTCCTAAAACATTACGAAAATACCCCCATGTAATATACAAGGATTTAAGTACGAAATCCTAAGAAAGCCTAGAAGGACCACTTGTAGAAATAAAGTGTTATCTTGTTATAACGACTTAATTATGCCGTGATAACGAGATAACTAAGTCGTAATAATGAGATAATTATCTCGTAATAATGCTTTCGTATTACGAAATGCGAAAAAAAAAATTAAAACACACACACACAAAAAAAAAAAAAAAAACAGTAGCTATATTTTGATTTATTTTTTATTTTATTTTATTTTTGCTAAAGCATATATTGAAGGTACACATTAGAACCGCCACTGAGTACCCGCAATCTATGTTTTGGATCAAAACTAAGGAAAATGTATACCCCTCCCGCCCCCCTGTACACCACAATTTACTGTACAAAAGTGTGGTGTAAGGGGATTAATTCACACAAACGTGTTATGCTGATGATAAAAAAAATATCTGTTCCTGAATTATTCGAACAATGCATGCATATCTAGAAGCTTTGTTAAGGTAATTGATTAATATAAGTAAGGCCGTATCTCTTAATTTTGCTTTTAACGGTTCAATTTAGCTTTATCATCCTTCAAGTTTATTATATAAACTTTCAAGGATGGATATAAACGGGATGTTTTTCAATATTATCAATTCTATGTATGGAAATAATAAAATGTGCGTAAGGGTTAATAAATTCCATCGTTCACATTTCTTTACGAGTAATGTTGGTGTTCGCCAGGGAGATGCAATTAGTCCAATTCTTTTTAACTTATATGTCGCTGATTTGAAAAAGTTTCTCGGGGCAGATTGTGATGCACCTCTTTTGGATACATCTTTTGTAAATTGCCTAATGTATGCGGATGACCTAGTCTTGATATCTCGATCGGAAATAGGTTTACAAGGTCTTATAGACAAGCTTAAGTTGTATTGTAAGAGATGGAGAATGGAAGTTAATATAGATAAAACGAAAGTTATAAAATTCAGTGGCAATGGTCATAAATGTAAAACACATTTCTATTATCGAGAGAAAATGATTGAAAATGTTATAAATTATAAATATTTAGGTCTAGTATTTAATGCATCCGGTACCTGGTCAAATGCTATGGATAATTTATCAATGAGGGGAATGAAAGCACTATTTTCGTTAAAAAGATATATTTGCACCGGTAATATAAAAGTTCGCTTAGGTATGAAGATGTTTGACCAAATGATAAGACCAATTTTATGTTATGGGTCTGAGTTATGGAGCGCTTGCGACTTAGGTAAAAGAAAGTTTCGTACAGAGGATGGACTGGCAAAATATTTGGATTCTATAGCTATTGAAAAAGTTCATGTGAAATTTTGTAAATTCATATTAGGAGCTAATAAAAGGGCAATTAATCTGGCAGTTAAAGGTGAACTGGGTCGTTTCCCTGTAAGTTTTTCAGGTATTATACAAGCTTTTAAATATAGATACCATCTTCAGGAAACTTCTAATTCTCTTCTTCAAGAAGCGGCTTCTGTAAATAAAAGTCTTAATGACGGTGGAATTCCATGCTGGTTTTTTTTCTATAATCGTATGTGTAAGTTTATAAATACTGCCACGGACGATCCGTCAGGTGTGGGTAATTTACTGAATTTTCTGTGTGACAAATTTCGGATATATTGGTCTAATACTGTAAAAAGTTTTAGTAAACTGGATACATATACTTCCTTTAAATGCAGATTTGTTATGGAAGATTATCTTGATACAATTGCGAATAGAGAGCATAGAGTTCAATTCACGAAGATAAGGATTAGTAATCATCGGCTCGCTATTGAGACCGGCAGGTTTAGTAAAACTCCGAGGAATGACAGATTGTGTTTATACTGTAAAAAGCATTCAAGTTTAGAAATAGAAGATGAAAAGCATATCTTATTACACTGTCCTCGGTATGATGTATATAGAAACCAATTATTTGCCTACGTAGAAGAGTTATGTCCGAGATTCAAAGAATTAAAGGTTTTTGAGAAATTCAATTATCTTTTTAATTCCGATGGCCCAATTGTGAAGGCAGTTGCAAGATTCTTTTATAAGGCAAATACGACAGATTTTAATGATAGTAACGTTTAATATATGTACTCGTCAGTAACGTTTAATATATGTACTCGTCTCTCTTTCTATCTATAGCTTTCTCTTCTCTTTCTTTCTTTCTTTCTTTCTCTCTCTCTCTCTCTCTCTCTCTCTCTCTCTCTCTCTCTCTGTTGATAATCTGTTAAATATTGTTAATGTCTCATGTATGTTTTTGAGATTCAACAATAAAATTATTGTATTGTATTGTATCCTTTGGGGTAGAATTATTTCAGCACGTAAAATAGTAAGCAAAATAACTAGCATGGCAGTCTGGGTTGTGTTTATTTTGGGTCGGCATAAACTCCTACTGGTTTTGCTTCTCTTTATTGTGCTCCGCCATCCTAGTGATCCTGTAGGCATACCAAGGCATAGTCAAACAACATTACAAAGTGACGTCATAAACAAGACGACTGACCCATGGTAACTTATGTAACAATAGCATGTATGACATATTGTAACAATATGCTTATAGTATTTGTGCTGTCATTTGGCAAAACATCGTATCTACTGAAATCTAGGCATGAATGCAAACTACTAAATTATTTATCAAATGAATATTACAAGTCTTCCGGGGCATATAAGAAAATAAAAGAAGACTGAGAAAACCACAAAGACCGCATTCAAACATGAATGCAACACATACAACTTAAGTTCCAAAACTGATTTTGTCTTGTATCTTTTAATCAGTTCGTTTATTCACGATCATTGACGTTTAACCTATACCTTAGTTTCTAAACTTGAAAATACTTAATGTTTTCATATCGTTCAGCCTTACTTATTTCACATATTTGTAGAACAGTATAGCCCTAAAGAAGACATACAATTGTCATTCAGTGTCGTTGCTTAGTAGACAAAGAGGAGATATTAATTAAACACACTTTATCAGTACAGGTATGCAACCGTAGTGTTTATTTTATCTTAAGTGTTGTTATTAATTATCGCTCGGCTGTATTGTCTTTTGTATAAAACATTGATCAAGGACAGGCCAGGCATATTGTTTAGCAAATAATAAAATACTGATCGTGATATAATATGTGTAAAAAAGTCAAATGCTAGTTCATGTAATTTTACACTGGGTAAGTAATTGAAATCTCTCTCTCTCTCTCTCTCTCTCTCTCTCTCTCTCTCTCTCTCTCTCTCTTTCGCGTGTTAACGAAAGAATATACACGTATCTTTATATGTTGAAACGTTTTGAAATATTAACACACGTCTTATCATTCAAGA
This sequence comes from Rugalucina vietnamica, assembly GCA_964017185.1. Lineage (NCBI taxonomy): Eukaryota > Metazoa > Mollusca > Bivalvia > Lucinida > Lucinidae > Rugalucina > Rugalucina vietnamica. The sequence goes on along the minus strand of OZ024878.1, from coordinate 49,898,964 downwards.
AACAATGTGTTCGACATTTTCTCTTTTTAAACAAATATATTTTTGATTTAGGATGTTAATGTAAGAGTATTTTTTAGAACTTTTGACAATTCTTGACAATTCATGATTTAGGAATACGACGACCTGTCAAATAAATGATTCATTTGTAATTTCAGAGTAGAAGAGAAGAAGAAAAATGATAGATAGTAGGCAGTGTTGTCCAGCTGCCGAAAAGACAAATAACAAACTGCTGAAATGGCTAAATTGGATGAAAAACGAATATTGCCACTTATAACTATTGACACAGTAGTTCCAGAGGATAATGAAATAGAAGCGTTAGACGGAGAACAATCAGTAGAACAAGAAGATATAAACACAAACATGGCTAAAACAGTAACTTTTAGTGACACAAATGACAAAATTGACAATGATACGATCAAGACAGTTTGCGAAGTCTGTATCAAAAATGATGAAAGCATGGCGATAGCAATATGTAAGAACTGCCAGCAGCTATTATGTCATGTCTGCCACCAAGATCACTCACATGACACACCATCACAAGATGGAAATGTAATGAATATAAGATGTCTACAACCAACTCTTAACGCGACCGGTAATACACAAATGCCGACCAGACTAGCTCAAAGAAAATGGAGCGTCAGTAGCACTGGTAGTGCGAAATCGGATACACAAGAAAGAGAAAGGAGTGCGTATCCACAAGCAGAATTCCTGGGACAGATTGAGGTCAAGTCGATCTCGGATGCTGAACGAGTATCAATTACTGAAGTGGAATGCTTGCCGAGCGGCTTATTGTTGTGTGATAGCGGTAACAAGAAACTAAAGTTACTCAAATTTTTTGGACAACGCCATGAGATTTTATCTGAAGTTTCTTTGACCTCTGATCCAGGTGGTATTGCTTTTCTCAATACAAAGAACGCTATAGTAAGCTTGCCAGAAGAGAAATGTATACAGAAATTCAGAATAAAGGAGAAGGGTATCCTTGTACTAGAGGAAAGGTGGAGAACAATTTTCAAGTGCTCTAAACTTGTTAAATTTCATGGTGATCTAATAGCAAGCGCAGAAGATGATTTCAATTTCTACATAATTTTAATGCAAAAAGAAGGAAAACTCCTGCGGTGCATTTATAACGAACCAAAGCCAACAAGCAGATTACTTCATAACATGACAGCTTTGGCTCTGAGCAGGAACAGGAGAAACATTCTGATTGTAAGCCAGAGTATCGGCTGTGTAGGGATGACTTTGGCTGGTGAGTTTACATATAGATACAGAGAAACAGGGGAGCATTTCCATACTGGACTTTGCTCGGATAAACAGGGAAATATGTATGTAGGTTGTTATATAACAGATAAAATTGTGATGCTGAGTAAAACTGGTGAGAAGTTATGTGATTTTATATCTTTCAAAAGAATGCACCCTGAAGCAATTCATTTTAGTAATGATTTGAAGTTGTATGTTTTCAGCGGTTCAACAAAGAAATTGTATTCTTACGGAATTCAGTATTAATGTCGATGAATTATATATCTTAGGAATACATGTTTTTTTATGATCTACAAGATTCGTAATTCTTTGTACATGTATATTCTTACATAAACGGTAGCTTAAAGGAAAAGGATATTCTTGTTCTATAAGAGCGTAGGAGGACAATCTTCAAGTGCTAATGGTGACCTTGCACGCACACAAGACGACTTTAATTTCTACATAATTTTAATGCAAATAGAAGGAAAACTTCTGCGGTGCATTAATAACGAATCAAAGCAAACAAGCAAATTACTTCATAACATAACAGCTTTGGCTCTGAGCAGGAACAGGAGAAACATTCTGATTGTAAGCCAAAGTATCGGTTGTGTAGGGATGACGTTGGCGGGTGATTTTACATATAGATATAGAGAACAAGGGGAGCATTTCCACACTGGACTTTGCTCGGATAAAAAGGGAAATATGTATGTACAAGCAATAAACAAAGGTCATTTGGTGAAGTTTCGACTTTTCACTTTTGAAATACAAAAGTTTAAAGTTAAGTGAAATTTTGAAAAAGACACTTTCCTATTGACGTCAATGGTGACGTTGCCCAAAAATTGCCAAAAAAATTCTCGCGACTTTTTAAAAAATTGTAGCTTGAAAACGCATGCATGGAATTTAATGAAAATACCTTTGTTTATTGCGTTATTCATTTACCTTTCAAATGACACCAAAAACAATAAACTATGTTGACCAGGAGAGGCAGGATAATTTTTCTTGCAAACATGAAAATACATTGAAGTCTATGGAGTTTTCCGAAGGTGACGAACAATTATGTCTATTGACTGTAGGTTGTTATATAACAGATAAAATTGTGATGCTGAGTAAAACAGGGGAGAAGTTATGTGATTTTATATCTTTCAAAAGAATGCACCCTGAAGTAATTCATTTTAGTGATGATTTGAAGTTGTATGTATTCAGCGGTTCAACAAAGAAATTGTATTCTTACGGAATTCAGTATTAAAGGCACACCCAAGGGACAGTCAACGTTCATATGGACTACACGTACCTCAGTTTCTTCATACAGGATATGTGACTACCTTTCAGATTAAGTGTTTTAATTTGTTAAACAAAAATTCAGGCTTCAGTTCACGTGCCCTTAGCAGGTAACGGGAACCTACCAGTTAAGGAACTGAGCTAAGGCGTTGTATTGGTAAATTATGAAATTCGAATCAATAGCCACTACAGTTTACAGTATGTCCATGTTTTAACCCATATTTGACGAATGGATTTTCCCATTATTATCATTTGGAAGAGTCCACTTTCATTTTTAGGGGCGTTAGGAGTGATTTTTAATTTTTATCCCATTTTTTGATGAATTTTCGTAAAGCAAACAGAATAGCCCCAGATGGGACGCCGCGTTCTGCGGCGTCGCGGCGTCACATCTGGGGCTATACTGTTTGCCTATGTCCCATAAAAAGGACGCCAGGCTTAAATGAGTTAATTCAACGTAATATCGAGGCTTGAAGCAAACGACTTGATTTTTGAGATAACATTATTAATGTTAATGTCCAATATTTGTGACAAAGATGGGTCGTGTTGTTCAAAAATGAAAAAAAAAATACAAACTATAAACACAGAAATGAGCCCCATTATGACTTTTGCCTATGCGAAAACAAAAGGCGCAGATCAGCTGTGCAGTTACATGCATGGATTCTTTGAATTTATTAAAAATGGTGTACCATTAATTAAATGAGCCGCTGCACAAGAAAGCCAATACTCTGCATATGCGAAAACAAATGCACAGAATAGCTTCGCAGTGAAGCTGATCAGCGCCTTTGTTTTCTCTACACACATAGTACAATCCCTCTTCTACTTATATCCTAAATTTCAAGTGTAAGGCCTGGTCGGAAACCCAAATTGTTGGTTTTCTCATGCAAAAGCTCACATTATTTCGCTCACCAATGCATAATCTCCCATTTGGTCGGCGTACAAGTCAGAATCAAATTCCGTTGTAAAATTGAACCAGTAGCTGGTGTAATTACCATCATCTCTTATAGCCGTGATGGAAATGGCGTTGACGTAAACGTAGCCGTATATCGTATCCCAATCAAGATGATACCATATATAAATCTGGAAAATTGAATTACAAGTTAAGGTGATATCATAAACTAAACCTGGAAAATTGAATTGCCAGTTAAGGTGGTACCATTAACCTGAAATATTGAACCACCAGTTAAGGTGGTACCATAAACCTGGAAAATATAATTACCAGTTAAGGTGGTACCATATATAAAACTGGAGGACAGAATTACCAGTTAAGGTGGTACCATAAAGCTGGAAAATAGAATTACCAGTTAAGGTGGTACCATAAACCTGGAAAATAGAATTACCAGTTAAGGTGGTATCATATATAAAACTGGAGGACAGAATTACCAGTTAAGGTGGTACCATAAAGCTGGAAAATAGAATTACCAGTTAAGGTGGTACCATAAACCTGGAAAATAGAATAACCAATTAAGGTGGTACCATATATAAACCCGGAAAATAGGCACCATAAACCTGGAAAATAGAATTACCAGTTAAGGTGGTACCATATATAGACCTGGAAAATAGAATTACCAGTTAAGGTGGTACCATAAACCTGGAAAATAGACTTACCAGTTAAGGTGGTACCATAAACCTGGAAAATTGAAAATACCAGTTAAGATGGTACCATAAACCTGGAAAACAGAATTATTAGTTAAGATGGTACCATAAACCTGGAAAATAGAATTACCAGTTAAGATGGTACCATAAACCTGGAAAATAGAATTACCAGTTAAGGTGGTACCATATATAAAACTGGAAAATAGAATTACCAGTTAAGGTGGTACCATATATAGACCTGGAAAATAGAATTACCAGTTAAGGTGGTACCATAAACCTGGAAAATAGACTTACCAGTTAAGGTGGTACCATAAACCTGGAAAATTGAAAATACCAGTTAAGATGGTACCATAAACCTGGAAAACAGAATTATTAGTTAAGATGGTACCATAAACCTGGAAAATAGAATTACCAGTTAAGATGGTACCATAAACCTGGAAAATAGAATTACCAGTTAAGGTGGTACCATATATAAAACTGGAGAACAGAATTACCAGTTAAGGTGGTACCATAAACCTGGAAAATAGAATTACCAGTTATGGTGGTACCATAAACCTGGAATATAGAATTACCAGTTAAGGTGGTACCATATATAAACCTGGAAAATTGGCACCATAAACCTGGAAAATAGAATTACCAGTTAAGGTGGTACCATATATAGACCTGGAAAATAGAATTACAAGTTAAGGTGGTACCATAAACCTGGAAAATTGAATTACCAGTTAAGGTGGTACCATAAACCCGGAAAATTGAAAATACCAGTTAAGGTGGTACCATAAAACGGTACAAGTAGGCAAAGATCAGGAAAAGGCGCAGTCAGAAAGAGATTCCCACTCCAAAAACCGAGGTGGGAAAAACCAAACTACGAGGGATGTTCTTTAATTCTTGTCATCGACTCAATTTCTCCTAAACCAGCATCTGTACCAGAGCAAAAAGACTTGGTAATTATAGAGATGTTCTTTGCGATATTTTTTAAATCACCCAACAATTTTAGGACGGTGTAATTTATCATAGCAAACTGAGACTCTAAAGAGGGGCACCCTTATGCCACTGAAAATACATTCTTCATCCTGTCCCAATAAACAGTATTATGTTTGAATTAAAAGGGTTAGAATCACGATTTTATACATGTGGGATCTCCATAACCTTGAAAACGCATAGACCAAAAGTTATTTTCCTAAAACAGAAATTACAATTTTTACGAGAGCTGTAAACATAGTACTATGCCAGTTTTTACGTGTTGATAAATTGAATGAACGTCGGAATAGAAGTTTCAGAGCCTGATAATTTCCTGTCCAGTTATTACTCATTGAAAATGTTAATGCTGTTTTGTGTCAGATCTTTGCTGATTCCATTGATACAAGTTTTGGATTATTTATACACTAAAATCTTGGTTTATGGGGAACAACATTTTGAAAGATGACACAAAATGTCAATGGAAGCGCTGCCCATACCACAATAATAGCATGTACAAATACTACTACAACTTCAAAAAATCTATTTACTTGATAAATTCTAGAATCGTTTTGGTTGACGTTTTCAATCATGAATTTTGACAGTGTTTCTATTATGACAGAGACGAACATCTCTCTTAGAAATTAAGCACCTGCTCCACCTTACATGTGAAGGAAATGTTAAATTGCCTGTATAGTAACTTACAGCGAATGTCCATTTAGACCATTTTAGACAAATTTGAGATAACTATCAATTTGAGATATTCATCACACAATCCAATTGACAAAATTTAAAACTACGAAAAGGTGTAACCTGTGCGCTGATTTTGAATGACGTATATTAATGACGTATATTAAAACTATTATGACGTCATAAAGCAGGAGCAATAACTCTATAAAGTCAAAATAAAAATATTCTACAAAAGTGTTTTCTGTTGCTCATATGAATGACAACATAATGTGTAAAATAAAAGTGGACCTGTATATACTATTACGAAAGTTATAACCTTTTCTGTACTAGGGACCGAAATAACATATTGTAAATTAAATGAAAATTAACGCAGTGTCATTACTGTATCCTGTTTTAAAATGCGATTACTATACGATCGTGCGTCGGACAGCAATAATTTTGATACCAATCTGATCAAAAAAGATCGGGCTTTCACCACATATGAACAACATTCTCATTGATTGTCCACAGAAAAAAATAATCAAGCAAGTGACAAGTTTTAAAGAACATCCCTCGTAACAATCAGGCACTTATACCATGAAACATATCGTAAGCCGAATGAGCAGCTATTTTCCCAATAGGTGGCCACTCAATTACCTTAATTTAATTAAAAATATGAAAACATACATAAGGCGCCAACAGCACAAAAAAAATTTAAATACCAAGACATATAACAAAAAGAAGCACCACAGAAGTATCGCCTTGGAACGATCAGTAACACAAAGTTACTGGCGGGCTTAAACCGGTTTTACAGGATCCTAACCTCACCCTCAGCTTCTGAGGAAAACAGAATTATTAGTTAAGGTGGTACCATAAACCTGGAAAATAGAATTACCAGTTAAGGTGGTACCATAAACCTGGAAAATTGAATTACCAGTAAAGGTGGTACCATAAACCTGGAGAATAGAATTACCAGTGAAGGTGGTACCATAAACCTGGAAATTGAATTTGCCAGTTAAGGTCTCGTGGGAAAACCAAAAATGTGGTTTCCGACCAGGTCCGACACAAACCGACCTCTACAGTCACAGACAAGAGCTAGAAGCTTGAAATTTTGGATTTAAGTAGAAGATGAACTGTACTATCCGAGTAGCGAAAACAAAGGCGCTGATCAGCTTCGCAGTTACTGCGAAGCTGTTCTGCGCCTTTGTTTTCGCCTAGGCAGATTGTTGGCTTTCCCATGTGGCGGCTCATATATAAACCTGGAATATTGCTTAACAAATTTTCAAGAATATTTATGCAGTGTGATTGCTACGCCTGAAAATGTCATCTCAAATGAGGAATGGTAGTTATTTGATAGTTAAGCTAGCAATGCATATCGGCTTACTCTAAAAAGGTACAAGTAGGCAATGATCAGGAAAAGGTGAAAACCACCAATTGAACCCCAGTGGGCCAAGCAACAGACAGGAATCTCCGGCCCCAACCAACTAAAATGAATAGCTCTTTCAAAAGTCGGGGCTATGATAGAGTCTGACGCCTGACCCATCGGCGTGCAATTAAAGAAGGCAGCATATTTATCAACCATGATTGGGTTAACAACTAAGCATGCAAAAGCATATATTTTCATGACATTTCCAGGCTGATAAAAGGACGGGATGCAAATTCAGAAACTCAGTACTTACAGTTGTATTGAAGTGGAGCTCATTGGTCCTCGTATGGTTAATCAGGAGATTATCTGCAGTTGAATTCACCAGATTGTCTATGTCAGCTGGCATTGCAAAACAAAACAAAATGATTTTAGACAAGTGGAAGGAGGAACTCTTTGAATTTGGATAGAGGTATTCAGAGTACAAAACATTTTCTTTGAGTTACAAAACCAAAGTCGAGGTGCTCCTGTAAACGCTTGGCTAGCACCTTAACCCTCGAGAAGTCTATAACGCTCAACGGGACCTGTTAATAGTGTCGACTGTCGTTTGGTTAGTTAGAAGGCTAAAATACTCAATTTGAGACACGTGTTTGCTTAATACATGTACATGTGTACCAGCAAAATCATACTTTTGCTCACCACAAAGAAGTTGCATTTTCATCAAAGCCCCCTCCCCAAGCCCGTCTCTACTTCCAATAATTTAATATGAATGGTCGTTACAAGATAGTTCTATTGGGATAGCTGTTTCTTATTTTGGATCTGTTTTCTTCTATGTAACAATCTTATACAATATACGCCTTCATATATTAAGAAAACTTTACGTAACTGAATGGGCAACTGTTATGAAAGAGCTAATTACTCGAATAACCCTATGTTCATATTCTATTGACTTTAAAGCGTCTTCTATACTCATTTATTCAAATACATAACAATGTCAAATGGGTTGTCAAATATATATAAATTATTTTTATTTATCAATTGATTTGTTAATTATATGAAGAAAACAAACTTTACAATAAAAATGGGTTGTCAAATATATATAAATTATTTTTATTTATCAATTGATTTGTTAATTATATGAAGAAAACAAACTTTACAATAACTTTAGAACCTACCTAATTTGACTATGCCTGAGTAAACGGCAAGGTATTCACTAGTTGTACCGCCACAATTCTGCGATACATCTCCACCACAAGTCAATGTACATGTTGCTTGGGCGTTGCCATCCATTGACGTCAACGTGGCACAGTAGCATTTAGAGCCATTCTGAAAACAATGAATAAAATGAGGTTGTGTCCATAAAAGTTAGTTTATCAAAGACAGCTTTTCCACAGACTTAGTTAGACAGGCTTGAGGGGCCGTTTGGCAAATAAAAAACATAAGATGAATAACACACGATGAAAGAGTGAGTTGAAACTGATTTAATCACAAACAGATTAAGTTTAGACTAGCGTTTAAGCTGAACCTTTACTTAACATGACAGATTAAAGAAGCTGTTGAATCTTAACACTTCATGGAATATTATGTCCACTACCCACATTTCTTAAAACTTCCAGTCAATAACTATACTGAGAGGATTTAAAAACTTAAGTTTTTTATGAAAAGTGTGCTGCAACAAACCATATTTAGGAATTGGATTGTTAATACAAAATTTACCTCCAGCTACGTTATCCCTTCAAAATGATGTCACAAAACAAGAAAAACTCACTACGTGGAACACGCAGGCGTCACTTTTGCAACGCCAGGGCCAAAATTCGAGTGTTCATGTTTCAATTAACGATACGGTCGATACGATTTAATGTTATGCTTGAATGACTTTTGACATCAGCTGTAGTCAGGCTGGTCATTTAAAACGTCTGACATCAAATAACACGAGTTGGTGTATGCCGTTGTCATCAAATTAACGTCATTTACCCGACGTCTCGCTTTGTGCAATTCTTGCAATTTTAAAGAATGCATAACGAATTTGAACGGTAAGATTTCCTGCTGCACTGAGAGAAAGCTCTCAACAACACAAAAGTTAATTTGGAAACCTTCCGTTACGTCATTTTGACGTTTTTACATGTAAAACCGGTCGGTTACGAAGGTCCTCTGAAACACAAAGGATAAAAAAGCTCTCGCAGCATTATGGAAGGAATCGGTCAATGGACCGCAGAAGATGCCGTTAGACCGATTTTGAAGCTTTTATCTCTGACGTTTACGTAAAAATCGCACTGAAAACGTCGATATTTAAAACCTTGGATACGGACGAATGATTTCGATTTTGTGCTAACAAATGCGTCAATTTTGCTTCCGCGGATACCAGATGACAACTGTATTGGAATGAAGATTCCACCACATCAGAAAACGTCAAAAACGCTTCTCTCTATTTGACGTTAACAATTAATCTCAAATTTTATGGACAAAATAAACGATATGTCGAGAATGTGTTTGATGTTAAAATTGAATATGCTTATTTGCAATATGTCCATCAGAAAAAAATGACGTTAAATGCAGACTTGTTTGCCGTACACGTGTTTTGAGATGTGGCGTAAAAGATGACGTAACTCTTCTACGTTAAGTTGATTTGAACTTTGAAAGAGTCAAACAGTAACCTCGTACAAAACAAGTTTAAACTTGCACAATCACAACTTATTTTCATTATTAAGTTCCCAAAAATGGATTATTGAAAACACTTAAGTTTCTAATTCCTCTCAGTATATAAAAATGCCAATGATACTTACATAATTATTTTATCCCGACGTCATGAAAATATGCCAAACGACTGTGAGCCACTTTTTAATGGAATAAAGCTCTTTATAATAAACGTCAAAATAACAAAAAGTAGAAAAAAAATACATGCACGCAGACGCCATCATATCCTGAGCCACCCACTGCAAGCCACAAAGCTTGATTCTACCATCGTTGACGTCACGTTATCATACAATTAACGTCAAAAGTTTTAAAGAAGTAAAATAAAAATACCTGCATGCCGACGTGATCATGTCCTGAGCCACTGCAAGCCAGAAAGCATGATTCTACCGTCATTGACGTCACGTCTTCGTACTTGAATGACGCCGTCACTTCAAAGTCAGTGAGTCAATTCTATTTCCACTGACGTCACATTATCATGTAATAAACGTCAAAATGACGAATACCTGCATGCCGACGTGATCATATCCTGAGTCACTGCAAGCCACAAAGCTTGATTCTACCGACGTTGACGTCACGTTATCATACAATTAACGTCAGAATGACAAAAGTAAAATAAAAATACCTGCATGCCGACTTGATCATGTCCTGAGCCACTGCAAGCCAGAAAGCACGATTCTACCGTCGTTGACGTCACGTCTTCGTACTTGAATGACGCCGTCACTTCAAAGTCAGTGAGTCAATTCTATTTCCACTGACGTCACATTATCATGTAATAAACGTCAAAATGACGAAAGTAAACTTAAAATACCTGCATGCCGACGTGATCATGTCCTGAGCCACTGCAAGCCAGAAAGTATTATTCTACCTCCACTGACGTCACATTATCATGTAATAAACGTCAAAATGACGACTGTAAACTGAAATACCTGCATGCCGACGTGATCATGTCCTGAGCCACTGCAAGCCAGAAAGCACGATTGAACCGTCGTTGACGTCACGTTATCATACAATTAACGTCAAAAGTTTTACAGAAGTAAAAATACCTGCATGCCGACGTGGTCATGTCCTGAGCCACTGCAAGCCAGGAAACACGATTCTACCGTCATTGACGTCACGTCTTCGTACTTGAATGACGCCGTCACTTCAAAGTCAGGAAAACAGCCTTCATACAGTACCTCTGTCACTATAAACATCGAGAGAACATGTCATCCATTTTTATATTATAAAACTGGGGTAAGAAGTGTTGTACATTTTTTTTTATTTTTGATCCAAAGCATAGAATGTGGATTCTAATGAAATTTTCAATTTTTAGCTGAAACAAAAATCATGATTTGTAACGGAAGTGGCTAAACGGAGAAAACATCTAATTAGGGATGTTCTCATTTCTTTCACAAAATGGTGAGGCAAACGGAGACATTATCAAAAAGAAACATTATTCTAACATGGCGTTATCGTCTTTCCCATTGAACCTATTAGTAATGGAAACGTCACCGTTTGCAAATAAACAATAATTCACTTTATTTTATACTTTACAGTGAAAACCCATGTATATCAAAACTTGATAAAAATGGTATTTTCACTGATATGAAATGTCACTGATATCAAATCTCACTGATATCAAAAGTCACTAGTAACTGATATCAGCCTATATCTTCACTGCAGATTTTGGATTATTTCTGACGTTTCCATTTACTTGACGTCATTAAATGTGTCTCACTTCAGAAATTCAAATGCCTATAACTCCGTTATTTATGAATGAAAACATAAAGTGTGGGTATTCATTTTCTTAGTATGAACGTAAGGAACAATGTGGTGCCAAAATTATTTGTGTTTTCAAAAATGTTTGGTTTTTGCATTTTCACCGCCTGCCTTGTGAATTGGAAAATGCCCGTGAATTGTATAAAATAAAACGAAAATTTGCTTTTTTTCGGTGAATACCACACACCGTTCATCCAGATACAACAAACGCGGAGAGGTCTTCCAAACGCGGATATAAACAATTGTATCGCGGGAATACACAAGGTATGTAAACATAAACAAATAGCATTTAAATTGTTCCCATATAAAATGTGTTTATGCAGAGCTGATGCGAAATGGTTTGTCTTGAGAATGGTGGAGTATCATAACAAAAGATTTGTGTAAACTATAGATACAAGCGATATTAATTCTTAAATCATAATTTTCTCGCCTGCTTCCCGATTCTTTTCATATTTGTAAAATTTATATGTTTGGTTTCGTGCAAATATCTCTTCAGAACTATTTTTCAACATCTATGGAATATATTTATACCATGCATCAAACTGGAAAAGCTTTTTTGGGTGTCTATATCCATGTTTTAGAAATCAACCTTGTTTACTTAAAGGTACAACTTTCCACGGATGTTGATACTACACATCGCGGATGATCTATATAATTTGGGTAAAACGAACACGGATTCGAAAATCTGGTTTGAACGTACAAAACACGTTTTCTTATAAAGAATCTAGATTTTTTTTATCAAGTAAACTGCATCCTGTTGGCTTTTTGGTCGGCTATTTACATGATATATGATCGAATTCGGGGGTGGCATATAACATATTATAATGTTATTAATCAAGTTATTTCGTATTGGACCAGTTACAGGTCCAAGGTTAGCTGTATTGGGCCGAGGCCGGAGGCCGAGGTCCAATACAGCTGACCGAGGACCTGAGTTAACCGAGTTAATTAATAAAACACCATATTATAACATCTGCTACCAGTTTTTTTTCCCTATGTATAATTACTTCGTAGAATCAGAGAAACGATATATACACATGTAAATGTATTTGTCTGTTTGTGTTGTGAATAAACACCCCGGTTAACGACTCTTCAGTGGTGTCAGGAAGGAGCCGCCGCTTCCTGGGTGCTAACCAGTTCTACGGAAATTAAATGTCTTGTTTAAAGACAAAACCCTGGTGTCAGCATGCCACCTACCCGACCTCGCCGGATGAGGATTCAAACTATGTCACGTTGCTATAAGTTTTTGTTCTTTAATTACGTACAGGGTCAGCGTTTGCATGAAGAAGAACTCTATCAAGTCAAGTCAAGTCAAGTCAAGTAAAATTTATTTAACGTCGGTTTGGTATTAACATTTGAAACATAAGCTCATAGGAGCTTTCATGATCTATAAGCTCTACTTTCGTTCTAACCCTTTTCGTCATGTATGTCGATAGGTTATTTGTGACTCTGAATAAAATATGTTTTAAACTAAAACTACAGGATCAACAGCCAAGGTCATATAGATACGGTTAGTCATTATTTTCACACCAAAAGCCTTCCAGAGGCATGGTAACACCGTGAGTTCTTTGTGCACATTTCTTTCACCACTAATAACTGCTCTTCTTGAATCTACGTAGTCTATGTACGTTTGTATTTATAATTTGTTTTCGTGCATGTTGTCAAAGAGGACCTTTCACAAAGGATTTCGCTTCATCACGCATAAGAGTGAGAGAGACAATCATGAATATATTCTTGGCCATATCTTCATGAAAGATATGCATCCATACATTACACCGTATGTTTTACATGTAATAATCTACAGACATGCGTAATAGAGTTGATGTTTGAATATGAAAGGCGAAATCATTTGGAGCTCTGACCATATCTGACAGTATCAAATTTCATGCAGCTAGCTAAGGCTTTTAATTGTGGAATTTATAGAAAGGAAACAAAGGCACGGACAGTTACTCGGTTAACATGCAGCTGATATTGGCCTATCATTCTATACAACATGTTAACATGGTTTTCTAATGTCGTAGCCAAAGCGTAGTGAAAGTGCTCCTCCACGTTCCTTGTTGTTTTATCACGCCATATTAAGCCATAATTGGTGTTAAACCAAACATCTATGTACTCTAAACCATACAAAATTGGCTTCAACAATGGCTGGAGCCAGTTTTCCCTTAAATAAGACAAGTATCCGTGTTTGTTGCACCGAACGGTCCGAGTTTGTTTCACCTGCTTGAGAATTTGAACCGTGGTATGTTGCACCATATTAAATGAGAGTACCCAATGTCAAATAGTTCTTATTCTCTTTCTATAATTTTGTGTGGGTTCTTGTAACGGCAACACTTGTAGCGATCACCGATCCTCCGAAAAACATCAATTTGATCATATTTTAGTGCTTTAATAATGATTTTATAGACATTCTTACCAAGGTTTTTCTCTTTTCGTGCATCCAAGTCACATTTAGAAGCCTATATTTCTCCAACAAATAGAATTTATGAGACAGGATTTTAGGTAAACATTTGCAAAGTTATGTTCTTTTTCATTGTATGTCAAACAAAAATCAACTCAGCCGATGTTCGTTATTATTAAAGATGATACGTAAATACTCCCTCTGTTTTTCCAGCCGTTCAAAATACTATTGTTTATATCCGCGTTTGGAAGACCTTTCCGCGTTTGTTGTATCTGGATGAACGGTGTGACCAAATATATTTAATCTCGTGAGTTGAAAACATAAACATTTTCACTCGTGCTGTGCACTCGTGAAAATTCTGATGTTTTCAACTTACTCGATGAAATATATTTTGGTATTCACCTCAAAAAAGCAAATATCCTCTATTGGGAAATAGCTGCTCATTCGGCTTACGAAATGTTTTCATGGTATAAGTGCCTGATTGTCGGTTTGTTTGTTTTTTTCCCACCTCGGTTTTTTGGAGTGGGAATCTTTTTCTGACTGCGTCTTTTCCTGATCTTTGCCTACTTGTACCTTTCTTTGTAAACAAAATTAAGCGCGTAATGTGGCGTGTTTGTGACGTCGCACATAAACACCCATGTCCGCCGAGAATGAGTCCACTGGAAAACATCTTGAAATGTAAGCATTTGTTTATTAGTCGTGTAAGAATCGAAATAATTTTACTTTACGGAGAATTATCTTTGATTAACGCGTGATGCTGTCGGGCAGATGCGATATTTAATTCACTCCTGCTGCGCCGTCGTGAATTAATACATCACAATCTGCCCCCCCCCCCCCCCCAACATCCCGCGTTAATCACGATAATTCACCGTAAAGTAAAATTATTTCTTAACTTACACCGATATCTATTAACAGCAGCGAAGATATGAGATATGAATGGGCCATACCGTGGTTTCGGCTACTTCAGCCTCTTTAGTGACCCTATAGATTTGGCAACATCGAGCCAAAGATTATGACTGTAATTTACATCGTTCAAAAGGGCAGTCGATACAAAGACTAGTAAAATCCAAATGGGGTTAAATATATTTCACGTTGGTTAGAAAATGAATCTAAACCGATAATAATTTTCTGATTTCTCAGAATACCCGCGATGATCAAAGGACCAAAAGGAAAATTTATAATCTGCACTATGGATGATTTACGGGGAGACTGTTTAGGGCCGCTACACGACACAACACCAGCTGCAGTTATAGCAAATAAAAATAACACAGTGATCTTTTAGGAGCAGCGAATATATGAGAAAGGGGATGGTTTCGACAACTTAAGCCTCTTCAGTTACCCTATAGACTTGGCAAAATGAAGCCAGGGACTTTCTGTAATTTTGCAACTTTCTACAGGATAGTCGATACAAAGTATATTTTTATTTTCATTTTTTATAATTCAAATATGGCCGAATATTAAACGTTGATCAGAATATGGATCTCAACCGATAATAATTTTCTGATTTCTCAGAATACCCACGCTGACCCCAAAGGACAAAAAGGGAAATATAATCTGCACTATGGGAGACTTTTTACGGCCGCCACTCATATGAAAACTTTTAAAGGACTAGATGTTTGAAGAAAGTTTTGAATTTGTCGTTGTTTTGAGTGTGAAACGATTCTCCTAAACATGAAAATCAAGCTGATGTCACCGAGGCGTTTAGGTTTGCTAGAGTCTGCAATCATATTGCGGACTTCAACGCGTGAAGTAAATGTTTAACAGCCAAACTTCTCTAGCAGGGCTACTAGTATCATAAACTTCGAAAACATTCTCTAAAACTCTATCGCAGACATTGTGAACTGATTTCCAAATTAAGTTAAAGATGCTTTTACGTTACGAACCTTATGTACGTTTTCATATTTTAGTTAAGTTCGGGTAACTGAGTGTCTGCCTATTGGGAAATACGATATGTTTTCTAAGTATAAGTACCTGAATGTTAATTCAGTTTTTCCCACCGGAAAGTCCTTTCTGATTGCGTCATTTCCTAATCATTGCCTACCAAGTGAAGATGGAGCACTGAATATGTGATAAGAATTGCTACATGTATTTTGTTCACGATGTTGTTCATGCAACCATGAACAGAATTTCAGTTCTATAGATTTATTACAAATGAAAATATAACTGAATGTAAGAGAGCTCAAACCATCGTGAGTACTATAAATATCGAAAACGAGGATGGGAACACGATCCATGAATCTGATACCTTTATACCCTGCATTTTATTACTTCTCACCATACATGCAGCTTAAATTTCATATTAGACTCATATTACATATTTCCATTTATATCACAAAAGAAAAAATATACGAAAACACAGCAATTAGTTTGGTAGGCGTTTTTGATTGTTCCCTCTCTCTCTCTCTCTCTCTCTCTCTCTCTCTCTCTCTTGGATGTTGAATTGAGAAAAACCTCTATAAAAAGTCTAAATTTAAAAATAGGACTTAGTTTTCTTGTATTAATATTGCTTCACCATTACCCCTCCACTATTGTGAACAAAAATTAGCAAAGAACAGAATACTTTATGATACGTTGCCTTAATTTTGACGTTTATCTTAAAGACGTCAACCGAAGCGCAAAATGTGGCTTCGTAGTAAAGTCTACCTGGCATCAACGTTGTTTATAGTTGCTATGGCAACCATGAGGATCCCGACAGTAATACCAACAAAGAGTGCCGAGATTAAGGACATGCGTGAGAATTACAAAGAAAGCTGTTGGCCAGATCATTCAACTTGTGCCAATAATAGTGCAAAAGGTTCAGACCTGAGGGCGGAAAAGTGTTGGTTACGGTTAGTATAAACATTATAACTATCTGAATGGATGCAATCTGAATTGTGAAAGCACATTTGTTGGCACATCATTACGTTATCGTAAACGTCAAGTCAGAAAATACATATCATTGATTTCATTGAAACGGTATAAGATACCGATTATGCCTGTACGCCTTATTCTTGCACATGTATCTGTTCGCGTAGCTGTTTGAAGCTGTTTTAATCGGGCCGAAAACCGTGTTCTAACAGCAAAAATCATTTTCACATCATGAAATTCACGTGCTGTTTGAACATCGGTTTGGGTTAAAATCCGTCGACGTCATTGGTCAATGCGACGTGTTGCCATTCTGTTCAGAAACCAAATGGCCGACATTGAAGAAGTTCCGCGGTTTTGGATGAGTCTTTACGTTGTTAATGTTATTTAAAAAAAATCGCGTGAAAATGCAAGAAAAACAATCAACCATATTTTGTTTCAGTGTTCAAACATTCGCTGTATATATGTTTGAACACTGAAAACCATGGTTGATCCATAAAATGGTTTGTTTTTATGTTTTGTTTTTTTTTTTTTTTTGCAAATATTAATCAATTTTAGTTTTACAGATGCAAATGCCGGGGTTATAACCGTGGCTGGTGCAGAAAGTCATTCGATTGTGAGGCGACAGGAAATCCGTATAAATGCGTGTGTTTTGGACCCACTGATAGCAAGTTCTGGCTAAACTTGTGTAATGATATGGTATAGGAGTAACGCATACGAAGAGAAAATGCACCAGGCTTGTAAATAGTATACTAAGGACACAACTAACTAATAGTGTTTTTTCCATACGGTGACTGAAACTAGACTGTGCGATTTTACTGATTTATACTGTTGATAAATGTTTTATATTTCTTTTTTCGTATACGACCATGTACCGTCAGTTATGCAAGCGTTTTATTCCTTTGAACATGTTACTTTATGCAAATCACATTTTCTAAATATGATCGTGTTTTCTTAACCGGGAGCGTATTTAACACCTATACTAATCTAATCCAGACGTGTAAGTTTTCATTGTTATGAAAAGAGTCTGCTTGCGGGTCTGCCAGGTGGTTTTTCTCGGGGTTCTCCCGTTTTCGCCCACCTACTGATTGGCCCGTCTCATATGAGCTGAAATAATCTTGAAAGGGACGTAAAACTGAATCAAAAAAAAAAGAAAAAAAAAAGAAAAGAGTCTGTAATTTCGTTAAAGAAATTACCTTACTTTGTGTCTCCTTTATTCTTTAAAGTAACGCGAGCGGATATCGGAACGTGTTTGAAAGCAACGCTTACGTCAGTTTTGATACGTACATTGGGCTCGTATGATGTTCAATGAAGAAATAATTTTACTTTACTGTGAATTATCGTGATTAACGCGGGAGGTTGGAGGGCAGATTGCGAAGTATTTTGTTTACAGTGAGTTATTGTTTATTTGCAAACGGTGACGTTTTTATTGACCATTCAAATCAGGCCATGTAGCTAACGGTCAATGACGGTTTAACAACAAGGGAGGCAAACAGACCACATGCACGGATCCAGAGGGGGGACCGGGGGTCATCCCCCCCCCTGGGGGGACCGGGGGTCCGGACCGCCCCTGGAATTTGAAAATTTTACCTAAAAAAAGGGTAATTTCGGGATTTTTTAAGGGTTGGACCCCCCCTCCCTCCTCGTCTGTGACCAAAAATTACCATTTTCGTTGGACCCCCTCTCATTAAAATTTCTGGATCCGCGCATGAACCAACACGTGTTTTTACAGGTAAATATAGGTGCAAAAAACACAATGTTTGTCTAAGGAAATAGGGGTGGGCGTGGTTATACCTTGCTGTCGGAGGAGTCAATTCTTCAACAGACTTTGCTATACATTTTAGAAGCAGAAAATAAGTCAAATTGAAGCATATTTTACCTGTTGCGTTCATAGATATCGAGGAACTGTTTCTTGCCAATACAATCGCTGGGTTGAGGTGATTTGAGTTATGTACGATCACAAACCAAGCTTTACCACTGTTTGTGTCAGTTACCAGTAGCTCGAGTTCACCGTCACTGCAGCAAAGAATAGAGGATATTTACTTTTTAGGGGAAAACAAAATATATTCCATCGGGTTTGAAAACATCCAAATTTTCACTTCGAAACTTCGATGTTAATTAAGTGTGTACATGCATTTCATATTTTAAAATTGTGTTAAAACGCAAAATAATGCTAAAATGTGGAATATATTTAAATGTTTAACTTTGAGTAAAAGTAGGCAACGATCAGGAAATGACACAATCAGAAAGGAATTCCCACTCCAAAAACCGAAGTGAGAAAAAAAAACTAAATTAACAATCAGGTACTTATACTAAGAAAACATATTGTAAGCCAAATGGGCAGCCATTTTCCCAATAGGTGGCCACTCAGCCACCCAAACTTAACTAAAAATAAGAAAACACACATAAGGTGCTAACAGCACAAAAATTCAACACCAAGACATAAAACAATAAGAACCACCACAGAAGTATCACCTTGGAACGATCAGTAATACAAAATTACTGGCGGGCTTAAATCGATTTCACATTGGCCATAACCTCACCCTCAGCTTCTGCAGTGGTTCACAACATTTAGTTAGTTCTTCGGTCTCTAGTCAATGAATCATCAAGGACAGACAAATAAATCATGATAAACATCCTGATTAATAAAAAAACTAGGACTCAACAAATTCAGTAAGCTGCCCGACGATGGAGATCCCTGGGCACCGAATTACTTACTGAAACCCGAAGCAAAAGAAAAACACCAGTTGAACCTTTAATTAAACCTTTAATTAAAAAGGTACAAGTAGGCAAAGATCAGGAAAAGGCGCAATCAGAAAGAGATTCCCACTCCAAAAACCGAGGTGGGAAAAAACCAAACTAACAATCAGGCACTTATACCATGAAACATATCGTAAGCCGAATGAGCTTGCTTTGACAATGTTGATGCAAAATTTGAAAATATGTACTATAAAATAATTTAGTTGCCTTGGTATGCTCTAGATCAGCTGGCTAGCCTTCACTCCGCTCTACTTCGGTATCTTGTTCCACTTTCGTTGGACGGCTTAGCTTACGTTGACTTTCAACTAAGTTGCCTTTCAGCTAATGTCGAACATATTATGAATTTTGTAAGCCACCTTTAGTTGCTTTATTCGGTGATCCTTGTGTTGAAAATGTGTATGTGTATGTACCAGTGGTAAATATCTACAGATGGCAACAAATATGCGTTTTGAAACTTCAAGGAGACAGAAAAAAATATCGATTTTCATTTATTTCTACTTTCAGTTTGATGTGTTCTATTTATAGACATATGTAGTGTTTCCTATGAAGAAATACGACATACATGTACGAGTACGTATATAAACAACTCCACGCATTTTTTGCATGTGAAGTAGTCAGTTCTCAAGTCGTACATGTTGAAAGAGACCTAACTTAATACAGTTTTTTTCTTTCTTTGCTGTTCTTGTTGATTTCTGACTTTCAACTAATGGTTCAATGCAAGCCGTTCCCATCGGTTGGTGTGGAGGTATAACGAAACACCGATGGGAATATTCCCTCATCGACTCAAAAGAGATAAAAGAGGATATAAATACCAAAAATATTTCATTGATCATGAATCTTACAACATCAGAATTTTCACAAGTGCGCAGCACGAGTAAAAATTTCGATGTTCTTAAAACACAAGATGAAATATATTTGGTATTTACCGAAATATAAAAAGTAAAGTTTTTTTTATTATTTTATATGATTCATCGATATTTTCCCATCGAAGAGACACGCGGTGAAAAGGCGAAAAACAAAACAAAAAATGAAAACACAATTTTTGTACCAAATTGTTCCGTACGTCCTAACTAAGAAAATGAATACACACACTTTGTGTTTTCGTTCATAAATAAAGGAGTTATAGGCGTTTGAATTTCTGAAGTGAAGCACACTAAATGACGTCAAGTTTATGAAAACGTCAGAAGTAATCTAACCCAGCAGTGAAAGTATCAGTTGATATTAAGAGATTATCATATGGCAATTTTCATATCATACCCCGTATCAACCCTCGACTTCCGTATCAGCCCGAGACTCCCATATCAGCCTGAGGGCCGAAGGCCCGAGGGCTGATATGGGAGTCGAGGGCTGATACGGAAGTCGAGGGTTGATACGGGGTATGATATGAAAATTGCCATATCATGATCTCTTTATCATATATTTTTATTGAAAAAAAAGTGTTTGATACAGTTCAATGCACAAAATGTTTCCCAACATAATTTCAAGTGGAAAAAAGAAAGAATGGAAAAAAAATTCTGGTCACAAATTTTATTCAATAACATTTAACCATTAATACAGAAAATTCAAATACAAAAATTTGATTTATAAATTGAGAACAATTTACAACGTACTATTGAATAGAACAGAGCGCTCCGAATGTGGGGGTCACGTGAGATGTGATATGAGGTTTGGGGTGTGATATGGGGGTGTGATATGAGTCCATATCTCCCTAGGGAGATATGGATTTTGACAAATTTTGAACTGATACAGCTTTCGAGATTTGGGGTGTGATATGGGGGTGTGATATGAGTCCATATCTCCCTAGGGAGATATGGATTTTGACAAATTTTGAACTGATACAGCTTTCGAGATATGGTGTCCCGATACGTGCATAGGACTTGCGCCTGTATCGCATATGTAAAAAGAACGTATTTTACAGTAAATATATGATAACAATCAATATCAATCCTGAGGTGAAAATATCACGTTTCTTCATTTTTATATGCATTAACTTCACTGCTAAATGTAAAAAGGTACAAGTAGGCAAAGATCAGGAAAAGGCGCAATCAGAAAAAGATTCCCACTCCAAAAACCGAGGTGGGGAAAAAACTAAATTAACAATCAGGTACTTATGCCATGAAAACATATCGTAAGCCGAATGAGCAGCTATTTTCCCAATGTTACCTAAACTTAACTAAAAATATGAAAACATACATAAGGCGCCAACAGCACAAAAACTTTAAACACCAAGACATAAAACAAAAAGAACCACCACAGAAGTATCGCCTTGGAACGACCAGTAACACAAAATTACTGGCGGGCTAAAACCGGTTTTACATGGCCATAACCTTCACCCTCATCTTCTGGATTAAAAAGGTACAAGTAGGCAAAGATTAGGAAAAGGCGCAATCAGAAAGAGATTCCCACTCCAAAAACCGAGGTGGGAAAAAACCAAACTAACAATCAGGCACTTATACCATGAAACATATCGTAAGCCGAATGAGCAGCTATTTTCCCAATAGGTGGCCACTCAGTTACCTTTACTTAATTAAAAATATGAAAACATACATAAGGCGCCAACAGCACAAAAAAATTTTAAACACCAAGACATAAAACAAAAAGAACCACCACAGAAGTATCGCCTTGGAACGATCAGTAACACAAAGTTACTGGCGGGCTTAAACCGGTTTTACAGGATCCTAACCTCACCCTCAGCTTCTGCAGTGGTTCATAACATTTAGTAAGTTCTTCGGTCCTCGTGGTGAATCTCTAACTAGTCAATGAATCATCAAGAACAAGCAAATAAATCATGATAAACATCCTGATGAATCAAAAACAAGGACTCACAGATTCAGTAAGCTGCCCGACGATGGAGATCCCTTGGCGCCGAATAACCTACTAACTCCGGAGCAAAAGAAAAACACCAGTTGGACCCCGGTGGGCCAAGCAACAGACAAGAAGCTCCGGCCCCAACCAACTAAAATGAATAGCTCTAAGTCGGGGCCATCATAGAGTCTGACGCCCGACCCACCGGCGTGCAATTAAAGAAGGCAGCATAGTTATCAACCATGATTGGGTTAAAAACTAAGCATGCAGACTGTCGCATAACATTCAAGTTATAACCTATACGTCTGTTCTTCTTACTGCTGAAGATAAGGGTGAGGTTATGGCCATGTAAAACCGGTTTAAGCCCGCCAGTAACTTTGTGTTACTGATCGTTCCAAGTCGATACTTCTGTGGTGGTTCTTTTTGTTTTATGTCTTGGTGTTTAAAAAATTTTGTGCTGTTGGCGCCTTATGTATGTTTTCATATTTTTAGTTAAGTTAAGGTAACTGAGTGGCCACCTATTGGGAAAATAGCTGCCCATTCGGCTTACGATTGTTTCATGGTATAAGTACCTGATTGTTAGTTTGGTTTTTTCCCACCTCGGTTTTTGGAGTGGGAATCTTTTTCTGATTGCGCCTTTTCCTGATCTTTGCCTACTTGTACCTGTCTGTAACGTGTTATGATTTTTCTGAAATGAAAAGAAAAATCATTAATTCCTATAAGTTTCTTAAATTTGTAAACTAAGTCACCATAAAATTCAGGTTCCGAAAGGCCCTCACTTAAAAGCGTCTTTAACCCAACATTATATTTGGAAATCAATTCATAGTGTCTACGATAAAATTTAGAAAAGGTTTTTCGAAGTTTATGATACCGATAGCCCTGTTGGAGAAATTTTGCCGTTAAACATTTATTTCGAGCGTTGAAGTCTGTAACATGATTGCAGACTCTAGCAAACCTAATAAGTTGCGAAATGTAAACACCATAAGAAGCACGACGAGGAACGTCACCATCCAAAAAAGGAAAATTTAGTATATCAAAATCAAAGTCATCGCGCTTATCATGAATTTTAGAAGAAACAATTCCATTTGCAACAGAAAGATGTAGATCTAAAAAGGGGGCTTCGGTATCTGAGATATTGACTTTCTTCAACTGAAGTTCAGGTGGATAAATTTGATTGACCATACCTTCAAAATAAGGGTTGTCAATGTTCAAAAGGTCATCGAGGTACCTAGATGTGGAATTAAAAGCCTCGATAACATCAGCTTGATTATCATGGTTAAGAGAATCCATGAAATCTCTTTCGTAGCAGTATAAAAATAAATCAGCTACGAGAGGTGCGCAATTTGTACCCATCGGAATTCCAACAATTTGTCTGTATAACTTGGTCCCAAATCTAATATAAATATTATCAAGGAGATAGGACAAGGCGTCGCACACATTCTGACATGACCAAAGTGTATACCGACTTTGGTCAGAGGAAGTGAAAAAAGCCTTTCTGTCATTACATGCCAAATAAAGTGAACCGTAGTTTTTTAATGCCCTTTTGAAGGTCCACTCTATCAAATCCAGAAGTTTTTCTTTTATTAGATTATGTGGTAATGTTGTATACAGAGTAGAAAAATCATACGTGGACAAGCTTGTCGCAAGGAACCCTCTGCACTTCAATTTACTAAGCACCTCACCAGAATTTTTTATTGACCAAAACCAATTTTTATTTGAAGTTTCATACACTGTCTCACAGTATCTTATAACATGAGATTTGATAGCAGTAAGACAGGAAGTTAATAATTTAGAAAGTTCAGTGGTAGTACAAGAGCTAGAATTTGCAATAAATCTAGCTGTGTATGGTCTTTTGTGAAGCTTAGGTAACCAATACATCGTAGAAAGTTTGTCTTGGCCTTCATTGACACAAACAGAAAACTTAACAGGTAAATCGTTTAAGTGGGCATTAACTACAGACACTTCATCAGTATCTGTCTCCAGATAAGCCCTGGTACCATCAAGCTCCTGTTTTAAGGTGTTAACGTAGTGAAGCCTACAAACGACAACAACATTGTTTGCGGCTTTGTCTGCCGGAACCAAGACATACTTTCTATGAAATTCTTGGATATCCTGCTTCAAATGTCTAAATGACGATTTGGGTTTAGGAGGTAAAAGATTAGTATTTTGTGAATAAAACTTAATACGTTTATCCACGATAGTGAAGATACTTCTTTTCCATTCTTTAAGAGCATTATCCTCAACACCCTCTCGTTTACACCATCGATTACCGAAATCATTTAATGCAGATGCAATCTCCTCTCTACATTTGTCGAAATCAATGTAGGAAGGGAATCTATATTTCGGACCTTTAGAAACAATTTTGCGAATTCTAGAATCCGAAATTATTTTTAAATTTCCAGTAACTATATGTCCGGCTGGTTGATAAACATATTTTGAATCTTTACAATCTCAAGACTTGGGAGTATTAGCATGGATATCAAGATCAGAAACAAGTTTTATTGAAATTAAAAATAGTATTTCTGATTGGTTTGTTATATTTGTAACAAATAATAGGAGGTTCTGAATTTTGGAAGTAGGTGGGTATAGACTGTATCACTGATTTATCTTGGAATATGCTTGGTAAATCAATAAAGTCAATTCCTTTATTAATGAAAGGAATTTTTATAAAACTTCTAATGTGATTAGTCTCGGAATCGATAAATGGACGAAGAACATGCTGAGTATAACATCATGTTAACAGTGCAGCGTCATACATTTGATTATTTCTATCGTAAAATCTATTAGCCTCTGTGTCCAAGGAACGTAATGCAGCAATAGGTAGAGAACCAAGATAAGACAGCATTGGATGTCGACCGTGAATCCTTAGTTTAACAGCTAAATCATTAAGGGAAATGTTCAATTTCAATGCAGCGCACCGTTTACGTTTGTCATTTCCCTTTTTTTCCGTATACCATGAGATCTAGATTTACGTTTACGGGACTCTGAAAGTGTAAGTACATCAAAATCGGGCATTTTGGAAATGTTGCCTTCATGGTAAATGTTGTCGTTAAATCCCAGTGGAAAGGGTGTTTGCAGTAATTTTATCCATTTAAGTTCAGTTTCAAATCGTTTGATGTTTTTAAATCTAACTGAAGAATTTTCATCATATGAGATTTTCTCCACTGGTTGAACTATAACATCATTGGGAGAATGACCAGTGCGCATAAAATGCTGGTACAGAAAGGTATCATTATTTTTGGGCTTTCTGATTCTACGATAGTGCTCACCAAATCGTTTTTGCAAAGTTCGACAAGTTTGTCCAACATATTGCATCCTACAATTATTTGTATTTCAAGTAAGAACATATACAAGATCCATTGATTTTCAGTCTAAATCAGAATCATTAACCACTGAAAATGTCCTACCATTCACAGATGAAGTGATAGTAGTCTTAGAGCATAAATGATTGCAACAGTTGCACTTCTTGGCATTGCACTTAGAAATACTAGGGTACATTCCAGGGCCCAGAATTACAATCATTCCTTAAGTTAAGGCCTCCTTAGCGGTTTAAGTTAAGTTTATACCTTAGCTAGGATTTTCCTTAAAAAGTGCATTTGTAATACACTTTTTGATCGTCCTTTACTAAGGTGAAGTTTCCGTAAAAACTTACGGGACCGTTCCGGGAACAGTCGAAAACCTAACCGGAGCAACACGGAAATTTATAAATTTTATATCGCGTAAGCGGCATGATACACAGTTACAATATTTTGATTATGAACATTGCTTAACCCACGTTAGACTCTGTGGTGCAGTGGTTAACACGCCTTCTGCCAAATGCATCTTGAGACGAGGGTTCTGAGTTCGATACCTACTGTTTTAATTTTTTTTTTCTTGTCTTTTTTTTTTTTTTTTTTTTTTTTTTTTTTGTTACTTTATTATCCTTTTACATTCTTTATCTATTGTTTAACTTTTGTTTCTTCATTAAAATTTAGTAATAGTAATTTTTCGAGCTGTACTTATGTCCTGCAGTGATAATTCATCATTGCCACATGCATTCATATACTCACGTCCAAGAAGATCATAGACTTATTTCGAAGACAAACGCGGTGATGGGAATAATCCAAAGAAACATGATTTTATCATAATAGTAGGTTCTATATAATGACGACTGCAAATATATTAAGGTTAGGTCCTTTTGGAAGTAGTGAAAACATAGCGGGGTAGTATGGGCTTTATTGCGCTATTTCGGATAATGAACCCTCATCAGTGGCGATTTATAAGCCAAAAACGAAAGCCAGACAAGCCTATAAAATTCGATGTGCGATATTTTTTCTATCTTTCTATTTTTCTTTCCTTCCTTCAAATATCTCCCAACCATCACTCACGTGTGAATGTAGACAGGCTGGTGCAAAAAAGCTAGAAAATGTATTTTCTCAGATTTTTATTTTGCAGCGGTGATTTTCAGAACGAACGCCTGGGGAGCGCTATTGCATTGATTGCTGTACTTTGTGGCGAGAGGCCATATATTAAGAACCATTGCCCGCCATTTTGGTTCCTGCCCGCCATTTTGGTTCCTAAATCGGACATATTCATTACGGGATCCCGCCCATTGGGGCCGTGAGAAATAGATGGGCGGCTCGTACCTCCAGGTAAAGCTAATAGCTGACTAACTGACCTCCCGATGACTTGTTAATTGCTGAGTAGGTCTGTGCCTGTCCAGAAAAAAGTTGTTAAGTAAAACAATTCACACATGTAAAGCTTTAGTTGTTTGCTTGGGCGGTTTAATATAGTTTAAAGCACATCTCGCCTGACATGACATCCAAATGTCAGTGGGTGGAAATTCCATAAAACGGTTACAACGTACCGACATTACCATATCCGTTGAGTGGGACGTAAAGTTATATATCAAGTTATCAAACAAACGACAATTACTCAACACATTACCGGTAAAGTTCCATGAAAGCATTGCTAATATCTCGACATGACTCAAAATTGTTGAATGAGTGGTCAAGTCACATCGTACATGTACCACAGGAGTCTTGATTCTTCGAGCTGTTTCGTTTAAAGATAAAGTTTAAAAAAAAGACTCTCACTCTTGCATGCACAGACACAACCGCCTTCATTCATGTAAAAAAAAAAAAGAAAAAAGAAAAAGGCGAAAAATGTGATCTATCATGTGTTACGTTGCGTTGCTATGCTATTCTGCATAAACATATTATAAAAACTCTGTTTATGATGCTTAAACTGAGCAATGTTTGTCTAGCCTAAGTAAAATCTTAAGTTAAGGTAGCTATCGAGTAACCTTAAATATTTAAGTATTTCCTCAAGTTAAGGTCTACCTTAAAGTAAGAAAATCGATTGTAATACACTTTTGTCGATTTTAAGGAAAATCTTAAGTTAAGGTCAACCTTAAGAGTTAAGGAAGCATTGTAATTCTGGGCCCAGGTCTCTTGAACGGATTAATATATTTACGTAAAATTGGTGATTTGAGTAGAGATAACCTAATCTGAAGATTATTACGAAACATATTTGAATTAGAAGCTCCGTGTAGATTAACAGTAGATGCCGAAAATAAATTAAGAGGTGTCACCCTAACAGTAGGTAATAAATTTTGAAAATTGTTAGTTGAATGAGGAATCCATACAGTAGACGCGGCATGCAACCTAAGGGGAGTTAATGTAATTCCTAATCTTTTTGTGATAGTCATAGTTGGGAGTATTGTGTTGATACTGCCAAAAGAAGCGCGACACTCATACCGGTTATAGAATAAATAATGCACTTAATCGTAATGCAAAATCTTTCGAATGAAAGAAAAAGGTATAACCGAAGCCCACATCTCAGATCCATGTCTAATACAAGTCCATAGATAGAAACGTAAGAATCGCTTATACAACGAGATACGAGTGACGGTCAACTAATGACCTTCAATACGGTATCGAAGAGTTGTGGTAGTTAGAGATAGGAAAATACAAACTGATTGCAAGCAATCCCTGCAATGTTTTTAAATGCCAAAACTCAAAGCAAACATTTATACTGTAATGCACTAGTCATTTGTAAACATGGCCCCACCCAGGCCCGAGGAAAAGCGGGGACTTTGACTTTTGGTTAAGCAAATCCCTGCTAAAAGCCCAACCCTACGGGGACTGCTCGTTGGTAAAACCAATGCTGTTTTCCACTCGCTGCCTGCTATCTCTTCATTTCACGGCCCTTTTTTGCCTATATAAAGCAAACCCCGAGTATTTGCCCCGCACTGCCGTGGCAAAACTATGGTCAAAGCCCCGCTCATTTCTACGGCTATCTCTCGCCCTACCCCGGACCTGGGGGGGGGGGGGGGCTGTGGTTACAAATGACTAGTGCATAATAAGTTACATAGGTGATTCACCAACCTTGCATTCATACTGATGTATTTCTTCGATACAGGTTGAGGATCCCACCAATACATACTGGCTCGATCGAACCATTCCGTCAAATTATTCGGGTCAACGTAGCTCATTTCAAACACGATTTCGCCCATCACGTACCCTCTGCTGCTGTATAATACTAGCACAAACTGAAAGATATAAAGAGGATCTTACACGAGTGGTCATTTTATATGAAATTTATTAAACGAGCATTTGGCGAGTTTAATAGCAACCAACCAACCGAGTTGTTGTCGCGCAGCGACAACAACGAGGTGTTGGTTGCTTTACGATTAGAAGTTCTGTTCTGTTCTATTCTGTTTTGCAGTATGAAGACGTCGATTTTTGTGAGTCATTCAACTTCCGGAAATTTTTACCGCAGTCGAATTCCGCCAAGCGAAACCATTTAATCTTACAAATAAAAATATGCTAGACTTGTGATAGTTGAAAATAAAATTACACAAGAACAAACAAACGCTCGAAACTGCGTTTGAAATGCAAAACCTGTTTTTCTTTACTTTCGTTTTATCATTATTTTTCCTCTTACAAGCTGTGGTTCATTCTCTCCGTAATTGTTGCATAGCAACAGAAATCGTTCTTTGCTGGTTGGATGGCGGGAGGAAGTTGAAATGAGATATGCTTCTGAAATGCATGGAAATGGTTCATTGAAACTAATTCATTCATGCTGACTTAGCCAATGTTAAGCCCTGTTTAACAGCCTGAACCGGTATGACATTACTTGGTACCGCTGATTAGCACTTCGGTGTTTAGTTGTCTCAAAGATAACTTTGTCAAGCGAAGAAGGACTCGAAATTTCACTACCTGATTCGGTTTCTATCTATCTATCTATCTTCTGATACTGAGTCGATCAATTTCTGATCATCACCTCAGGTGTGGGGTGGGTGGCTAAATTTAGAATTTAGTCAAGGGAAAATAAAACATTTGGGGTGGACCATTAAAACTATTTACAAGATATAGATGAGAGGCATACTAAAACGCATGCCTCTGGGCTAATGATTTAAATAGAAGCCTTAAATTCCTCAATGGTCTTAGATAGGACCACTGAAGAAGGGAGACTATTCCAAACCGGAATAGTTCTGGGGAAAAAGGAATTTTTCAGGGCATCACTATAGGCAAATGGTCTTGTGTATTGTGATTCATGTGATGCCCGAGTATGCCTTAGATTGGGTGCCGGGGTCAGGTATTTGTCTTTATCAAGAGACACTGTACCGGAGTGTATCTTGTTTCCTCTATGGTTATTTGGATCTGCACCTTGTTTACTGCGAGTAGGTGGACATTGCACATGTTAAACATCGTCAACAAAATATTTATAGTCTCTAACATACAGAAGGTGTAAATTTAACAGATTAAAAACAATCCGAACCACCGCCACCAGTGGGTGGGGTAGCGTAAGACGACAAGTGATCGATCAAGGACCAGTGATCGATCATCTAGTGGTTCTCAAAGGATACGTGAAGTAAATATTATGCTTACATGTACAGTTTTAATTTGTGTTTGTCGGCAAAATAGCCAATGGCTAATGTTATCCTGTTGTAAATTTGAAAGTCGACTTTAAATAAAGTTTCTTGTAATCTTGTAATCTTGCTTACAAACATTAATTGGAAAGGTCCTAATTAGGTTGAAGGCAGTAAAATTTGAGCCGGTTTTGTTTTACATCTGTAGATTGTCCATCGCCGACATCGAAAAAAGATCCGATACGAGAAAAGCTAGTATCTCACTGGCATGCGAATTTTGTCGCGGACTTTTGCACTACATTTGTGCGAGTGTCGTGAGAATATTCATGTGTCGTGAGCTTGTCGCCAACTGGTCCCGAAGGTTTTAAACATGTTTTAAAATTTTATGCGAATTTTTTAAAGTTGTTCCAAAATATTTTGCAAGAATGTCGTGCAACAGTCGTGCAAGTGTCGCGAACCTGTCGCCGCGAAATTTTGGCAAATTTACAATGCGAAATTTTCGCGACACTCGTAACAATGTCCTGCGAGTGTCTCACGATGGTTGCTCGACAGTCTTATGAAAACATGCGAAAAACCTAACAACTATCTGGCGAGAAAATAAAACTAAGCGACATTCGTACGAATGTCGTGCAGCACTCGCACGAATGTTGTGCAACTGTCGTACGAATTAAAATGAAAATAAGCTACATTCCCGGGAAAGTCGTGCGACTATTGCATGACAGTCGCAAGATTTATTTTCAAAATTAGACCGAAATTTGCGAATTTGTCACATAAATGTCTGTTCAATGAGACTGCAACGTGAAACGGTGAAAGTTGTGTTTATATTGTCAATCTTTGTCGCGAAATAGTCTCCAGTTGTCGCATTCCAGTGAGATAGGGCTAAACCAGTCCAAATTCAATACGCAGCAATACTGTAAACAATCGAGATAAGACAGTTCGCCAACAAGCCGCACCACCGACCCTGTATCATTTCTGATAGATTCGGAGTGATTTTTAAACAACGACAGTTAAAAGTCTTGGTTTTAAATCTGCCTATTATATAATAAATTAATCATCAGGAAAACATGTCCATGAAAAGTATACCCCCTCATACCCCACTTTTATATAGAAAAACTGGGGAATGCAGGGGCATACCTATTTTTCTTAGTTTTGCTCCCAAACATAGATTGTGGGTACTCGTTAGAACCGCTTCGGTGAGGCGTTCTAATGTGTACCCACAATCTAGCAAAAATAAGAAAAATATCAAAGCTTTTCTGATGAAATTTTCAATTTTTAAAGCTGACAATTTTCTTTTCTTTTCTTTTTTTTTGTTCTTTTTTCTTCAAACCCACACAGATGCTTGAATGGTTAAGTGCGGTAATAAAATATCAGCGCTCTTAACCACTAGGGCCACCCCCAATATTTCAAAGTTCTGGTTACACAGTCAAATGCAAATATTAGTAAATCAAAAGTATGCCTGGCTTCTATGACACTTTTGCAAACATCTCTTTACCAAGGCAATTGATGCAAAACTGTTTCAAGTTTTGAAAATCATTGGGTTATTATTTTTGTCTTATCTTGTGACAAAACAAACTTAACAAACTTATTGTGAATGAAGTGAGATTGAGGCACTTTTACAAATTTATGTCTCATGAATATTGTAAGAGTATCTTGCAAATAATCCAAATATTGCATAACATCCCAGAACTTTTACAATAGTATTGATCCCAGGAAATTGGAGACCCCTACCACTTGGTCAAAGAGCTTGCCTGTCTGAACTTAATTAATTCATAAATGTTCAAGAACATCATGGATAGTGAAACTTGTTCTCTTTTTCTCAACCTACTTTTTATGCCCTTACAAGATTCTTTCAGCTCATATGAGATGGGCATATCAGTAGGCGGGGCGAAAACTGAAGTACTCTAAGACAAAATACTTTGTACACCCATAAGCACACTACCCAAGGCAAAGGGGGCTTGAACCCACATACACTGGACACAGGGGTGAGACAAAGGAATGATTATGAGCAGTATAAATGGAAAAAAAAGTTGACAAGATGAATATGAACCGCTTTTCATATGAAATTGTTCTGCCAATACTCTATTGTCTGACACTATGGTCAATTTCATTTGAGGTGGCTCCGTGTTTCTTAATCACTCGATCATTTCACCGCTGTGTCTTGTGTGGGTTCGAGTCCCGCTCTGGCCACATGTGAGACAAGCCAAGTTCTGCTTGCGGGTGTGCCAGGTGGTTTTTCTCGCGGTTCTCCCGTTTTCGCCCCACCTATTGATTGGCCCGTCTCATATGAGCTGAAATAATCTTGAAAGGGACGTTAAACTGAATTAGAAAAAAAAAAACAAAAAAAAAAACACTTTCATTTGAATAGGTTTTACTGTTTCTTTGAACTGTATACATGTACTGTTTTATTTTCAGGTAAAAAACCAGCAGTGTGGTCATGAATCCATGGTCATTGAGTTGTTCTAAATTAGCCTTGGGTAAGACAAATAGAATCCATCATGGGTGTCCAGTGGAGATAGGAAAATCCCAACCCGAGGGTCCACCCGTTCCAGTGGGAAACGAGGCTCGCCGAGTTTCCCACTGGAACGGTGGACCCGAGGGTTGGGATTTTCCTTTCTCCACTGAGCACCCATGATCGATTCTTTTTCTTACATACTCCGATTTTATCCTTTTACCGGTAACGTAACCTGGTACCGTGCTTTAACCCTTGTGACGTTGTGCATATTACGGATGTGACGTCAAATGTAAATAAATCGCTGTCAAAGTCAATAGAGATGTAGTTTTTATTTGTTTTTATTTTAAAACGAGCGTGATTCAAGAATACTCGCTGTGAAAAACATCGCTTTTGTCTAGTTTTGGTGAACGCCATTGCTGCAAGCAGTAGAAACGATCGAATTATTTCACGTGCTTTTCTTATCTTGCATGAGCAACCAAACCAGCAGTGTCGATTTATCTACCACCACTAAAAAACCGGAATTTTTCTATCTTTATGATAGAGGTATGTAAGAAAAATAAAGTTTCTGTCTTTCTTGCAAATACTTATTCAGGGTGTCCACGGTCAGGGAAAAAGTCAGAGAGAAATCACTTTTTTCAAAGCCAAGGAATTGTCAGGGATTTTTGACATCAGTCAGGGAATTTTTCAATTTAAGCCAAAATCAGGAAATTTTGAAAAACAGGTTTATAAAATGCCAAACTACAATGAACACAAACATTCTTTCACCTGTTGCTTGTCCTTATGAAAACAAAACTGAAGTAAAGTAACTAGGATAAGCAAACTTGATGTAGAAATTCAATATGTAGATCATAATAAGTTGATATTATTATTTTCAGCAACTGTAGATATTCATGGTGCTGTCCTGGACTGTGACCTTTGGACCAGGAGGGGCATTAATTTCTGTTATTGTACAAGTCATAATTTCATAGGTAAGTGCTCCTCAAGTTATATGACCCAAGATTTACTCTTTCCCTAAACCCTCCTCTGGAAACCACCATAACATTTTTTCAGAGTAGAATAAAATTTAGTGATTGACATGCAAAAGTTTTCAAACTGTGTTCACAAATTAATTTTATTTCCAAAAATATTCTTGAATTAGGCTCCATCCTGAAAATTAGATGGAATGTTTCTCACAACAGAAGTCTTGTGCAGAAATAATTGATTTTTATCGTACCTGCTTATAGGAGGGTGCGATATAGGAGTCCAAATTTCCGTCTGTCTGTCCGTCCATCCGTCCGTTCGTCCGTCTGTCAACATTTACGTTGAAGTTTGGTTTTCTCTACATTAGTGAGAGCTAGGAACGTGAAACCTTGCAAAGTAATTGTCCTTGACATACCCTTCAAGCACGCACCTTGACCCGGTGCCCTTGACCTATATTTTACGGTCCATTGACTTTGTTCATTTTTATGTCGAAGTTTGGTTTTCTCTGCATCAGTGATACATGCGAGTGTGAAACCTTGCAAAGTAATTGTCCTTGACATACCCTTTGACATACCCTTCAAGCATGCACCTTGACACGGTGCCCTTGACCTTTATTTTACGGTCCATTGACTTTGTTAATTTTTACGTCGATGTTTGGTTTTCTCTGCATCAGTGATACCTGCGAGTGTGAAACCTTGCATAGTAATTGTCCTTGACATACCCTTCAAGCACGCCCCTTGACCCAGTGCCCTTGACCTATATTTCAAGGTCCACTGACTTTGTTCATTTTTATGTCGAAGTTTGATTTTCTCTGCATCAGTGATAGCTGCAAGTGTGAAATCTTGGATAGTAAATGTTCTTGACATACCCTTTCAGAACATACCTTGACCTGGTCCCCTCGACCTATATTTCAGGTTTTTAGTTATTTTGCCCAGTGCAGGTGCGATATCGACCTCCGCGGCGTTCTTGTTAAATTTTTGAAGTACCTCCCACCAGTGCATGTAAAATGCAAGGTTAACACTGCTATTCAGTACTATAATGTTATGATTTTGTCAACTGATTTTCAAAATTTGTGTTGAACTTTTTAGGGATCGAGGAATGCAATGGGAAAACAATATCAGATACATTTTTGAACTAGGTGAATAGCTAAAAAGGTAGGTTTTAAGAATGCTTGGTTGAAGTACAGTATGGTTATTCATGAAGATTTGGTCATGAAAATATTTATACTTCTTTCCTCATATTCTGCTTCCCCTGATCCAAGAACAGATCTCAGTAAAATATACTGGTAAAGCCCTGTATATCCGTGATGCAACCAAATTTCTTAAGCACAGATTGATGCAACATTCCATCATGACAAAATGGAGTGTAGTGTTTGGAAGCCAGATTGATTTGAGTGCAACTTACCGTGAGGCATATACCTACAGAGAGACAATGACCTCTTTGCTGTAGGTTGAATCCCAATGGATCATTTAGCTTCCAATCACTGGACTGCGTGTCATGTGTCGTGAAATGCTGCATCAGTCTGCACTGTAAGAATCACAGGTATACAGGATGGTAATAACTGCCTCAGATTGATTTGTATATATCTGACCATCCTAATAACACAGCAATTGTCTGCGAATGTAAAACATTAAGTCAAGCAAATATGCATCTAATAAATGTGTACTTATACATCTATGATTTAAAACTTAATCATAAGTATAAAGTTTTGGAATATCCATCTTAATTGCTAAAATATGAAATCTTTTACAGAATTAATTATTATGAATATAGATTGAATTTATAGGCACTTTACTCTTATAGAAGTTGATGCATTTTCCTTGATAAGGTTTCATGTAATTTATTAGAGGTGTTTAAATCTGTTTCAGATTTATTTACAGTTTGATCTTTTAAGTGGGAATACAGTATTGACCAGTGTCAAATGCATCATTGGCCATGGAAACTGGAACATTGTTAACACATTACCAGAGAAATTTATGCCCAGTCAGCATAAACATTATGGACTGATTAAGATTCAATTCTGAGACTCCCCATCTTGCCAGCAAGTTCATTCATTCAGGATTCTGTCTTGTCAAAGCACAATTACTACAGTTGAATCATCAAACTACTTTACTGTTTTTCAAATATTCTTAGTAAAAGTTAGCAAATACGGAATTATGCCATCTTCTTTTTTATGTGAAAGTTGTCTGTTTTAGCTTAAGAAAATGCACTTTATTTATTAAATTGACAGACCTGTGAAGGTGTCACTTAAATATTAAAACTTAACTTCAAGAATCTTACTTAGAAAAGTGAGACATTAGAACTGAAAAATGCTTGGCAACATTTTCCATATAGGAGTTCTGTTAAATAAAATATTTCAGAAATGTAATAGACTATTAAATGAGCCATGACACCAGAAAATTGGTCTTCAGGGTTTCAGACCAGATCTTACACAAACCGGTCTGTTGAGTCACAGGAAAAGGAAAGAAGCTAGAAAGTTTAAGTAGAAAAGGGATTGTACTATATGTGTAGCAAAAACATGGGCGCTAATCAGATGTACAGTTACTACTCAGCTGATCTGCGGCTTTGTTTTCACATTTGCAAAAATCCTGTTTTTCTCATGTGGCTCAAATTATAAATGTTACATTTTAAAAGAATAAATTCTACACACCCATATACTTGCTGTGTTTATATACAGTTTGTACATGTGACTCTGTGCCAGATATTTAACCCAAAATCATTTCCATTATGTTGACATACATGTACTTGTACATGTAGCTTAGCTCGATAGAAAGGTTGTAGTTCAAATCCTGCTTCTAAGACATAAGTACTAGGATGTGTTGTTGAACAACGCTTTTGTAACCATCAAGTATCCAAAAAATGTGGCCTGTCTTGTAATAATGAAAAATGGTTGACTGTACTGTTCCCCGGAATGCAAACAAAACTGAAACATGGCTTCTGTGAACACTGATGACGAATTTAAAATGGGAAGTAAAATAAATGGGAGGCCTGGTGGCGTATAGCTCAATTTACAACTTTTTAAGAGATCTATAAGTGTCTTGGAACAAAAAAGCTATAGAATTGCAGACTGGTTATTTAACAATACATTTATTGATGCCTTGTTGAAAACTTCTGGTGCATATGATGCATATCCGTAATCTGGTCATGTAAACCAGTTTTGAAAGTCCATTTTGCATACAGTTCAATGATGAGAGCCATACGTTTTTGTAAGTAAAGGTATCTAAGTTATGTTTACAAAAGGAAATTTGATGCACAGATATGACCATTGACCAAAGTTGTTCATTTGGTTAAGCAACAAAACAAACTAATGTACACACAAAAATCATGAATTCAATCGTGCGGTATCCTGATAGATTGGTTGGTTGCCCATTAGGTGTGCCTATTTCATATTAAATTTCATATGAAATGGCCACGAGTGTAAGATTCGTTTTATCATATGACTTTTAAAATAGGATTTTATCGCCTTCGAAGTGGAAGTATTTTCAATGAAAATTTACATTGTTGTTACAGACGTCGTCAATGACGTTACGTATTCCCGCAAAAGTGTTGATACACGTGTGGTCATACGATTTTTATGACATGACGTTATCCACTGGAAAACAGCGACGTCATATGATAAATAGGTACATTCATTTTAACCCAAATTTGACGATGTATCATGAATTAGTAGAGTCCACTTTCGTTTTAAGGGGCGTTAGAAGTGATTTTAATTTTTATCTCATTTTTGATGAAATTTCTCCATGCAAACGGAATGCCCCAGGTGGGACGCCGCGGCCGCGTTCTGCGACGTCACATCTGGGGCTATACTGCTTGCCTATGTCCCATAGAAAGGTAATGATGTACCTCAACTGGTGTTCCCCAACTGTCCTGTATCTTTGCCCTGAAGTTCCCGCCCGACAACAGTTCCGTGATCGACTTATTGTCGACGCCGATGTCATTTATACCGTCGACTTGGCTCCAAACGCTACCGAACGTTTCGGCACTGTCCTGGGCGTACATCATAAGGTTGTGAAAGACTGAAAAAAATCGTTCTCATCATTGTGAATTTTTGAATAATTATCGGGAAAACATGTCCGTGCAATGAATACCCCCTTAAACCCCACTTTTATATAGTAAAATTGGGGTATGCAGGGGTATACCTATTTTTCTAATTTTTGCTCCAAAACAGATTGTGGGTGCTCGTTAGAACCGCCTCGCCAAGGCGAGGCGGTTCTAACGTGTACCCACAATCTATGTTTTTGCAAAAAAAGAAAAAAGAAAATATCAAAAACATTCTACAGAAATTTTCATTTTTTTTTTTTTTTTTTTTTTTTTTTTTTTTTTTTTTTTTTTTTTTTAGCGTAAGCCCAATAGTCTGATTATAGAATGTTACTAAAATGTTAAAAATTATCGAGTTTTTACAGGATTTCACTTTTTTCATTTTCTTTCAGCTTTGTTATTCATTTCAGGTTTATACTTTTCCAGGAACGTAAAACCCTAAAAATCATAACTTCAAGCCCCTGTGGTTCTTAGTACTTTATATGGCCTTATATATACATTCGGGTATGAAATTATAAAGGAATTAAATTGGGATCGATGGCCTAATAAAAGCTTTTTAATACTTTCGATGTCTTATGACGTGCTGAAAAAATAGTTTTATATTCCTGGTATAAAACTATCTTGTTAATGTAGTGTATTTTCATGAACCCAACCGACTGTGGTCGGTTTATTCTTAGGCAAGCCAAAATATGTAGCGAGTGTTCGGGGTTCTCCCAAATGCACAATTGGTTGGTACATGTACATGTAACATTTGTACCATTGGTACCAATGGCATTACCATTTTTTTAACATTTGCACCAATTTCTTTACCAATGGTACCATTGGTAACTAAATTGGTAACACATACATTGTGTTTACCCACAATGTATGTTTTGAGCGAAAATAAAATCATAATTTTTCCAACATTTTTTTTTTTTTTTTTTTTTTTTTTTTGGAAAAAAAAAATCACTGTACATTGCAAGCCAAAACAGGATCAAATACATGTAAGCAAAATACTATTTAGAACACGGTCTGGCTTAGACGGAATATTTCCATCGGTATTCTGTTAAACCTTTGTTTGTTTGTTTGTTTGTTTGTTTGTTTGATGCTTTACGTCCCAGTCAACAGCTAAGGTCATGTTGGGACGTTGCCTACATTTTATGGGACTTTTACCCAAAATGAGGATGTCATGACATCAACAAGTGCTAATGGTTGGACATGAACCACTTTTCCTGGGCAGGGTCGGACCTGAGCGGTTAACCAGCTATAAGCTTTGCCTGGAGACACAACCAGTCCGTCTATTTCTTTAGGTCCCAATGGGCGGAAACCCACAATAATTGAGAAATAAACAATTGAGAAAAAATATACATACCCGACTGTGAAATGTCCATCATCAACGCACACTGGATCAAAATAACCGTTATTAGCTTCATTGTAGAAGGGATGCCCGAAATTCCATTCTGGTATAATTTTCTAGGCACAAAGACACGTCACGATTCACAAACATGAAAGCATTTACCTAAAGTTTCTTTTCCCAATTTTACAAACGTATGCTTAAAAATTGAGTTAAAATGTTTGGCAACCCCTGGTGAAGTATTGTCAATTTGGCGTGTCACCAGTAAACCATTCCGATTCAGATTCAGTCATGTCAATTGAAATTATTTGACGAATAATATCGCATGCCATGTCACACAAATCCAAATCCATACATTCCACTATTGTTTTGAAAGTCGTTTGATTGTCTAGTCGCTCTGAACAAGCAATCAATCAGGTTTCGAGCAGTCACAAATGAGCTGCTACACCAGAAAACCAACAATCTGAATATGCGAAAACAAAGACGCAGATCAGATGTGCAGTAACTGCACATCTGATCCGCGCCTTTGTTTTCGCTACTCGGATAGTACAAATCCTCTTCTACTTAAATCCAAAATTTCAATCATCTAGCCTGCTTCTGTGATTATACAGGCCAGTCTGTGTCGGACCTGGTCGGAAACCCACATTGTCGGGATTCTTACAGTCACATATCATTTGAGGCTTAACGGGAAAAACTGTTTCTGTTTTCCCGAAGTGTAGGCTTATCGGTCGGTCGGCTTGTCCGCAGACACTTCTTAGATTGTAAGATTTCTTCAATTTAGAATGATTTACAGGAACCAGTCTAGGAAGCAAGCGAGAAACGACTTGACGGGTTACTTTGCGTCTTACAAAACGACTTGACTGGTTACTTGGCGTCTTACAAAACGACTTGAAGGGTTACTTGGCGTCTTACAAAATGGCGTTTTTTCCGACTCGTAGAAAATCTACGCATAGTGCAAAGGCATTTTACGCTTTGTGCATAAAGTAAATTTTCCCTTCATGAAAATTACTTCATAATGTGACTGTACCTTCCAAATTATTGATATTATAACAAATAAAAAGGTTTTATTCATTTAAACAGTGGTTTAAAAGGTGTTCGATTATTTAAAATACGTGGCCGGAAGATAGAACAAAAGATAAATGAAACCATTTATGTCAGAATATTTAGCACAATTTATTCATTTGTTCATAACTGTGTCAACAACAAGGCAGAAGTTATTAAATTTTCATGCTCAAAAACAAAGCAAATTCAAAGAAATATCCATGCTCAACCATTAGATTTCCACATTTATATAAATGTCTAAACAATACCAACAATACACAAACAAACATTCCAACTGTATTTTAAGATGAATGAGGAAAAACAACTAAATTTAATGAATTAAGCTTGGAGGAGTCCCAATTTTGTTTAGAAATATGTATTCCACATAAAATACAAGAAAATATAAGATATACACGTGGTTGTTTCACAGACCGGTTGATAAACGCCATCTGGATCTAGGCCCCTGCTTTCGAGGCTATAAAACTTTTTTATGCTTACATCATGAAAACATGTCCGTGTAATGCGTACCCCCTTGAACCCCACTTTTATATAGCAAAAATGGGGTATGCAGGGGTATACTTATTTTTCTTATTTTTGCTCCAAAACATAGATTGCGGGTACTCGTTAGGCGGTTCTAACGTGTACCCACAATCTATGTTTTGAGCAAAAATAAGAAAAATATCAAAAAATTTCTGATGAAATTTTCAATTTTGCCAGTAGAAAAAAATCTCTGTATATTGCATGGGCAAAATTTCGTAATGTAGGGAACGGTGAGTAAAAATAAAAAGAAAACACTGAAAGGGCAACATTGTACTGGAAAATTGTCATTAGGTTAAGCAAAAAAAACAATTATAACGGGGTGAAAAACTATGTCCAAGCAATGAAAACAATGTCAACAGGTCAAAACGACTCCCATAGAGACACCTTGTACCAGAAATGACATCGCGTTCAATGCATTAACTCATATAAGCCTGGCGGCCTTTTTATGGGACATAGGCATACAAAATAACCCCAGACTGTGTGACGCTGCAGAACGCGGCGTCCCATCTGGGGCTATTCTGTTTGCTTAGAGAATTTTCATCGAAAAATTGAATAAAATTTAAAAGTCACTCCTGACGCCCCTAAAATGAAAGTGGACTCACCCTAATGATAATGATAGGAAAATCCATTCGTCAAATATGGGTTGAATGATCTATTGCTCTGTACCAATTTGCATTCAATTAACTACTCCCATTTACAGTGACAATGTTCCAGTTTTTAAACAATAAAAAATCAAAACAGTAAAATTAAAAAATCAATCTAAAGCATTAAAGTGCCTCAAACAAATGACTATAGGGAGTATGATGGTTCCATTATGAAAACACGCCCATGCAATGTACAGAAAATTGTTTTGGTTGTGAATATGAAAATTTTCTCTGGAAATTTTTTTATATTTTTCTTATTTTTGCTCTATATTTTGAGCTAAAATAAAAAAAAAAATATCAAAATTTTTCCAGTGAAATTTTTCATTTTTACAACCAAAAACTTTTCTGTATATTGCATGGGCGTGTTTTCGTTAGGCTGCGGTCACATAGGAGTAGACTATTCGGGTATACGGTGTACGTTTTTGAGGGCACGCGAATACTTGAAATCAAACATTATGGTTTCCTTATACCAGATCACATAGGAGGATACTATTCGAAAAGTTCTTAGGCTGCGGTCACATAGGAGTAGACTATTCGGGTATACGGTGTACGTTTTTGAGGGCACGCGAATACTTGAAATCAAACATTATGATTTCCTTATACCGTATCACATAGGAGGACACTATTCGAAAAGTTCGTATCGGTGCGTATAGGTGCGTATAGTATAGTATAGTGGGAATCGAACATGTTCGATTTTCGTATAGCGTATAGTGGTTTTGCTGGTCTGAATTTTGTATTTACACGAGTTATAGAGCGTTTTGCTAGAAAACTAAGTTAAAAACAATTTTTGCACAATAAAAGCATGTATTTGAATCCTCATGAATATGTAAAACACCGAATTAGCAACTTTTAACATACTCACGAAAAGAGCACACTGACAGCACGTGCTACTTCTATGTGAACCGCTGTACCCGTGTAGCGTATAGCGAATACCGAATAGCGTATAGCGAATACCATATACCGTATACCGTATATTTCTATGTGAACGCAGCCTTATAGGCGCGTATAGGTGCGTATAGTATAGTATAGTGGGAATCGAACATGTTCGATTTTCGTATAGCGTATAGTGGTTTTGCTGGTCTGAATTTTGTATTTACACGAGTTTTATAACGTTTTGCTAGAAAACTAAGTTAAAAACAATTTTTGCACAACAAAAGCATATATTTAGATCCTCATGAATATGTAAAATACCGAATTTGCAACTTTTTACATACTCACGAAAAGAGCACACTGACAGCACGTGCTACTTCTATGTGAACCGCCGTGCCCGTATAGCGTATAGTGAATACCGAATAGCGTATAGCGAATACCATAAACCGTATACCGTATATTTCTATGTGAACGCAGCCTAATGAACAAATCAGATAGGCCGCGTTAAGTGAAGCAGAGAGAGGGTATAAAAATGGCCCAAGAAGTGTCCTAATAATTATTGGGTATG
Source organism: Rugalucina vietnamica (assembly GCA_964017185.1). Lineage (NCBI taxonomy): Eukaryota > Metazoa > Mollusca > Bivalvia > Lucinida > Lucinidae > Rugalucina > Rugalucina vietnamica. Next base: position 49,856,314 of record OZ024878.1, on the reverse strand, counting down.
CTAAAAAATGTTATTTACAAAGATTCAAAATTTAATCTGCAAATAATCCAAACATATATGATCATAACAGACATGCCATGCAAACATATGTGATCATAACAGACATGAAATGAAAACAAAAATGTAATATTTACATTTTTCTAAAACCTTCTTAGATGAACCATTAGATGTTCATCTGTGTTCATACTTCCATGAACATCATTGTGACATGCGACGTGACGTAATCCAATCCAAACTTGACGTCAAAAAACAGGAATCTCGCCGATCTGATTGGACGTTGAAAACGTCGACGCCGTTCCGCTGTTTGAACACACACTGTGTGTAGATTCTCTGTTTGCTGGTAAATGTGACCGCCTTGGTGATTTTTCAACAAGCGATAGAAAGAAATGAATGTAAATATAAGCAATGAGTTTAATTTTTCTGTTGTTCATGGAGCTATGAACCGCAGTGGGTCGCTAGCAAAGCTTACATGAACCCCTTCGGGGTTCATTCACTTTGCACGCGACCCACTGCGGTTCATAGCTCCATGAACACCAGAAAAATGAAAAATGCATCACAGGGGCACATGTAAGGCCACAAACAGCTGACGACATGAAACAAAGTAGTTGAATCCATCTTCAGGAACATCACACAATGTAACTACCTGCTGGAATTGAACTGGGGCCAATTATAATGATACATGTATGTATGATATCGTGTCTACATGCAAAACATGTCTATGTATTCTATTTTCCAATTAAAAGATAGATTGAGTTTACTTTCATTTCAACGACCAAGACAAATGGCATGAGCACCCTCTACACCCGTCTCACTGAAATAGATCTAAAGAGTATCTACAATCAATCCCAAGAGCAAAAACAAGAAAGAATCCTTGTTTTATTACATATACGTCATATGGAGCTTGAGGCAAAACTATATTGATGTCACATAGACTAAATATTAACAAAGTACAAATTCAAGTTTGTTTGAAGGAATAGTTGGATAATAATACTGTAATAGTCTTGTAATTACTACTCATTACTACTAATTTACTCCTGATGCATAACTCTGAATAGAGTTCAAAACATTTATTTACATAATTTACAACTAGACTAGTACAAGTAAGGATTGGCTTACTAACTAAATTAGTAAACTAACGGTGGCGGACACAAATTATACTTTTAATACCTATAATATCACGAAAATTTGCTGCAGAGTAACACTTTTGAAGCTAGATCCACCTAGCTTAGTCGGGCAGTCAAGCGAAACATTGACGTCATTTCCACTGTTATGAACTATGTACTTTATCGCATGTTTGTATGTGACAGACTGACAGTGTGTTCGTTTTAAATACAGAATACTTTGAATGAATTCCATGGCCTGGTGTTTAATGCACTTGACTACCACCCGGGAAACCTCGGTTCGAGTCTCCACTCTGTCACTTTTTTTTTCTTCTAGCATATCGTTTCTTTAAACAAGTATATTTAACATCACGAAAACATGTCCGTGTAATGTATACCCCCTTATATCCCAATTTTATATAGCAAAACTGGAGTTTACAGGGGTATACATATTTTTCTTATTTTTGCTCCAAAATATAGATTGTGGGTACTCGTTAGTCGCCTCGGCGAGGCAGTTCTAACATGTGCCCACAATCTATGTTTTGAGCAAAAGTAAGTAAAATATTTAAATTTTCAGATAAAAATTTTCTATTTTTAAAGCTCAAAAATTATCTGTGGCAAAGCACAAGTCAGGCGAGCTACGCTGTCCTGTGGCATCTCTTATTATTTATTGCAGGTGACAAAAGTCCAAAAGTATTTCTTTTCCTTAAAACAACAATCACACTCTGGCGTTTGAGTCAGGCGTGTGCCGGACGTATGGCGTGTGAGTCGAGCATGTGCAGCACATAAAATGAATGTCAAAACGCTGAAAATTTAGGAGTACATTTATGTTACGTCTCTGAAACCATTATCTCAGAAACTAGGAACGCGCATACATGTAGCTTACACTGACGTGCCTAAAGCTTGCACCGAATGCATTCAATGTGTATTTAACGCACCTGTATAAGACAAACGTATGAGATACTCCGAGCTTTTCAATTTTTAAGCATGCTTGTTTTGGGCATATAAGAATTTCATGGGATGTAAGCTGCACTTTGATTCGTTTGTGTTCAAGCATGATAAACCGTGCTTCATGTATTTTAAAAAGTTAGAGGTCAGAAAAAAATACCATGTCAATTCAATAGCAGGTGTAACAGAAGTAACAGAAGTCGCCAAAAGAAGTGTATTAAATCGACTCTATGCAATGTCTATGAAGTTGTCGAGTTTGTTTATACGACATGGTTATTTTTCTTACCCCTTACACGTCAAAAAAGCATGTAGCACGGGGTATGTTTGCTTATATAGAATCAAATAAAAGTATAAGTTATCACAAACTTTCGTAAAAAAGAAATTCTAATGTGCAATGAAAAGTTCTGCAATGAAATGAAATGAGAGACAGAATTTCAAGTCAGAATATGGTTATAGCTTTTTCACTTTTCCTAAGTATATAAAGTTATCATGTTGAATATTTTGGCTCATATATGTTGAATATTTTGTGCATAATATTCTTATATCGCCCTCGTTTTGTGATCGAAACATATAGTGAAGAAAACAATAGCGTCCCGCATGAATTAGCCAGATTAAAGTCGCCAAACGCAAAGCGCTGCCTGTCGGTGACAATTGTGCGACTAACCATTTCGAACTTCCTCGATCACCCAGGGCCACGTATGCTCGTGAATACGGCATACAGTTTTGTACGAAATTGATAGATGGAAATGAAGAAAAGCAGTGAATACAAAAAACATTCACGGTCAAACGATTGAATCCTATTTTTGTGATGCCGTTAAAAACTTGTTCAATTATTGATATGCTTATGTCGACATCTATTTAGGCATGTTGGCGTTTTCTGATGCATTTGTTTATAAAGTGTAATATAGGGTATATAAAATATAAGGGATATAAGGGGGTATACATTACACGGACATTATATATTTTGACAGTTTCTTTAGAAATAACGTCAGCTTCATCTCATTGGGCATAACTTTTTTGCCTGACGTAGTTGTAGTTAAATCCAGCCAATCAGGGGCCTAATAATTTTGTTTTCAGATCGAGGAGATATGACAAAATATATGTACTCGAATGTACTGATAATGATATACGAAACATGAATTTTTCAAATACATGTTTTTTCTTCTTTGTCTTTTTGTATTTATGTCTAACGCCCCATTCAACAATTGTTCATTTATGTCCAGACGGAATACCACTTCCTGGGTATTAACCAATAATATAGAGTGATGCCAACGGGGACACAACACGGTGCCCCTAGTATGGATCGAACCCAGGACCTCTCGATCAGTAGTCTGACGCTCCATCAGGCCACTGCGCTCACCATAAATTGTTGTGCCATATGCATATGTAAGATTGCTACGGATCACTTAAACGAAGATTCTGTTGCATTCAACACTGCTGTATGGTCGTGTTAATCTATGGTGGATTTTGCCGTAAGCATGTGGGCCAGGTACCGATCCTGCATCCCGATACACTTCAGTGCTCTGTTTCAATTCACAGATACATGCACTGATGGGGAAACTAGACGGAAAAATCTTTGACTGTGGCATTGAACCTCAGTACAAACAAACTTTATGTCTAAAGCAACATAGCCTGGGTCAACTCTTTCAATAACGACATTTCTTTTATTTGAAAAATTTATTAAATCAGACTTTTAAAATGCGCTTGGGTTATTAAAATTACAAGCATGTTTAGTACATCTGTTTTCAACAACTTGTTGTAGGAGTTGACCCTCTACAGCCGCGTTAGTCGTACTGAAAGCGCGTTTGTTTAGGAATCAGGAGTTGTGGGCTCGATACCCGACTAGTTCAAGTCTGTCTTATCACCCTGACGTAATACCGGCAAACAACGCATATGGTGTAACAATTCAAGTCATTGGGGTAAATAGCATAGGCATCTCAAACGTATTTGAACTGGAGGCACAAGCAGCCCATCTATTTCTCCTAGGCCCCAATGGGTGGGGACCCCAACCGAATTCTAAGCGTTTATGTACTGGCCTGCCGCGTTTCACTAATACAATTTGCGCAATTCGTAGGGGATGATGCCACTTTCTCCGTCTGCAACCTATATGTTAAATGCGACATATATACTGAACAAAATTGAAAACGCTACGTTTGTTTTGTTTCAAGTTGTACATTGACATCGTGTGGAGGTTTAAAAATCAATGGCAATTTTTATAATACACCTGTTTCATATGTTAATGCGACGCATACAAAGTCGAAAACATTACGCTGAACAAATTTTGTTGTGACGGTCTGATTTTCAACAAAGATTGGTGGAATAACCATGACTGTTTATAAGAAACCTTAGATTTTAGATGCTTAACACAACTTAACATTGATTCAAAATATAGGGTCTACACAACTAAAGACAAAACCACCTGTTATGTATGTTTTGCAATCAAATGAAACAAAGCGAAAATACTATGTGTAGTGTTTTCACATTTGTTCAGTATAGATGAAATCGCGAAAATAATTATAAAATTTACAGAAATTGTCTTTGGCTCAACGTTGCCAAAATTGTTGAGCCACTGAAGAGGCTTTAGTAGCCGAAACCGCGGTATGGCCCATTCCCTTTCTCATTAATATGTTCACTGCTCTTAAAGACAGGGTTTCTGTGCCGGGGGGTCAAAATACAGGTAAAACACAGGTAATCTATTATTGATTTTTTGGTGACAGGAATAAGCCAATCACATTACTGTATTTAGGACTATATATCATCTATTGGCTGAAATTTGATGTGAATGGTCTGAAGTCTATTGAGAAAATGACAACTAAATGCTAATCCCCTTTTTATAGTCCAGCCCTGTCTTTAAAGGATATCGGTTTTAATTTTTATAATATACCAAAAATTTAAAACAGGTAAGATGAAAACTGACAATACTGATTCTCTTTCCAGTTTGGGCCTTTGAATGTGCATTATTGACATTTAGGTGAATCCATCTTAATTTTTATCGCACCTGCTTAGAGCAGGGTGCGATATAGGAGTCAAATTTCCGTCCGTCCGTTCGTTCGTCCGTACGTCCGTCAACATTTACGTCGACGTCTGGTTTTCTCTACATCAGTGATAGCTGTGAGTGTGAAACCTTGTATAATAATTATCCTTGACAAACCCTTCAAGCACTCACCTTGACCCAGTGCCCTTGACCTATATTTCACGGTCCATTGACTTTGTTCAGTTTTACGTCGAAGTTGTTGTTTTTTCTGCATCAGTCATAGCTGCGAGTGTGACATCTTGCATGATGATTGTCCTTGACATGCCCTTCAAGCATGATCCTTGACCCGGTGCCCTTGACCTATATTTCATGGTCCATTGACTTTGTTATTTTTTACGTCTCTGCACCTGTGATAGCTGTGAGTGTGAAACCTTGCATAGTAAATGTCATTGACATACCCTTTCAAAACACACCTTGACCTAACCTATAGTTCACGGTTTTAGTTATTTTGCCCGATGCAGGTGCGATATCGACCTCCGCGGCGTTCTTGTTAATTTCAAGGCGCGAGTTTTTTATTTCATTTTCCGACTAAATTCCTTTTAGAAAAGAGAATGAATAACGTGTCTGAGTGAATAACAAAAAAAAAAAAAAAAAAAAAAAAAAAAATTCGTCTAACATTGGGATTGAACCCACAACCTAAGGATTGTGAAGAGAGTGTGCTAACCATTACACTAGGGAGATTCTTTTCTTTGTCGTCATAACCTAAGACAAATAAATATATTCAGTGCACATTTGTGTAAAAGTCACACAAACCGTACATCATTCCGTACAGTAAGTTTTAGTTACTACACTATAATAGTTTCAGTGTTACTTGTACTAGTCTACTACCAAGTTAACATCAGATTGTTGAGAACTAAGTAACACCACAAATCTTTTTTGTAAACTAAACAATAAGTTTACAAATCCAATATCTTCGAAAAAATACGTATTTCTCAGATTAGAATACTTTGAACAAATACATATAAAATGAAATTCATCCTCGATTTCAGAGGAAGAACATGTTGGTAAAGTAACTGGTGTTCTAGAATATCTACCAACTTCAATACTTAATCGGTGATTTGACAATCTAAATCTTGAATATTGTGAAACAATTTTCTTCTCAACTGACACACCTAAACAATTTTCATAGTAACTGTTTAATTTCTTAAATGTACAATAAGTTCTTAATTTATTAGTACAATTATCTTTAAGAAAGGGTCCCTGAATCAAGGCATAAAAAAGGCATTCATATCTACTCAACATTGTCTTTTAAACTATTGTCCCTAGCCGAGTGACACCGCGATACACATGAAGGTAAACTATTGTCCCTGACCGAGTGACACCGCGATACACATGAAGGTAAACTCTTGTCCTTGGCCGAGTAAAACCGCGATACACATGATGATAAACTATTGTCCCTGGCCGAGTGTCACCGCGATACACATGAAGGTCAACTGTTGTCCCTGGCCGAGTGTCACCGCGATACACATGAAGGTCAACTATTGTACTGGCCGAGTATATACATGTAGTTGGCACAGGCTTGCGTGGCACAAAACAAATCCATTGTTTAATTCCATTTTAGCGATATCTCCGTTTAAAATATACTGCGGGTATAGTGCAAACACTTTGCTCGTGTCGGTTTACCTCACGTGACAAAGATTTGTAAACTCTAGACTTGCTTTAGACATTTTTCGAGTGTCATGTGATGTGCGTGGGCATGTCTTGCCTAATACCCATAAAGGAATAGAAATACTGAAAACATACACATTTGAAACATAAACAATATAAAAATGCGAATTTATACCAAAGGTAAATCGGTGACAACAATGTGTTCAATTTATAGTCACAGAGTGCCTTTGATCAAGCTACTTTCTATCCACTTGTCGGACTTACCATTCCATATAGCGGCTCAAAATTAACGAATATGAGTGTCCGATGTCCGATACACATGAGGGTAAACTATTGTCAACGGTCGAGTGTCACCGTGATACACATGAATGTAAACTATTGTCCCTGGCCGAGTGACACCGCGATACACATGAAGGTACAAACTATTGTCCATGGCCGAGTGTCACCTATATACACGTGAAGGTAAACTATTGTTCCTTGCCGAGTGTAACCGTGATATAGATTAAGGATAACTATAACAATACACATGAGGGTAAACTATTGTTCATGGAGAAGAGTCACCGCAATACTCGTACACATGAAGGTAATCTATTGTCCATAACCATGTTACACCGTGATACCGTGAAGGTAAACTATTGTCCATGGTTGAGTGACACCGTGATACACATGTATGTAAACAATCATCCATGGCCGAGTGACACCGCGATACAAATGAAGCTATTGTGATATACATGCAGGTAAAGTATTATTTATGACCGACTGTCACGCGATACACATGAAGGTAAACTATTGTTCATGGTCGAATGACACCGTGATACACATGAGGGTAAACTATTGTCCATGGTCGAGTGACACCGCGATACACATAAAGGTAGATTATTGTCCATGGCCGAGTGTCACCTCGATACACGTGAAGGTAAACTATTGTCCCTGAACGAGTGTTACCGTGATATATATAAAGGAAAACTATTGTCACTGGCCGAGTGACACAGCGATGCACATGAGGGTAAACTATTGTCCATGGTGGAGTGTCACCGCGATACTCGTACACATGAAGGTAAACTATAGTCCATAACCGAGTTACACCGTGATACACATGAAGGTAAACTTTTGTCCATGGTCGAGTGTCACCGTGATACACATGAAGGTAAACTATTGTCCATGGCCGAGAGACTCCGCGATACACATGAGGGTAAACTATTGTCCCTGACCGAGTGTCACCGCGATACACATGAAGGTAAATTATTATCCATAACCGAGTTACATCGTAATACAGGTAATGCATGTAAACTATTGTCCATGGTCGAGTGGCACCGTGATACACATGAGGGTAAACTTTTGTCCCTGACCGAGTGTCACCTCGATACACATGAGGGTAAACTATTTTCCATAACCAAGTGACACTGCGATACACATGACGGTAAACTATTGTCCCTGACCGATTGTCACCGCGATACACATGAAGGTAAACTATTGCCAATAACCGAGTGACACCGCGATACACATGAAGGTAAACTATTGTCCCTGCCGAGTGACACCGCGATACACATGAGGGTAAACTATTGTCCCTAGCCGAGTGACACCGCGATACACATGAGGGTTAACTATTGTCCCTGAACGAGTCACCGCGATACACATGACGGTAAATTATTGTCCATAACCGAGTAACACCGCGATACACATGAAGGTAAACTATTGTCCCTGCCGAGTGACACCGCGATGCACATGAGGGTAAACTATTATCCATAACCGAGTGACACTGCGATACACATGAGGGTAAACTTTTGTCCCTGACCGATTGTCACCGCGATACACATGAATGTAAACTATTGTCCATAACCGAGTGACACCGCGATACACATGAAGGTAAATTATTGTCCCTGCCGAGTGGCACCGCGATACACATGAGGGTAAACTATTGTCCCTGGCCGAGTGACACCGCGATACACATGAGGGTTAACTATTGTCCCTGAACGAGTCACCGCGATACACATGACGGTAAACTATTGTCCATAACCGAGTGACACCGCGATACACATGAAGGTAAACTATTGTCTCTGGCCGATTGACACTGCAATACATATGAGGGTAAACTATCGTCCCTGACCGAGTGACACCGCGATACACATGAGGGTAAACTATTGTCCATGGTCGAGTGACACTGCGATACACATGAGGGTAAACTATCGTCCCTGGCCGAGTGTTACAGCGATACACATAAAGGCAAACTATTGTCTATAACCGAGTGTTACTGTGACACATATAAGTATAAACTATTGTCCATGACAGAGTGACACTGCGATACACATGAGGGTAAACTTTTGTCCCCGACCGATTGTCACCGCGATACACATGAAGGTAAACTTTTGTCCATAACCGAGTGACACCGCGATACACATGAAGGTAAACTATTGTCCCTGGCCGAGTGACACTGCAATACATATGAGGGTAAACTATCGTCCCTGACCGAGTGACACCGCGATACACATGAGGGTAAACTATTGTCCATGGTCGAGTGACACTGCGATACACATGAGGGTAAACTATCGTCCCTGGCCGACAGACAGCGATACACATGAAGGCAAACTATTGTCTTAACCGAGTGTTACCGTGACACATATAAGTGTAAACTATTGTCCATGGTCGAGTGCACCGCGATACACATGAAGGTAAACTATTGTCCATAATCGAGTGTCACCGTGATACGCATGAGTGTAAACTATTGTCCATGGTCGAGTGACACTGCGATACACATGAGGGTAAACTATCATCCCTGGCTGAGTGTCACCGCGATACACATGAAGGCAAACTATTGTCCATAACCGAGTGATACTGTGACACACATAAGTGTAAACTATTGTCCATGGTCGAGTGACCCCGCGATACACATGAAGGTAATCGAGTGTCACCGTGATACACAAGAGGGTAAACTATTGTCCATGGTCGAGTGACACCGCGATACACATTAGGGTAAAGTATCGTCCCTGGCCGAGTGACACCGCGAAATTATTGTCCCTGGCCGAGCGTTACCATGATATATATGAAGGCGATAGAAATAAAATCTGTATACATTTAGATCTTATTCCAAACATAATTGTAAAAATAGGCGAAATGTCGACAAAAGGAAAAGCCCTATCTAAACCATGTCTGTAACACAGGACCGTTTCTGGTTTGGCGATCGTAAAAACGACAATTTTAAAGAAACTTTTTTATGGTGCCGCATTCGAAGTCTATATTTTTTTTTTATATTCAATGTAAGAATGAGAAACAACATAGAATGACGATATAGCGGTAGTAATTTGTTCGGTCTATGCACATGGTGTGGCCTAAGATGCGGGTGCCACTCGCGATCTTCTAAAACAACCGAATGCAGCCTTGAGGTCCTCTCTGAATCGTTTTGCACTGATGACGTATAGAAAAAAGTTTATAGAAACGTTGAGAATGGACAGAATGTAACCAATAGTTGTCATGAGGAAATCTAGATCAGCGTGATGATAAAATGTCTCAGTATCGTCGAATATGTATGGACGAATGATGACTAAGATGCCTGTGGGAAACGTCAGAAAGAGAAAGGCCACACTCACCGTTACCACAGTCACTATCATCTGTCGATTGTTGCGGATTCTGGCCCTGACTGTTTCTGCATGCATCATATGACTTGTCGTTTTGGTGGCAATGATCACTTCTCTGACTGTGATGATGTTGGATACGATGATGACGATGCAGGGCAGGATGAAATAAAATGACGCGTCGATCCACCTAAAGTAGACATCGAAGAAGGTCCCGTATGCGTCGTCGATGTAACCACAAAACGTGGCGTTTTCGACGGTGTTTAGCTTGAAGCCGTAGAGCTCATGGGCATTCATCGCCACAACAAAGCCGATAATGAGACCGCTGACGATCATGGCTGAGGTTGGAGTGCAGAAGGTATTCCTTTTTAAAGGAAAGCGAGTACAAACCGCCCTGTCTGCCGTTAACGCCGCAACCGAAAGAGAGGACCACATCTTGCAAGCGTGGAGCAGGAATCCAAACACCTTACAAGATACGGCACTCAGCATAACATCTATGTCATAAGCAAAGAACAACCAGCCATTGAGAGCAGCACCATACAGGAAGGTGGTATCAGCAAGGGCGAGAGCGCCGAGATACACGACAAACGAATTCTTCTTGCAGTGTTTGCTGGTGACCGTGATGAGGGTCAAAATGTTGCCCAAGGTTCCAATTACTATACAGGACGGTGGGACAACCATCCACACCTTCCTGAGGGTTTCCAACATTCTGAAAGTAAATGGGCCTACGCGTGAGAAAGCCAATAATCTGCCGGGTTTCCGACCAGGTTCGACACAAACCAGTCTGTACAGTCACAGAAGCAGGCTAGAAGCCAGAAATTTAAGATTTAGACAGACAGGGTCACATGACCAAGATGGCCGCCATGGCTATAAATAACAAAACCCATTAAAAATCTTCTTCTCCAGAACCAGAAGGCCTATGATTTTGAAACTTGGCATGAAGCATCAGGCAATGGAGTTCTACAAAGTTTGTATAAATCATGACCCTGGGATGACCTCGACCTTTTTTACAGCAATGTCAACTTTGGCCGCCCATGCATTTGAATGGGAAAAAATAGGAACATGTCATTTAATGGCAAAAAACTTGCTAGGAATGAGCAAATGGACAGAAGATTTATGTTTATGAAAATATTTTGGGCCCAGAGGGTTGTCTGCCCCTGCCCCGGTGCTATATACATGTGTATGACCATAATATTCAAACATCTTCTTCTCTGAAACCGCTTGGCCAATCAAAGCCAAACTTTATGTGGAGCATTCTTAGGAAGAGTGAATGAAAGTTTCTATAAATGGTCAAGGTCACATGACCAAGATGACCGCCATGGCTATTAGCAAAAACATTTAAAAATCTTCTTCTCCAGAACCAGAAGGCCTATGGTTTTGAAACTTGGCATGAAGCATCAGACAATGGGGCTCTACAAAGTTTATATAAATCATGACCCTGTGATGACCTTGACCTTTTTACGGCAAGGTCAACTTAGGTTGCCCACGCATTTGAATGGGGAAAATTGTTAAAATGTCATTTGAAGGGCAAAACTTTAATTTGGCAAATGGACTGAATTTTTATGATTTAAAAAAGAAATTGACTCTAGAGGTTGCTCTGACCCTGCCCTGGGGCTATATACATGTATATTACCATTCTAGTCAAACAAGTTTATTGGTATATATCTCAGGCCGTCTCAGGTGAGCGTTTACAGGACCATTGGTCCTCTGGTTAACTTTTGTTGTTGCTGATGTGAATTCTGTCCAGTTGTGGGCCTACAGTATTAGACATTTGTTGTTCATTTCAGTTTTAAAATGCTTGAATTTTTCTGTGTTCATTCCGCAGTTTGGGGTGTGAGCTCTCTTGGCAGTACACAATGAATCTGTAAATGAGCACAAAGACATATACAGATACATCAAAATCTGGGTCGTAAATAAAATAGAAAATGTTTACAGTTTCTATAGAACTAAAATATTATCTCATCGGATGTATGAAATTGCCAATGAATGTCGATATTTATAGCATTGGTTATGTCTTCGAAACAATATGGCGGCGGATCGTACATGTAGGCGGCGCCAAAGGTACACGCGCGACAAACCTAAAGTGGCCGCTAGACGGACTTTCTAATCTCTTCATCTTTATCTCAGATGAGCACGAACAAAAAAAAAACTCACAATATTTTGGTTTTTGATCCATGCTCTACAAACACAAAATATGGCTAGAGGCTTGAAAATTCGGATTCGAAAACAAAGGCGCTGATCAGCTGCGCAGTTGATATGCGTCTTTGTTTTCACATACACAGAATGATGGTTTTCTCATGACGCGACTCAAATGAAATTAAATGTTAAATGCACCGAAAGCTCGCGTATTCTACAGCCGTAGGCTTAAAGCATTTCTGTTTGTAAGTATTTGCGTAGTCAACCCTCATGCATATATTCTTTCATGTTTTATTTTCTTTAAGTTTTGAACACTAATTAAACACAAATGCAACATAAATTGATTTATTTCTCATTTATTCTGAGACAATAGACAGTAAATCTTCGAGTCTTGTCTATACTATTCTATATACAGCTCTCAAATGAGAAAATATTAAAGTCTTATTACTTTGCAATATGCGAGCTTTATTTGCTACTGTACGAGGATGGACAAGGAACCAGTTAATGAAACGCATAAATACTATGCTCGATCGTCTTGATGTTATATATTGATACAATGTTCATGAAGTCTATGAAATCTTGGATTATATCCACATCGCAGACTGCAAGCTATGGCCCACGAAAAAAACCCTTTGGGTGAAAATGTGTATCCGATGTCTAAAACGATGCTCTAAATCAGCCTCCGGGGCAGGTATCGGACCTTACCTGACTGACAGTTCAGTTCCTTCTATTTTAAACGTCACTTTGAATCAAACACTGTCTTTATCATTTTGATTGTCCAGATGCAGAAATACTGTATATATATTGAACCAGTAAACTTATGCTGTTAAAGTTGATGTTACCAACTTGGGTAGCTCGCTAGAACTGAATGACATGACATACACTTGTCACGTGATACACACAGACCAATCTCATTGGTCAAACATAATCATACGTAACAAAAAGACAACTCTTTCCCGCTTTACTGAACGATTATTCTACATGATCATTTTACTTTCACTGCTTTCGCCTACTCGTATTGCTGAAGACAGGTTTAATGAATGAAGTGTTAGGTTCCAGGTCTGTTCTTCACTTCGGCAACAAATAAAAACAACACATTTGATGCAATGTGGCGCACTTTATTGTGAAGTGAACAGTGAACATGAGAAAGTGACAGCACTGATCAGCACTGACGGATTGTTTGTTACGTAAAATAAACATGTGGTTGAAGGATAAATTTGAAAGACCAAAATGAGTGTGACTTGATTTAAATGTGTAGCCTAAGTATCGGACAATCGCTGGGTCACTTTCAGAGGTCTCGACCCCGTACAGAATACCCGCCGCCAAAACATACCTCAACCAGCCCTTATTTTTTGCTAGCGTTTCGGTTAAAAAAGCTGTAGATTACGTGCCTTGCAGTATATTCCTAGAGGGAAGGTGGCAATCTAACAACCTTAAGATCATCATATCTATACAAATTTTGGTACAAAGCTGTTCCCTTCGAGAGAGTGCCCTAGAAACTGAACTTCAAAATCACAGTAAACCGCTTACTCACTGAATCGCCCGCGCATAACCTCCAGTACACTACGACAAATTAGTCGCGCTCTCGTGTCGCATAGACAACTATTTCGATCTATTCGATGAAACGATCGAAATACTTATTAAATGCTTTCCTTAAGTTTTGTTGCAGTTTTACGCACGTTTGGAATACCGACTTAGTCATTTGAGAATAACAAGATTTGTTGTGTTCGTGTTTTACGTTCCACTCAACAGTTAATGTCATATGGAGTCTCATCCAAAAGACTGGGGAAGCCCGGGATCGAACACGCGACCCCCAGTTTAGAGGGCGACTAGCGTTACTAGTATGCCACAGAGGATTCCCATGACGTCTTTAGTGGGTGTCAAAACGTTATGTCAGCGTCCCTAGTCAGGCTTCCAAACGTCTGGAAAACGCAGTGTAAGCGTACTGAACGTCTCCGATTTGAAACGTATTTTTCGGTGACGGAGACGTGTTCACAGGCACGTCTTCAACACGTGTTTAGGAAAACGTCTGCAGGAATCAAAACGTTTTCAGATGTGCCCGTTTTAGGTGTTCCTTAAGTTTTGTAAACGTCATTAAAACATCACGCAAACGTATTGGTCGTCTTCGATTTATAACGCTTTTTAGGTGACAAACACGTCTTCACGGATACGTCTTAAACACGTCCTAAAAGAAACACGAGTCAGAACGTTATCAGAACGTGCCCATGGTATTCCTTTAGTTTTCCAAACGCCAAGAAGACGTTTTGCAAACGTAGTGGACGTCTCCGATTTGTAACGCTTTTTTGGTGACGAACACGTCTTCATGGATACGTCTGAATCACATGTTATAGAGAAACGCCTTGAACACGTGTCAAAACGTTACCAGGACGTACCCATTCAAGGTGTTCCTCCGGTTTTTAAAACGACATGAAGATATTATGCAAACGTAGTAGACGTCTCCAATTTCGTAGTAACGCTTTTTGGGTGACGCAAACGTCTTCAACACGTGTTAGGTGGAACGTCGCACTCACGTTCAGGTGACGTTCAAAGGTTCACTGGGTTGCCCTTTTCTGTTGTTTGAGTTATTATTTTCTACATACATTAACTCGGGCCAGAAACATAATGTTTGTGTTTGTGTTGTTCTTACAATGCGTTGCATGCACTATTTTTTGTTTTTGTTTGGGGTGAGGGGGTTCAAAAATATTTATTTGGGTTAGGGATCTGTTTTTTTTTTTTTTTTTTTTTTTTTATTGGGGGGGGGGGGGGTGCACGTAACAATTTGACAATATGGGTTTTATTTCAATAAAAATTATTTTCAGTTTTTACAAAATAAAACGCATACTTTTGGAGTGTGTTAGACATCCCTGGTATTTATTTGGGGTGGCCCTTAGACCAGGTATTTCTGGGATCACCGTGTTGTGTCCTTGAGTAAGACACATTAACTCCCTATAGTATTGGTTAAACCCAGGAAGCGTTGGCTCCGTTTCGACATTACTGAAAAATTGTTGACTGGGACGTTAAACCTCAATACAAACAAACAAATTTTGGGGGTTCAGAGCTAATGCTGGGACCGAGCCTATGCATACACCAAAGTTCAGAGTACCACCACGAAAACACGCCCATGCAATATACATAGATTTTTGCGTGTTAAAGATTGAAAATTTTCAGTAGAAAATTTTTGATATTGTTCGTATCTTTGCTCAAAACATTACATTGTGGGTGCACGGTGAGGCGGTTCCGACGAATACCCACAATCTAATCGAGGCGGTTCTAACGCGTACCCACAATCTATGTTTCAGATCAAAACTAAAAAATATGTATAAATCCCACTTTCATAAGTTTTACTATATATAAAAGTGGTGTTTAAAGGGGTATACTTTTCATGGACATGTTTTCCTGATGCCCCTGGGCCTTTTAACCCTTTTATGAAACTCCAGAAATTAATGACCCAGTCACCAACGTGTCAAATTAAAAGATGCAAAAATAAATAAATAAATAAACAAATAAATAAATAAATAAATAAATAAAATAAACGTGAGCAACAAAATTACCTTTTTCAGTCCGCCGTAGTCGTTATTGCTGTTCGTGTGGTGGTTCCCTTTCATCTAAAGACTTTAAAAAAATTTCTGGATTCAACTTACATCACGATAACATGTCCATGTAATGTATCCCTCTAAAAAACCACTTTTATATAGTAAAACTGGGGTTTACAGTAACCCTATTATTCTTATTATTGTTCCAAAACATAGATTGTGGGTACTCGTTAGAACCGCCGAGGCGAGGCGGTTCTAACGTGTAACCACAATCAATGTTTTGAGCAAATACGTGTATATTAAAAATATCAAATTTTTCCCATTGAATTTTCAAATTTTGCTTCTGAAACAAATTCTCTGTATATTGTGTGACAATTACCAGCTCTAAAAGGAGGAGAATTGAAAAATGTGAACTTTTGATCTTTTTCAACATTATTATCGTTTGTCTAATCCTAATCTAGCCACACATTGGAAGAAAAATATCTCTTCTTTCGACCGGGTCTGACCTGAGATAAAGATGTATCTGTATATGTCTCTGGTCTGACTGAAACTTGCATTATATAAAATGGCATGAAAATTGTTTCGTGTGTGGGCAATTACACGTATTTCATGTTTTGTTTGTAAAAGAAAGGCGCTAGCTGTCAGCGTTTGCGCGATGTTCCGTATGTGTCTGAGCATGAAAAAGGCATTTAGTAAATTTATGATGAACCGCCGCATGAGAAAACCAACAATCTGCATATGCGAAAACAAAAACGCAGATCAGCTTCCCAATAGCTTCCCAATAACTGCGATCAGCGCCTTTGTTTTCGCTATAGTATAATCCTCAGTTTTTTGGTGTTTTTTTCTTAAATCCGAAATTGAAATTCAAGGTTCTAGCCTGCTTCTGTGACTGTACATGCCGGTGTGTCAGATCTAGTTGAATTTTGGTTTTGTCATGCGAAGGCTCATGTGTCGTTTCAACTGACCAACCAAAATACAGTGCGTTTACCGGCGTATAAAATATATACTATTGCTGCAGTAATTTTCTGATAGAACCATGCCATATTTTATTTTAATTGTATTTTTTCTTTCTTTTTTAAATACAATCCTCTTTATACTAAACAAAACGTTACTAGATTCTAGAAACAAAATCATAACGAAAACCCGCCCATGCAATATACAGAAAGTGTTTTGGTTGTGAAAATGAAAATGTTCAGTATAAAAATTTTGACATTTTTCTTATTTTTGCTCAAAAACATAGATTGTGGATACTCGTTAGAACCGCCTTGAGCAAAAATAAGAAAAATAGGTATACCCCTGTATACCCCAGTTTTACTATATAAAAGTGGGGTTCAAGGGGTATACATTGCACGGACATGTTTTCCTGATGAGCTATATATATTTTTCTATGTATACGTTATTTAGAATATTTGACATATACATGTAGTTGTATTGGTGGTCTATTTTGCATGGATGCTTCTACATAATGTACGAGCGTAGTTGAACTGAACAATAACCTGAAGCATATGTACGAATCTTAAATGGATGTTTGCCAGTATTTCTTCTGACTGCCTTTAATTATTCTAATTAAAGTCCTTTAACACTATTCATCTTTTCTGAAGACCAGAAAAATAGCCTTTTATTTGTTTCCTTTAACGTACATAGAACCGACGGCTTACAACAAACACTGCTATTTGGCCTAATTAAGCTGAAAAGCTCTTATTAGCTCACCTCACCGAAGAGCCAAAAGGTGATCTTAAGAGTACATTTATACCCATAGTTGTGGTTGTTCGTCGTCGTCGTTGTCTACAATGTTCAAACATCTTCACCTATGTCACGCAACCGCTTGGCCAGGAAGGGAAACCAAAGTTTGTATAAATATTCCAGGTGACATGACCAAGATGTCCGCCATGCCATTATATGGTAAAAACCTTTAAAATTATTCTTTTCTGGGACTTAACCGATTTCAATGAAACTTGAAATGTAGCATGGGGGACTCTTGCCCATTTTAGTTTGTATACAAGGATAGCTTTTAAAAATGCTAGTGTCACCCGTTTTCTCTGTTATTTAGATCTAGACCACCATCATTAAAGTCCTGGATTCCGTAAGAATGGTTATTCAGCTTAACTAACATGTAGATCAACTGTCTAACCTACACCGCGTTTCACTTTTATACCTCGTTCACTCCATTTGTGTCGAGGGGTGTCATGGGACATCAACGGAAATGTTCTGTTGAACATCCTGCCTAATCAAAATACAGAAACCGAAATTATGTGCTCAGGAGACGAAACGCCTTGTAAAACGAATGCGTACACTCATAATTGCTAAATCAAGTCCACCCACAGCAAAGCAAACTCCCCAACAGTGCCAACACCTCCGGTTTGGAGTTTGACAGCAAAGAATACCGAACCAGTTTTAAGACCAAAGATATGATTGGTCGAAATAGATCTAGCCAATCACTTTCTGCCTTTCAATAACCAGTTCCTGTTGGCAAAACGTTGCTGGTTTCCCGCTTAGTCAAATTACATGTAAAATATTTTGAGAACCATACACATTTTTCGTATTTGGATTCTGTCGGTTTTCTTCCCTGTTTCTTTGGGAAAATCCTACCGTATATGTCACCCGTTGTGACGGGCGACAACAACATGTCATTCGGTTAATAATGACCTATTTTACTGTAAGGTCAAATATGGGCATACAGGCTTTTCAATGGAAAAATAGAAATATTGGATTTTTCATAAAGTTTTGTAGCCTGTGGCATACTTAAAATTTGGTAGATACAAGCAATTTATTGAGTTAGGAGGCCCTACCAGGGGGGTCTTTGCTCCCTGCTCCCTGAAAAAATTTAACCCTTCTCCCCAGCTCCCTGATTTGTTTTTCCTCAACTCCCTGAAAGTTTTCTTCTTTTGCTCCCTAAATCTTTGCTTGCTCCCCAGATCCCTTAAAATATTTGCTAGTGCTACCCAGCTCCCTGAAAATAAATGGCCCTTCTCCCTGAATCCCCAAAACCCCTGGTAGGGCCTCAGTTAGTGAAGTTCTGTGAGTTTTCAATATCAAGGTCATTCCTTAACTTTAGCCAAAGGTAATTTACATATAAAAATAAGAGCTGTCGCAGGACAGCGTAGCTCGCCTGACTTGTGCTTTGCCACTAAACTTATCAAAATCTATGACCCATGACCTTGACCTCAAGGTCGCTCAGGTGGGTTGTGATGGTACAGCATAAAATTTCAGACCAATATCCACAAACATGCAAACTTTCAACTTGATCCATCAACATAGAGATATATAGACTTCAAAAATCTTTAACCCAAAACTTTAACCAAAAAATTCTAAGGCCATGACCTTTACCTCAAGTTCACCCAGGGTGGGTCATAATGGTACAGCATAAAACTTCAGACCAATATCTACCAACATGCAAAGTATCAACTTGATCCATCTACATGTTCAAGAGATATAGACTTCTAAAAACTTTAACCGAAAACTTTAACAAAAAAATTCTAAGTCTGTGACCTTGAGGTCAAGGTCACCCAGGGTGGATCATGATGGTACTGCATAAAACTTCAGACCAATATCTACCAACAAGCAAAGTATCAACTTGATCCATCAACATGTTCAAGAGATATAGACTTCTAAAAACTTTAATGAAAATGTCACTAGAGCACGAAATATAGGTCAAGGTCACTAGATCAATACGGGTGCAAAGTCGGGACATCGAGGAGAAGTTATATGCAAAGTTTGATGGTTGTAGGCTTTATAGTTGATGAGATATTAAGGGTTGGCTTAAAAAATGACAAAGTCACTGGAGCATTAAATATAGGTCAAGGTCAGTAGGTCAATGTGGGTGCAGAGTCGGGACATCGAGGAGAAGCCATATGCAAAGTTTGATGGTTGTAGGCTTTATAGTTGATGAGATATTAAGGGTTGGCTTCAAAAATGACAAAGTCACTAGAGCACGAAATATAGGTCAAGGTCACTAGGTGAATGTGGGTGCAGAGTCGGGACATCAAGGAGAAGCCATATGCAAGGTTTGATGGCTGTAGGCTTTATAGTTGATATTAAGAGTTGACTTCAAAAATGACAAAGTCACTAGAGCACGAAATATAGGTCAAGGTCACTAGATCAATGTGGGTGCAAAGTTGGGACATCGAGGAGAAGCCATATGCAAGGTTTGATGGTTGTAGGCTTTATAGCTGATGAGATATTAAGGGTTGGCTTAAAAAATGACAAGTCACTGAAGCATGAAATATAGGTCAAGGTCAGTAGGTCAATGTGGGATCCGAGTCGGGACATCGAGGAGAAGCTATATGCAAGGTTTAATGGTTGTAGGCTTTATAGTTGATGAGATATTAAGGGTTGGCTTAAAAAATGACAAAGTCACTGGAGCATGAAATATAGGTCAAGGTCAGTAGGTCAATGTGGGTGCCGAGTTGGGACATCGAGGAGAAGCCTTATGTAAGGTTTGACAGTTCTAGGCTTTACAGTTGATGAGAAACTAAAACAGCATCTGAGCATTGTACAAAGGTGTTCTAGATATTGACCTCTAGCCCCGCCCCCAGGTACGACCCCACGGGTCCCTTCACACTAAATCACAGAGGACCCTCATATGCAGCAATGTTTCAAATATGAATGATTTCTGGTCAGTGACTATCAAGATAAAACAATTTTTAAAAACTTTTACCGAAAGTGTGACGCGGACGCGGACGTACACGTAAACGCGGACGACCGAGGTGACAACAATAGCTCTGCGCACTTCGTGCAGGCGAGCTAATTAAAACTTAATTTTCTCAGAAACCGCTCGGCCAATCAAAGAGCAATGAGAAGTTAGTTCGTTTTTTGATATTCAAAACAAAATAACTTAGTTCTTTATGTGAATTATCCTTGGGGAAAAAGAGAACTAAAGTTTATATAAATAGTCTATGTCACATGATCAAGATGGCCGCCAAACCCATATATGGTAAAATTTAAAGAATATTCTTCTCTGGAACCTGTTAACCGATTTCAACAAAACTGTCCATCATAATTTATATAAATCATGACCTTGGGTTGACCTTGACCTATTTTACCCCAGGGTCAAATATAGTCACATCTTATAGGCTTTTCGATGAGACAAATTGGAAACATTTGATTTTTCACAAATATAAATTGAAGCCTGTTACCTGAAAGTAGGTAGATACAGACAAATTATTGATTAAAAGAAGTTATGTGAATTTTCAAGGTCACTTCTTGACCTTGACCTATGTTACAGCATGGTCAGATTTGGCCTAACAGGCTTTTCATTGGGAAAAAGTGAATACAATGAATTTGTCTGAAAAGTTTTTAGCATGAGTCCTGAAAATTGGTAGATGCAGACAATTTACTGTGTTAATGAAATTATCTGAGTATTAAAGGTAAAGAATATTTTTTACCTTGGCCAACATGGCCTAGGCCAACGTTCATTTTTCTAAGACCAAGTCTCAGGCGAGCGTTCTCAGGATCATTGGTCCTCTTGGTTTAATGTATCCTCACCTTTTTGTTTAGTAAAGGGAAATATCATTAGTCCTACGAAATAAACATTAATTTTAGGTGTAAAAAATAAATAAAAATCATAGGAAAAAAATCAGTAAAAAATGAAAATTTCACCAGAAAAAATGGTAAGATTTTAATATTTTGCTCAAAACATTGATTGTGGGTACACGTTAGAATCGCCTCGAGACAACGATGTGGTTCTAACGAATACCCATTCAAAACATATGTTTTGGATCAATATTAGAACTAGTTAAATGTGTTTGTAAAACACTGTGCCCCCAACCACATGCTTGCTCCTAAACTGGCGCAGTTTATATATGATTATTTTCACAGTCAAAATTTCATAATTCCATAACTCTGTCAAAATTTGACATACATTTCTCAAAAGTCAATCGAGTGATCTGCTACTTAGCTTCAGTCAAGATACCAAATATGATGGCTCTAGCTCAAATACTTTTTAAGATATATTGCGTACAAGAGTTTCAAATTTTGCTTCCAAAAGGGCATAAGTCAAAAAAGGGGCATAACTCTGACATTAGATAAATACGGATAAACTATTTTAATTGTCATGAGGAATGAGTACATGTACATATTAAATTTCAGAACCCTTGCAGTCACGGTTCAAGAATTTCAAAATTCACCGAAAAAAATGGGAAAATCAGATACAATTTTAAAATTGCATAATTTTGTCAAAATTGACATACAATTCTCAAAAGTTGATCAGATGATCTACTCAGATCCAGTCCGTATACCAAATATGAAGGCTCTAGCCACACAAGATTTTTAAATTTTGTTTTCAAAAGGGCATAATTGGAAAAAGAGGCATAACTCTGACATGAAAAATAGGGGTTTTCATTCCATGGATATGTTTTACTAATGATTTCAAGGGAGTTCTTACTTCTCCGATTAAACAGAACTTGTGGGGAAAACATTTTCAAACTTTTTTATTTTTATTTATTTTATTTTTTTTTTTTAATTTTATCATAGCTGACACTTAAAGATGCAGGACAACAATGAAGATAACAGTTTCAAGTTTACTTGATAATACATTAAGCCTTTCGGCCCATGAGCAATATAAACATACAAACAATCATAATACAAACATTGTATATACATGAACAATATATACACAATTACTATATAAAATCAGACAAGAGGTGTGAACACAAGGGATTTAGAACACGTTTGGCAACAATGGCACTTGATATCAACACTGTGGCAAAAGAAAAGAATTAAAACAATCTCAAGAGTGATAGAATGGATGACTGACCATGTTCTGTTATTAATGTTCCATGAAAAGATACTATGATAGATTTTTATTCTTAAATGCTGTTTCTAATTTATTAAACTCACAGTTTTAATTTCTTGCCGCATTTGGGAGATTTGTGGTGCATTATCCATTGATATTCAAAAAAAGATTCAGTTTGCGTCAGCACCAAGCCTATTTGGCAATGGAATGTGCACATATACGTATTTTAAAAAGCAAAAAAAAAAAAATCACGTTGACGTCTCCGTGACACTTTGAACAACGTTCAGTGTCAACGTTCGCAAGTAACCGTTCTAATGACACAAAGATATATGAGCCGCCTCATGGGAAAACCAACAATCTGCATAGGCAAAAAAAAGACGCAGATCAGCTTCGCGGTAACCGCGAAGCTGATCAGCGCCTTTGTTTTCGCTTCACGGATAGTACAATTCCTCATTTACTTAAATCCGAAATTTCAAGCTTCTAGCTATTTTCTGTGCCTTTACAGGCCGGTTTGTGTCGGACCTGTTCGGAAACCACATTGTTGGTTTTCACACGAGGCGGCCCATATATATGCAAAAATGAGGGAAAAAAGGGAAAACATCAGAAGAGCCTGTATTACATAATGTCAATGAGTATTTTTAAGAATGAATTATGCCATATTCACATATTCACCGCTGTACATTATCTGGTCTAACTGCTATTTAGCTTTCACCATCTATCCCTGCTTTAGAGTATTTGTGCAAAACCTATCCCGTTCCGTTTAACTGTCATAAACCGATTATAATTGATAACATGTATGTCCAAAATAAGCATCTTTTTGGCAATATTGGTCATTGTTCGAGCTTCGGAACCAAGTCGACTCGCAAACGGACTTTCATTGATTTATCACTAGCTGAGAGCCAACAAATTGAATACAGTCTGGTTTGAGACCACTATTCATGTGAATAACTTGAAACTGACAAACGTCAGAATAAGCACAATAAAACGGGCTTTTGCAGTTATCCCTGAAGATGCAACATCCCAAGTGTCTTTCTGATACTCGATCCTAACAACTCTTCTCAGTTCGTTGCTGTGCGGTTTTCGCCTAGCTGGGTGGCCTCGTCTGTGGTGCCTGTGAGACGCTGAGTTCGACTCCCGCACAGAGGACGAATCGTCTATGCTTTCGATTGTTGGCAAAGAACTGAAGTCTGAGGAAAATAAAAATACATGTATGTATATTAACAATTGTTGAATAGACGGAATAAAAGCTACAAAAAATGGGGAAATTCCATCCATGAGGAAAACTGAAAAAGTAGGCAACGATCAGGAAATTCGTATCTGGTGGCAAAGACGTCCTTTCCACAGTACGTATCTTTTTAATACAAAATTCAATGTAGTTTGGTTTTAACGCTAATTGGGTTTAATTTTTATGCCCTAAACTATTTAAGAGTCAGTCATATTCCATGATTTGTGCTCAAATTTAAATTCATGATCTGATGTGAGTGGCAAAATTGCGTATAAATCTAACGACAATGATACGGCAAATGATACTTAAGTCCCTGTCCACAGACCAACCAGACATGTTATGTTATGTTATGACACTGTCACCTGATTAACCACTTGCAAGGTCTGAGCCTGCCTAGGAAAAGTAATTTAGTCAAACCATCCATACATGTAAACGTAAGTTGTTTATTTGGTTGGTGATCTATTTGAGTACATTTCGGATGCCATGACATCTCAATATTACTATAGGTAGAAGTCCGACATGAGCAAAGCAAAACTGGAAACTTTAAGCACCTAACCTACAGTAATACAATTTCAACAAACCTTCGTTACAACCTGCATACGTCATTGACGGTGCCAGCTCTAAATCAAATACAATTTTGAAGAATTCTTGGGCATCTGTGGAACAATGCTTTTCAAAGGCTTTGTGCAAACACTGTCGCAGGTATCGTGTGGACCTACAAAAACGAAACCATTACGAAAACTTGCCCATACAATATACAGAAAAAATTTTGGTTGTAAAAATGAAAATTTTCACTTGAAAAATTTTGATAATTCTTTTTATTTTTGCTCAAAAACATAGATTGTGGGTACACGTTAGAACCGCCTCGCTGAGGCGGTTCTAACGAGTACCCACAATCTATGTTTTTGAGCAAAAGTAAGAAAAATAGGTGTGCCCCTGAATACCCCAGTTTTGCTTATATAAAAGTGGGGTATAAGGGGGAATACTATACACGGACATGTTATCGTGATGTGTTGAAGCTAGTTCTAAAGCATATCAATATACGTGGTATTTGTATGGTATTTTGTATACAGATGTAACTAATAACACAAATAGGTATGTTATGACTGAACCCAGGATTCAGATGAACTACGAATCATGTTCTATGAATATTATACGTAAATGTACAATTCATTTTGCAGCTGAAAAGATTCATTTTACATTTACAGCACAAAAATAAACAGTATTTCTTCAGTGCGAAAAACATGCAGGACTATAAACAGAGGGGTCAGCAGTGTGCAGAACGATAGCCTATTATTTCTGGTAGAGAAAGGTTCTGTAATACTTCTATGGGG
Source organism: Rugalucina vietnamica (assembly GCA_964017185.1). Classification (NCBI taxonomy): domain Eukaryota; kingdom Metazoa; phylum Mollusca; class Bivalvia; order Lucinida; family Lucinidae; genus Rugalucina; species Rugalucina vietnamica. Next base: position 49,831,094 of record OZ024878.1, on the reverse strand, counting down.
TAGGAGCAATTTAGTAAACAAATAGAGAATGTTTTATTACTTGGAAGGTCACGTGAAATAAAACTCGGGTTGTAAAACGATGGCACGATGAATTTGGAAAAAAAAAAATCTTACCAACAATAATCTGCTCCTACGTTGACATTTTCGTGGCATTTCTTGATACAGCTATTAACCTCCCTTGTGAGACTCACATCGGCCCGGCAGTGGTAATAGTTTAAAAATTCTGCAACAGATAACACAACCAGAATTACGAAAATATGCCGGGAGCATTCTTAGAGCTGTAAAATGGAAAATTTTCAAAGAAAAAAAAAAGATTTTTTTGACATATTTGCTCAAAACATTGATTGTGGGTACACGTTAGAACCGCCTCTGCGAGGCGGTTCTAACGAGTACCCACAATCTACGTTTTGGATCAAAATTAAGAAAAAATGTACACCCCTTTATAGCCCAGTTTTTCTACATAATTGGGGTAGAATGGGGTATACATTGAACGGACATGTTTTCTGATACTAGTAAATAGTGAAATCAGTAAAATGGTCAATGAAAAGTGGTGACCACTTCTGCAGAATGTTGATCCGAAAACATAATTATTATCATTATAGTGAGCATTTTTGTGATGTTCTGTACTTTACCTTTTCCCCGCCTGGTGTCTGAGTTTGAGATTACAATCTCTGTCCCTTCCATTCCTACTTTAAACTTAAACAATAAATTATCATGATAGACTGACTCTTAAAAATAAGTAAAACTGATTTAACAATTTACAGTACCACTGGCAAAACAAATAATGCAATGAACAGATTTTTTAACAAGTAAAAATAATTTTATTCACCATTTCTCCATTTGCACAAAAACAAGAATTTTTGTTGTGTGCCTTTCCAAAATGAGATAATGGCGTCGCACGAAGATTCAACTCTGCTCTGAATACACGAATCAACGTCATCAATGGAAACATCGCCACTGAAACAAATAAACGAGCTTGTGCGTGAGAAAACTAACCATTCGGGTTCCGACCAGGTTCAACACAAATCGGCCTGTATAGTCACAGAAGATCTATGGTTAAATTTTGGATTTAGAAAATAGAGGAATTGCACTATCCGTATAGCGAAAACAAAGGCGCTGATCAGCCTCGCAGATACTGCGAAGCTGATCTGCGCCTTTGTTTTCGCCTATGCAGATTGTTGGTTTTCTTGAGGAGGGGCTGAAATAAAAATGAACGTAACTGACAACATGGGTCAACGAAAGACGGAATACGAACTATTAGTGGAGCAAATATCATGGGCTATCTTTCAAGGGGGTGGTCTATGGAGTACCACATTTGTTTCTATATACCAAAATGTTCGTATTGGTTTGTAGTTTTAAAATCCAGCGTTTGCCACCTTGGCAAACCTTGCATAACTCCAGTATTCAAGATGGCGTCCAAGATGGCTGCCATTTCTTAAAATCAACCCCTATACAAAAATGCATGATAATTTTCATGTGTTTGCATTGTAATGGTATTTTAATGCCCCATTTCATGTAAGAATGATGTATTTGTCTATTTCAAGTAAAAAACCTGACAGTTTAGGTAAAACAGTTGTAAAAATCATATTTAAATTCACAAAAGCACGTGCCCAAGGTTTTTCACCTCGGAATGTTTGTTTAATGGCTCATTATTTATGATCAAATAGTTATGGCTGCTATTTTACTTCTTTTCTATCAAATATGATATATTTAAAGATTTTATAGAAACAGAAATTGTTTCTATATATAATATTCATGCTTAAAAACAGGTTTTAGACATCCAACCCAACACGGAAAATACAACAAAAAGTACATATTTTCCTTTACAAAATACGCTCTAAAATCTAATTTGTTATTGATTCTATATACCATAGTGTTTGTGTTGGTCTTGGTTTGTAGCATAAAAATACAGTGTCTGCCACCTCTGTAAAACACAAGATAGCTCCAGTATTCAAGATGGCATCCAAGAAGGCCATCAAAATTTACAATTCTGAAAAAATGAGACACATATGTCCCTTGACTTTTGTTTAGAAACAAATATGCTTAAATTGAGCTATAAAAACTTAGAGTTATCTTATGATTGTTATTTTCATGTGTTTTCCATTGTTAAAACTACATGATGCATATATATTCTAGATATGAATGGAGTAAGGTCTCACTGACAAGGCAAAAAAGAACAAAAAATACATATTTTCCTATACATTATAGGCTCTTGAATCGTGATTGTTATTGATTCTATATACCAAATATTTTGTCTTGCAAGCTTTTTGAAGGTTTGAAGCTTTTAAATTCAGAATTGGCCGCCTCTGCAAACCCAGCATAACTCCGGTTTTCAAAAGGGCATCCAAGAAGGCCGTCAAAATATAACATTTCGAAAAATAAGCCGCATGTGTCCTTTTACCTTTGTTTACTAACAAAACATTTAAAACAATCAAGCTAAAACACTTAGATCTATCTTTTTAAAAATATTTTCGTTTTTATGTATATATTTCTTTGTGCATACAAATCTAGAAATGCATGGGGTAAGGGCTGGAGTATGTTTGAACAGATGCAACTTAAATTCCTTTTGATAATCTGAATCACTGTAATTTTCCTCTGTCAACATTCCTGAAAAGATAGTATGCACATTTGTGTATATAACTACATGTACATTAATTGCTAACATTTATATATCACAATGTATGGTTGTCGACACATAGAGCTTGTGCAGTATTCATCACTCATTTCTTTACGTTAGCATTCAGTGTCATTCAATAGCTCTCGAGCTGCAACTGATAGTGTTACCAATAATACTAAGCATTTTATTTTATCATTCATTGTCCAATTCAAATCTTACGTCTGATGGTGATTTCAGTTCTTGAACATAGTGCAACCCATTCCGCCAAATATGCAGTTGATAGACAAACCTCAGGCAATGAAACGCGAAACTGTTATCTGTCAAGGTAGCTTTTTAGCCATCAACAATATTGCCTTCTCTGCGCACAGTGAGTTTAAAGACAAACTGTTTTTGTTACGAACTTAGACCACCTATGATCCTCCGAGTGTTATAAATCTTCACCTAGATGGTGCAGATCTATATTCGTTTCAGGACCCTGCATAATGTGATAACAAAGCTAAATGAAAATAACAATCAGGAAATGGCGCAATCAGAACGATAGAGGTCATTGCATGTTTGGTTAGTTTACATCTACTGCCTTTTTGTTATTGTCAAAGTTATCGGTAACTCCCAGTATAAGCATAACCCCTGATTTCTGAGGTAATTTCTGAGGGGACGGTTCCATGGAGGGAGTGTTAGCTTGTGTGCTGATGATAAAACTCGCCTCATTTTAGGGTATGTAATCGTATATCGAAGATAAGCTATTTGTTAAATCAAAGAGTCTACTCCAGATTTGATCAGGTACAACAAGACCTACATGTTTTGGGTATGCAATAGAAATCGCTGCTTTGTAATATTACAAGCAACTTAAAGACAGTGCAAGTCTACTGAAGCTCAGCCGATATGTCTGAAGCATTAGCAAATCTTTCATTGCTCACACTTGAAGCCGACCATTTGTCTAGTACAGTAAAATATCTTGAAAGGCTTGCAATGGTGGCAGATTGATCCATTACAATTTCAATGTTTCTAAGAATGCCATTTATAAACATACCAATAGTTTTATGATTTATCTTATCTTCTGCTGTTATTTAAAAGAAGCCTGTGTGTATCATCAGCTGAAATGCTTTAGTTTAATTTTCATAGTTGATCAAACATATTCAGCGCTTCAGCCACACTGATTCGTACCAAATCAATCTCAATACGTAAATAAATAATAATTTGGACCATAACTAAATAAAAAGGCTCTTTTTATAAGTATCTAATTGTCAATTTAGTTTTTCCCACCTCGGCTTGCTTTTGGAGTGGAAATTTCTTTCTGATTGCGCAATATCCTGATCATTGCCTACTTGTACCTTCTCTATATTGTTTGTTTTATAACATTTTTTATGTCATGTAACCCAGCTTTCCAACTCCAGGTATTTAAATTTGTCTATTAAATGGATAACTACGTAAATGATAATTCTGACCATAATTAAATAAAAAGGCTCTTTATATGGATTGTTTTTATAACATTCTATGTTATATAACCCACCTTTCTAACTCCAGGTGTTTAAATGTGTCTATTAATTGGATAACTCTACAACTTGATTTTCGTTCATTATTGAACTTTCATACTCAGCTTTTATTTTTGAACCTGTATCTGTATATTTAAATGAAACAGAATTATCCTTAGCATGCTCAGTGTCATAGCTGAATGTTATATTCTAATGTGCCATTGAGCAAACGGCTCTTTTTACTGCACAATATATTGCTCCAGCAGCAACTAAGTCACCATTTGGAAGGTCCATTAGTATGTATAGCACTTTGAAGTCATTGCCTTTCTCCGTTGCTTCAACAACTCTTATAAATACATCAATGTTACAATCACCAATTGCGCATGCTAACATCGACCTGCTTCCACTTACTTCACTTTCATTTCTTCAGATCACAAATCTCGCCACAAATAAGCAATTATTCTTCCAATCAAAATACTTTGTAGATGATATGGTACTTCTAGGGTTAGTCTAATCATTTCTTATGTTTGACTTTACCTCTCTATTGGTTTTGCTTTAATGCTCTGATAAGTGGATTTACAGTTCTTATGGCTTCACAGTTTGCATAAACCTTGTACATAAATACTCAAAGCATAATCAGTTAATGAGGAATTAGAACCTACATATGATTATAGTGTAGAAACAAAACATGGTTTGGTATTAATTTGTTTTATATAGTGCCATATCGTACATCCATGTCTGCACCAAGGTTGTATTAATTGTAAGATTAATACTGCACCAAAGTTATATTAATTGCAGAACCAGAATTTGTGAATTACATTTGTGATAAGATTGCGTAGCTTATGATGTACAAGAAAATAAGTTTTCTTTTTTGCTCTTTTTCAAGAAAATTCCACTCATTTCTAGAATAAATACATCTGGACCTTCCTATAACTCAGTTCAAGAAACATAGTTTTGGATATAGCACTGATCATAGCTGGACTCCAAATGGTCATTTCATACCACCTTTGGTATATGACTATATACTTTACTCTCGTTGTAACACAAATTGAATATAGCTAACACAGAGATTGGTTTGAACCCCAACAATAGTGTTATAAAAAAAGTTATGGTGTCTGAATAATTTTGTTTTAACAAGGAAAAACACACATGAAGATAACATTAAGAAAATGTTTTAAGTGTTTTTCAACTTGATTTTAGCTTTTTATTACTTAATGAAAGTCAAGGGACATATTTGGCTCATTTTTCAAAATTCTATATTTTGACGGCCTTCTTGGACGCCATCTTCAGTACTGGAGCTATCCTGTGCTTTGCTGAGGTGAAAACATTGGATTGAAGGCTGTGACAAACACTATGGTATATAGAATGAAAATCAAATAAGATTGAAAAGCATATTTTATATAAGAAAATATGTCCTTTTTGTTGTTTTTGTCGTGTTGGGTTGGATGTCTAAAACCTGTTTTTAAGCATGAAGCTTACATATAGAAACAATTTCTGTTTCTATAAACTCTTTACAGATATTATATATGATAGAAAATAAGTAAAAAAGCAGTCATAACTATCTGATCATAAATAATGAGCTATTAAACAAACATTCCTAGGTGAAAAACCTTGGGCACGTGCATTTGTGAATTTAAACATGATTTTTACAACTGTTTTACCTAAACTGTCAGGTTTTTTACTTGAAATATACAAATATATCATTCTTACATGAAATGGGGCATTAAAAAACCATTAAAATGCAAACACATGAAAAATATGATGCCTTTTTGGAGTAGGGGTTGGTTTTAGGAAACGGCAGCCATCTTGGACGCCATCTTGAATACTGGAGTTATGCAAGGTTTGCCAAGGTGGCAAACGCTGGATTTCAAAACTACAGACCAAGACGAACATTTTGGTATATAGAAACAAATGTGGTACTTCGTAGACCACCTACTCCTTTTTCTAAGCTACTTTTTGAACCATATTTGCTCCACTATATCAGGAAAACTTGCACATGCAATATACACGGATTTTTTTTTTTTTTTTTTTTTTTTTTTTTTTTTTTTCAGCTTTAAAACCTGAAGATTTCATTGGATTTTTTTCCTCGGCAAGGCGGTTCTAACGAGTGCCCACGATCAATTTTTTGAACTCATAATACATGTAATAATGATTAAAAAAAATCCAAAGTTTTCAACTGAAAATTATCATTTTTCACAAATGAAAAAAAATTGAAAATAAATAATAATAATAATAATAATAATAATAATAATAATAATAATAATAATAATGATAATAATAATAATAATAATAATTGTGTAATGCATGGGCGTGTTTTCGTAATGACGAAAGATGGACGGAAATATGGACGAGCGGGCGAGTCGCTTAATAGAGTCTTCACACACTACCAATTGAATGCACACAATTTTAAAGAATTCAAGGCATTTTACATGTGTAATTTTCCGTATACAGGAAAGCGCAATAGGAAGCAAATCTATATAAAAAATTAAATGCCGTGTTTAATGCAACTTGCTAATTCGCTTCAGTGTTCCTAGTAAACTATACGCATTCATATGTATCATCACGAAAACATGACCATGTATTGTATACCCCCTTAAACCCATCTTTTATATAGCAAAACTGGGGTATATTTTTTTTTTTTTTTTTTTTTTTTTTTTTTTTTTTTTTTTTTTTTTGCTACAAAACATAGATTGTGGATACTCGTTAGAACCGCCTCGGCGGTTGAAAATTTTCAATTTTAACAGCTAAAAATATATGTTTATTGCATGGGCAAGTTTTCGTAATGAAAGTAAAATGTCCAAATGTCCATATCATGCTCACTAAAAACCATTGGACGACATAACACTCACGTCAAGACCTATCGTTTGAAATAAGCCTGTGCATGAGAAAACCAACAATTTGGGTTTCAGACCAGGTCCGACACAAACCAGGCTGTACAGTCACAGAAACAGGCTAGAAGCTTGAAATTTCGGATTTAAGAAGAAGAGGGACAGTACTATCCGTGTAGCGAAAACAAAGGCGCTGATCAGCTTCGCGGTTACCGCGAAGCTGATCTGCGGCTTTGTTTTCGCCTATGCAAATTGTTGTTTTTCTCATGCACAGGCTCATGTATTTTGTGGTATCCTTTGACTCGAAAAACGGTAGTGCAAGTGCATAGTGCAAGTTATATTTTCCTTTTGGTCCTTTAAGATCAGCGAGGATATCCCGAGAAATCAAAAATTTATTATCGGTTAAGTTCATTTTCTAACCATTATTTAATATATTTGGTCTCATTTAGATAATACTAGTCTTTGTATCGACTACCCTGTTGAAAGTTGCAAAATTTCAGGTATCTAAAGGGTCACTGACGAGACTTTAATAGTCGAAACCGCGGTATGGCCCATCCCCTTTCTCATTAATATGTTCTTAAAGGATCTCAGTTTTAATTTTATTCATACATGTACTTACAGACATATTTCTTTCATCAGAAAATCATCAGTTAGCCAACTTGTAGGGGTGGGTTGTTTATTTCTGAACAAGGACCATCGGTCCAAACACTGATGAAACGTCCTATTGTTCACCTCAAAGTCGCAGTTGCTATACACAACAGTTATAGTGGAGATTAATGAATCTGCAAGAAAATAACAGAAATATTTCACATCCAAAATGCACATTACGCTTATAGGTATGATGTGCTGTGATGGAGCACAGGTTTCAAGATGGGTGTTGTCGAAATATTTTTCTAAAATGAAGCATTATATACAAGTACGTTCCACAATTCATATCAGCCAATAACCATGAAAACTTTTTTTCTTGTGTGTGTGTGTGTGTGTGTGTGTGTGTGTGTGTGTGTGTGTGTGTGTGTGTGTTTCGTGTGATGATTCAAAAGTTAACTTGGATCTTGAAGCAAAGAGTCGTATCAATTTCGATAACTACGTGTATTATAGCGAAGTGCACTTTTCGCATGCGGTTTCAGTCGTCTATGTAACGCATGGTATCATAGAATTTCTCTGTATTTTAATTTGAAAAAAAAATGCAATTAAATCTTTTATTAACTGACACCATATACCATTTACTTTTAAATTCAAAAACAGTTTTGAATAAATTCCGAAATTTTAATACTAATTCAATATAAAAACAAAAATGTAAAACTTTTCAACGTCAATTTTCGTCAAAAATCAAATCAGTTTTCAGGTTAATTTAGAATCTATTTGAAATTAAAGAATCCAATTGCTTTGTTTTCTTTTCAAAATGCAAATCTTACAGTTTATGGCAGCCCATCGGACAAAATATATTTATATACTTACAGAAAAACATAAAAATAATGTTGACGAAATTAAGGGAATCCATATTTCACTAGTAATTATTATCATCATAATGTCTTTAAGAATACGCAGCTTCTATTTTTATGTCACAACTTTGTTTACAAACGTCTTACAATCTTTCAAATGTCACTTAAGAGGACGCTTCCCATACCCACTTCCCAAAATGTCGCATTCAGGATATTTGCTTTTTTGAGTTTGCTCTGTGATTTCAAGGAGCTCAATTATTGACCCAGTATTTTAAGTGAAAGGATTTTACTACGGTAACAAACTTACACTAAAATTTACAGATAACTCGTAGGAGGTCCTGTCTTACTTTTACTATGCTGCCTTCTTTAATTACACGCCGGTGGGTCGGGCGTCATGATGATCTATGATGGCCCCGACATAAAGTTATTCATTTTAGTTGGTTGGGGCCGGAGCTTCTCCCATCGGGGTTTAACTGGTGTTTTTCTTTTGCTCCGGTTTCAGTAAGTTATTCGGCGCCCAAGGATCTCCATCGTCGGGCAGCTTACACAATCTGTTGAGTCCTCGTTTTTTATTCATCATAGTGGTTATCATGATTTATTTGCTTGTCCTTCATGATTCATTGACTAGTTAGAGATTCACCACGAGGACCGAACAATTAACTATATGTTGTGAACCACCGCAGAAGCTGAGGGTGAGGTTAGGTACCTGTGAAATCGATTTAATCCGGCCAGTAATTTTATATAATTTACTGATCGTTCGAAGGCGATACTTCTGTGGTGGTTCTTATTGTTTTATGTCTCGGTGTTAAAACATTTTGTGCGGTTTGCACCTTAAGTATGTTTTCATATTTTTAGTTAAGTTTAGGTAACTGAGTGGCCACCTATTGGGAAAATAGCTGCTCATTCGGCTTACAGTATGTTTTCATGATATAAGTATCTGCTTGTTAATTTAGTTTTTCCCACCTCGGTTTTTGGAGTGGGAATTTCTTTCTGATTGCGCCTTTTCCTGATCGTTGCCTTCTTGTACCTTTCTATTTCTTTTTCCTGGAGACACCCGTACCCATTATGAAAATTCGTCCATGCATTATGTGGAGCTTACTTTCGGCTGCAAAAATTAAAATCTTGCGTATAATAGAATTTTTTTTATATTTTCAATATTTTAGCTCAAAACATAAATTGTGGGTACACGTTAGAACCCGCAGAAGCGGTTCTTACGCGTATCCACAACCTACGATTTGGATCAAAAATAAGAAAAATATGTATACCCCTAAAACCCCCAGTTTTACCATATAAAAGTGGGATGAGTGGGTATACATTCCATGGATAGGTTTTCCTGATGCCTGGTAATGTGTTTTGGTTCCGCCACCTTCCGTGGCAATTGCTGGTGCTGTAAAACGCTAGGCCTATATTGTATCTGGTTTTCAAAATTAATATGAAGCAGCTTTGTGGCGAGTGGGAAGGCATTTAGCAGATGCTAAGTGATAGTTAACGGTAAATGCACTTTTAAAACCAGAGGACCAATGGTCCTGTAAACGCTCACCTGAGATCTGGGATATATGCCAATAAACTTGTTTGACTATAATTGTCATATACTAGTATACTGTCCCAGGGCAGGGTCAATTTTGTTTTCAGAATGATATATATTCTGTCCATTTGTCCAATTTATGGAGGTTTTTTACTGCATACGCGACTTGCCGTCATAATTTATGTACATATTGTCGTACTCTAGTCCACAATAATACATGTACATGCCGAGTTTTGTCGAAATCCGGGGAAGAAGATATTTAAAGGGTTTTTACCATATATGGGCATGGCCGACATCTTGGTCATGTGACCAGGGTTATTCATGTACATATTGGTTTCCACTTCCTATAGATGTTTCATATCAAATTTGGCTTTGATTGGCATGGCGGTTTCAGAGAAGATGTTTGAATATCACGGTAATATACATATATATTGCCCCGGGGTGGCAGTAGACAAGCCCAATGGGTCCTTCTTTTCAGAATCATAAATCTTCAGTCCGTTTGCCAATTTCATTCAAGTTTTTCCCTTCAAATGATATTTTGGCAATTTTCCCCCATTCAAATACATGGGCGACCCATGTTGACCTTGTCATAAAATAGGCCAAGGTCATCCCAGGTTCATGATTATTATAAACCTTTTGAAGCTCCTCTCCATGTTTCATGCCAAGTTTCAAAATCATAGGCCTTCTGTTTCTGGAGAAGAAGATTTTTAAAGGTTTCTGCCATTTATAGCCATGGCGGCCATCTTGGTCATGTGACCTAGACCATTTGTACAAACTTTTGTCACCTCTTCCTAAGGATGCTTCACACGAAGTTTGGCTTTGATTGGTCATGCGTTTTCACAGAAGAACTTTGACTATTATGGTATAATTGGAGAGGATACATGTATAAGCTATTACCAGATTACAGCTTGCTTTCCAATCCAAATGCTCATATGATATGCTTGTAATATATATGTATGTACCTGTATGTATTAATGGACAATTCTAACACGACGTTATCGTATTTCCCATTGAACCTAATGAATATGACGCCGCTGTTTTCCAGTGGATAACGTCATGTCATAAAAATCATATGACCACACGTGTATTAACAAGGCTTTTGCGGGAATACGTATCGTCATTGACGACATCCGTAACAACAATGTAAATTTTCATTGAAAATATGTCCACTTCGAAGGCGATAAAATCCTATTTTAAAAGTCATATGATAAAACGAATCTTACACTCGAGGTCATTTCATATGAAATTTATTAAAAAGGTACAAGTAGGCAAAGATCAGGAAAAGGCGCAATCAGAAAAAGATTCCCACTCCAAAAACCGAGGTGGGAAAAAACCAAACTAACAATCAGGTACTTATACCATAAAACATATCGTAAGCCGAATGAGCAGCTATTTTCCCAATAGGTGGCCACTCAGTTACCTTAACTTAACTAAAAATATGAAAACATACATAAGGCGCCAACAGCACAAAATTTTTTTTATATAAACACCAAGACATAAAACAAAAAGAACCACCACAGAAGTATCGACTTGGAACGATCAGTAACACAAAGTTACTGGCGGGCTTAAACCGGTTTTACATGGCCATAACCTCACCCTCAGCTTCTGCAGTGGTTCATAACATTTAGTTAGTTATTCGGTCCTCGTGGTGAATCTCTAACTAGTCAATGAATCATCAAGAACAAACAAATAAATCATGATAAACATCCTGATGAATCAAAAACCAGGACTCACAAACTGAGTAAGCTGCCCGACGATGGAGATCCCTGGGCGCCGAATAACCTACTAACTCCGGAGCAAAAGAAAAACACCAGTTGGACCCCGGTGGGCCAAGCAACAGACAAGAAGCTCCGGCCCCAACCAACTAAAATGAATAGCTTTATGTCGGGGCCATCATAGAGTCTGACGCCCGACCCACCGGCGTGCAATTAAAGAAGGCAGCATAGTTATCAACCATGATTGGGTTAAAAACTAAGCATGCAGACTGTCGCATAACATTCGAAGGCTCGTTTAATAAATTTCATATGAAATGACCACTCATGTAAGATTCTCTATATACATGTACCCCGGGGTTATATACCATATATCCTGACAGCTAGATCAGTCCATTTGCCCATTTCCTTCAAGTTTTCCCTTCGAATGACATTTGACAATTTTCCCAATTCAAATGCATGGGCGACCTATGTTGACCTTGCCGTAAAATAGGTCAAGGTCATCCCATGGTCATGATTTATATAAACTTTGCAGAGCTCCTCTCCCTGATGCTTCATGCCAAGTTTCAAAATCATAGGAGAATGAGATTTTTAAAGGTTTTTGCTATTTATAGCAATGGCGGCCATCTCGGTCATGTGACCTGGACCATTTATATAAACTTTCGTTGGACCCCTTCCTAAGGATGCTCCACACGAAGTTTGGCTTTGATTGGCAAAACGGTTTCAGAGGAGCTCTTTGAAATTGTGGACAACGGACGGACAGACGCCAAAGCATGGTCGTCCAATAAGCTCACCTTTTGAGCCTTTGGCACGGGTGAGCTAATGATGGACCGCTCAGCAATCCAAATTATGCCTAGCATGATTTTATCAGTCTTGACCCATCCGGTACATAGCCCATTTCCCATTTCACCGAATTTAATACTGTTTATCTGACCCCCGATTCTGCTTGAGTAAAAGTGATGGTCATTAAAATATTGATGTGATAAAAGTTTTATCTCTGATACAAGAAGATTTATCTTCTTTCCATCAGGAAAAAATCACTTGTGGCTACTATCTACTTACTACTTGATTTCGTAGTACTTTGGTTTCTTCGGTAAGGCGGGAAAAAACAACTAAAACCATCGAAATGCTTCAAGAAAGGTAATGGTGGTACTAACCTGAAACTGCAATTTTTACATACTAAAACGGATGGTACAGTTAAATGTTCAAGACGTTTCCTAGTACTTGGTTGTTGCGTGAGGTCAGAGACAATACATTGTATCAGTCAGTTCTTAGGCCTGGTTTCCACGGACAATTTTTCTTTGATAAAGTAGGTTTGTCGCAGAAAAATATGCTCATGTACTCAAATATCTGTGACAAAGGTGAGCGAACGCAAAATCATTGTCAAAGTTTCTGTGACAAATAATCTTCGTCAAAGAAACATTGTCCGTGGAAACCAGAATACCGTACTCATTTACTTAAGTGGCAGTTCATTTTGCAAGACACTGGGATGTCCACCAATTTCCGATATAACCATTGAAAGAAACTAACTTGTGAGCAGTACATGATACCAGTGAAGTATACGCTGCATATTAATTGATTGATCATCGTTGGACATTGCAAATCAACCTGAAAATGTGACAGCTTCATTGCAGAAAACCGCCAGGGATGAAAGTCACAAGGAAAACATGTCCATGAAAAGTATACCCCTTTAAACCCCACTTTTATATAGCAAAACCGGGGTTTACATGAGTATATTTATTTTTTTCTTATTTGTTATCCAAAACATACATTGTGGGTTCTCGTTAGAACCGCCTCGCCGAGGCGGTTCTAACGAGTACCCACAGTGTAAGTTTTGAGCAAACATATTGGAAAAATCAATTTTTTTCCAATGAATATGCTTCTGAAACAAATATATCGCATGGTATATCGCAGGGTCAAGTTTTCGTTATGGTAGCTCAACATTGTGGTGTTTATAAGAAATAAGATCATATATACACGGGGTTTGGGGTGGAAGGGCTGATTCTTCCAAGGATTTGGGGATTTTTTTTTTTTTTCAGGGATCTGGGTCAATGATCTGGGGAGCTAGCAGGGAGGGATACGAGGAAAAACATTTTAGGAAGCTGTGGAGAAAGGTCATTTTCCTTTAAGGGAGCAGCGAGCTAAGACAACCTCACCCCCCCCCCCCCCATCCCTTACCCTGGTAGGGCCTTGGCTATGTAAGATAGTATGTACTTATCCAGTTAACTCCTTGTTTCTCACAGAGCTCTCTTTTCTCAAGGACAAATCCGGGTGAGAAGCCACATAACGGAGACTCAATTTCGGGACTTAAATCTGATTGGTTAAGACATATACATGTACTTCAGATTGAATAATAGCTTAATACCAAGTATTAGGGCTTATGCAAATAATTTAATCCGTAGAAGGGCCCTTATCACAGCAATAGATGACACCACCAGCTAAAACAAATATTGACATGGGGACGGCCTGTGCATCTAAACTCAGTTTACGAACTGGAAGAAATCAGCCGCCCCATGGGAAAACCAACAATCTGCATAGGCGAAAACAAAGACGCAGATCAGCTTCGCGGTAACCGCGAAGCTGATCAGCGCCTTTGTTTTCGCTACTCGGATAGTACAATTCCTCTTCTACTTAAATCCGAAATTTCAAGCTTCTAGCTCTTTTCTGTGCTTGTACAGGTCGGTTTGTGTCGGACCTGTTCGGAAACAACATTGTTGGTTTTCCCACGAGGCGGCTCAAATGTGGCTCGAAAATAAATGGAACAAAAAATAATGGCAAAAAGATTTAAATAAACACGTATTTAGAGAAAAAAGCAACAGGCATGGTTGGTTCATGTCCGTGAGGGCGTACGGCAGCGGTATACTAGTAGAAATAGATACAGCATCATACTTATATACTAGGCAAAACTTCTAACCCTTTAAAACTAAAGTAGAATAAAAATTCTGTCAACAACACGAATAAGACAGACTATTCAATGAATAAATGCAGTGAAAATACAAAACATTACTCATAGCATGCAGAGAGCCCAACTGAATATCGGTACCTCCATTTTTAAAATTTGCAAAGTTCATTATTTTCTGAGATGGGACTTTTTGAAATTCGGCCTTCAAACCTTTTCATTTCAAATGTTAAACATATCTGAATCTGCCAGATACTCCAAACACCTCATAAATAGAGTATTACATGGAGTGCAAGTACATATTGAACATACTCAAGCAAAATTTTGGATTTCTGATGGTACTTGTTGAGTTAGGCGATACCTTTTCGGTGCATGCTTCTGAATAATTATGCTAAGCTGTTTGGTAGCATGCTTTAGAGATATGTTGGTGCATTAAAAGAAGTTAAAATAATCTATTTAGTATTCTTGGCTTCGGGGAAAAACGATGAAAACCCCGGTTAGATCTTTTGACTAGAGTAGTACATAATAAATATTATCCTACTTCTCCTGGTCAATATATTTTCATGATTTTGGTGTGACTTGAATGGTAAATAATAAAGCAATAATAGCATAAACAAAGTACGTATTTTCATGAAATTTCGACATTTCACATTTCATAATCTGAGTGGATCAACAGTTTAAAGTTTAAAGAAATTTTGAAAAATAATTTTCCCAATGATGTCAATGTTGTCGTTGCCCCCCCCTCCCCCCCCCCCCCCTCCAAAAAAAAAATCTCACATTTTCTTAAAATTTCAAATGGCAGCTTTAAAACAACACGTAAATAGAAATCAATGCCAGAAAATTTAAATATAAAATTTAGCTTTCAAATGACACCAAAATCATAAAAGAGAGGTAGGATAATTTTTCTTGTAAACATGTGAAAATGCAAATGAATTCTATGGAATTTCCGACGTTGTGGACATTAAATTAGCAACATATGCCTACAAAACATGTTGTTAGCGCACTCTATAGCAGAAGTTTTTTTTCCTTAATATTGCATGTCACAGGTTGCAATTATACTATTAGGTCTGTATGACTGGTCTAAACAGCATATGCTTGATCAATGTCTCCACACTGTCGCCTACGGGTCCTTTGTTTACAACGCAATAAATCGAAGGGAGTAAAATTTTAAGTCGACACCGGCTGTTAGTCATGTAAGTAAACATACATTAATTTGTTGAAGTTTACAGAGAACCTATTCAAAAATCCAAAGTTTTGTAATGCATTGTTATTTTGATAATGTTCTGATATATTTCTTGCAGATTTTGATACATTTTCGCTCCAAAACAGGCCGTTTTGTCGGAACGACGTATTTGTATGCGGTGTTACGCTAGATTTATAGATATTCCATTTTGTCCGGTACTACTTTAAATTGCTCTCAAAAGTAAAGCATTTAATGCCAGGACAGCTCATATTTCATGCATTTGAAACTTTTCATTACAGAAACATTTTTTGAAGACTTTGAAATTCCATGCAGTTGTGTTGTATGAATTGTTTTGAGACCATATTTGGTAAGACAATGGACCATTATTTCCAGGAAGCTGGGGAGCACTTAAAATATTAGAGGAAATAAAAGTATCTTATCTTATCTTATCTTATCTTATCTTATCTTATCTTATCTTATCTTGTATGTCTGTCTGTCTGTCTGTCTGTCTGTTATTATATCTATGATGAGTATCAGATAATCTTAAGCGCCGACGGTGAATATGCTTGTCCTTTTTCTAATCTACAGATTTGCTAAATGTAAGGAACCCTATATCTCCAGCCATGTCTAGCGAAGAAACCACACCGACATCGATTACTGTAGACGATTATCGAGATCGTGACCTTGACTCCGACGATATCATACAGATAGCGCAGGCACTTTGTGATGCTTGTATGCAACGACAGCTTGACACTGTTGTCGACTTGATAGATTTGGCTAAATCAGTGGGCCACAAAAATGATGTACTGCGTTACACCGACGACAAAGGCCGCCGGCCGCTGCATTACGCAGTTCTTGGCGGATCGCTGGACATTGTGAAATATTTCGACAAAGAAGAGGTGGTTTGGTGCCTTGCTGACGGAGATCGAAATTATCCAATCCATCACGCGCTGGAAACCAATCTCAATATTCTTACATATCTTCTACAGAAAGGAACCAATCCAAATACAAAAAATACTGACGGGCTGTCGGTGCTACACCTGGCCGCCGGTTCGGGCAACTTGGACGTCGTTGAGATAATTGTCAACAATTCTTACGTCAGACTGGACAATAAAACCACGGAGAAAACAAGCTGTTGTACCGCTCTACATTTAGCGGTGAAATATGAACATTTGGACGTTGTGAAGCTCCTTTGCGAAAAGGGGGCGTCTGTAAATATTAAAAACGAAATCGGATCAACTCCGTTGCATTGCGCTGCTTTCACTGGAAATACGGCCATTATAGAATATCTTATCCAAAGTGGCGCAAACGTTGATGAAACGGACAAAGGTGACAAACAGCCGTTGCATGCCGCCGTTTACACGAATCGGTTCGAAGCGGTTAAAGTTTTAGTTCAAGCCGGTGCAAGTGTCAACACTCTAGATGGACACGGGTATTCCCCATTACATATAGCAGCCCTGACTATGGAATGCCCAGAGATGATGAGGTTCCTAATTGAACACGGCGCCGACGTCAATATGACGTCACAAAACAGGCATGATACGCCAGTGTTGGTGGCATCATCCATGGGTGATATTGAGGGTATTGAAATCCTGTCAGAGTATGGGTGTGATCTGGATATTGTTGATAAGAATGGTTCCTCAGTTCTGCACAAGGCTATATCTATACCTACTAGGAGTAAGTATTAGACCTGTCTTGCCGTGGATTAGTCTTTGTGACGCGCAAAATGATTTTTGAAAATATTCAGATGGATTAGAAGCTTTTCTTACTCAAACAATAAAACATCGACTGCCGTAGGATTTAGTAGGCCCGACTTGCTCTTAGTGAATTCTGCTTCAATGTCTCGAAGGCAAAATTCAATGTATGTTTAGTTGAAGGCTCAGCGTTCTTGATGAACGGAATGCCAATGTAATGTATATAGGTCTTAAATAAGACAGCTATGACTTCTCATACATTTCGCTCAAAGAACGACTTATTATACTCAGACACATTCGTGGTATACCAGTTTGTCTCTTTTATCTTTATAAGGAGTACATGCAAATAGTTAATCAAGTAGCCCAAAGTGCAACTATCGCTCACCTGAGACCTATAAGTGGTCTATACAAATTCAGATTCACTTTTGAGGCTTCGGCGTAGATGAGCTAAAATGAGTCGCCGGAGAGTAAAATTTGTATCTCGATCTTTAATAACTAAATTACAGGTTGGGCTAAAAATCCAGTCAAAACCATTGAATTACTGGTCTCAAAGGGAGCTAAACTGGACACCTTAGATGACCATGGTTATACCCCTTTACACGTGTGTGCCTTTCAAACCTCCATGCATGCATTCAACTTTAACACCTTAAAGATATTAACAAGAGCTGGGGCTTTTGCAAGAACTGGTGGATCAAGGTAATATTTGAGCCTGTGCGTGAGAAAACCAACAATTTGGGTTTCGACCAGGTCCGACACAAACCTGAGAAGATGGTTAGAGGCTTGAAATTTTGGATATAAGTAGAAGAGGAATCGCACTATCCATATAGCGAAAACAAAGGCGCTGATCAGCTTTGCAGTAACTGCGAATCTGATCTGCGCCTTTGTTGTCGCATATGCAGATTGTTGGTTTTCCCATGCGGCAGCTCATTCTTATATACACTCTACTAGGTTGTCATTTGTGTAGAAAACTGGTGATGGGCATAATGCCTCAATCACAGATCTTTGAAAATGCGATTTAGTTTTTCTAAACATAAATGAATTGTGTGGTTATTTCACTTTATGCCACTGCTCGTCCGGAAGCATGTACCTTTCACGTGTACGTCTTAATGCAAAGTCTAATGGAACCGCTCGTCCCTTGCATGTTCGACTTACCTGTCAAGCTTTCCATTCTGAAATGTCGCTGTTATTCCAGGCCTGTGGAAGCGGCTTCCATCGGTATAACCCCTCCGCTACGGAACTCTCCCCTCTGCTGGTTGTTCTGGGACGGGGAGTTCGAGGCCGCTGAATACCTCGTAGCCGCCGGTTGGGACGTCGCCGCGGAAGACTGGCTCCATCTACACGCTACCGTGGAGTCCCAGGTCAACTTCATGCAGAGGTTACTCGAGTACAGTCGCCAACCGCGCCCGCTGATTATCACGTGCAGAGACCAAATTCGAAAGTTACTCAGTACTGTGACACAGGGGAGAGAAATCCTGTCACAGATAGACTTACTTCCCCTGCCGAATAAACTGAAAGATTTTCTGAAGTTGAATGATCTTTAATCAAGATACTGAGGAGTCTGTGGATTCGAAGACCGATATGTGCATTGACGGTTCACACTCCGTGGATCACAGATGTCAAGGATATAAAACTGCTTCAGTGTGATATTACTGAACCCATAAGGTGCAATAGTTGCTTTGCAACCATTCCACTTATTTCCAGCATGTTCAAGAACTTTTGCCAAGTGTTTCCAGTAAATAACATTTGACTGTTTAAACTTTTCTGTTTGAGAAACTGTAACTGCCTTACAATACCCTTTGGACTCCACAATTTATCCAATTCTGCAGAGCTCTGTTTCTCTCTTTAAAACCAGTTGATTAAAAGTGATCATTTTCTTTATCTACATGTAGATCTTTTCAGTTTGGCATTTTCGATAAGTTATGCCGTTTGTTTTGTCTCGATTTTCATTTCCTTCTAGTCACTTATTTTATGCTCTGTGTGCTCTATGTATTGTTGTCATCCAGTTCATGTTTGTATGAAAATATGTTTGTTCGTGTTTGTATGAAATCGTGTACAGTTTGTGTTTGTGTTTGTTCACAATTCTATGAATTAACAGTTGTCTCCAGTCCGTGTTTGTATGAAAATGATATCCAGTAGATGTTATTGCAAAGTGTTTCCTGACCGTTTTTGTATGTAATCATGTTTAGTCAGTGTTTGTATGTAATAATCACCAGTCAGTGTTTTATGTAAATCGTGACCAGTTTTGTGTCTGTATGAAAATTGTGTCTAGTCGGTGTTTTTATGAAAATCGTGTCTAGTTTGTGTTTGTATGAAAATCGTGTCTAGTTTGTGTTTATATGAAAATTGTGTCTAGTTCATGTTTGTATGAAAATTGTGTCTAGTCGGCGTTTGTATGAAAATCATGTCCAGGCGGTGTTTGTATGAAAATTGTCCTTTTTGTGTAATTGTCGCCAGTTTATATTCTAGGGAAATCGTATCCAGTGCATGTTTGTATGCAATTCTTGTTGTCATGCTTTGTTGAAATTAAAGCTACTAATTCTGTGAAATAGTTTTCATTTTAAGCCCATATCAAGATACATGTACTTGAAAAATTCGTGATTAACATTGTGCAGCTCAATGCATGTATGAACCATACTCTATACGGTGCATCGCCTGTACGAAAGTACAGGAATAGCTATTGCAGTCACCCCGGCGTCGGCGTTGCTCAAAATGTTAAAAGTTATTGGTTAAAGTTTTTATGAGTCTGTATCTCTTGAAGTTGTTGATGGATCAGGTTGATACTTTGCATGTTGGTAGATATTAGTCTGACATTTTATGCTGTACCATCATGGCCCACCTGGGTCACCTTGAGGTCAAGGTTACGGACTTAGAAATTTTGTATTAATGTTTTCTGGATAAAGTTTTTATAAGTCTATATCGCTTGGACATGTAGATGGATCAAGTTGATACTTTGCATGTTGGTAGATATTGGTTTGAAGTTTTATGCTGTACCATCATGACCCACCTGGGTGACCTTGAGTTCAAGGTCACAGACTTTGAAATTTTATGTTAAAGCTTTTGCTTAAAGTGTTCTAAACTGTATATTGCTAGAACAGATGGATGGATCTAGTTAATACTTTGCTGTTAGATATTATTCTTAAGTTTTATTCTGTTGCATCTTGACTCACCTGTGGTCAAGGTCACAGACTTAGAAATTTTATGTTATAAGTCTAAATCAGATATATAGATGGATCGATCAAGTTGAACTTAGCATGTTGGTTGATATTGGTCTGAGGTTTTATGCTGTACCATCACGACCGACCTGAGTGACATTGAGGTCAATGTCTTTGGTCATAGAAAGTAATGGATTCAGTGGCAAAGCACAAGTCAGGCGAGCTACGCTGTCCTGCGACAGCTCTTATTTCGAACCTAGCCTTGCCTTGCCACTCAGGTGTTCGATTTGAAAATTGCAATGCAAGCGTGCATACATAACTGCATTATCAGCGTCTCTAATCGCATGAAGCAACTTGAAAGTACATAAAAATGCCATATTCTGTACTGTAGGCAAAATTATTACCAACTATCAATGTGCGTGACCTTTTGGCATATTTATATTTTTCTTAGTTTTTGCATGTTTTAGACGTATTAGCCCACATTTTCTCGACCATTTAACTGCATTTACAAGTTAAAAGTATCTAAAACAGACTGCATACGGTATTCAGTGGATAGACTAAAAACCAGCCAAAGAAACCATAATAATAAACAGGAAACCGTAAAAAGTGAGTATCCTAGATCATATACATGTAGCTTTTCATGTCGGTGCCATAACATTGATTTAGATTCATCATGAAAACTTGCTGATGAAATATATTTAAAGCGATTTTTAGCTGTAAAAATTGAAAAAAATTCAATTGATTTTATTATTATTATTTTCCATATTCTTGATTGTGGGTACACGTTAAAACCGCCTTGCGAAGATGGTTCTAACGAGTACCCACAATCTATGTTTTGAAGCAAAAACGAGAAAAAAATGATACCCCTATACACCTCAGTTTTACTATAAAAGTGGGGTTTGAGTGGCTAAACAATTCACGGACATGTTATCCTGATGGCCATTGGAGATCCTGTTTTTGTTTGAATTAATGCAAATACGTCCCGGTCAGCGATGGTCATGTCGGGACGTTGCCTCCATTTCATTGGACTTTTACCCAATATTACACTCAAAGTGTACTTCATAAGTATAACCACCAAAGCAAACCAATAAGGCTTATTGGTTTGCTTTGGTGGTTATATTTATGATACACATTTTGAATGTCACGAATATGTATGGATGGTTTGACTAAACCACTTTTCCTGGGCAGGCTAAGACTTGTAATGGTCGGTCATAGTTAAGAAGCTTTGCCTGGAGACATCTATTTCTCCTAGGCCCCAACTTGGAAATGCAGAGCTGTGCGCCAGCTTTGCACGTATCACTATTTCTCACGAAAGTGGACCAAATGGCGTCATAGCGTAAAATGCACATCTTATGCTACTTTAATCAATAGGTAACCTGAATTAAGATTGCGTTTCGAAGTATCTACCTCGTATTGAAATATTTGAACAGAAAATTTGAGTCTAACATACCGAACGGTACGTATGATAGCGTGTGTTGATGCAAGGTCCCTATTTCATCACAATGTCATAGTTAAATGGGTCGTTTCGCACTTAGTTTTTATTGATTGGCTTTTTGCATTAAAACAGCCAGACACGCTCGAAAAATGTTACTACAGAAGTATTGTTCTGATCCATAATAAATGCCCAATCACCAGAGACAAATTGAAATAAACAGAATAAAAGTATATTTGTCATTGCCTTTGGTGTATTCTACGAGCCCAGATATAAAAGCTTAAATCAATTCTTTCAAAAAGAGACAATCATCATGATTGTTTTCACCAGAGAGTCACTAACACTTATCTCGACAAAAAATGAAAGTATTTTAATGGCATTTTTTTAAACTTATCGTTGGGTATGATGCCGCATTCTTTATTATGAAATCGTAATTTTCTGTTGTATTCTACGAGCCCATCAATAGTAAGGAAGTGCTTAGTCATAGATATGGCTCCGTCCCTACAGTGACAGAGGGAGAACCCGTATTGGTCACAACAGACATTTAATAATTTTTGTATACTACGGCTCGTCGGAAAATTAATCTGAAATCGCGTTAGTATTTTACGGGACGTATTCTACGGGACAATGGCTTTGGCTGACCATATATCAAATTGAAATTTACGTCATAAACGGTGGACGAACGACCATTTTCGAAGCTGCTAGAAGCTGAAAGCGGTTGTGAAAACAAACATTATCCATAAAACAGGTGGAAATTTCTTTTTAACGAGATGCTTATTTATCCAGGAGACAACTTTTCAATGGCAAAATATGCACGGAATAGTTTCGATTACGTATGTTTTTAATAACACCAAAATCGATGCCATGCTGTGTGCTCAATAATGTGTAAACTTTGGATTCTGCATAATTATGACCGGTGAAATACATAAATTGCCGGAAGAATGCATTTCGGGTAGATCTTCTCGAATTTATTGATAAATGAAATCGGTTTTTCTGATAGGGATTTTTGTGTGGGTATTCAAATGCGTGTCAATATATTTCATTAAGCTCGAGCAGAATGTCCCGTAGAATACGTTTTTTTATGTACAAAATAGAATACAAAATATATCGTATTCGTTCTTATTTGTTAAAAAAAAGTTCCCTATGAACCAGTTTTTTGAACCAGAACTTTTATTTTTGGATGTCGGTCATTTGCGCACGCACTCCATGTAATACTCAATAGAGGTGTCAAATACAGATACATGTAATTAGCACACACGCCACACAGTGCACTTAATGTATAACTCTATACCTTATAACTTATAACTTTTCAAAATAACTTAAAGTTAAAAGGGACTGTCATGAGTTGAAGCGACATGCTACGAGTTGGTACGAGTCATAAGTCGGCGCTTGTCGCGCGAGTTGCCACGAGTTAAGTTGAAAAAAATTAGAAGCTGTCACACACTCACGAGTTGAAGCTACGACATGCTACGACTTAGCCATACCCAAAAAATCTCATCATCAAATATTGGCCTTATCGAACTTGGGGATTAGTGACAGTCGCATCTAGACAGGTAAAGTTATCTTCGTAAATTTCCGTGATTTTCCGATAGTGTACCTGGCGGTCAGACTACCTGTGGTCGATAAAGGGCCCGAGGCTAATCAGATTAAAATTTTACCTGTAGATTTTTTTGATAGTTCAGACTACAACTAGCAAATGAAGACAAGAACGTGTATTTGCTAAGTTCAATTGAGCCGCGACACGAAAGACGTGCTTGTAACTGTGACAACTGTACATTTGAGCATTGAATTTTATAAAACATTTCCATGTAAAATATACCCCCTTAAACCCCACGTTTATATAGAAATAACCGGGGTTTGCACGGACACACCAATTTTCCTTATTTTTCATCTAAAACAAAACATTGTGGGTACCCGTTATAACCGCCTCGGCGAGGCGGTCCTTACGTGTACCCACAATTTATATGATGAGCGAAAAAAAATAAAAAACAAAATCCAATGAAATTTTATTTATTTTTCTTAAAAATCTCTACATATAGCATGGGCAAGGTTTCGCAATGGTATATATTTTTGAATTAAAGCGCCAATAACTGCGCAAGCAAATGGACAAATACAAAATGCACTTTCGCGAACAGCCTTTCACTCCGGAGTTGGTCTGTGTCTGGCTTGTGTGTTTTGATAAAAGTTGTGATTTATTGCCACAGGACGCGTGTCACACCTGTCTTATGAAAACACTGCGATTAAAACTTGTCGGGGATTAAAGCGGTGACATATGAAACCCTGCTTATGACTATATTATAATGACACAGATGTTCTGCGCTGCCACAGACTGATCCATTCTATGTATTTTGCTGATATAGATAGCAGTCGAATCATGCAAGTTCGAAATTGAAGTTCTGTTTAATTTCACTCATTTAGCTTATTTCTGTTCTTATGAACCGATCAGTGTATTAAATGAAAATGATTCAATTACTCTGTCAATGTTCACACATTTTATTTATTCATTTATTTATTTATTTATTTTTATTTATTCTTATTTTTATTTATTTACTTATTTATTTATTTCATATGCGAAACAAATGATGAAGATGCAAAGTAACTGCGTGCCTGAGCAGCCTGGTTTGTGTTCAACTTGTCGGAAACCATATGATCGGTTTTACGTTACAAATAATTATTTATTTAAATATTTATATGCAGAGAGAGAGAGAGAGAGAGAGACTACTTCCATTGTTTCTTTTCTTGCTGTCGAAGAGTCTTAAGTTCAAAGCCATGTTTGGTTACTTTAATTGACTAGACGATTGGTCTGAAGATCTCATATGTCAATTATGCTGTAAACATGAGTTAAAATATTTGAGTAATACATTGAGAATAAGTAGATTGCACCTTCTTGTTCAGCATTGAATTCTGTTCCATTTCATTTAATTTACTTTCGTTTAACAATTAATCCATATTTGGAGTTTAATTGGTAATTATTTTTTATTGTGTGGTCATTATGAAAACATGCCCATGCAATAAACAGAGATTTTTAAGTTGTGAAAATTGAAAATTTTCAGTAGAAATATTTTTCTTATTTTTGCTCAAAACATAGATTGAGGGTTTTAAAGGTTAGAACTGCCTCGCCGAGGCAGGTTCTAACGAGTACCCACAATTTATGTATAGTAGCAAAATAAGAAAAAAATGGGTATTCCCTGCAAACCCCGTTTTTTCTATATAAAAGTGGGGTTTAAGGGGGAAGATTTTTACGGACATGTTTTCCTGGTGTTATGTCTTGAATTGAACAGTTAATGGTTTAAATTAACTGCGTAACTTCATAATTACTTTGTTTGGCTTTTTGTACCTTTAAAACAGAAATTTATATCAGTGAACGAAGCAAACTTTATAATTGCTCCGCTCTAATCTGTAACTAAGTTTCGCTGTCGTAGCTAAAAAAAACTAGACACTGAAACTTATCATAAACAATATCAAGTAAACTATCAAATACTTCCTAATATCGCACATCGTTGACCGCTATATCAACGGATGTCAGGAGGTGTCATAAAAGCAAAATACCTATACCTTACCTGTTAAGAGATTTAAGTTTTCCGCTGAACTACGTGACGGTGCGGAAAAATCCGGAAACGCACGAGCGGAAACTGAAATTATTACCTGCTAATCTAATTATCCAAACAGACTAATTTAATATTTAAATACAAAATCAAAAATTATACCAATAAAAAGAAGATGCATTGTACAAATAGAAGCTGTTCGCACACTAATTGTAGTATGATGTCTTTTGATGCAAATAAGCGTGAAAGCGACAGAAATGATGTAGAAATTTCCTTATTTACTATATATTTATTACATTTTGATAGTACCTGTTTTATTTCAACAAACAGACTATTTTTTACATAAGATAGAAAATTAATTTTAATTTCATCTTTAAGGGGTATGAATGGGCTTTACAGAACCGTTCGCACAGGAATGATAGGATTAATAGCAAAAAAGATATTAAGGATTAATTAAGCATTCCCGTTAACGCTCCATATAAAATTTTACGTGCATCCGATAACTGCCGGTGATGAGAATTCTGCTACATGCTCAAATCATAACTCGCCGCTTGTCGCACGAGTTGCCACGAATTATAATGTCTTACGAGTTTTACATGAGATTCATACGATATAAGTCGTGGAAACTCGCGAGAAGGCGCCTTGAATATGGTAGCAACTCGTAGGTAACTCGTAGGTTACTCGGCATATTTGACAAGACGCCGACAACGCACGACATCCCACGACACTACTACGAGTTCTGTCGATAAGCTACTAGATCAGTACGAGTTACGCTCCGCCCATGCCCCGCCCACTTTTACACGGTGAGTTGCTACGAGAATTTTAAACCTTTCCACGACAGCTACGAGTTTAGAAGACTTATGTACAACAACCGCCACATATGGCGACTTCTGTACGAGTTGCTACGAGTTCACCAAAAAAGTGGCCGGAGCTTAACTCGTAGCTCCAACTCGTGAGTGTGTGACAGGGGAGGTAACTAAATATCGTTCTAATTAGCGCACACTACGAACGGAAACAACACATAAAGTTGCTGAAATAACTACATGTATGTCAAATATCAATGTCAGATGATGTCATTCATTTGTCCCATTCGTTTAAAAACAGCGATTCATCAATCAATGTTAAGTATTGTGTTAATTAGGTGTAAACTACCAATATCTTAGTCGAGCCATGTGCGCTTATAAGCGTGTTTTTCAAAACGTCTAGGGTGTGCGGTTATTGGAGCATGTGCGCTAATTAGAACGAATATGGTAGTCGACATCTTCAGTAGGACAAGTGGTTTTCAGCAGTCTTATAATGTCTCGAATCAACGTTGAATCTGCTGCTGACCAGCGAACATCAAAGACCTTGATTAGCATGCGCAGTGCTGTACCTGTTATTCACATTTTCATTACAGGTCTATACCACCAGGATGGATTTCTCACGTGTTCAGTCGAAAAAAAAAGAAGAGATTTATCTTCTCTTCCTCTTCTTAAAAACGTTGATTGTGGATACATGTTAGTTTCGCATGAGCGAGGCGGTTCAAACGGGTACCCACAATCCATGCCTTTGTACAAAACCTCAAAGCATAGATGGAGAGAACACTTTAAAACGCCTCGGCGTAGTTCCCACAATCGATGTTTTAGCATAAAAATGAAAAGTATACATGTCGACCTTCTGTCATCTGTCAACCTCAGTCAGTTTACAATATAAGAGCCCGGGGGGGGAGGGGAGGGGGCGGTGGATGGTTGTCGGGGATGGGGTCTAAATTACATGGATATTTTTTTCAAGCCGACTTTATTCATTTATTTTTGTTTGTTTTTGTATTCACCCTTTTTTCATGATCTACTGGTTCCCAGCTTATTGAAATCAGTATTGAAGATACAGGTAACCCCCCCCCCCCCCCCTGGAATATTGATAATTACTCATAATTTCCAATATTGATTATGTGTAAGCTGGGAACCAGCAGATAATGCAACAATGGTGAATTATCATAAGTACATGTATTCTACGGGACAACCGTCGGTACAGGAAGGCGAAAGCAAGAGCTCAATTTCGCCTTTTAGATGAACTTTAATTTTGTGTGTTTAAAACAGCCATTGTGCCCAATGACCCATTAGACAAAAGGACTTCCTGTTATTTGTAGGTTTATGAAAGTGCAGGCTTTCTATGAAATTGACACTAGTTTTTTTCTGAAAGTACATATATTTGTACTCCTTTGGACTGAAAAAAAGAAATTTATTTTTCTAGATACCCGTAAATTAGCGGCACATTTCAAAAGCAGCACTTAGTCCTGATAAGAAGCACTAAATGATTATCTTTAGCGATTGCACATTTTCATACAAGACTGCGTAATGTTTACTATGCCTGACTCGTAGAATACAAGTCAAAACAAAGTAGTGCTGTTATGTCGCCACATGTGTTTAGGACCTATGTGATATTTACAGTGCAAAAACTTAAAAATTCGTTACAATAGACATGGAACAAGTAAAAGATAGGCAAGGAATATCTTTTTGGTCCAATTAATATCTCCTTTTTTACGCCACTCAAAATGCCCACTTTCGCGAGAACCAGTGGTATATGAAGAGATTGACCGCTCAATAGGCATTGATCAGTGATTCGTAGTGCTCAGCGTCAAAAATGTGATCGGGGTTTTGTTTTAAATGAAATGGAATAAGCTGATCAGGCTGGAAATGCTGCAGTTTCATACTTAAAGACAACTTTGAGCTCTTGTCTACCTACGAGTATATATATGCAGGTCGAAAATCTACGCTTCACAGAGAGCGCAGTTCTATTACGCTGTTGTGGTTCTAATTGTTTTATGTCACGTTTTGTTGTTTAACTTTGTGCTGTTTGCACCTTATGTACGTTTTCATCATATATTTTAGTTAACACTAGGGTAATTTTTCACTCTGTTTCAAATTTTCGGAACTAGGCCTTCATCAGGAAAGTGGGTAAGTTATGTTCCGGTAACTGAGTGGCCACATATTGGGAAATAGCTGCTCATGCGGCTGTTTTCATAGTATAATTACCTGATTGACAGGTTTTTGGAGTTGAAATGTCTTTCCGATCATAACGAAAACACGCCCATACAATATATAGATTTTTTTTTTTTTTAATGAAAACTTTCACTGGAAAAATTCTGATATTTCTTACTTTTACTCGCCCATGCAACATACGAAGAATTTTTTCAGTTCAAAAATCGAAAATTTTCATCAGAAAAATTTTGATATTTTTCTTATTTTTGCTCAAAACATAGATTGCGGGTACACGTTAGGCGATGCGGTTCTAACGAGTACCCACAATCTATGTTTTGGAGCAAAAATAAGAAAAATAGGTATACCCCTGCATACCCCAGTTTTGCTATGTAAAAGTAGGGTTTAGGGGCGTATACATTTCACGGACATGTTTTCCTGATGTTGCGCCATTTCCTGATCATTGCCTACTTTTAATCTAGCCAAGCCCTTAGCCATCATCTGTGTTAAATTAATGCTCTATTTGTATCAAACCGCGTCGCAAACCACTTGATTGGGCTCAGATAGTAATGCGTGGTTTTTGCTCTGGCCAATATGTAAGTGGTAAAAGTCAGTAAAATCAATCTGATCTATTTTGATCCTGATAGCACGGACGCTTCAGATATTGATTACAGACCATGAAAAGCATCAATTATTAAAGAAAACTCACAGAAAAATTGTGAGCCTTCCCATGAGAAAACCAACAATTTTGCATAGGCGGAACTTGACAAAGGCGCAGATCAGCTTCGCAGTAACTGCGAAGCTGATCAGCGCCTTTGTTTTCGCTACACGGATAGTACAGTTCCTCTTCTTTATAAATCCAAAATTTCCAGCCTCTAGCCATCTTCTGTGCTTGTACAGGCCGGTTTGTGTCGGACCTGGTCGGCACCCAAATTGTTGGTTTTCTCACGCACAGGCTGTTATGTATATGGGTAGTTATAACGGACTATGGTTCTAAAGTTGGTAATATAGGAGAATTTATGATTTCTTGTTGTCCTTCGCGTTGACAGATTTATTTATTTTGTATGTCATGCATGCAACAAAGAAAATAATTTATTAAAAACTTTAAACGCTTTTTTACCTGATATATAATAGACACATGTCACAGTCATGTATTCATAATAAATATTTTATGTCCGAGAATCAAACATTAGATCGGATATGTTTTTTACTGTAAAAGTAAATGAACAGAGCTATGTATATACGTTGTTCTATGTTACACTGTTTCAGCATTTTTTATCATTTCATTTTTATATTTTGATTAAGAAATGAAACGCAAGTTCAGAAGATGTATAAAGGCGTTCTACATGTGCATCGTGTCTTTAGCTGGTTTTGTGACAGTCAAAATACTGCATGCTGGAATGCAAGGTATGTTTCCATTTTGCATTTTTGTTTCCCCTTCACCTCTTTTGAATATAAGCAAAATCAAAACCAGAGTCCTCCATCAGAAATATGAATGAATGAATGAATGAATGAATGAAAAAAGGTCTTCTAGTAAACTGGTCAAGCATTTAAAATTTGTTCGAGAACATTGATTTTGCAGACATTCACAAAGTCGTTTTCCTCACGAATTCAAAGTTCGCGCAACAAGCCTTATCATTTAATTGCACGCACTCGAAGTCAAAACTTCACGAATAGAAACGTCGCAAAATCAAGTCACGCGAAAGTTTTCGAATTTTACATGTATCTTGTCCCTTTTCCTGGAGTAATCATATTTAAAGGTGTCACCCTGACCAATTCAACACCCATGTGGCCCAAGCCGAGATACCGGGTGAGCGTACTGGGCCTTTTGTGTGATTTCTTTTTAGACTTACCATCAGAAATCAAGACTGACTTCTCCAAGACAGTCGTAAGCAAGGTAAGAAGTCTTGTGCTCTCGTGCGAAGTAGGCCTACAGAAAAGAAGACAAAGGAACTGATACAATTAAAACCAGAGGACCAATGGTCCTGTAAACGCTCACCTGAGACCTGAGATATATACCAATAAACTTGTTTGACTAGAATGGTAATATACATGTATATAACCCCAGGGCAGGGTCAGAGCAACCTCTGGAGTCAATTTCTTTTTTTAAATCATAAAGATTCAGTCCATTTGCCAATTTACTGCAAGTTTTGCCCTTCAAATGACATTGTAACAATTTTCCCCATTCAAATGCATGGGCAACCTAAGTTGACCTTGCCCTAAAAAAGGTCAAGGTCATCCCAAGGTCATGATTTATATAAACTTTGTAGAGTTCCATTGCCTGATGCTTCATGCCAAGTTTCAAAATCATAGGCCTTCTGGTTCTGGAGAAGAAGATTTTTAAAGGTTTTTGCTATTTATAGCCATGGTGGCCATCTTGGTCATGTGACCTTGACCATTTATACAAAATTTCATTCACTTTTCCTAAGAATGCTCCCCATAAAGTTTGGCTTTGACTGGCCAAGCGGTTTCAGAGAAGATGTTTGAATATTATGGTCATACACGTATATAGCCCCGGGGCAGGGGAAGACAACCCTCATAAACATAAATCTTCTGTCCAGTTGCTCATTCCTATGACATTTTCCTATTTTTTCCCATTCAAATGCATGGGCGGCTTGAGTTGACCTTGCTGTAAAAAAGGTCAAGGTCATCCCAAGGTCATGATTTATATAAACTTTGTAGAGCTCCATTGCCTGATGCTTCATGCCAAGTTTCAAAATCATAGACCTTCTGGTTCTGGAAAAGATTTTTAAAGGTTTTTCTATTTATAGCCATGGCAGCCATCTTGGTCATGTGACCTTGACCATTTATATAAACTTTCTTTCCTCCTTCCCAAGGATGCTCCATATGAAGTTTTAAGTCATCATGAAATGACCTTGACCTTGAATACTCACACACCTTTATTGACTTCATAAGTTGTCTGCATCTGCAAAGTTTCAGGTCTCAGGCTGCAATATTTTCCAAACCCTGTGATTTCTGAGAAAACCATAATTTTAATTTTGATATTTAAATGACCTTGGGTCAAGGTCAAGACATGACCTTGGGTCAAGGTCAAGACATGACCTTGGGTCAAGGTCAAGACATGACCTTGGCCTTCATTAATTACTTACCTTCATTGACTCCATTAGTTATCTGCATCTAGCAACTTTCAGGTCTCAGGCTGCAACAGTTTCCAAAATATCCATTGTTTTCGCCTTTTCCCATGTAAAAGCCTATGTTTCCAAAATTGACCTTACCGTAAAATAGGTAATAATAATAATAATAATAATGTCTTTATTTAAAGAGGATGACATATTTAGTACATAGACTAATCTCACACATGGTCCTCTTAAGAGTTAAACATATCTACATAGTTATATACATATGTACAAATCATGTACATGTCAAAGACATCCTAGGGTCATCATTTCAACAAACTATGATAAGCTGGAGTCCCAAATGCTACATATCAAGTTTCGCGAAAATCAGCCAGCTGGTTCTGGAGAAGAAGATTTTTGAGTGGTTTTTACCATAGTTGGGTATGGCGGCCATCTTGGTCATGTGACCCGAATTTCGCGATCAAACTTTTGTTCCCCCATGGACCCTCCACATAAAATTTCACTTTGATTGGCCAAGCAGTTTCAGAGAAGAAGATCTTTGAAAAGTGTGTATGAACGACAGACTGGCCAAGGTCAAGAGATGACCTTGACATAAATCAATCACATACCTTCATCTACTCCATTAGTTGTTTGCATCTACCACTTTTCAGGTCTCAGGCTGCAACAGTTTTCAAAACATCCATAGCTTCACTTTTCCCATGTAAAAGCCTATGTTTCCAAAATTGACATTGCTGTAAAATAGGTCAAGGTCATCCAATGGTCATCATTTGATCAAACCATGATGGGCTGGAGTCCCAAATGCTACATACCAAGTTTCATGAAAATCCGCCTGCCAGTTCTGGAGAAGAAGATTTTTGAGTGGTTTTTACCATAGTTGGGCGTGGCGGCCATCTTGGTCATGTGACCTGGATTTCGCAATCAAACTTTAGTCTCCCCTATCCATGGATGCTCCATATAAAATTTCACTTTGATTGGCCAAGCAGTTTCAGAGAAGAAGATCTTTGAAAAGTGTGTATGGACAACAGACTGGCCAAGGTCCGAATTTGAACTTGCCATAAAATAGGTCAAGGTCATCCAAGGGTCATCATTTTATCAAACTACGATGGGCTGAAGTCCCCGATGCTACATACCAAGTTTCGTGGAAATCGGCCCACTGGTTCTGGAGAAGAAGATTTTTGAGTGGTTTTTACCATATATGGGCGTGGCGGCCATCTTGGTCATGTGACCAAGATATCGCGAATAATATTTCAATGCCACTACCCAAGGAGGCTCCACATAAAATTTTAACTTGATTGGCAAAGCGGTTTCAGAGAAGAAGATCTTTGAAATTGTGGACGACGGACGGACGCCGGATCATGGCCATCCTATAAGCTCACCTTGTGAGCTTTCGGCTCAGGTGAGCTAATAAAAATCCCAACCCATACACCAGTCGGAAAACAAGCACAGCACTAACCACCACTTTGGAACATGCATGCACTCTTTCCCAACAAGTTAGCCAGCGAATAGGCACTCCTATCTCTCTCCAAACAGGGTTCTAGAGACGTCAACCCCAACCACTACCCCCCGCCTGAAGGGGAAAAACCGTGGCTGGAGACGGGAAATTGTCGATTTAGGAACTAGTGGAATCATCAGTCTAATGTAAACAAAGCGCTTTTTTTTCAACATACACCAGGAGCACATCGGAGACGCGTTAGAAGAGTGCTACACGCTTAAAAATTTTCTAGAAGCTCGGCGTGCCCCGGGCGTGTGTCTTATACGTTTCGAATAAGTGCCACACGCGTTACAAGCGCGTTGAATACGCTTCGAACGCGTTCGGCGCACGTTTGAGGCTTGCCAGTGTACGCTACATGCGCGTTCCGATTTTATGAGATATTGCTTCAGTAGCGTGCCCCAAGCGGGTGTGAGACGCGCGTTGGATGTTTGCTGCGCGCCTGTAGCGCGTGCATAGCGCGCTTACGTACTCCCAAATTTTGATTCGGTGGCCCCCGTGCCCGAGCGGTTAAGACCGCTGTTTCTTAATCCCTCGATCATCTCACCGCTGTGTGTGGTATAGGTTTGAGTCCCGCTCTAGCCACATGTGAGACAAGCTAAGTTCTGCTTGTGGGTGTGCCAGGTGGTTTTTCTCGGTGTTCTCCCGTTTTCGCCCCACCTACCGATTGGCCCGTCTCATATGAGCTGAAATAATTTTGAAAGGGGCGTAAAACTGAATAAAAAAAAAATAAATAAAAAAAAAAGACTTTTATACGTCCGGCACACGCTTCAGGCTAGCCCTCGGGAGGCTAGCGAGTTAAAGGTACAAATTTTATACGGCCAAAATCTTCAGCGTGTTGAGATTTTTCATACGCCCGGTGCGCGTTTTGATTATTCGCTACAGTGTAACTGCTTAAATGTATAACTAAGGTTTGCATGTACAACATTTCAGAACTTCTATTCAATGAAGGCAATTTAATGTATCATTTCTAGTCAACCGAATGGTCAACAGTACAATCTACTAAGAATTCTGACCATCATCCGAAAGAAGACTCCTTTGGCAGCATAAATGCTAGTCTCCGATTTCAAGTTCAAGCCGGCGTACAACAACTAGCAAAAGAACCCGAAGTTTTGACCAATCCCAAGAAAGTCCGTATTATCAATGAATGGAAGCAGGAGCGATCTGAGGATCGAACTACAGACTCCAGCGACGTCATTTTGAGGCTTGGACACCAAAGAACAGAACTGGGTGAGTCTATTTTTAAAACTCATGAGCTATATGTTTATTATGCTAATCTTTCGAAGGGTTATCATGGAAGATTGGGTTAGCAGGAATATCCCTTTCATGTACATTCCCTCCAAGACACACATGTAACATTGTCATTGTTGTTGCCAATGTTGGATTGAAGTCCTATAAAATGGAAGGCAAAGTACCGATATGACCGTAGCCGTAGACTATGGTCATGACTGAGATGCCAAGTAACAAAACTCTTGTTACCATTACAGGTCATAGGAATTTTTGAGCGAGATAAAAACCCAGCTTGTTTAGATTTAAAAGGAAGTTTCAATGCTTAAAGGCCTCGGATCTATTTATCTTTCAGGAATGGATAGTTATTCGGACTTTCTCCTATACAAAGTTTTTCTTTGTTCGATTTATTGCTGTACGTCTCAGTCAACAGTTATGGTCATGTTGGGGCGTTGCTGTTAAAAGGCCGTAGAGCAATAAATCAAACAAACAAAAATTACATTTTGCACTACAACACAAGTCTTAAGTCGTGGGATTTGATGAGCGGCCATAAGCGAAAATCTCTTTATTGTGATGCTGTAAATCCCTTTCTTTCAACAGCTAACGTCCCGACATGGCCCTAGCTATTGATTGGGACGTAAAGTAATAAAAACACAATTCAACAGAACCCTGCATCGAGACATTTTCGCTTATGGGTGACAAGTGTTGTAGTTTTACATCAGAAGCAAAAATTTTCATTCCAGGGTTTCTTACCATTGGTTTAAGTACTGTGCCTCGGGTTGGGGCATCGTATCTTTTAGAAACGATTGGGTCCCTTCTCGAAGCTATGCAAGAAATTGAAAAGAGGGAAGTCGTGATAGTGATATTTTTTTCACCTAAGCGCATTTCATGAGTGCTGTTGTTTGATATCAGAAAACAATTTTTCAGATGAGCTAAAAGATTTTTTCATTCCAGGGTTTCTTACCATTGGTTTAAGTACTGTGCCCCGGGTTGGGGCATCGTATCTTTTAGAAACGATAGGTTCCCTTCTCGAAGCTATGCAAGAAATTGAAAAGAGGGAAGTCGTGATAGTGATATTCCTGGCAAGTTTAGATGAAAATTGGGTCACAGAAACTATTGATCGTTTAGAGGATCGTTTCCATGAACGAATAGAAGATGGGTTGATTTTGGCAATACAGCCCAAAGCACATATATACCCAGATTTCAGGTAAGTCATTCTCTGCAAGTACAGACTAAGAAGTGTTACAAAGTGCCTTGCGATAACATTTTTAAACAACTCAATCACCAAGTTATGTACAAGACCAACTTGAAGATAAATGCGCATGGCTTTTAAACAAATAGATGTAGTTTTATCGAGATTTGTGTCCCAAGTAACATTTAGTAAATGACAAACTGCTTTCTCTAAATGTTTCTAGTAATTCCAAAATGACCAACAGTTGAATTTGATTAATGTCTGATTCAGCATTTTTCAGACAAGTCTCATCAGGAAAACATGTCAGTGACATGTATACCCCCTTGAACCCCACTTTTAAATAGCAAAACTGGGGTATGCAGGGGTATACCTATTTTTCTTATTTTTTCTCCAAAACATAGATTGTGGGCACTTGTTAGAACTGTGAGGCGGTTCTAACGTAGAGAACTGCGGGCGGTTCTAACGTAGAACCCCAAGGCGATTCCAACGTGTACCCACAATCTACGTTTTGAGCAAAAATAAGAAAAATATTTTTTTTTTTTCTGACGCAATTTTCAATTTTTTCAGTTGAAAAAATCTCTGTATATTGCATGTGCAAGTTTTTGTAATGTCATGCTTGGGCAAAGCCACTGCATCCTAAGCATATTAATGTCTTGCTCAATGACAGCTCAGTCCAGTACATCTCCTCCTACCCAACTTTACAAGCCGTTAACCACCAGGCTAACATGTTCCTTGATTATCCTTCTCAATTTTTACATTGTAGAGAAATTACTAAGACAACCTACAACGACTCTTTACAACGGGTTCACTGGAGGACCAAGCAGAACATTGACTACGCCCATCTATTTTCCTACTGCAAAAATATCTCCAAATATTACATACACATTGAAGATGACGTTACTACAGCAAATAACTTCATAACGGATATCAAAAATTACATCTTTGAATATGAGAAACGGACTTGGTTTTGCATCGATTTTAGTTATCTTGGATTTATTGGAAAATTATTCCACAGCGAAAGTTTGCAGCTTCTTAGTGAATTTTTGCTGCTTTTTAAGGAGGAAATGCCATGTGACCTTTTGCTAAATCAACTAAAACGGATCATGCATCAGGAAAAACGCCTTCGTAGCATCAGGTCCCTGTTTCAACATCGTGGAAAGATTTCATCACTCGCAAATAAGACACAAGATCTCATAGATGCAAGGTTCAAGGACAATGTCAAACTAAATCTTAACAGAAAAATCTTCAAAAAGAGAAGAATTGTCAATCCCCCAGCTGCTGTATCTACAAATATGTCACAGTATAGACATTTTTCACCTAAAAGGGCCTATATTTTCTCAGAGACGGACTACTTTTGGGCCAAATCACCTTCAACAGGAAGTTACTACACAATAGAATTTGATAAACCAGTCAACTTGACCCACATATTTGTGCAGACTGGGCACCCTGATAGAGGAACAGACAAACTTAAGAAGGGTGAAATAAAATTAGGGCTTGCGATTGGTCAAAATAAATGTGGGAAATCTGTTACCATAGCAAAATTCGTACATGGAGTTGTAGATATAAATACATGGCAATCTATATTTCCGCACAATATAAATTGTGTTTCAATTGTCGTGTCTGAAAATCAAAATGATTGGTTGATCATAAATGAAATAGGCTTGTACTGACAAAAGTTTTGTAAAAAATTCAGTTTAATGAATATTTAAAGATGTTAAAATCTTACGATCAAGATCAGGTGACGGTGCGTTTATGATGTTTCAAATGAATATATTCATTCTAATTTATAGTACACAGATCACAGTGTGCTTAAATTTTCAAAATAACTTAGGCATTAAACAAAAAATATTTCCAATTAATGCAAACAACACACTGCAGAAATAACAATGTCAAATTCAAAATATCAATGATATTAAATGTTGTTAAGAGTTCCAGTTGGTACAAAATACTGTTTGATCATTTAAGGTATAATTTTAATGCAGCAAATATGGTATTAATGTGTAAATTTTGTGTAAAATACCAATCAGATCTGTCAGTGTGTGCTTATACACGTTTTTCAGAAACAGAAAGTGCACTTATTTGAGCATGTGAGCTAATTGGAACAAATATTGTACGCTTTTTGATTTGTTCAGTTCTAATACTGATAAAAACTAGAATTGTCAGAGAATCTGACTATAGCCCCGCTTCTCAGCTTTTTTGCAGGGTGAAAAAAAACAATGACAGGTAACTATCACAGGCTATCACAAGCTAGATCTCATCAATATTGATGCTCATACAAAATTTGGTCTGATTATGTCAATTCGTTCTCTGTCAAAATTTTGCGAAAAATGACGGTAACAATCCAAAGCTAGATCTTGTCAATGATGATGTGCATACAAAATTTAGACGGAATCTGTCAATTTGTTCTGAAGATATTGAGCCGAAACAAAATTCTAAAGTCAATCAAGGGCTGTTAACTCCATCAAAATTTTGTGAAAAATGACGGGTAACAATCCCAAGCCAGATCTTGTCAATGTTGATGTGCATACAAAATTTGGTTGGATTCTGTCAATTCGTTCTTAAGATATTGAGCGGAAACAAAATTCTGACGTTAATTAAGGGCCATAACTCTGTCAAAATTTAACAAAAACTGAAGGGTATTACAATCCCAAGCTAGATCTTGTCAATGTTGATGTGCATACAAAATTTGGTTGGATTCTGTCAATGCGTTTCTCAAGATATTGAGCGGAAACGAAATTCTGACGTCAATTAAGGGCCGTAACTCCGTCAAAATTTTGCGAAAAATGACGGGTAACAATCCCAAGCTAGATCTTGTCAATGATGATGTGCATACAAAATTTGGTCCGATTCTGTCAATTTGTTCTCAAGATATTGAGCGGAAACGAAATTCTGACGTCAATCAAGGGCCATAACTCCGTCAAAATTTTGCAAAAAATGACGGGCAACAATCCCAAGCTAGATCTTGTCAATGTTGATGTGCATACAAAATTTGGTCGGATTCTGTCAATTTGTTCTCAAGATATTGAGCGGAAACAAAATTCTGATGTCAATCAAGGGCCGTAACTCCGTCAAAATTTTGCAAATAATAACAGGTAACAATCCCAAGCTAGATCATGTCAATGTTGATGTGCATACAAAATTTGGTCGGATTCTGTCAATGCGTTCTCAAGATATTGAGCGGAAACGAAATTCTGACGTTAATCAAGGGCCATAACTCCGTCAAAATTTTGCGAAAAATGACGGGTAACAATCCCAAGCTAGATCCTGTCAATGATGATGTGCATACAAAATTTGGTCCGATTCTGTCAATTCGTTCTCAAGATATTGAGCAGAAACGAAATTCTGACATCAATCAAGGGCCAGAACTCCGTCAAAATTTTGCGAAAAATGACGGGTAACAATCCCAAGCAAGATCTTGTCAATGATGATATGCATACAAAATTTGGTCCGATTCTGTCAATTTATTCTCAAGATATTGAGCGGAAACGAAATTCTAACGTCAATCAAGGGCCATAACTCCGTCAAAATTTTGCGATAAACGATGGGTAACAATCCCAAGCTAGATAACAAAATTCTGACGTTAATTAAGGGCCATAACTCTGTCAAAATTTAACAAAAACTGAAGGGTATTACAATCCCAAGCTAGATCTTGTCAATGTTGATGTGCATACAAAATTTGGTCGGATTCTGTCAATGCGTTCTCAAGATATTGAGCGGAAACAAAATTCTGACGTCAATTAAAGGCCGTAACTCCGTCAAAATTTTGCGAAAAATGACGGGTAACAATCCCAAGCTAGATCTTGTCAATGATGATGTGCATACAAAATTTGGTCCGATTCTGTCAATTTGTTCTCAAGATATTGAGCGGAAACGAAATTCTGACGTCAATCAAGGGCCATAACTCCGTCAAAATTTTGCAAAAAATGACGGGCAACAATCCCAAGCTAGATCTTGTCAATGTTGATGTGCATACAAAATTTGGTCGGATTCTGTCAATTTGTTCTCAAGATATTGAGCGGAAACGAAATTCTGATGTCAATCAAGGGCCGTAACTCCGTCAAAATTTTGCAAATAATAACAGGTAACAATCCCAAGCTAGATCATGTCAATGTTGATGTGCATACAAAATTTGGTCGGATTCTGTCAATGCGTTCTCAAGATATTGAGCGGAAACGAAATTCTGACGTTAATCAAGGGCCATAACTCCGTCAAAATTTTGCGAA
Organism: Rugalucina vietnamica; assembly: GCA_964017185.1. Taxonomy (NCBI): domain Eukaryota; kingdom Metazoa; phylum Mollusca; class Bivalvia; order Lucinida; family Lucinidae; genus Rugalucina; species Rugalucina vietnamica. Next base: position 49,791,410 of record OZ024878.1, on the reverse strand, counting down.
AAATGACGGGTAACAATCCCAAGCTAGATCCTGTCAATGATGATGTGCATACAAAATTTGGTCCGATTCTGTCAATTCGTTCTCAAGATATTGAGCGGAAACGAAATTCTGACGTCAATCAAGGGCCATAACTCCGTCAAAATTTTGCAAAAAATGACGGGTAACAATCCCAAGCAAGATCTTGTCAATGATGATATGCATACAAAATTTGGTCCGATTCTGTCAATTTATTCTCAAGATATTGAGCGGAAACGAAATTCTGACGTCAATCAAGGGCCATAACTCTGTCAAAATTTTGCGATAAACAATGGGTAACAATCCCAAGCTAGATCTTGTCAATGTTGATGTGCATACAAAATTTGGTCAGATTCTGTCAATTCGTTCTCAAGATATTGAGCGGAAACGAAATTCTGACATCAATCAAGGGCCATAACTCCGTCAAAATTTTGCGAAAAATGACGGGTAACAATCCCAAGCTAGATCTTGTCAATGTTGATGTGCATACTAAATTTGGTCAGATTCTGTCGAGCCATTCTCAAGATAATGAATGGAAACAAAAATGTCGGAAGGACGGAAGGACAGAAGGACGGAATAACGGAATAACAGAATAACGGAATAACGGAACTACGGAAGGACAGGGTGAATCCAGTATAGCCCCCACTTTTTCAAAGCGGGGCTATAATGAAAATGTACATATGATGAAATCTTTATTTTAAACGACAGGGTTGATAAAACCTACTTCAGTTACTTTACAATACTTGGTAACAAGTAGAAAAGTACGAAGTTCAAAGACCCCCCCACATACACACATACTTCAAATATCAAGGTATAGTCATAGATAAAACAGTTCATTATTTTGGAATTTATTTATTTGAGCAATTTTTTATAAATAATTATATAGCTTTTCACAAATTGTAACTTGATTTCAAATTTTCAAAAATATATGACTAGCACATGCAAGCATGACATGGTTTTTCAGTAGCAACAAAAGGCTAAGTTTATCACTTCAATGGTAATTGATTATTAATTTCATTACAAAAACTTGTCCATGCAATATACAAAGAATTTATGAGCTTTAAAAGTTGAAAATTTTCGGTAGAAAAATTTGGATATTTTTCTTATTTTTGCTCAAGACAAAGATTGTGGGTACATGTTAGACCCGCCTCACAGAGGCAGTTCTAACGAGTACCCAAAATCTATGTTTTGGAGCAAAAAAAAGACAAATAGGTATACCCCTGCATACCCCAGTTTTTTCTATATAAAGTGGGATTTAACGGGGTATACATTGCACGGACATGTTTTCCTGATGTTATCGAATTGATATGTATACACAAACTTCAAGCACATTTTGAAACTGCATACAGCACTATTAAAACTAGAATTGTCAGAGGATCTGACTATAGCCCCGCTTCTGAGCGTTTTGCCAGGGTGAGACAAACAATGACAGGCAACAATTCCAAGTTAGATCTTGTTAATGTTGTAGATGCACATAAAAAGATTGGTCAGATTCTGACAATTTGTTCTCAAGGTATTGAGCAGAAACAAAATTCTGACATCAATCAAGGGCCAAAACTCTGTTAAGATTTTGCAAAAAAACACAGGCAACAATCCTAAGCTAGATCTTTTGTCAATGTTGATGTGCATTCAAAATTTGGTCAGATTCTGTCAATTCATTCTCAATATATTGAGTGGAAACTATATTCTGACATCAATCAAGGGCTGTAACTCCGTCAAAATTTTGCGAAAAATGATGGGCAACAATGCCAAGCTAGATCATGACAATGTTGATGTGCATATAAACTTTAGTCAGATTCTATCAATTTGTTCTCGAGATATTGAGCGGAAACGAAATTCTGACATCAATCAAGGGCCATAACTGCGTAAAAATTTTGCGAAAAATGACAGGCAACAATCCCACGCTAGATCTTAACAATGTTGATGAGCATATAAATTTTGGTCAGATTGTCAATTTGTTCTCGAGATCGTGAGCGGAAACGAAATTCTGACGTCAATCAAGGGCCGTAACTCCGTCAAAATGATGTGAAAAATGACAGGCAACAATCCCAAGCTAGATCTTGTTAATGTTAATGTGCATACAAAATTTGGTCAGATTCTGTCAATCGGCTCTCAAGATATTGAACGGAAACAAAATTCTGACATCAATCAAGGGCCATAACTCAGTCAAAATTTTGCGAAAAATGGCAGGTGACAATCCCAAGCTAGATCATGTCAATGTTGATGTGCATACAAAATTTGGTCAGATTCTGTCAATTCGTTCTCGAGATATTGAGTGGAAACGAAATTCTGAAGTCAATATAGGGCCGAAACTCTGTCAAAATTTTGCAAAAAATGATGGGCAACAATCCCAAGCTAGATCTTCTCAATGTTGATATGCACACAAAATTCTGTCGATCTGTTCTCAAGATATTGAGCAGAAACGAAATTCTGACGTCAATCAAGGGCCATAACTCCTTCAAAATTTTGCGAAAAATGACGGGCAACAATCCCAAGGTAGATGTGGTCAATGTTGATGTGCATACAAAATTTGGTCAGATTGTGTCAATTTATTCTTTAGATATCGAGTGGAAACAAAATGTTCACGGAATGACGGAACCACGGAATGACGGAAAGACGGAAGGACAGGGTGAATCCAGTATAGCCCCACTTTTCCAAAGCGGGGCTATAATGATCATGATTTGGTTCAAATGTTTCAATATTTTTCGTATAATATTTGGGACAGTATTTATTATCTAAATATTATCTTTGTAAACCTCTGATGTCATGGAAAATTCTATCAAATTTTTGATGACACAAAAAATACATTATAAAACATCCTTGTTAATATACATGAAGGCCTTAATAAAATGAGCAGCCTCATGGGAAAACCAACAATCTGCATATGCAAAAACAAAGGCGCAGATCAGCTTCACAGTAACTGCGAAGCTGATCAGCGCCTTTGTTTTCGCTACACGGATAGTACAATTCCTCTTCTACTTAATCCAAAATTTCAAGCTTCTAGCTCTTTTCTGTGATAGTATAGCCTGATTTGTGTCAGACCTGTTCGGAAACCACATTGTTGGTTTTCCCATGAGGTGGCTCAAATTCAGGTTTCAAAATAATAGAATTATGTCATGGTTCCAAAAGTTTATCGTAATTATAACCTCTTTATAACACATTTTTACTTATAATAATTAAGTTTGTTTCTGTGGACCGTAAATGAAGAGTTATAATGAAGTTGACCCAATGCTAAGCACATTTATTTAAAATATTTCTTTCAAAATTTCAACATAACGTTCAAAATTTCGGTGTCATATAATTTAAATAAGAAAAAAAAAATAAGAAGAGAGAGCTGTTCTTGTTTAACTATTTGTCCTATTAAACAGGGAATTTTGTGATGACTGACAACCTAGTAACCTTGAGTATAGCACCTAAATTTAAGCCTTAAATTCATGGCCAGTCTTGCATAACCATAACCAAATCTGCCATGTCATGAGAAAACAGTTTTGCATATGGGAAAACAAAGGCGTGGATCAGCTTTGCAGTAACTGAGAAGCTGATCAGCGCCTTTGTTTTCTCTACATGGATAGTGCAATTCCTCTACATTCTCAATCCAAAATTTCCAGCCTCTAGCCATCTTCTTTGCTAGTACAACTCTGTGTCGAACCTGTTCTAAAACCACATTTTTGGTTTTCTAATGACGCGGCTCACCAAATGTAGGCTGATCTTTTGTCGTTTGCATGTGAATCAAGCCAGCTTTTCTCATGTCATGCATAACCAATATTAATACTTTTTCCTGACAAAAAATTCATTCGAGTAAGCATTAAAATAATAAATTATTGCATTTTTCCTAAAGCTAGTTCTTGTTATCCTAGTACATCAACCTCCTCCTCGGCCCCATCCCCACTGGCAACTGTTGAGACTGCTAATCTCTCCTCCTTCACGAAGAGGCCACTGCGTCGTTCTTTCAATTTCTGGCGATTTTCTTTTCTGAGACGAGTTTTGGGGACTCTGTGGGATCTTCTGTCATTTTTAGCTTTCTGTAAAACATAACGTGATAATAAGTTGTTGTTTGTACCATTAGAGCCTGTGCGTGAGAAAACCAACAATTTGCATGGGCGAAAACAAAGACGCAGATCAGCTTCGCGGTAACCGCGAAGCTGATCAGTGTCTTTGTTTTCGCTACACGGATAGTACATTTCCTCCTCTACTTATTCCCAAATTTCAAGATTCTGGGTTTCTTCTGTGACTGTACAGGCTGGTTTGTGTTGGACCTGGTCGGAAACCCAAATTGTTGGTTTTGTCATGCACAAGCTCATTACTTTTAACAATGCCTTAAGGCCTTGTCATACATAAACGAAAGTCCCTCGACCAAGACTTGCATTTTAATGCGAAAAGGAATTCTTCTTTGCTTTACATCCCTTTCAACAGCTAACATCCCAACATGGTCATAGCTGTTGAATGGGATGTTAAGCAATAATGCTAAAAAAAAGGGTTTTGCAATTAAACGCAAGTCTCAGGCTGCCCAGTGCAGTTTGGTACAAAATATATATTTTGGGCTTCAAAAAATAGGAAGTTTATGTCCAAAAAATAGGAGAAAAATAGGAAATTATCGGCCTAAAATGGTTTTTTTATAGCATTGAAACCCATAAATATTAACATATAGCAGCAAGAAGGCAAATCTTACTGGTGTAATTTTGGTATAGGTGTGTGATCCATTATTTTAAAACCTACTCAAGTTGTAGAAGTAACTTACTTCACGGGATTATCTTGTTTTCTGATGAAGAAAAAATACTTTATTTATCAAGTTACGAGCAAGCGAAGCGAGCGAGGATAAAAATGAATGCCAAAGACATCAAAACTGGCATTTCAAACCAAAATTCCATGATTTTTCCTTAATATTTCATTATTATCTGCAGCATTTTGAAAAATATAGGAATTTGATGGAAAAATATAGGATTTGGGATCAAAATATAGGAAAAAATAGGAAGCCCTGAAAATATAGGAAAAAATAGGAAAAATAGGAGCACTGGGCAGCCTGAAGTCTACGTCAAGAGATTTTCGCTTGTGTTTGACAAGGCCCCTGTCAGCTATTTTTGGCAGTGCTGTTATGATGGAGAAATTACTTCCTGGGTTTCAGCCAGTTCTTTGGGAAAAAAAGAAGTCTTGCTCAAGGGCACAAGATGGCAGTCGTAAGTTTCCGACATCCAACTCACATTCTGGAGTCTGACACTTTACCACTGAGCCATTTACATAAGAAAACTGAAAACTGGCATGCTCCACTATTCCTGTGTGCCAAAGATAAGTTTCTCATAATACTGCCCAAATAAGTTTTATGACATTTTTCATGTAGTCAGGATTTAAAACCAGCATCATAGAAACGAAACTGGGAGTTATGACCTGACAATTATTCTAGCATTTTAACGAAATGAGCAGAAGATTTGTGCTTTTGAACATCAGACTAAAATGTGTTATATAATCATCTGACAGGAGATTAAAATAGGGCAAAAAATGTTCTATACATCTGACAAAATCATTTTAAATGCATGTCATAATAATGTTTATATGTTTTAGGCTTTTTGCTGAGTGACAGTCCAACATGGTTTATAAGATTGCAACCTTGCTTCTGTCAGATTTACCTATCTAAATAATGTCATTATAACATACTTAACGAAATTATGGCAAGCCATCTATTATAATATATAGGTTATAAATAAAGGTAAATGTGCCACTGCATGAGAAAACCAACAAAATGCTTAGGCGAAAACAAAGGTGCAGATCAGCTGTGCAGTAACTGCACAGCTGATCAGCGCCTTTGTTTTCGCTACTACGGATAGTACAATTCCTCTTCTACTACTAGCCAAAATTTCAACCCTCTAGCCTGCTTCTGTGACTGTACAGCCTGGTTTGTGTCGGACCTGGTCGGAACCCAAATTGTTGGTTTTCTCACGCATAGGCTCAAATGTCATATTATTGTCAGGATTTAAAACCAGCATCATAGAAATGAAGTTTCATGACACTTTTCATGTAGTCAGGATTTAAAACCAGCATCATAGAAACGAAACTGGGAGTTATGACCTGACAATTACTCTAGCATTTTAACGAAATGAACAGAAGATGGGTGCAACTATTCATCAGACTAAAATGCTGAAGTGTTCAGTTAGGTTCAGCAATAGCAATTTTGAAATCACGTTGGGAGTCTCTGCTTCCATAATTTTAATCAGTACTATGGGCTGTGTGTATAAAGTATCCTGCTCAAAGATAATCCACATTCGAGAAATGTATTGTGCCCAGGATCTCTCACTCAGGAGTGCAATAACTCCATCAGTAGGCCACCACCACACTCCCATAAAATGACTTAAAAATACATTAATACTAAACATGAGATCCTGGGGCCAGCTGTCATCGTTAAGACCTCAACTCGTTAAGTAAATGCCAACTACATATATTAAAGCAGATACACTGTTATCAACAAAAAAATAACAGTGTACATTGAATTTGTTATATTCATGTTTGAAATTTTAACAAATCATTAACTAATGATTAATTTTGAACAACTGGGCCCAGTAATTTAATGTTTATAACATCATCAGAATTCCGAGTTTTGGACAAATCTATTTCCAAAAGTAATCTAATCGGAATTAAAGCTTATCCTCTGAAATCTTAATGATGCAAAACATTTTACATGCCATGTGCATATATCAGTAAATAATCACTTTAAAAGAGCCATTGTTATCAACTGTAACTACCAGCCTCATATTTTGTAACAAGACTGATAAATTTGTTTGATATTTGATCTAGCATTTTCAGAAATCACAAAGGCATCAATCCTTTGCAATAGACATAAAATGCTTTTCTATAATGATGAATTCAATTATATGAGCCATGTTATGACAAAAACGGGATTTTTGCCTATGCCAAAACAAAAGCAAAGATCAGCTGTGCAGTGACTCCACAGCTGAGTTTACTGCACAGTAACAATTGTTGGCATTTTAACATGAGCAGGATACATTTTAGTCTCAGCTAACTTTTTCATGTTCAATTGTTGGCATTTTAACATTTATAAGCAGGATAAATTTTAGTCTCAGATGATCTGAGCATGAAAAAAGTTTTTATAACCTCGGGGCCAAGGAAGTCTATGTCTTGACATTACCTTCCCTGTAAATTTAAGCACCAATATGCAAACAATGCCAATCCTACGCAAATATTTCAACACAAATATGTTCATAATGCATAAATTTGGAAAATAATGTACGTCATCAAGGTTTAAAACCAGTCCAGCATGTAGCTTGACTGGGAGTTATGACTTGATATTTACTCTGGCATTTTTACCAGCCATATAGACATATTTCTCTGCACAGCTGACATAAAATGCTAGTCTTATACTGACTCTTCACCTCCCAATTAACAAGTTTTCAGGAATGTCGGGACACAGCAACTGCTTCTTGGCCACAACTGCTTCTTGGCTTGGGTATTATTATCTCATCTGATTGTCATCAAGATTTAAAACCAGTCCAGCATGTGGCTTGACCAGGAGTTCTGACCTGATTTTTACTCTTGCATTTTTACCAGCCATGTAAACAGAGTTCTAGATGCACAGCTGCTGACATAAAATGCTTGCAAGCTTAGCTTTAGCTTAGAAAAAAATTAGAACATTTTAAAACTGTGATGGTGGCGTTCTGTTTTTATGTTCCACAATGGATCAAGTTTAGGGCATATGAGCCGAGTCATGATTTGTTTGCTTGTTTGAATTGATGCTTCACGTCCCAGTCAACAGCTTAGGTCATGTCGGGACGTTGCCTCCATTTTATGGGACTTTTACCCAAATGAGGATGTCATGACATTCAACAAGTGCTTGAAATATAACCATCCAACTATGCCACAAACGGCTTACACGTATGGACGGTTTGACTTGAACCACTTTTCCTGGGCAGGCTCAGACCAGAGCGGTTAACCAGTAATCAGATGGTCAGTCAGTAGTGTATAAGCTTAGCCTGGAGGCACAAGCAGCCCATCTATTTTTTCTTTAGGCCCCAATGGGCGGGGGCTTTTCGCTTATGCGAAAACAAAGGTGCAGATCAGCTTCGCAGTAACTGCGAAGCTGATCAGCGCCTTTGTTTTCGCTACTCGGATAGTGCAATTCCTCTTCTACTTAAATCCAAAATTTCAAGCTTCTAGCCTGCTTCTGTGACTGTACAGGTCGTTTTGTGTCAGACCTGGTCGGAAACCACGAGACCGGTTTTCTTGCGTCGCGGCTCATACGGTGATGGGACTTCAGTTGTAAGTCTCATCAGAAAGACTGCAGAAGGCCAGACTCAAACTTGTGCCACTGATTTTATACAAGGCAAGTGAACAATGTCATGAATGTTTAAAACCAGTCCAGCATGTGGCTTGACCGGGAGTTATGACTTGACATTTACTCTTGCATTTTTTCCAGCCATGCAAACATACTGATCTGCACAGCTGACATAAAATGCCCCTACATATATATTGGTAAGTGACAATATAAACATAAGACAACTTATTAAGTCATTGAATTTCAATGCAGGGTTAGAAATAAGCAGTTGCCCACTTGCCCGTCACGGGTCAAATTTGGTGGGGGCAACCTGATCTTACTGAAAGGTTGCCCCCAGGACAACCTGAAATTTTCCAAGAAGTGTTTAATCGGAGCTTAAATACAAATTCAAAGCAATGACAATTGGACTGTACCTTTGAATTCATGCATAAACATGATAAATAATCTTCATTTAGTAACATTTATATGACATTTCTATGGGGGCAAATTCAAACCATGGGGGCAAGTTCAGCTTGATTGCAGGTTGCCCCCCCGGACAAGTTGCTTCCCGGGTCTTATTTCTAACACTGCAATGTTACAGCACAAATTTTGGTTATCAATTAAAAAGGAATTTCTTTATAATAATACGAGCCACCGCATGAGAAAACAACATGTCTTGGCGAAAACAATGGCACAGAACTGCACAGCTGATCACCACCTTCGTTTCCGCTACACAGATAGTATGATTCATCTTCTTAATAAACAAGTTTCAAGCTTCTAGCCTACTCTTGTATCAGACCTGGTCAGAAATCCAAATTGTTGGTTTTCTCATGCGAAGGCTGACGTGTATTTAACTCATTAAGCCAGGCATCCATTATATGGAACATAGGCAAACAGTATAGCCCCAGATGTGACGCCGCAAAATGTGGCATCCCATTTGGGGCTATTCTGTTTGCTTGGAGGAACTTCATCGAGAATTAAATATCAAAATAACTACTGTTGCACCTTATAATGACAGTGGACTAGTTAATCTAAATGAGCCATATTAATTATGAGAAATTCAAAACCGGGTTTTTGCCAATGCGAAAACAAAGACACAGATCAGCTAACTGCACAGCTGATCAGCGCCTTTGTTTTCGCTACTCAGATAGTACAATCCCTCTTCTACTTATATCAAAAATTTCTAGCTTCTAGCCATCTTCTTTGACTGTACAGGCCAGTTTGTGTCACACCTGGTCGGAAACCCCGAGGACCAGTTTTCTCGCATCGTGGCTCAAATGATAATGATGTCGCACAAACAAGAGAAGAGGAACAGATGAATAACAGAAAGTGTGTGTGTTGAGGCTTAACGTCCCAGTCAACAATTTTTCAGTCATGTTGGGACGGAGCCAACGCTTTCTGGGTTTAACCAGTACTGTAGGGAGTTGTGTCTTGCTCAAGGACACATGGCGACGCCTGTGGGGATCAAACCCAGGACCTCTAAATTTGGAGTCTTGACGCTCTACCACTAGGCCACCACGCCCCCTAATAAAGGCATGTAATCAACAGTCTATAAAACCATGTGCAAAAACATGGCTGAAAGTGACAACTTGATAACTTTAATATTGCATTTTCCCAAATACTGTACAAAAATTTTAAGTTTTGTACAACCGACTAAAAATGCTTAATTTAGCAGATATATTTTGCACAATATCAAAGTTGAATAACATATTAAAGGAACAATAACACGCCAGTTCATACCTTGGAGAACTTTTTACTAGACTGGTATGTATTCCTACAAACATGATCAGGTTCGGGTGACTGTGAACTGTTGAAGTTGACTATATCTTCAATCTTCTGTAATTTACTGTCATCTATCACTTCTAAATCTGCAAGCATACAAGTTTAAATCTTAAAAAAGAAGCCATGTACAGTGACTTTTATATCGCAAAATTTAGTTTCTTGAATTCAAAGCCATTCTTGATTTCGCTACCCAATATACAAAATGTATATGCAGGCTATAAAGCTTGTAATAAGTCCTTATTAGAGAGAAATGTAAATTTGAGAGACATCCAATTCAGAATTACAGGCGAATACCAAGTTTTCATGAAATAGTCCTGATGTTCCATTTGAAAACAGCAAATCAATGATTTAACCTATAAAAAATTCTGACTCTGTTTTCGAAGTGTGCTCGAGTGAGATTATTATTCGAATGACCTCTTAACTGCTCTCGTAGACCCGAGAGCCTTTCAAACTTTCCTGATTTCCATATTAAGATCATATAAATACTGAAAATAGTTGTACCTATAAAGAATTCCGACTCTGTTGTTGATGTGTCTGCGAGTGGGTTTATTATTCGTATGACCTCTAATTGCTCTCGTAGACTGAGGTGATTTGTTACTGTCACTGACAACTCTTCTACAGTCTCCAATTTCTCCTGTTGTGTCATCTTATTCCTGGCGAAAGGAACAAAAATTTTGTTTTCCATTTTTTTAATAAGCTCTTGTAAAATAGCAGCCTTAGCAAAGACTGCCAGTTCAAGAAAATTCCATTATGTCCACTGTCCTGCAGAATACTGCATTCTGTCAGACAAATATAGGGCAAAAATATAAAGTTTCAACATTACCCTGTTTGTCCTGCAAAATAAACTATTGTCCAGCAAGAAATTTCTGCTTATTTTGCAAAACTTCTATCCTACTGACAAAAAGAAAATATTCCAAGAGTAAGCATGTGCAAACATAAACAACTGTAAATTCCACAACAGACTATTTCCACAAATATATCAATTTTTGCATGTACATCTACATGTGGTGTGGACATGGCTCATTTATAATATTTTACCATTTCTTTCCACTTCGCCTTCTCTCCTGGCACCGACACTTCTTGCTGGTCACAGGCGTACATGTAAATGCCTGGGATGCCTCGGGAACCAGTGGATCCGAGTACCAGTCCTCATCTAGCCTGTAATCACTGGTGGTGGTGAAGCTTGAGGGATCAGTCCAATCAAGACTGTCTAAACTTAAGGGCTCTGTCAAAATATACACATTTTGATGACTTGAAATTAAATAGTACAAGAGTTCTGAATTTTGATTTTCTTAACATCCAAATACATGTATCTAGAAGCCGTATCAAGCTACTAAAAGCGTCACTATACACACAATTACAAAATGGCAACATTTCTTCATAAAGCCTGTTTATCAACATTGTTTATAAATTTTCTTTCTTCTTTAATGTCCTAGTCACCAGTCTGGACAGAGCTATAGCTTCCTGGGCATTTACCAGTATGATGTAGAGTCAATTGGTTTTGCTTAAGGATACAACCAAACATCATTGGGATTAAACCCACATCCCCCAGACTTCTTGATGTGGAGCCCCCGACACTCTTGCAACTAGACCATCCCTAAAATCTTCAGCCATACCTGATATGTCAGATGTCTGGAGATCAGCTAGCAAACACGACGACAGATGTATATTCTGTAGGAAAGTCTCGTCATCGTCATTATAGAGGTCGTCACTGCCGCACTCTGAACTTGCTATACTAGTACCACTGGAGTAGGTATAGCTACCAACGCCCTTGTCTGGAGCACCCAGTATACTGTGAAAATGAGGAAAGTGACCATAGTTAATAGTCAACAGGTAACTCAACATTAATAGAAAATGACCTACACCAGCACCGTCGTGCATGTGTCAGGTTACTCGCAGAGAAAAACCACTTAAGAAACTTACAAGTAAATTCTCCACATAGACTCAGTATGCCTTGCAAAAGGGTCTAATAGAGTTTACAGGTTAGTAAATTTTGAGCTGATAGCAAATTTCAAAAGATACTTTTAAAAGATTGTAACAAAAAAAGTAAAGTAGACCAACAACTAATTTTTTCCCCATAAATTTTGTGATACCCAATTTTTGCTTAAAATTATACTCACTGCCAACATCACTGAGACACTCTTTGTATAAATGTGACAGACTTTGAATCTGTTTATTTTTTGTTGTTGTTGTTGTTTTCATCAGTTTGTTTATTGTTTTTTTTTTTGTTTTTTGTTGGGTTTTTTTGTTCAATTTCTATACTATTGGGAGTAACTGTGTCTTGCTCAGTGACACAATCTAGCACCAGTGGGGATCTAACCCCCGACCTCTCGATTCGAAGTTCAACATACTAATTACAGGGCTTAAACATTTCCCAAATTAAAATGAGCCACCGCATCGGAAAACCAACAATCTGCATATCGAAAACAAAGGCGCAGATCAGCTTCGCAGTAACTGCGAAGCTGATCAGCGCCTTTGTTTTCGCTACACGGATGGTACAATTCCTCTTCTTCTTAAATCCGAAATTTCAAGTTTCTGTCCTTCTTCTATGACTGTACAGTCCGGTTTGTGTTGGACCTGGTTGTAACCCAAATTGTTGATTTTCTCATGCACAGGCTCAAATATAACAAAACTAGTTCTACCTGTTTGAGTCCTCATCTTCCTCCAGTACAGGGAGTCTGAAGTCCTGGGACAGGAGAACCTCTGGGGACCAGGGGCTGGAAATATATAATACATGTATTAGTTGAAATCCTACCTCATGATTATTTCGTTATAAATCTTTATAACAAAAATGTTAAATGCGAATGTAATAGCTTATGCTGCTATACACATAATTACTTTATTTAATGACAAATTAATGGTTTAATGCATGCATAAGCTTGTTAACTAAATCTCATACTCCTGTCGTGCCGATATCCGCATGACTGTCTTGCCGATAACGTTGCTTATCGGCACGACTGTCCTGCGGATAAGCGGTGTTATCGGCATGTCCATCGTGCAGATAGCCTCAGCCCAATAACACTCTTCTTCTTTCTTCTCCCATTAAGTGCAGGGCCCTCTCTGGAGCATTGTCGCACTGTAAACTATTTACAAGGTGCATCCGAGGCGCGGTTAAAACTGGTAAAAGCGGTTTAAAAACAGGCTAAAAACATTCCTCAGCATCTAGTAGTGACCGGGCAGCCCTCCCTTGAAGGTCTCCAAGGTTGGCGCTGTGACGACTAGCTCCGGTAGCTTGTTCCAGAGACGTATCCCGGATGGGAAGAAGGAGCACCGGTATAGGTCTGTTCTACAGTAAGGTTGTAGATAGCGCATGGAGTTTCCTCTTGTATTGAGCGTGGCTGGGTGAAGAAGGGTTGTAGCTGTGATGTCGATCAGGCCGAAAGTTATCCTGTACATCATCACCAGTTTTGCCTCTGTGCGTCTATGCTGCAGAGATTCCCATCCCAAGTTGGAGATCATGTCGGAGACACTGCTTGTAGTGCGATAATCCCCAGTCACAAATCTGGCAGCTCGTCGCTGTACTGCTTCCAACTTTTCGGTGTTTCGGTCCGTGTGGGGATCCCAAGCTGAGGAAGCGTACTCGACGACCGGTCGAACCATTGTCTGGTAGCTCTTCGCTTTGATGTGACTTGGGCAGCTTGACAGATTTCTTCTCAGGAAAGCTAGACTGTTATTGGCTTTCTTTGTGACTTGATCTACATGGGCATTCCACGAGAGATTCTCTGTGAGGGTGACGCCAAGGTACTTCCCGAACTTGACTTGGGCAAGCTGGTGTCCATGAATAGTATAGGAGCCAGTTATCAGTTTCCTTCCATTGCTGATTCTGATGACCTCACATTTTATAGGATTAAAGGACATCTGCCAGTCTCTTTCCCAGGCTTCGAGACGTAAGAGGTCTTCCTGCAGTATGCGGCGATCTTCTTCAGTCTTAATCCTTCTATAGAGGAGGCTGTCGTCTGCGAAAAGCCTGGTGGTAGATAAAACTTTCTCCGGGAGGTCATTGATGTATAGGAGGAATAGCATAGGACCGAGGACACTGCCTTGGGGGACTCCGGATACTACAGGAACAGATGACGAGGATTTTCCTTCCACAAGGACCTTCTGACTTCTGCCGGTTAGGAAGCTCTCTATCCATGAGAGAAGTTGCCCTCTTAACCCATAGTGCTGGAGCTTCAGCAAAAGGCGCTGATGAGGCACTTTGTCAAATGCCTTGCTGAAGTCCAGCAGCACTGCGTCGATCTGTTCGCCATCGTCCAAGCTTGAGGCTAGATCCTGGATAGTCAAGATGAGCTGACTTTCACACGAGCGTTTTTTGCGGAAACCGTGCTGTTGATCTGAGAGTATGTTGTGGAGGTCAAGGTGCTGCATTACTTGGCTATGTAGGATGTGCTCCATCACCTTGCAGCAAACAGCTGTAAGCGAAATTGGCCTGTAATTGGATGGTGTGCTGCGGTCGCCCTTCTTGAAGATTGGGGTTACATCAGCCGTTTTCCAGTCATCGGGGACACGACCCTGAGTCAGAGAGGCTGTAAAGACCAATCCTAGTGCAGGAGCTAATTCACTTGCAGCTTCTTTGAGGAACCTGGTTGGTATGTTGTCTGGACCCGAGGCTTTATGGGGTTTCAGTCCCTGAAGTAGTTTCTTTACCCCTTCTGTGCCAATCTCGAAAGCTGGGACATCTGGAAATGGGCTTGGCCCTAGTGATGGTAGGGAGGATGCATCCTCCTCTGTGAAGGCATTGGCAAATTGGTCATTGAGAATATTGGTTTTGACCTGTGGATCACTGTGGGCAACTCCATTACTTCTCAATGGGGAGATTCCGCTACCATCACATTTCTTGGCTTTTACAAAGGACCAAAGCTTCTTGGGGTTGCTATCTTCTCCAGAGACAATGTCTTCAACATAGTTGTTGTAGGCTTTCCTGCAGTGGAATTGGGTCTCCTTCTGAAGATTCTTGTACTTCTCCATGTCCTTGCTAGAATTGGTCTGCTAGGCTCGGCGATAGGCTTTTTTCTTCCGTCTGGAGAGCCTTTTCACATTCCGGTTTATCCATGGCTGGCTGAATCTGGTTGTGGTCAACTTTGAGGGAACATTGTTGGAGATGGCTTGATGGCACATATCTTTGAAATCACCCCATAGTTGGTTGACATCTGTAGATGCCTTGTGTTTTTCCATGAACGAGGTTGATGCGAGATTGACGCTCTCCTTCATACCTGTGTAATTTGCACGCTTCCACAAAAGTATCTTTCGCTGTGTCGGCTTACTGCGAGTGGCTGAAATATTACTCTCGACAAATACAATGTCGTGATCACTCACCCCTGGGACCGGTTTACATTTCTGGATAAGTGAAGGTCTGTTGGTGATAAAGACATCCAGTGTGTTATTTTTCCTTGTAGGAAACTTCACCATCTGCTCTGAACCATTATCATACACAATGTCTAAGAACAGTTGATTGAGGCTGATGGGATTGCTGTTGCCATTAACTGCGTTAAGTTCCCAATCAATGTCTGGAAGATTTGCATCACCGGCAATCCATATCGTAGACCTTGGATATTGCTGGTAGAGGCTCTCTATCTTTGAACATAGTTCCTGAGCATAATCCTGGGTGCTGGTTGGTGGCCTATATAGAGCACCGATGACTAGTGTCTTTTTCCCTGGGCATTCAAAAACTGCTGCTGTTAGCTCTGTGTCAGTGTCCAAGTCAATTTCTGACCCGATGATGTTGTCCTTAGTAGCAATCATCACACCCCCATGGGGGCTTTCTGCTCTGTCCTTCCTTGCCACAATATGATAACCACATGGTAGGATCTCACGTTCATAAATACCAGGTGACAGCCATGTTTCACTTCCGATGATTATGTCTGGGTTACATTCGGTGAGTAGTAGCCAGAAAGGGGTCTTTTTTGCCCTGATGCTCTGGAAGTTGATAACAAGGATACGCATCATGTTCTTTATGTGTGTTCTGGGGTTTGCTCTGTTTGGGGATGATGTGTGAAGGGGTGAGCCAATTTGGCTCCCGAAGGCTGAGCTGTGTGATGTACCAGAGGAGCTGGGTGACTGGAAGATGTGTGAGCTGTCAGCTACTTCACTGAAGCCGCTGAAGGAGCCGCTGAAGGAGCTGCTAGAAGGACGAGAGTCGATCCTGGAAAACCCACTGAAGGAATTACTAGTAGGCAAGGAGTCTGCTAGGACTGTGTCAAATAGTGACGTTGAGAAATTTGGTATCCCACAGTGAAAACAAATCCAGCTAACATTGTGTGATCCTCTAAACACTGGCAATGGCATATTCATACAGTTGACATGAAACCATGTATCACATGTGTCACAGGCTATGCACTCATTTTAATCTGTCAAGAAATGAGCAAGGCTGGCCAGAATCCCACTGCAACACAAAGCTGTGCTGCCTTGGAAGTTTTGTTGCAATATCTATCGGTATCTAGTCTTTCTTGCATAGTACAAATGCCTGTTGAACTAATTTACTAAAACGCATGAAATTAGCAAGTCGCGAAAACACATTACAATTGGATATTTTACCTCGTAAAAGCAGTATCTGATATCATTGAAAATACTGTTACTCAAATGATTGTACTGTCAATAGCAAAAATCAAGGAGAGGTTTAAAATGCAGTAATCTGTGGTCATACACATGAAATGATAGCAATTTCTTGAGAAATGTGGCGTCAACGTGTGCCGCAAATGTAGCCGAAGCTTCGATGTAAGGACGATTCCCATTGGTTTAAATTTTGAAACAACAATTTTGATTGGTTGAATGGTCCGAAAACGAGCACGTGGTAATTGCCGGCACTTGTCACGGCTGGATTCCGGCGCAGTGGGAACCAGATTTGTTTACAAATGGCGACCAAGAAACAAAAATTTTAGAAGCTAAATGAGAGGCATATTTGATAGTATTTTTGCATTTTAAACAACTAATAAGACTTTAACTGCTAAATACACCACAGATACCTTCTTTTCATAGTGTGCGATTCAAGAAATTTTCTTTGACTCATGTCTACTGCACTAAAATTGGACTTAGACTTGGTTCAGTTTCTGTGTCATTAACAAGTTTGAGCTTTTCGAAAAAGCTGGCACTCTTTCTCAGCATTAGATTCAGTGCATGTGTGTTATTTGTTATATCATTTGTCAGTGCTGATACATTAACTCAGATTTTGTCTCTTGGGTTACGTACAGTATCATTCAAGTTTCAACATTCGTACCTTTGAGTATTTAATAATGGCATGTGGTGGCAAACTTGATTAACTCTGTTGAGGCAGTAAATGGAAGCACATGTCAGTCTGACAAATGGTGAGCAGATAAGCCCAAGTTGTGATGCCTTAGCAGCTATATATTCAAAGTCGCTATGTTGAGATCACAATGAGTAAATTAATTGTTTTTGTACATTGCAGTTGCCGCGACCATCTATAAACAATATGTCACTACGGACTAAAATTAATGGCTTTACGGCCTGGGTAAATCTGCGCCTCACCCCTTACAACCAACTTCTTAACAATGTGCTTATGGATATCCTTAGTGGGACCCACATGAAATACTTTGTAGAAAGTTTCACAGGACGGGATCTCAAAAGATTGGAAAATATGGATGGGTATGACCTTTAAAATAATTTGAAGGATTCTGATTGTGGAGTCTGATTTTGATTTTAAGTCCTAATTGGCTGAATACTTGATAAAATATATTCATATTAAAAACTGTAACTTACTTGTAAAACCAGCTTATTTCTAACTTACATGTGAAACCAGCTTATTTCCATGGCTATTTATTTTTAAGTTTTGTCTTCTGCTCATGTGTATTTTGATGGCGTTTTGTTTATGTATGCAGTCAATGTAGATTATTTCTTAAGCCGCTGCCAGTTCACTTTTTTGAAGTGATTTTTTTTCATATTTTCTTGCTATCTTTTGTTCTTTACAATTGAAGGCTAGCAATTACTGGTCTGATATACATGCACATCTATTTATGATTCTTGCATCTTGAAAAAATATCTGTAAAAATTGTTTTTTGCATAGGCATCTCTTTTCGCATGTGCATTGTTTCTAGGTTATCCCAGCAACAAATGGAGACCAGAGTGGGGTGGGTGGTAGATGAGCTAAAGAAGTGTAGCATACTGCCAGAGGATACATATGTTGATTCACGTCTGTTTGCTATGAGGAGTGCTGATCATGTAAGTGAGCTGCGTCATGAGAAACGCAACAATGTGGTTCCCAAACAGGTCCGACACAAATCGAGCTACATACAAGCACAGAAGATAGATAGAGGGTGGAAATTTTGATTTTAGAAAGTATCTAGGAATTGTACTATCCATGTAGTGAAAACAGTGGCACTGATCAGTGGAAACAATGGCGCTGATCAGCTGCGAAGCTGTCTTGCGCCTTTGTTTTCGCCTATAGATGCAAAATGTTGGTTTTCTCATGACGCAGCTCAAATACGTTTTTCCTTTTGTGGCAAAGTTTACGTTGATTTGAGTCGTAAGTTCATAACTTCTCAGAAGTCTGAAGCTGATTTTTTGCTTCTGGGTTTGTATATGTTGATTCTGGAAACCTCTAATAACTGTAATATTTTTTATGTGTTGGTCACCAGTATAAATGAATACGAGGGGCGTTCGGAAAGTTCGAACAATTGTCTTGTCGATCATATAATATTCATAGTAAAGCAAAAAGAAATTCACCTATTTTAACTTCAACTTATCCTCTATAATTCGAATGGAGAAGGAGTAATGACGAAATTAACAACCAACAACGGATGGACAGGACTGGATGGTTTTATTGTCGACCGGTTTCGGTAATACAATTACCTTTTTCAAGACGTTTTACAAAGAGAATTTTTTTTTACTGAAGTACTAAAAAACGGATCAAAATAGTCACGTGATGTTATTGTTCTAAAAATAAAATGAAAGTGAAAGTAGATTTTATGTAGGAAGAAATAGGTAGTGTTGAAATTTAAATAGATAGAAAATTAATAGGTAAGTATGTTAGTTCTTTTTTAGTTGAATATTCCGTATACTCGAATTGGTTTGTCTGTCCTCTATAATTGTTGTGAAAACCAAGATGATGCACTAAGGCATACTAAAAATATGTTCATTACAAAAAGGTATGGCAAGGGTACCCGGAGCACGCCAAAGTCAAAACGGCGTTGCGATAACGTCAAACATTGTTTTAATCAAGTAAGTGATCATCACACATTCTCAGCATAATCACCACACTATCTACTCATTTCATCTGTCAGTCCATCCTTTTGTAATAAGTTTCCATACGCGTGTTTCCGTATGTGGTGAAAAAGCTACCTGTGTCTATTTTGCAAATGTTCTCCGCTGAATCACCAAATTTGCACAATTCTTAATGAAACAGGTTTCCTCTGTCGGCTGGTCACTTCTATGATCGTCATCAATTGATTTTATTCCTCTCTTAAAACATGAGTGTCATTTGTACATAAATTAACTGGGTTACATTTTTCATATTTTTCCAGTTTATTAGACCAGGCAGGATATATGTTTTTGTTAAAGTTTTATGAAGAAACATCGTAATTTCATAACACTTTGCAACGCAACGACACGGTTTGACGTCGTAGATCTCAACACGCAATATAAAGGACCATATCTTTTTTGTGGAAATTCAAATTGATTTGAAACTTTCAGAAAATAATGTTATATTGCCGAAATATTACATGGCGGTTCCATGCTTTGCTGATGTTCAACAAACAGCCAGAAATTATGTTTATTTCTTCAAGACTTTGTTTATAAAAATGATATTTTTCGGACTGCTCCGGGTGCCGATGATGACGTTGCCACGACAACCTGTATTTTAGGCTTTCCTTGTCACCTTTCTTTCATTTTTCCAGAATTATTTAAGAATGAGTGGAAGTTCACGCACAACAACTTTCTAGCACCTTCATTGAAAATTATGGGAGATATAACAAAATTACACGAACTTTCCGAACAACCTACGTAATCAATAGAGACTGCTTATATTCAAATTTCATTTTTACGAAAGTGAAAATATATTCCTATAAAACTGTAAGCATTTATACTGAAGCTTAATATTCACTAGTCATGTTTATTATTCATTAGTATGTGTTACAGTAATAGTTAATTATAATATTTCCAAATTACCTCTTTGCACAATATTTACAATGACATTTCAAACTCATTATAATGTGCCTCATTATAACACATTTTTCAATCTAACAAGGCCATGATACATATCCCAAATTTATTATTTTGCTATATGTTTATAGTTAGAAGTAACATCATTATAATGCATTTCACTTATAACACGGTCTGTTTCCATGGCCCCAAAGATAGTTTTGTAATGATACATGTATTAATATTGCTGTATGCGACTTCATGTTCTTTACAATTATTCTAGGTGTTTGACATGTTATGGCGACTCATCAGTCATGATATATGGTTTCTGTGGGAGAGAGCAGAATATTTACAAGTTGAAGATATGGATGTGCTCACACAAGTCCCTTTTAAGGTAAAGCCTTTTTATGGGACATAGGCAAACAGCATATCCCCATCTGGGGTTATTCTGTTTGCTTAGATGAATTTCATTGAAAAATTGAATAAAATTTGAAAATCATTCCTGATTCACCTAAATATGGCTCACCCAAATGATAATGATGGGCAAGTCCATTCGTTGTATATGGGTTAATCAGTGTAGCTTTGCTGTCAGTATACATGTTGTGACACACCATGTCACTCATGCTGTTATTCACCTTGTTATCATTGTCAATGTTTTCTGTTCATCAGAAAAACATGTCCGTGCAATGTATACCTTTTTGAACCCACTTTTACAGAGAAAAACTGGGGTTTGCTGGGGTATACCTAATTTTCTTATTTTTGATCCGAAACATGCATTGTGGATACTCGTTAGAACCACCTCAGTAAGTGCGAAGCTAATCAGCACCGTTGTTTTCCCTACAGTACATGGATAGTACAATCTCTCTAATTCTTAAATCCAAAATTCAAAGCTTCTAGCCTGCTTCTGTGACTGTACAGGCTGGTTTGTGTCGGACCTGGTAAGAAACCCAAATTGTTGGTTTTCTCATGCAAAGGCTCATATGGTTTGAAATTCCAGTGGACACCAGATCCACCTCCTAAGAAGAAAAAGAGCAAGAAATCAGCCAAAAAATCTCTGCTGAGTGGTTTTGGTGCTAGTGCAGTGGCAGATGATAAGTCGGAAGATGTAAGAACCATTTTACAAATATTTTTCCAGAAGATTAAATTGAGGCAGTATTTGATTATAATTGGAATAAAGGAATAAGGAATATTCCAGAGGGAATAGATGATAAACACTAGGGTAATTTTTCACTGTATTTTAAATTTTCTAGTGCCAAAAATTGGAAATTGAGTGAAACATTGTCCTAGTGAATAAGGAATAATTTTGCCTATTCTAAATGAGTACCCATAACATAGATTTTTAGCCGAAGGCTCACAAGGTGAGCTTATAGGATGGCCATGATCCGGCGTCCGTCCGTCCGTCGGTCGTCCGTCATCCGTCCCTCGTCCACAATTTCAAAGATCTTCTTCTCTGAAACCGCTTGGCCGATCTAGTTGAAATTTTATGTGGAGCCTCCTTGGGTAGTGGCATTTCTAGTTTGGTCACGAAATCCAGGTCACATGACCAAGATGGCCGCCAAGCCCATATATGGTAAAAACCACTCAAAAATCTTCTTCTCCAGAACCGGTGGGCCGATTTCCACAAAACTTGGTATGTAGCATTGGGGACGTCAGCCCATCATAGTTTGATAAAATGATGACCCTTGGATGACCTTGACCTATTTTACGGCAAGGTCAAATTTGGAAATATAGGCTTTTACATGGGAAAAAGTGAAAACTATGGATTTTTTGAAAACTCTTGCAGCCTGAGGCTTGAATAGTGGTAGATGCAAACAACTAATGGAGTAGATGAAGGTATGTGATTAATTTAGGTCAAGGTCATCTCTTGACCTTGGCCAGTCTGTCATCCATACACACTTTTCAAAGATCTTCTTCTCTGAAACTGCCAGGCCAATCAAAGTGAAATTTTATGTGGAGCATCCATGGGTAGGGGAGACGAAAGTTTGATTGCGAAATCCAGGTCACATTACCAAGATGGCCGCCAAGCCCATATATGGTAAAAACCACTCAAAAATCTTCTTCTCCAGAACCGGCTGGCCGATTTTCATGAAACTTGGTATGTAGCATTTGGGACTCCAGCCCATCATAGTTTGATCAAATGATGACCATTGGATGACCTTGACCTATTTTACGGCAATGTCAATTTTGGAAACATAGGCTTTTACATGGGAAAAAGTGAAAACTATGGATTTTTGAAAACTGATGCAGCCTGAGGCCTGAAAAGTGGTAGATGTTAACAACTAATGGAGTAGATGAAGGTATATGATTAATTTAGGTCAAGGTCATCTCTTGACCTTGGCCTGTCTGTCGTCCATACACACTTTTCAAAGATCTTCTTCTCTGAAACTGCTTGGCCAATCAAAGTGAAATTTTATGTGGAGCATCCATGGGTAGGGGAGATGAAAGTTTGATCGCGAAATCTAGGTCACATGACCAAGATGGCCTCCACGCCCATATATGGTAAAAACCACTCAAAAATCTTCTTCTCCAGAACCGGCAGGCCGATTTTCATGAAACTTAGTATTTAGGTATAATCTTTACCTTAAATGGCTCATTTACTAGAGCTTTAAATGATTTATATAATAGGGGTCAAAAGGCATTTTTTAAATTAACTAGCCTTTTTAAGAATGCCAAATGTTCTGTTGACCAATTTTTATTCTTGTTCGATCACACAGTAAAGCCGGTTTTAATGTATGGAGCAGAAGTTGTTGGCACTTTCAATAGTAATAGATTATGCAGATCGAAAGAGAAAACTTTAAAAGATATGTATGTTAATTCACCATTAGAAAAACTAAATGTTCATATGTGTAAATATGTACTAGGGGTCGGTAAAAAGACAACCAATATTGCTGTGTATGGTGAGCTTGGTCGGTATCCCCTGTACATAGATACTGTATTGGCTATAGTCAAATACTGGTTACACCTTAGTAAAGAATCTGAAACAGATCAATTACTTAAGGATGCATTACAAGATAATTATGTCATGTTTCAAAAGAAAAAAGATTGTTGGTTGAATTGTGTTTATATGATTTTAAAGGAGTGTAACCTTTTAACATTTTTCAATAATCCACTAGCTATGACTAAAAGGCACTTAAATGATCTTAAAAAGTGTTTGCAGTCAAAATTTGTCAGATATTGGGGGTTAGAACTGCATAAAAGTGATAAGTTAAGGACATACAGGGAATTTAAATCAATATTTGAGTTTGAAAAATATCTTAAACATGTTTCCAATTACTCTGATCGTAGCAATTTGGCTCGCTTTAGAACAAGTAGTCATAAATTACGCATCGAGTATGGTAGATATACTATCCCAAAGACTCCCATTGCAGAGAGACTTTGCACACAATGCTCACTGAATGCAGTGGAAGACGAGTGTCACTTTTTAATGACATGTCCCAAGTATACTCAACAAAAAAAGTTAAGGAAAATGTGTTTGAGGGCCTGTAATACAAGAACTGTTATATTTCATGAAATGTGAACTCCATATTATTATGAAGTGCCTTTTTATCTTTCAAATGAGGGCTTATTTGAGAAGATAGCACTTACAGAAGCTTGGAAAATCAATGTCAAAGTTGACTGGTCGCCCCTCCCTGTTTCACAAAATTGCCATATTGTTTGATTTGTGTATCAATTGTCACTGGAGCTTTTTCACACAATAACCTGTCTCCATAGACACATTTTCTCATGAACAGCTGTACAGTGCACACACTGAGGTGAGCAGACCTGTTGTAAAGCATTTTCAGCTCCAGTACCATTGTTGGTACCCAGAGGATAATGTCAGATGAAATCGCCCCAGTATCACCCTAGATTACCTACGTCGGAACAACGTTGAGGTGAAGGACTAGGCAACCCATCCACAAGACATGCCTCCCGCTGAACAAGTGTTACACATTCTGGGACAGTATGATATGGTCTGGTGTGGAATACTGGCACCAAAAACGCCATAGGCTCTTGCTGTATTGCTTCAGGAGGAAAGGAGGCGGATTTCTCAGCACGAAATTCGGCATATTGTTGGTCAGACTAAAGAATTGTCTGTTGGCTGTGGTACTTTGCAGCCTGATATTGCCATCTAGGAACTGATGCTGATACAGGAAAAGCAGTATGACATGCCTCAACATCTTGTCTTGTGCACTAACCCGTTGTCATGAGAAAATTTGTCTTCAAAGTCTATGCTTTTAAGGCAAGAGTCCTTATTGACACTTTTTACTCAAACCAAACAATATTGCAAATTTGTGAAAACGGGATTGACGACTAGTCAACTTTGACACTGTTTTTCCCAGCCACTGCTGATGCTACAACTTCAAATGAGACCTCATTGGAAAGATAAAAAGAAATTTTATAACATACTAAAGTTTACATTTCTAACTCTCTACTAGATTTATTGCAATAAGCACTTAAACACATTTTCCTTAACTTTTTTTGTTGAGTATATGTTTCTCAAAGGGCTCAGATTACTAAACATTTGAATAGTAATAAGAACATTGTTTCTCAGACTTATATGTCTAAATTTAACTGGCTTTTGAGTAATGAAGACCCTGTCATATGTAAAGATATTGCCTGCTTCATAACGGTGTGCTTTTCCCTTAGATCATAATGTTGCCTTATAGTCATGTTATTATTATGATTGTAGTTGAATGGACTGTGGTTGTCTCCCATGGATTACAAAATGTACTTTATTATTCTAGTCTTCTGTATTGTTATTTTGCTGTTCATCATTGTTTTTGTTTGTTTGTTTTTTCATTCTCTCTTGTTCACTTTCAATTTATGATGTCCTTTAAGGATTTTCTAATAAAGATATTGTATCTTGTATCTTGTATGTAGCATTTGGGACTCCAGCCCATCATAATTTGATCAAATGATGACCCTAGGATGACCTTGATCTATTTTACGGCAATTTCAATTTTGGAAACATAGGCTTGTACATGGGAAAAGTGAAAACTATGGATTTTTTTAAAACTGTTGCAGCCTGAGACCTGCAAACAACTAATGGAGTAGATGAAGGTATGTGATTAATTTAAGTCAAGGTCATCTCTTGACCTTGGCCAGTCTGTCATCCATACACACTTTTCAAAGATCTTCTTCTCTGAAACTGCTTGGCCAATCAAAGTGAAATTTTATGTGGAGCGTCCATGGGTAGGGGGAACGAAAGTGTGACCGCGAAATTTGGGTCACATGACCAAGATGGCCACCATGCCCAACTATGGTAAAAACCACTCAAAAATCTTCCTCTCCAGAACCGGCTGGCCGATTTACGCGAAACTTGGTATGTAGCAATTGGGACTCCAGCTCATCATAGTTTGTTGAAACGATGACCCTAGGATGACCTTGACCTATTTTACGGCAAGGTCAATTTTGGAAACATAGGCTTTTACATGGGAAAGGCGAAAACAATGGATATTTTGGAAACTGTTGCAGCCTGAGACCTGAAAGTTGCTAGATGCAGACAACTAATGGAGTCAATGAAGGTAAGTAATTAATGAATGTCAAGGTCATTTGTTGACCTTGACCCAAGGTCATTTAAATATCAAAATTAAAATTATGGTTTTCTCAGAAATCACTTGGTTTGGAAACTATTGCAGCCTGAGACCTGAAACTTTGCAGATGCAGACAACTTGTGAAGTCAATAAAGATGTGTGAGTATTCAAGGTCAATGTCATTTCTTGATGACTTAATACTCCAAGATCAGGCTTCAGGTGAGCGTTCTCAGGACCAATGGTCCTCTGGTATTGAAGAAGTATTAAAAATTATCTAGTACTTTGTTAAATAATTCAAGAAGTGGTAACTCCATTAAACCTGATTAAAAATTTTGACGGGATCCAAACTGAGCTGGGAAAGCCTTACACATAACACTCTCTTTCAAGAAAGTACTTCAAACAATTATAAATATTCTGAAATATACGGAAAGACACAAATACGGTAATTGAAACATAAATTCAGATAAAAAAGCAGGTAAATTTTTATCTTAATTTTCTTCTTTTGTTTGAAAACACAAGGTTTATGATGAGAGTAGCGAAGAGGTACTAAAAGGTATTGAACTAAATGTACTGACAGATTGTGTACAGATTGTGTGTATTTCATTGTGTTAATAACAGAACTATTTTGTGTGGTCGTTTTGAGACATTTCTATGGTTATTGTATGTATGGCCAGAAATGATGAAATACGGTTTGATAAAACTGTTGCTGGCAAAATATTTGTTTGTCTTCCATGTTTTTTGCAGGTTATATAAACTTTTCACAGAATTTGTATAAAAACCCTGTTTAAGTCAGTGGCTTAGGTTTTGAAAGAGGTTAGGCTTCATTGCACAGTGCTTATATTATGTTGTTGTGTCTTTTGTATTAGCTATATTAATCAGACTCAGAACACATGCATTATGAAAACACACCCATGCAATATAAAGAATTTTTTGAGATTGTAAAAAAAATCTAAAATTTCATTAGATTTTTTAAAATATTTTTCTTATTTTTGCTCAAAACATAGATTGTGGGTACAAAGAGGGGTACAAAGAGTACCCAAAATCTATGTTTTGGAGCAAAAATAAGAAAAATAGGTATACCCCTGCATACCCCAGTTTTTCTATATACAAGTGGGGTTTAATGGGGTATATATTGCACGTATGTGTTTTCCTGATGGTATGCATGATTGAATACTTGAATGTTACTACATGAATTTATGTGCATATTTATTTGCATGTGCACTGCTACATGTATTAGATAGATAATCTTGCATTGTCTAAGATAGTGAGAATGTTTGTTTGATCACTTGATTAAATACTCTGTATCCATGGTTGACAGCTACGCTCATTTCCAAATGTTCATGTCAGAATGCCTTTGTCGGGATGGTTAGTTTCCCATAGCCACGCTGTTCCTTGGCAAGTCTCCTACATACAGATTACTAGTACATAGTGCACATTTCATTCACCATAAAAACACAGAATAAACAATAGTATAACATGTCTGTGCAATGTATACTGTAATATAGTAAAACTGGGGTTTGCAGGGGTATACAATTTCTCTTATTTTTGATCCAAAACATAGATTGTGGGTACTGGTTAGAACCGCCACGATTAGGTGGTTCGAACATGTACCCACACTCAATGTTTTGATCAAAAATATGGAAAATATTTAAAAAATTTCAACTGAACTTGAATTTTTAGCTCACCTGAGCCGTTAGGCTCACAAGGTGAGCTTATAGGATGGCCATGATCCGGCGTCCGTCCGTCCGTCGTACGTCGTCCGTCCGTCTGTCATCCGTCCGTCTGTCCACAATTTCAAAGATCTTCTTCTCTGAAACCGCTGTGCCAACCAAAGCCAAATTTTATATGAAGCATCTATAGGAAGGGGGAACCAATGTGTATATAAGAAATCCAGGTCACATGACCAAGATGGCCGCCATGCCCATATATGGTAAAAACCCTTCAAAAATCTTCTTCTCCAGAACCGGTGGACTGATTTCATCGAAACTTGGCATGAAGCATTGATGGCTCAAGCGCTACAATGTGTATATAAATCATGACCCTGTGATGACCTTGACCTATTTTACGGCAAGGTCAACATAGGTCGCCAATGCATTTGAATGGGGAAAACTTTTAAAATGTCATTTAAAGTCATTTAAAGTGAAAGTCTTGCAGGAAATGGGCAGTATGATTAAATATTAATGATTCTGAAAAAAATTGGACCCCAGGGGCTCATATGCCCCCACCCCGGGGCAATATACATGTATATTACCATAATATTCAAACATCATCTCCTCTTAAACCGGTTGGCCAACCAAAGCCAAATTTTATGTGAAGCATCAATAGGAAGGGGTAATCAATGTATATATAAATAATCCAGGTCACATGACCAAGATGGCCGCAATGCCCATATATGATAAAAACCCTTCAAAAATCTTCTTCTCCAGAACCGGTGGATCGATTTCAAAGAAACTTGGCATGAAGCATCGATGGCCCAAGTACTACAATGTATATATAAATCATGACCCTGTGATGACCTTGACCTTTTTTTACGGCAAGGTCAACATAGGTCACCAATGCATTTGAATAGGGAAAACTTTTAAAATGTCATTTCTTGCAGGAAATGGGCAGTAGGACTGAATATTAATGATTCTGAAAAAAAATGGACCCCAGGGGCTCATCTGCCCCCACCCTGGGGCAATATACATGTATATTACCATAATATTCAATCATCTTCTCCTCTAAAACCGCTTGGCGAATCAAAGCCAAATTTTATGTGAAGCATCTATGGAATGGGGGAATTAATGTATATATAAATTATTTAGTTCACTTGACCAAGATGGCTGCCATGCCCATATATGGTAAAAACCCTTCAAAAATCTTCTTCTCCGAATCTGGTGGATCGATTTCAAAGAAACTTGGCATGAAGCACCAATGGCTGAAGTACTACAATGTGTATATAAATCATGACCCTGTGGTGACCTTGACCTATTTTACGACAAGGTCAACATAGGTCGCCAATGCATTGGAATGGGGAAAACTTTTAAAAAGTCATTTGAGGTGAAAATCTTGCAAGAAATGGGTAGTAGGACTAAATATTAATGATTCTGAAAAAAAATGGACCTAAGGGCTCATATGCCCACACCCCGGGGCAATATACATGTATATTACCATAATATTCAAACATCTTCTCCTCTTAAACCACTTGGCCAATTGAAGCCAAATTTTATGTGAAGCATCTATAGGATGGGGGAATCAATGTATATATTAATAATCTAGGTCACATGACCAAGATGGCCGCCATGCCCATATATGGTAAAAACCCTTCAAATATCTTCTTCTCTGAAACCAATAGATTGATTTCAATGAAACTTGGTGTGAAGCATCCATGGCTAAAGTACTACAATAAATATATAAATCATGACCCTGTGATGACCTTGACCAAGTTTATGGCAAGATCAACATGGGTTGCCCATGCATTTGAATGGGAAAAACTGTTAAAATGTCATTTGAAGGGAAAAGCCAGCAAAAAATTGGCAAATGGACAGAATATTGATTATTCTGAAAAAAGAAAACGGCCCAAGGGCTTCATCTGCCCCTACACTGGGGTTAAATACCATAATATTCAAACATGTTTATTGGTATATGCAGCAGACTCAGGTGAGCGTTTACAGGACCATTGGTCCTCTGGTTTTATTTTCAAAGCAGAATAAAATCTCTGTATAATGCATTGGCAAGTTTTCATAATAAAATAGAATGATTTACTTTTATAAAGAATTCACCAAGAGAATTTGATATATGGGAGGATTGGGTAAAACTAGTGCACATTTTGTTGTGTGAGAAAAGCTGGTTTGTTGTATTTGGTGCACAAAAGTTGTATTTGGTGCACAGGTTTTCACTAGGGCATGCTTTTGTGCACATCCTATATCTTCTCTAAATTTTTATATTTCAACTTTCAGTACTCTAAAATATGTGCACATTTCAACTTTTTATGTTGAAAAGATAACCAAACAACACTGGAAATAATGCACAAACACGTTAAGGAGGCATGTTTGCCTGCATAAATTTGCTTTAAGAGCAAATATTTATATTTGCTTTATGAGCATGAATGAGTCCAACCCTCAGTAGAGGACAACGGACTATAAAACGGATATGATGATGATGATGATGCTTTAGGACTTAACATCACGAAAACATGTCCATGTGATGTATAGCCCCTTGAACCCCACTTTTATATAGAAAAACTTGGGTTTGAGGGGGTATACCTATTTTTCTTATTTTTGATCCAAAACATACATTGTGGGTACTCGTTGAACCGCCTCGCCGAGGCGGTTCTAACGTGTACCCACAATCTATGTTTTGAGCAAAAATACGAAAAATATCAAAAATTTTCGGCTGATATTTTTTATTTTTTAAAGCTCAAAAATCTCTGTTCATTGCATGAGCATGTTTTCGTAATGAGCACTCCTCATGTGAACTGACAGTAATCAGAAGTTGACTATTTTTGTCATTGCATTCTGTCCATCCTCATTCAATAAATTAATCTAGAATTGGCTATATTTTCTCGTATAGGAATCAAGGTCTGCAAGTGAATCTGCTGAAAGTAACATTGATTTTGAAACTGAAGCCTCTGGATTTACTGGACAAGAAATTCTTACAGAACCAGAAAATATCTCGGAAAATGAGTTTGACCACGACAGATTTGATAATGATGTATTGCTAGAGCTGTATGAAGAATACCTCAGTCCAGATTTAAAAGCATCCGCTAGTAATATTTCTGCTTCAAGTATTCATGACAGTACTGAATTAAGTGAAAGCAGAATTATACAGTGTTACAATGATTTGAAACTTAGGAGTAGATCTATAAGCCTTGTTTATGACTCAGATCAAAGACTTCAAGAGAGCATAGATGATTTGGCACTCAGGACTAAAAATATGAGCCTCAATAGTATAGCAGACGACATAATTTTGGAGAGCATTGATGGACAGATAAGTTCTGCTGATAAAGAAGCAGCCTTGGCTAGAGCACGGGAGGCGAAAACGAGACTAGTATATCAGAATGCTATCACAGAGGAAACACATGATGATGGGGATAAGAAACTGATTAAAATCATTATTGATCCTCTGGAAGAAACAATTTCTGAAACTGACTTGGGAACAATGTCAAACCCATTCAAGTGTGGTACTCAGTTTTTGATGGCAAATTCCAGGGCTCAGTCTAGAGGAAGCTCAGTCTCATCACTCAAAAGTACCGACGCACCAATAAAGAGTGCCCCAAATTTGGCAGGAAGAAAGATTTATCCAGGTCATGTCCACAAGAAAATAAGACATAAATCTGTAACACAGCCAAAGAAATTAAATGGTAGTCTGAAGACAGGCAGAAAAAGAACCAAGAGTGCTACTGGAAAGCTTGAAAATAGTCCATCTAACGTAATGAATAAGAGGGTAGATACTCCAAAAACTAAGACCAGGTCAACTAAAAGTAAAAGTGCATCACAGATAAGTGCCACCAAAGCCAGAAGCAACTCTAAAATGAGTGTTGACTCAAATGGTAGAAGTAAATCGCAAATGAGTTTTTATGAATATAGAAGTACATCTGGGGCTAGTATTACCTCAGTAGGAAGCAGCAAAAGTGAATTTCATGAAGCCGGGAAGAAGAAGAAAAGGTCATCATTCCCAACAGGCCATTTGAATACCGGTCCCCTAAGAATCATACAGGCCAGGGGACTTTGTGGCAATTATGACTGCAACTTGTGCTTGATGGCAAAATACATGAATCAAAGACATGTAAATTGTAGATTTGGTGAAAAGTTTTTTCTCAAAGTTGATTGTCAGAATTTAATCTTTTGTCTTTAGAAAGTTATGGAAGTTGTTTGTTTGTTTTTTTGTTGTTTTTTTTTCTTTTTCTTATAGAAGTTTATAAAATTTGGAAATTTTTGTGTTACATGTTTATGTTTCAGTTTGAGTCTTCATGTGAGAAAAGCAACAATTTGGGTTTCCAACCAGGTCCAACACAAACCAGGCTGTACAGCCACAGAAAATAATTAGAAGCTTGAAATTTCATTTATAGTAAGAAGAGGCATTGTACTTTCTATGGAGCGAAAACAAAGGCGCTGGTTGCGTCTTTGTTTTCGCATCTCGAGATTCTTGGTTTTTTCTCATGGCACGACTCATTTAATTCTTTTTATTTGGTTTAGGTGCAGTAGATACAGGGTATTTGGGACACAGCAATGATTTCCATGTGTTAATATGTCTATAAACATGCTTGTTGTACTTGTTTGAATGCATGCTTGTTGGTTGGATGCACTTGTGTTTTGGTTTGGTGCTTTGACTTCATGAGAAGTGTTTGGTGTTGGCATGACTTAAATTGGAAAAGGATTTTTTCATGTTTGTTTAATAAGGAGATTATTTTCATGATTTACTTTGTTTTTAGTTATATTTCCTTGTAGTATGATTCCGCAATATAAAAAGCAGATTCCGTAGTTAACCAGTTTTACATTGAAGAAAAAAGGACAACATTTTGAAAATAATAAATACAGACACAATTTACGCTTATGCCCTATCAGGTTTTCTACTCATAATAATTGAGCTTCAAGAAAACTGAATACTAACCATTCAGAACAACTGCAAAAGCTGACTAAAACTTGAACTTTCTATACGCACAAATATGAAGGATTGGTGATCAGCTACATGGTTACTAACTTACTCTACAGCTGCATATTTGCAAAAAGCATCTGTTATAGTATGCATCTATTATTCTTTTTTCTATGTTTAAATATATCTAAATTATTTTCAAGGATGATTTGGACGAGAATTGGGTTAGGTTTCCAAATGCTGAGTATGTGAAACATTTTAAGAAGAAGAAGAGGGACAAAGCAGACTATCCCTCCCCCGATGAATGTGTTCTTGAGATGGTCAACTACCAACTAAAGGTATGTTTTGTACAGTCATATAAAATTAAATCATATAATTGTACAATTTATCAAGTTTTAGCCTTTGAAAGTTGATGAGATTCATGTTAAATGTGTTCGTATTTGAAGAATAAGTGGGACAAGGCAGACTACCCCACCCCTGATGAATGTGTTCTTGAGATGGTCAATTACCAACTGAAGGTATTTCATAAATATAAATTGACCCCCAACATCAGAAAACCAACAATTTGCATATATATACAAAAACAAAGGCACAGATCAGCTGTGCAGTAACTGCACAGCTGATCAGCGTCTTTGTTTTTTGCTACAAAGATAGTACATTCTCTATACTTCTTATATCCTAAATTTCAAGCTTCTAGCCTGCTTCTGTGACTGTACAGGCCGGTTTGTGGCAGACCTGATCAGAAACCCAAATTGTTTGTTTTCTCAAGCGAATGCACAATTGATAGTCATAAAAGTCAAAGTTTTAGAACTCTTACAAGCTGCTGAGATTCATATTAGTGTTCATATTTGATTTATTTTAGAGATGGGTAACATTAGTCATGTTGAACTCAGATAAAACTTTGGGTACAAACTTAATTTTATCTAGTGACTAAAAATTCTTTAAAATGAAATGGTTGATGACAGTCCTCACTTTTGTTGCAGACTGTTTTTAGAAAACAAATACAAACAAACAACAAAAATTATGGCTATATGGATTCTTGTTCAGATATAGTTTTGACAGTTACAATTGAAAGTATGTACAGCATATACTGTTAAACGCCTATATTAAGGATAAGTATGGCTAGGATGATTGACTGTGTCTAGATATTAAGGGGGATGGGGGGGGGCATACAATGAAATACTTGAAACCAAAATCTATTGTGATTCACATTTTGTTCAATCAATTTTCTTAGAAATCTAAAGAAAAAAGGAAGTTTCCCTCTGCTGTAAGACGATGGATTTCGAAATTTCTGTCA
This sequence comes from Rugalucina vietnamica, assembly GCA_964017185.1. Lineage (NCBI taxonomy): Eukaryota > Metazoa > Mollusca > Bivalvia > Lucinida > Lucinidae > Rugalucina > Rugalucina vietnamica. The sequence continues at coordinate 49,757,884 of OZ024878.1, read as the reverse complement.
TGTTTGCATGTGCCGTGTGAAGCATTTTAAAATCGGCACACTGTATGAAATTTAATTTAGCTCTCTAACACTTTGCTAAATCAAAACGTGTTGATGCTGTCTTAATGCATAGCTGAAACTTTTTACATTGTTTGTTGTCATTTTAAGTTTTTTGAATGACAAACTAATGTTACTCAAACTTGTTATAAAAATATGCTTCTTCAGTGGTATAATTTTGAAGTGTGTAATAAAGATTGCTTGCTTTGATCTGTCTGCTTTTGATTAAAAGGAATATTTTATCACTTAAAATTTTGAGTTTATATTAAGCTTCACTAATCGCTAAAACTTTCAATTACTGGCCTAGTGTCAGTAGTTTAGGATAGGCCCCTCTTTAGGGGCAGGAACCATGAAATCTTTGTGTTTAAGTTTGCTTGCACATATAAAGATTTGATATAGATTTTATGTAGATTTATTTTTGTAATCATGAAAAAACCGTATCTGTTATCTCTGATGATGATGATGATGATGATGATGATGATGATGATGATGATGATGATGATGATGATGATGATGATGATGATGATGATGATGATGATATAGCCTAGTTTGATAGATTTTCATTTTGTTTATTTTTCTTTGATCTTTTTTTTTTTTTTGGTCAATATTCATTTGAATACTGATTAATACATGTATATGTGTATACCTGTTTTTGCAGACCACAAGGGATGGAAAAGGGTTGTTTTGCTATGTAAGTTTATTTTTCCATTTGAAAATATAACATCAGAAAATTAATGAAATTCACAATAATCTGAAAACTTTTTTTTTAAAAAAGTATTATTTCCTTACATTGATGATTCTTATAAGTCTATGGTTTTCATTATCTAGACAGCAGACTCCATAATCCCTGGGTTTAGTGCAAAACTATTGTACCAGTTACCTGGTAACAATTACAATAGTTTTGCACTAAACCCACAATATATGAGCCTCCTCGTGGGAAAACCAACAGTGTGGTTTCCGAACAGGTGCGACTTAAACCAACCTGTAGAAGCACAGAAGCAGTCTAGAAGTTCGAAATTTTGGATTTAAGTAGAGGAGAAATAGTACTATCCGTGTAGCGAAAACAAAGGCGCTGATCAGCTTGGCGGTTACCGCGAAGCTGATCTGCGTCTTTGTTTTCGCCTATGGTTTTCCCATGGGGCGGCTCATATTTTCATAGGAACAGCAGAGGCTGTAATACTTACATAAGTATGCATGCAAAAACAAAATATCAGTTTGGGTTAGTTTGATAGTTATTTTGCATGTACGTTTGTGACTAACCCTATGTTTGTTTTGTTCCTTTAGAGTATAGATGATTTTGTAGACAGTAGAGTTCTATGTGCCTTAGTGAATTCATTTGTGCCAAACACCTTCACAGCCGACTTGTTGCTTAATGACAGGTATATACATTTACCGTAATATTTGAGCCTGTGTGTGAGAAAACCTACAATTTGGGTTCCGACCAGGTCAGATGCAAACCGAGCTGTACAGTCACAGAAGATGGTTAGAGACTGGAAATTTTGGATTTAGAAATTAGAGGAATTGTACTATCCGTGTAGCGAAAACAAAGGCGCTGATCAGCTTCGCAGTTACTGCGAAGCTGATCTGCGCCTTTGTTTTCGCCTATGCAGATTGTTGCGGCGGCTCATTTTGTATTTAAATGTTTGCTTTCAGTGTCAATGTGTCACATTGGTTTCAAAAGGAACAAACAAAAACCTGTCCTTATAATTGTTCTTAAGTCTACAGGAAGGCATGAATGATGACCTTTTGAAATGTCGGGATCCCGTTACTCAGTGGTGGGGCAAGAAGTCTGGGTCATAACCCCACCCACTCCTGCCAAGTAGTGTCCTCAAACAAGACACTTAAAGCTCCCCAAAGTATTGATTGATTACTGTAAATCCGGCAATTTTCATGAGAACTTAATTTCGCGAATATTCGCAAATTTGATGCCTCGCGTATTCAAGGTTCTCACGAATAAAGAATTTTTATAGGCCATAAAGACTGCAAGAGCACTCGTTCGCGAATTCATAACCTCGCGAATAATTCGGAAATAGAAAGTTCGCAAAATAAAAGTCACGCGAAAATTTCCGGATTTACAGTATAACCAGGATGTGGTGGCTCTGTTAGAGCATTACTGAAAATTGTTGAATGGGATGTTCAATAACACACCCAAAGTTTGATGTGAAGATGTAGACAATGACAGATGTTGCTTGTGCTTGCATGTAAATGAATGTTTTTAACGTAGATGGTCTATGTCAACAATATTAACAATGTCCCCTACCCTTAGAGCTTTTAACATAATGTTGAAGTGATTAAGGTTTAAGTTAGTGGACTTTCAAACCTTCAAGAGAGGAAGAGTAGTGGCTGAGTCACGGAATGTCAAACTCCAGATCAAGAGACCAGGGTTTAAAAAAACAAGTTGCCGCCAAGTTGTATCATTGAGCAAGGCACATTACCCCCAAAACAAATTTTACTATCCATGGAGTGTTGGCCCAGTCCCAAACTCAAATAAAAAGTTGCCTGGGACGGTAAACCACAAAACTATTAAACAAGCAAATAGAACTTTAAGAAATTATGGTATCCTATTTTACAGATGGACAATCAACATGGCGTTGAAGACAGCAGAGAAGATGTTCTATGCTGAAACACCCTTTGATGCAGAGGACTTAGTAGAGGTATGTAACTAATGTACATGTTGTTATGTCCCATTGCATCCATTCATTCAAGATTATCTACCTTGGTTGGAAAGGTTGGGTTGGCATATCACATGATGTGTAGCTTCTATAAAGTATCTGAAAGATACAATCAGATCAATTCAATTGGATTTCTGTCCAGGGGATCCATTGTTCAAATCCTATCAGGGATGTGGGATCTTTTCATGCTATGCATCATCTCTTAGTTACGAATTTCATATTTGTAAGGTCAGTGATATCTCTGAGGAGGGGTGCAGGCCATCCGAATGAAATCTAACAATTTTGAAAAATCTTGACATGGCCTTGAAAACAGCTGAGTAAAAACACCTGATGCTTAAGACCTTGTGACCTCTCCCATCCCCATTTGGCAGTGAATGATGAAAAGTGCTTAGAAGTCAGATTAAAAGAGAAAATAATGCTTGAATTATTTGCATACAGTCGACTACTACTGCTTTGAATCCTTATATTGTGCAGCATCATTGAGCACAATATGATCATCCATATATCTATAATTTTAGGCAGATCCTATGGCTGTGTGTGCGTACTTTGCCTTCTTCCTGATGGTAGCTTACAGATACAGACAAACTACTGCTGTGGTCAATAGAGTGGTAAGGAGAGTATTTGTTGACTTTTATGATGAATATGATGTATGTCTGCCCACTTTTGCAGAAATGATTGTTTTATGTAAAAACCAACACTGATCAGCAAATATTTCTACTTCCATTTCCTGAAAGCTGCTGGTTTACGTAAGTCTGTAGACAGTTACTGGTGAAAGAATGAGAACTGAGAATGGGTAAACTACTTAGGTGAAACTTTGTTTAGGATAATTGTCTATTTTTGCCATAACAATAGCAGTTTATAGAAGCTGTGAAGCAAGAAATAAAACAAACATTCATACATGCGATACATCTTTGAAGCAAAGAAATATGATTTTCCTTTCAAAATCATGAAGGTAAAGCAGGAAATTCATGACTTTTGGTAAGGAGATCTGAAAGTCCAAATAGGGAGCTGTATAAGATGTATCGGGAAATTCCAAAATTCTAAACAGGTTCTTTCCCAAAAAAGAGAAATCCCTCCAAAATAGGGAGATCCCTCCAAGTTAGGGAAATATCGCATGTATGCAAACATTATGTTTCTATGTGAAACTTAGTAGAAGTAGTGTTTTACTCTACCACATCATATACTCCTCTCCTTTCACAGGACTTTATCAACCAGTTGATCCGAGAATGTAACCATGAGCTTGAAAAATTTCCACCAATCATATCCAACATGCAGGAACTACAGAGACGGAAAGATATCAAAGGGGAACTAGAGAGACATAGACAAGGTACATTACGAAAACTTGCCCACGCAATATACAGAGATTTGTTTTCAGAAGAAAAAAATATGAAAATTTCATTGGAAAAAAATTTATTTTTTTTATTAAAATAATTTCCACTTGGAACATACATTGTGGGTACACATTAGAACCGCCTCGCTGAGAAGGGAATCAATGATAATGTCATTATGACATTATCTTGATGAGAATCATGGGAATTCCCATAAAGGGATTTCCCGATTTGAACCAGTATTCAGAATGTTTCATGTAGTGTTCATTGGGAATTTAAATTTTGAGAAGTTTTACATCTATCCTTAGACAATAATATGAAATAAGGCACTACCTTTGTCACGACCTTCTACTCCCATTGCGGAGATAATTTTAAAATAAGCTACATATATGACAGCTTCCTCATCCTGGTGATCATAGCTGACCATTACCATTATGGAAAGTTAGTTAATCAGTTAGTACAATGCAGTGCTTATTGAAACGTGACGGCGACGTAAAACTATATGGAAAGTTAATTGAATAGGAAGTGTCTCGGCGTCCGGTACCGGACGAATTAGGCTAGAGTCTCCACGTCCGGCAATGCCGGACACCGAGCCTATCCTCACTGGAATGGCTCCGTGTCCGGCACTACATTTTTCCAACCAGTTTCTTGGTTGTAAGTAGTAAAAAGTGCAAATAATTTGATAACTATCAATACAGTTTGAAGAATAAATATTTTTTCATTCGTGTTCCGCCATTTTGAAAAGGGGATGTCACTCTTAATTTGTTTATGTCTTGTGTAAAGATGAAACTGTAGCGAATTCAATATCATGTTGCATTTTGGTTGTTGAATAAAAAAAAACATATAATCTTGTTGTTGTTTTTTACAAGGACACTCTATCGAGAGGACGACACACTCAATGGAAATCGCTCATGAAATATTGACTATGTACTATGCCACTTTTACCTGTCCGCTAAGCCGCAGCAGTCGATATTGTCGCCATTTTGAAATAAGATAAATCATACCTGTTCGAGTTTTTATTAAGTAACTCCAAAGATTGGTTGCATTCAAATCGATAAATAAAGAAAATTAAGTGCACTAAGTCTACCATCATCATAACAGCCAGTTTTAGAACCAATTTTTAAACGAAAACCTTTCAGTTTAGGAAAAAAACGTAGGAAAAAGAAACCCCTAAAACAAATTTATGAGCCGTAAATTTCCCGGAAAAAATCGTCCTGACAAACTGACAGTGTAGCTTGAACTTAGGTTTTGCATATGTTAACATAAAGATTTGTCTTTAACATACAAAGTAAACAAAATAATTATTGGTAGAAAGCTCAAATAAAGCTGTAAAGTGTTCCAAAAGCGCCACCGTTGATTTTCGTTTTCTTAAAATGGTCCGCCATTTTGTCACGCGGACTTTGTAATTTCTAATAAGTTTACTACTACACATTTCAAAATATCAAACTCTTATATAAAATTTCCGAAACTTTGATGTATCTGCTTTTCATAAATATTATACATACTAATAGCACGCAGCTTATATCTAAGTAATCGGTTCCGATTTATGACGACTGTGTGAAAATTGGTAGCCATGACGCCATTTTAAGGTCAAAAATAGAAACAAAATAAGGGTAAAGAAAACCACTAAAATTACCTGTAATGTGATAATTAGGGGAAAGATAAATATGTCAGATGAAAGACAATTAAAAGGCCTTTAATCTGGTAAATGGATTTAATTGTTAAAAGGTTCTACCTACTGGCTCAGAGAAGATAATTCCATTCAGTTAATTCTAATTTTGAAACTACCGCTCGTTTGCCGGATCACGCGGGGCAACGGGTCGTTTCGGTCCAAAATCATGTCACAGTAGATATAGGGCAAAATAATCAGAGTGTGTCGTCCTCTCGATAGAGTGTCCTTGTTTTTTATCAAATATAATTGTCTATCAAATAAGTTCTAAACCGGTTTAAGCCCGCCAGTAACTTTGTGTTACTGATCGTTCCAAGTCGATACTTCTGTGGTGGTTCTTTTTGTTTTATGTCTTGGTGTATAAAAAAATTTTTGTGCTGTTGGCGCCTTATGTATGTTTTCATATTTTTAGTTAAGTTAAGGTAACTGAGTGGCCACCTATTGGGAAAATAGCTGCTCATTCGGCTTACGATATGTTTCATGGTATAAGTACCTGATTGTTAGTTTGGTTTTTTCCCACCTCGGTTTTTGGAGTGGGAATCTTTTTCTGATTGCACCTTTTCCTGATCTTTGCCTACTTGTACCTTTTTAAGCCCATGTATTTAACCTTGCGTTAAATGATGCCAATTAGCCTCTTTTCATCTTTAAGGTAGCTATAGCCAGCTAACCGCGAATTGCGCGGCTCTTTTGTTCCTTTTGAAATGATCTTCGACAACAAACGACCATTCTCAAGTAAAACAAACAAACAATATAATTACGTATTAGAAAACAATCCATCCATTGAGATGTACAATGCAAAAATAAATCATGTTTTGACCAGATCAGACACAAACCGATGATCATGCAGATGCAACTTATATGAACGTACCGCCTATAATTAAAACATGTATATAATATTTAGTTAAGCTTGTTATATAAAATGTTTCATTTATTTTCGTTAGGATCAGACACAAACCGGTGATCATGCAGATGCAATTTATATGATATTCGTTATAAGAACTTATGGTCTATTTTCCACACAAGTATATAACTAACCTTGTTTTATCATGTTGAACTTCGACCAGATAAGACACTAATCGGCTAGTATGCATAGGCAACATAGACGCATTCCATTTGCCGTTTATATGACCTATGTGATTAGAACGTAGGATCTATGTCTAACACATGCATATAATGTTTAAATAACGTTGTTATCATAAAAAAATGTTTTTATTTAATTTTCGACCAGATCAGACACAAACCGGCTAGTATGCATAGGCAAAATAGAAGCATTCCATTTGCCGGTTATATGACCTGCGTTAATAGAACGTACGATCTATGTCTAACACATGTATATAATGTTTAAATAAAGGTCGCAATCACTCTCTTGCATTTGGCAAAAATTAATTTCATTTAGCATGTACACGGGTATATAAGTTTTATTAATTTTGATCCAAAACATAGATTATGGGTAGCGAAGCGGTTCTAATGTGTACCCGCAATCAATGTTTTCAGCTTTAATATTAAAAAGATCAAATTTTTTTCTTATGTGTAGATTCTATATTACATGGGCGTTATAGCATATACGGAGCGAACAAATATCTTATATTTCTGTGTTACAAGCCCTTATATCAAACGACATATTCCGATTGGACAAATAGTCACTGTAAAAATCCAATATGGCGGCGTTCGATGTGAAAACTATCTAGCGAATTCATTTTGTGACACATAAGCCAGTATTAATCTGATTTATGTTTCTTTTGTTATCATTTACAACCAAGAAACTGGTAGGAAAAATGTAGTGCCGGACACGGAGCCATTCCAGTGAGGATAGGCTCCGTGTCCGGCATTGCCGGACGCGGAGACTCTAGCCTAATTCGTCCGGTACCGGACGCCGAGACACTTCCAATTGAATAATTAGTATAATGCAGCAGCGCATGTTGCAATGTCACGATGACGTCAAAAATAACCATTTCGGTTCTGGTTGACGAAAGATTTTTTTTTTCTATCAATGTACAGAAGAGCAGAATGGAACAGAACATTTTTACCACGTTCTACCATAAGAGCGACGCAGGAGCTTCGCTATAAAATTGATAGGTCAGTGTTACATATTAAATATTTAAAATTGATTATGCAAGCATAGCACTGATCAAGGTTAAATCACAAAGACAGAGTGTATTTTTGAAGCTCAATCTTTGCATATTTTTCTTACCTTGATCACTTTGTTCTATTTTCAGCTATTGAGAACATAGAAAAGAAATTTGACGTTGATTTTAGTCGTAAATGGGTCCAGCATGTTGAGCACATACAGAATGAATTGAGGCGGGAAATACGGGAGAAGATGAGGCAGAGATTTGATATTGTAGAAATACCGAGGAACATCACAATCAATGACTTCTGCCTCGCTGCTGTTATTAATCTGGTAATGCTTTAGAGTAACTACACATCTGATCAGTGCCTTTATTTTTGCTACAATCCTGTCTCTTCCTAAATCCGAAATTTCAACCTTCTAGCCATCTTCTATGGCTACAGGCCAATTTGAGACAGAGCTAGTTGAAACACAAAAAAAAAATGCTTTTCTTGTGTCACTGCTCATATAGTTCGACTTGTATAAAGAAATTGTTATGATAGAATTGTATGTCCACAGCATTTACAGTCGAAGTTCGATAATTCGGAATGCAAGAGACCACATAAAATCTTTCGAATGATCGAGAGTTCGAACTTTTGAGAATCACAAAAAAATCGGATATATTTGGTCATTTTCATTCAGACAATTGTATGGCCATATTTAGCAGCTTCAGTTTGGATGTAAGGTTCAAAGAAAGATGTGCTTGGATAACAAAAAAAAAAATCAAACGATGAGAAATGTTCAAATTAAAGTCAATAATTTTCAGTTAATTTTTAATCAAACTCTGTAATTGTTGCAATCGATCTCAATTAAAGACATCATTTACTCAATTTATGGATTGTCTGTTACCTGCATATGAAGCAGATATACCTGTGAAATCACTCGCGTGTGTAATAATTGATCTCGCTTTACAAAGAAAGTTTGTTCATCGTGCGTGACTTTGATTGGCAGTTTGTGACTTCGAATTTCAAGGGGTAGGTATTTTAATCAAAATTTCTTTGATCGGTCCATTTCTTTGATCGGTCCATTTCTTTGATCGGGACCGGCAAAATTGTTCGAAAAATCGAAATTTGAAAAATCGGTATTATTTTTACAATGAATAATAGCGGAAATTTTTGGGACTGTCTAATGTCTTCAAAAAATCTGATAGGTACATGTATGAAAAATCGGCATTTGAATTATCCAAATTGGACTGTATGTCATATGTATTGACAGCCCCAAACCTGTGGGTGTGAGACAGAGGCAGACTGCAGGGGAAAATATTTCGCTGGACAAAAGTCAAGGTCCCTTTATTCACTGAAGCATGGGGCATGGTAACAAATGACTAGTGTATTATTATAACTCGTAGACTTTTTATCTGAAAACTTGATTGCTTGAGGCAAATACACTGTTATATTTTACTCATTTACAGAGCCTTACAAATGGATCAGGATTTTACCTCAGTTCAGTGAAAGAACAATTGAGTGAAGGCAGAAGATTAGTACTCAGGCATAGAGAAACTGGAGAATTTATTGAAGATTTCACCAACAAATCTAAAGGTACTAACTGTTCCAACTGTTCCTAAATATGAGGTCACCAGATAATTTTGTTGTTTGTGATCTAAGATTCAAGCTATTAGATATTTTATCAGACATTTATAGCATTCTGAGCAGACTATGGTCAGAATTTTTCCACTCTAGTCTACCACAAAATAATAGTCACCAAAGCAAAAGAATCTAACTTGGATATCAATTTACCACTGGATTAGTGTAATTTTGTCCTATTTTTAGCAACAATCAAAGAAACTCTTCACCTCCCCGATGTCACCAGTAACATCATAGAGATCAACCCAGCCAATTACCCAAATTATGAGGTAATGCTTGAGGAAACATTGTTTCCTAGAATTTATGAATGTGTATCATTTTACTATTACAAGTGATAATCATACAGCTATAATGACAGCTTACTGTAAATTCGGAAATTTTTGTGTGACATTGATTTCACAAAATTCTATTTCTCAATGAGTCACGAGGTCTTGATTTCGCGAAAAAAGTATTCATGTAGTCTTTATGGCTTAAGCAAGAATCTTGAATTCGAGAGGCAATGAATAAGCGAATATTCACATAAAGTTCTTGCAAGCATTTCAGAACTTACAGTAATATGAACCATGCTCAGAATGCAGGCCAAGTTTCAGCACATCTGGGGCTCAAGAGTTCTTCAATTTTTGACACATAACATAAACATAACCTGCCTAAAGCATATATTGAATCAATGCAGATTCATGAAATCTAAAATTGATCACACATATTATTCAAATATTCATGCAGCTTCAATTTTGGCCATTTATTGACATAGTATTTTTAGTTAGTCACAAGTAGACATTTCATAATTCTGCATCATTTCTGACATTGTTAATGATTGTTTACTTTTCAGTTTTACTTTGAAGCACCAAGCAGAAACAAACAATTGAAGACTGGTACCCACTTCCTGTACCAGGTGTTTCCTGGCAACACCGTTACCTGGCAACGACTGTTTATCAAGAGTGCCAGGGAGGCCGAGTATGAAACTGTGGAAAAGATGATTGCATTTTTCAGAGAGCATTCGTCATTTATCAACTGTAGGGAGCCAAAGTCAGGGAACACTGCTTTGCATAATGCAGCTAGGAGTGGCCATTTTGTAAGTGTTATTATTGTAGCATTGCTCAAATGACATCTAAAAGATTAATCAGATGTACATAAGATATGACTTGCGTGTTTTGTCAAAACTGTAACGCATGTGAGGTGTGTTTTACGAATTTCTTTTTTTTTTTTTTTTTTCTTTTCATGAATTTTTTGTCCATGTTGGAAAGTTTGCAAAATTGTGTCACAGGAGCGGGAAAAAGAACGTGCCCGGACCAGGACTCGAATCCAGTTTCCCTCACTAACCATGCCAGCATTCTACCTCTAATTTTCCGAGCCTTTTGGTCGACCAGTTAACATTTCCCCTCTGCATAATTAGACTATTCCCTGAATCTTCTCGGAAACATGAGATAGTCCCTTTTTGCTGCTCGCAGCCCGAGCATGGACCCACACTGGCCAACAAATGTCACAGGGGCGGAAAAAGAATGTGGCCCGACTGGGACTCGAACCCAGGGTCCCTCGCTTACCGTGAGAGCACTCTACCACTAAGCTACTGAGCCACTTGGTCAACTGGTTACATTTGCATCAATCTCCATTTACCTAAAAAGAATAAACTAATTACTTTGGAACATTTAAAGTATTTGCAAATAGCAGAACAACTTCCAGTGAATGGTTTTACCATAGAAGGCCTAAAGAGGCCTAAAGAGGCAAGTATGTGTCATCTGGATATTTCTACCAATACTTTTTAAAACAATGAAAAAACAAATTAATATCCATCTATATTTAACTCATTTAAGCCTGGCGTCCCTTTTATGGGACATAGGCAAACAGCATAGCCGCAGATGTGACGCCGCAGAATGCGACGCCGCAGAATGCGACGTCCCATTTGGGGCTATTCTGTTTGCTTGGAGGAATTTCATGAAAAATTGAGATAGAATTTAAAAATCACTTTTAACACCCCTAAAAATGAAAGTGGACTCACCCAATTGATAATGATGGGAGAATCCATTTATCAAATATGGGTGTAAACTATTTCAGGACATTGTCAGATTGCTTCTGGAGAATGGAGCCAACATTGACCAGAAAAACAACTTCCGGTGTACTGCTCTCAACTTTGCCATAGAAGGTCTACAGAGAAAGATATGTCATGTAAGTGTATTTAATAGCGTGTAATTGTGTTTTACCATGTAAAATAGAAACACAAGTTTTCATTTATGTTCATGTAGATTGAATAACTGAGCCTTTTTTGTGTTATTCAATATGCCTATGATCTACAGAAGCATGTTATGTATGAACAATGAGTTATTTGTATAAATAAAAAAACACACACACAAAAACATGACATGTTTATTCAAAGCTTTTAAGAATTTTGACAATGGAACAATGATATGATACAGAGCTAAAACATCAAGAAAATTCTCTTAATATGGAGTAACATTATTTTGCATCACATATTATCCTGTATTTGATATAATTTGAAAGTACAATGTAATACTGATTTTAAATCAAATAGCACATCAAAAATTTGGATCACGTCTCTTTCAGTATTTGATAGAATGGGGCTGTGACGTCATGAGCAGAAACATAAAAAACCAGTCCATTTTGGAGACGATTAAAAATGATGATTTCAAGAGATTCGCCATGAATATCTATGACTATTACTCCAGCATTGTGCCGCCGATCATGAACGGTGATATGGCATTATTGGATCAGGTGATCGCCGATCATGTCTCAAAAAAGAGGGAATTCTGTTGCTTGAGAAGCAGGTTAGTGTTGATAATCTAGTTCTGATAAAGTGATTACAAGTTATACAGGTGCGCTGAAAAGTCAGTGGCCAAGCTGTTTGAAACAACAACAACAATATGGTTGAAAATCACAGTCATCTTTTTTTCCAGTCATTACCTGTAGTATGGGGAGCTTAAAGTATTTTGCTTAAGGAAACTACATGGCCAAGCTAGGTATCGAACCAAGAACCTCTTGCTCTGGAGTTCTGTACTCTACCATTAGGCAACCACAATACTATATCTATTAAAGGTAGAATCTAGTAAAACGTCAAGCTTTGTTTTGAATGAAAACCAGGGACATTGCTGGCTTAAAAATAGAAGGGGCCATTTCCAGAAAAATTCTCCTATAGAAACATTATCCTCTATCTCCTTACATTATAAAAATGGCCCAAACTTGCAAAATGAAGGGGCCATTTTGAAAATTAAAGGGTATTTTTGCCCATGACCCCTTCCAAAATTATCCCTGAAAACAAGTAAATAAGATTAAACAAGTTTAGCAATGTTTTTTTACCTTAAAGTTCATCTTTACAGGTGTATCAATGGTAGCACTCTACTACATACAGCCTGTTACTATGGTCATATGCCTGCTATCCTAGAATTACTAGCTCAGAGGGTTGACGTAAACCTCAGGGACTATAAAGGTGCCACACCACTACATAGAGCTAAGGACAAGGTCATCATGGAGGTTAGTATTTCTCTCATCGTGCATATACATGTATCTTTCATTTTTGCTCTTTACATTATGAAAACATGCCCATGCAATATACAGAGATTTTTAAAGTTGTAAAAAATGAAAATTTTCAGTAGAAAAAATTTGATATTTTTCTTATTTTTGCTCAAAACATAGATTGTGGGTAGCTCAGAGGGTTGATGTAAACCTCTGAGCTAGCCGAGGCAGTTCTAACGAGTACCCACAATCTATGTTTTGGAGCAAAAATAAGAAAAATCGGTATACCCCTGCATACCCCAGTTTTTCTATGTAAAAGTGAGGTATAATGGGGTATTTATTTCACGGACATGTTTTCCTGATGGGCAGCATGTCTGATGATGTGACATAAGATCTAACTCATGTCCTGTAGTACATTCTTTTATGATAATTTAGTCATAAGATTATTTCTTTGTCCACTTTTCCTTGACACCGATTCACGAACAGTTGACAATGGATGAGAAAGAATGTGCATTCTGGTAAGAGTTATGCATGTTTCCTTAAGAACAGTGTGCCTAGGATAACTGATTGTCCCTACCTGACTGTGAGCATAAAGCATTAAAACAAAACAAAAAAGTTAAAAAGAACCATTTATATGCTTCATATATCCAGCAAAAATATGTATTTAACTATGGCCATTCTTTATTCCCTGATATAAGAAGATTTTGTTTGTTTGAATGGGTGCTTAACATCCTAGTCAACAGCTAATGGTCATGTCGGAACGCTGCCTCCATTTTATGAGACTTCTACCCAAAATTAGGATGTCATGACATTCAAAAAGTGCTTCGAATATAACCACCTGACTAAACCAATAAGGCTTGTATGTATTGATAGTTTGACATGAACCACTTTTCCTGGGCAGGCTCAGACCTGAGCAGTTTACCAGTAATCAGATGGTCAGTCAGTAGGGAAGAAGCTTTGCCTGGAGGCACAAGCAGCCCATCTATTTCTTTAGGCCTCAATGGGCGGGGCCCGATTTGAGAGGAAAGTTGACAAACATTATAAACATATAACATTATAATGTTTACCATTTTTGTACCAGTGTACATCATATTTGTACCAGTGTAAATCATATTTGTACTAGTGTGCACCATATTTGTACCAATGTGCACCATATTTGTACCAATGTGCACCATATTTAAACCAATGTGCACCATATTAATACCAGTATGCACCGTATTTGTATCAATGTACATCATATTTGTATCAATGTGCACTATATTTGTACCAGTGTGCACCATATTTGTACTAGTGTGAACAGTATTTGCACCTTTCTTTCAGACACTGTTAGAGGCAGGAGCCCATGTGAACGCTGAAGATTCTGAAGGAAACACCCCACTACATGTGAAATGTTACGGTGAAACTAATGAACAATCTGAGATTGAGTGTATTCAGATTTTGTTAGAAAGAAATGTTAGTCTCACTATCAGGAACAGCAGGGTAAGAACAATTATTTTTCTTTGTTTAAGTATGCTTATGTTTAAAATATTTCCCATAAAACAGTATAATCTTATCTTTATGGGCTTCAGTATAATGAGGTTTTCAATATAAAGTAAGAATGGAAGGCACATAGCATGGCTCTCAAAAGGAGTATTTCACTGTTGGTCTTTTATAAGTAACCTGAATTTAACAGGGTTTCAATAATAAGCTCAACCTCTTCCCTAAAGGTATGGTTATGATGATATTGAGATGTACTCAAAATCAACTGTTATGGTCATGAATCACTTTTTTAACTTTGCTTCCACAGCAAGGCTTTTAAAGCATTAAAACAAAAGAAACAAATTAAAAAGAACCATTCCAGCAAAAAATATACTTAGCTATGGTCATTCTCTCTTTTCCCGTGATTGGAAAAGATAATGAACTGAAGTAAGAAGTAATATTATAATGTGCACCATACTTGTACCAGTGCACACCATATTTGTACTTATATGCACTATATGTGTACCAGTATGCACCATATTTGTACCAGTGTGTACCTTGTGTCCCAATTAAGTGAGTGTGCACAACATTGTACCAAAGTACACCATAATGTACCAATTTGCATTTTATCTGTACCAATATGCACCATATTTACATTGGCATTTCTCTCTATCTACTCACGAGTCTACACAGTGCTGTTTAATCACTCAGAAACTTGCCTGGCCTAGCAAAAAAGTTAACAAAAATACATGTTTAAATGGAAAAGTGTGTGATGAAAAAATACATGTTTAAATGGAAAAGTGTGTGATGTTATGATTTTGTTTGTTTCCAGGGCTTACTGCCTATCCACTGTTGTGCCATGCAAGGACGGATTGACGTCATGAAGATGATGATGTCACATGACCAGAATGATACCATAGCAACCGCTCTGAATAAAGAAGATTCAAAGAAGCCGCCAAGCTTACTGCATCTTTCCGTAGCTAATGACTTTATAGAATGTGCTGAATGGTATAATAAGTATTACGAGTGTATTATGATTTTGTATGCACCTTGTTCTGTAAGACTTAGCTGTGAGAAGAAGCATTTGGGTTTGTAGCTCAATATCATCTTACCAGTATCTACATGGTAGACAGTGAATGTTACCAATGTTGAAAACTCTAACTAGGCATATTAAAACTTAGTCATGTAATTGAAAAACATTTTAAAACTTTGGAACTGTTATGTAATGTTTCCATTTTAGTGCTTAATTTTTATTGTGTTTGTAAATTTTATTGATTATTTTGGAGGCAACTTTGAAAACCTAAGTGTGCACTGCAACGAATAGAACAAATACAACATTTTGTTTTCATTGCCAGGTTAATGGAGACTGGTTTCCACTTCAAGGAGAAAGAGCCAGACATACTGATGAGGAGAATATTGACTGATCAAATCAAACTGTGAGTAATTGAACATTTCATTTTAAGATTCATATAAAACAAGTAGAGCGGTGGCATAATGGTAGAGCATCGGACTGCAAATTGATAGGCCCTGAGTTCGATCCTCACTGTGGGCACTGTGTTGTGTCCTTGAGCAAGGCACATTTAATTCCCAGAGTACTGGTAAATACTAAATACCCAGGAAGTGATGGCTCTGTCCTGACATGACTGAAAAATTGTTGACTGGGAGATTGTTAAACCTCAATACAAACAAACGCTTTAGGAAGGGTGAAAACAGAATGAACTGGATGATGTATAGACTATAAAACTGCTTTCCATTTTTTATCAGAAGCAAATAATAGTCTGGCAGCACAGCCTGTGCACTAGTGCATCTATCTGTTTGCTACTGAGTATATTTTCTTTTGAATCTAGAATTTCAAGACTTAAGCAGTTCTGCAGTGCAAACCTATTGTTTTACCGCGTGTAGCTTTGTTTCTGGGTACATGACTTTCCCTAATGTTTCAAGACAGTCCAATGTTTCTGTGACAAAGTAGTCTGTGCTCCATTGAAAAAAGCGGGCTTTAATCATTAACTTGATAATTTACAGAGCCAAAAGAGCTGAAGCTTTGAAGTTTCTTCTGGACAATGGGGCTGATGCCAACCCGAAATATCCGGGAGGAAATACGTAAGTCTTGTTCTATCATTACAAAAACAGGATTTCATTGTAGAAAAACAAGAATGGAAGGTTCATATAGGATTCCTCCAATATACGAGGGAAAATCCAAAATCCAAAATAATGTGTACTTTTGTTGTTACTTCAACATACATAGATAAATTTTCGAAAAATATATACATGTATTGTGATAACTGGTAACATACGTTTAACAAAATAAGTTTAAACAATTGCACATTTCGTAGGTACAGCAAATGGGTAGCAACATTTTAAAACCATGGTGATGCACAGGTGGTGCATGCAAATTTTCGGTCGTGTTCTGTGTCATACATGTCTCGATGCATGCGAATCACACCAAAGTAAGTCCACAAAAAGCATGGTGTTGAGCTAATGTTGTGACCAGGTTTTAACTAATTTATGCATTTTGCATTTTGGAAATACGGTATAAATATCAAAAGTACGCCTTTTCAGTACATTTAATGCTAAAAACATTGTCGCCAGATACAGCTTGAATCTATGCGGTCACTAAACTTTCTGCGATTTTTGAAAACGCCAACAGGAAAACCTAAACTAACTAAATGTAGACAAAACCGGAAAGATCAATGAATAAATCAGTAGTGTTAAAATATTCCAGTCGTGATTCTGACGATAAACAGCATAACAAAGATGGAAAAGTAACGCGCAACACTGGTGACGCAATGTGTAATGCGCTGACCACATGCAGATGGCTGACGGTCAGGTGTTTTGTATAGCAACTTAGAGTGTGAATTTGTTTCTAGTTTTGGATACTGAAGGAAAATGTTTGAATGCAGAAGCACAAATAAGTAAAATTCTTTATCTTTGATACATGTTGAATAGATGGCTGTAAGCGCTGAGTGGGTGTTAACTTCAAAATGAATAAAAACGTCAACAATGTATCGAAATCAACGGTGACATGTGCCGGGTACACCATAGTGACCTATTAGTTTTGGCTATAGATTTTTAAAGGGTCGTTATTTTTTTCTGATATTTTGCAGGGATATTCTAGACATATTCCGATTTATGTCCATGTTATTTTGTAAGCATTTCATTGATCTGTATAGAAGCTACAGCAAAAGTCTAAGTTATTTTGGATCATCCCCCCCCCCCCCCCACCAGGGGCGGATGCAGGATTTCTGGAGGGGGTTCAAACTTAGAAAAGGGGCGTTCTTTTGCCTAATTTCACACAAAATCTCTTGAAATTCGCCATGAAAATAAAATGAGCGCGGATCTGGTAAAAGGTGTCTTCGGGCATTCAAGTACATTTTATGCTATTAAAGTTTAAAGACCTTTTAAATTTGAAATATTTGGCATGTTCTGATATTTATTTCATACAGCTTTAATATTGTAACACAATCCAGGACACATACTTTTCTTGTGGTCAAACTTTATTTGTATCATGTATGTTGCCATGGCAACAATTGCATCATAAGGACTACCCTCATTAAAAAACAGATACGCCCTTTGTATTGCATGTTTTATCAAAAAGTTTGTAAATTCATGCCTATGGCATAGTCTGTGCAGTAGTATAGATGTTAAACTTCAAAAAACACATTTTAGTCTTACCTTCTTTTAATTACAGTGATTTAAAGACGTTAATGTCATCAACGTCCAAACGTCATCAACAGTTTTATGACGTCATTTTTAGATTGCAGCAACTGCACACCTTTCAACGTTCATATCATTGCTTTTGTAAAGATAATCTCTTCAAATTTTCAGAAAATACTCGGAGAAACTTGGTCTTTCATATGTAATTAATATCATAGTTTTGATTTTTCTGCCATAAGACCCCTTTTATCAGATCTTGGCCCAAATAATTTGGGCCAAGAGGGGGGTTCGAGCGAACACATTGAACCCCCTCTAAATCCGCCACTGCCCCCGTATAGCCCAGCTAAAGAATAAATCATATTTGTATGACATCTTATTTTGACAGTAGAAAACCAAACATGTAAAAACTTATTAGTTAAGACAATGTAATGTCAGGACACTGTCTCATGACTCTAACATGCTGGGCAAAGAGATGGCCTACCTCTGACATGCTGAGCTTTAATACTGGTTAGCTGCTGTACACCGCTGTTTTTCTCCACCCAAGCAAATTGACCATTAACTCTATGTTATTCTTATCTTATAGGGCCTTACATTATGCTGCTGGTCTCAGTTTTCTTACCGATGTGTTGGAACTGTTTACTACATTGCGGCCATTGATACTAACAATTAGTAATGTTGCATACCACTATTTTCTCGTTCCAGGCAAATCAACCTTGTCATTAACTCTTTATGTTCAACTTACAGGGCTCTACACTATGCTGCTGGTCTCAGTGGTCCTACGGATGTGTTGGAACTGTTAATCAACTACGGTGCCGCCATTGACGCTAACAATGAGGAATGCTGCACACCACTATTTTTCTCCACCCAGAACAATAACCAGCTGGCTGCATGTGTTCTCATCGAACAAGGGGCTAATGTTAGACATAAAAACAATCAGGGTACGTAATCAGCTTATAACTATATATATCCATGATAGAATCATGTTTCAATAAATTAAATGTTTATGATTTACAGTTACGTGCCAAATTAATGTCCAAAACGTCGCAAACTCCATAGACTTCAATGTATTTTCACGTTTACAAGAAAAATTATCCTGTCTCTCCTGGTCAACATATTTTTATAATTTTGGTGTCATTTGAAAGGTAAATGAATAAAGCAATAAATAAGATTTTTGATGAAATTTTCTGACTTTGCATTTTTCATATACAACAATTTAAAACTTTTGGAAAATTTGAAAAATCCATTTTCCAATTGACGTCAATGGTGATGTTGCCCAAAAACTATTTTTACATTTTCTTTAAAAAATGGCAGCCTTGAAACACATATATAGAATTGAATGAAAAAGCCTTGTTTATTGCTTTATTCATTTACCTTTCAAATGACACCAAAATTGTGAAAATCGGTTGATCAGGAGAGGCAGGATAATTTTTCTTGTGAACGTGAAAATGCATTGAAGTCTATGGAGATTCTGACGTTGTGGACATTAATTTGGCACGTAACTGTAGTTACGAAAGCCATTAATTGTCATACAGTAAACACCATAAATTTGAATTTTCAAAAAGCTTTGATTGTTTCAGTTCCTGGTCATTGCTTACTCTTTATATTTAGAGGATAACAGCATCGCCGTAATACATGATTTCCGACTGTATATACGACTATATACCACCCAAAATGAAAAATTTGAATATTATCCCCATACTAATGTACTTTTCAACTATAAGCATAAAAAATCCAAGTTGTTTTTTGCATGAAACGTGACAATCACGTGACCACAAGCGATGTATAACCACTATGTTGCTCATGACATTTGTTTCCCGATGGTATATCGCAGAATATACTGTCGCAAATTTTTGACGTTATCCAATCAGAAGTGGCGTTACATTCTCATTTGCATTAGAATTAAATTTTCTTGACAGGTCTCACAGCATTTGACCATATTGTTGACTTCGAGGAGTGGATAGAATGTGGCTACTTTACTGATGATATCAAGGCTAGATTAAAAGGTAGATTATGTGAATTTTTAAAATACACCAACTAAGTTGAGTGGGGTATACTGTTTTCATGTTGTCCATCTATCCTTGCATTTATCTTTCTGTCAGTACATCTATGCTTTTCTGTTTCTTTAAATTTTGATGGAATTTCATGAACCTTTTCAGGTGTCCTCATATCTATGAGGCAAATACTTACAGGTAAAGTAATGGGTAAGAGGCCCGTTGTATTTCTGTTCTAAGTCCAAAGTTACATCCCTTTCAAGATTATTTAAGCTCATATGAGCCAGACCAATCAGTAGTTGGGGCTAAAACAGGAGAACAAGAGAAAAAAAAACACCTTGGCTTGTCTCACATGTGCCCCCATGGCTAAAATCCACTCCCGACACAGTGGTGTGATGATCAAATGATTAAGCATGTTTTAAAATGACTCTGATCAGATAATTATTGTGTGTTTCATAAAATTGTTGATTTTTCTACAGTGCAATTCACTTGCAAGTCTTATCAAAGCTATTTGTAAAATTATCTTTGCTGAATAATGTGAGAATGATCATGGAGTGTTTTAATCCATTTTTTGTTCTTTGCAGCCTACAATCTGAAGCATTCAAGAGATCTGATCCGTGCAATCTCCAAGAAGGTCAAGCCTCCCACCAACCCCTTTGCTCTCCGACAAGAAGCCACCAGATCAGCATACACCCTGAAGTCAGGGGGTGGGGGAATGTATGCCCCTGGGGGAATACCAGCCATCACCGTGAAGGGGGCAGGGTCCGCTGGGGGACAGAGACACAGAATATTGCCCCCACTGAAGATGATTGAGGGTGGGGGACATGTTTAATACAGAGAAGCCAGAGAACAAATCCCAGAGGTTATAAATTTTTCATGCTCAACTCATCTCAGCATAAAAATTATCCTGCTCATAAATGTTAAAATGCCAACAATCTTTGGCATTTTAGCATTTATAAGCAGGATAAATGACTAGCTCTGGCAACCTTAACCTGAAATTTCTACCAATTTTTGATATTTCAGTATTTATGATGGCTTTAAATTTCAAGCTCAGCTGGGTTGAGCATGGAAAAAGTTTTATAACCTCGGGGCGAGACAAAAAGTGTACAGGCCAGATTCTGTTAATTTTATGAGCTATAATCTTTGGGTTATGGCTTGTAGTCAAATTCTAGATGATTGCCATTGAATAACATATACTCTCCATGACTCATAAGGAGAGGAAGAAGGACTGTCGACAGAATGTTTTCACTGTCAATTCTGTATGAATCAATGTGCCAAACGTTGAAGTGAAAGTTTGGGTTTGTTTATTTACATTTTTACCAGCATCTCTGTTTATGGATGCACTGCTGGCATAGGTAAAAATGTGAAACAGAGAATTGTGTGCAACAGAAGATTTGTTACAAGCTATAGTGTCTTTGTTAAGATGAAACTTTTAAATAAGTTGTTTACGGTGTATTTACATTAACCTGTGATACTTTGTTGCTGACCATTAGGTGAGCCACATCATGAGAAAACCTGCCTTCTGAGTTTTCAACTAGGACCCAAGGTTATAAAACCTTTTTCATGATCATCTCAGCTGAGACTAAAATTTTTCCTGCTCTTAAATGTTAAAATGCCAAAAATTGTTGGCATTTTAACATTTATTAAAAGGATACATTACAGGCTTTGGAGTTCTAAGCCTTCAATTAAAATATATTTTGGCTATTTTGGTATTTATGAGATGTTTAAATTTCATGCTCAGCTGAGTTGAGCATGAAAAAGTTTTATAACCTCGGGACTAGGTCCAACACAAACTGACCTGTTCAGGAATAGAAGAATGCCACAGGCTTGAAATAGCAGATTTAATAAGAGGGTTTGGAATTTCCATGAAGGAAAACCAGTTGTTCTGATCAGCTGTGCAGTTATAACACAGCTGATCTGTGTCTTTATTTTTTGCATATATAAAAAGCTGATTTCCTCATGCTGTGCCTCAGTTAAGTCTTATAAGTCATAATTGGAATAATGGTATATTTTACAAATGGTAGGGTATATCAAAGCATTGTATTTTTGATATTTCTGAAATTTATTTTTCATGAGTCTCATTTCTGTGCATCAACTATTTTAGACAAGCCACAAAATGAGATTTTTTTCCCTCAGTCTGAGATTTCAAGTCATAATATGTGTTAAAATGGTGGACTTGATTGTAAACACCAAAGACAGTTTTCTTATGACTCATTTATGAGCCTGTGCATGAGAAAACCAACAATTTGGGTGCCAACCACGCCTGACACAAACCGGCCTGTACCGTCACAGAAGCAGGCTAGAAGCTGGAAATTTCGGATTTAAGAAGAAGAGAAATTGTACTAGCGGTGTAGCGAAAACAAAGGCACTGATCTGCTGTGCAGTTACTTTGTTTTCGCATATGCTGATTGTTGGTTTTCTCATGCAGCGGCACATATTTCATTCCCACAGTATCCTATATGTCTCTGATTCACATGTACATAGCCTTCAAAATAATTACCCTACTATGAGAAATGCCATGACGTCAATATTATTTTATGACTCTTTCTTTGTCCTTAACACTCTTAGTTTGTGGTTTTATACTCACTTTCGAGCACTATACTTGTTTTACTGCACAAATCTAGTCATTTAATATTTTTGTTATTCATTGTTTAAAATCTCATTTTTGAATGCTAGTTTTATAGTTTAATTATTTAGCTAATAATTTAACTGAACCCACTGCACTGAAATAGAAGTATTTTGAATTGGAATGCTGGTGAGAAAAAATATGCCATCAGGATTTCAGCTTGTTCACACACAAACCAGTCTATTCAGCCTCTACCCAGACAGGGTTTCGTTTCACCGTTTAGGCAGTAGGCAACAAAATCATTGATAAGCCTGCTCATTTGATAGAGCATATTTTCTCTTGGCCAGACTTAGTCATGACTGGTTATTTAAGCTTTTTTGCACAAATGACATAATATTTCTACAAAAAACATGTATTAAAATGATGACTATGAGTCCTAGATGTACTTTAAACACTTGTTAAGACATTAATACCAAAATAAAGCATATGATCACTGTTCAATTTGCATCTTATTTATCTATTGCCAACTACCCTCAGAAACCTTTGTTGCATTTTGGGTAAGCCGTTGTCCAGTTGTCCATGTAAATCAGGGGTTGTAGGTTTGATCCAGACTTTGGAATGAGACATTAAACCAATGTTCCATCCCACCTCCACATGGCATGAGCTGTTGAGTGGGATGTAAACTATTAGATCATACGACCATCCATTTAAACCACAACTGCACAGCTGATCTGTGCTTTTGTTTTCAAAACAGATAGTTCAATACCTCCTTAAATCCAAAATTTTATCCCTCTAGGCTGCTTCTATGACTGTACAGGCCGGTTTGTGTCTGACCTGTTGGAAACCCAAATTAAATTGTTGGTTTTCTCATGCAAAGGCTAATATGAGAAACAGAACAAATCACAACAGCACTACCAGCTTGGAACGATCACTTGCTGAGGGAGGTATGTCAGAGAGGATGCAAAACAGTATAAATCCTGATGACTCAACAACAGGTTATATACTGAACAAAAAAAGAAACGCAACAATAGGCCATCAAAGATTTTTAAGTTGAAGGGTCAAACGTTGATAATTTCAGGTCTGTTGCTGTATGATTCCAATTCATGGGATATTAGGGTATATCATGCAAAAAACTGATTTTCATTTCCATAAAAATGGACAGAATTTTTTGATGTCTTAAATAATGTAAATCATGTAAATCGGGAAAGATTTGCTCTGCGCATGTGCACATTTTTGAACCTCCAAATCATCAAGAAACAATGTCAGCTGCAACCTAATTAAAGTTCATGAAAAAGAAAAAAAGTTTTATGACACACAAGCTCATAATTAAAACCATCAAAATCCCTATATGTTTAATTGAAAGGGGGATAATTTCAGTTTTACTCCTTTTATTTCTTTAACATGTGAGTTATCTGCTGAGTGGTACATGGTGATTTTAAATGGGGGTCTATAGCGGATTTAAATCGTACCATTATTTTAATGCTTGCGCATGTGCACTGTGTGGTTTACTAACGGTCGGCATCGCATAACTCGCATTAAATCTGTAAATACTCATCAAAATGAAAACCTTGACATCTAGTGCAGAAGTAGACTAGAAATAAGTGTTTGTAAAGCACTATGCCCCCAACTGTGTGTTTCCTCTAACCTGGCACAGTTTATATGATTCATTCATTTCATTTTTCAATGAAAATCATGTAAGCAAACAGTGTAGACCTGGGCACAAATTGCAAACTTGAGGACTAACAGTGACAACACATGCACACTTAAAAATGGAGTTAAAATTTCACAATTCCGTAATTGTGTCAAAATTTGATGGAAAGTCCTCAAAAGTTAATCAGGTGATCTTCTCCACCCAATCGGTATACCAAATATGAACGCTCTAGCTAAAACACTTTTTGAGATATCTTGCACACAAGGTTTTGAAATTTTGTTTTAAAAGGGACATAACTCAAAAAGGGAACATGACTTGGACATGAAAAAATACGGGTCAACTTTTTTCACATGAGGAATGTGTAAATGAAATTTCAAGACCCTAGCATTCACCGTTTGAAAGTTACAAATTTCACCGAAAAGTGGAAAAATCAATCAAAATTTCAAAATTCCGTAATTTTGTCAAAATTTGGGGTAAAGTTCTCAAAAATTAAGCAGGTGATCTACTTCTCAGCCCCAACCAGTATACCAAATATCAAGGCTCTAGCTCAAATACTTTTTGAGATATCTTGCACTCAAGATTTTCAAATTTTGTTTTCAAAGGGACATAACTCAGAAAAGGGGAATAACTCGGACATGAAAAAAAATATGGGTCAACTATTTTTTTATGAGGAATGTGCATAAGAAATTTCAAAACCCTAGCATTCACCATTCAAAAGTTAACACACGCACACACAGGCAGACAGACACACAGACAGACATGCCCTTCCAACTTTTTCAAAGTTGGGGGCATAACCAACTTTTTCAAAGTTGGGGGCATAAAAATGCAATGATTTCTGTTTGTATCATAGTTTGCTCAAAATATAGTGGAATATAATTGTTGCATGTCTTTTTTTGTTCAGTATATATAAATACAGGTCAACCTCATGATAATTCTATCTTTGGGTGTCCATGGAAACAGGCAGTGTTATAAGTAAAACCGTGTTATAATGAGGTTATTTAATATAAACAGTAACAAAATAATCAGTTTGGGAGACATATGGTCGCGTTATATTGAAACCCGCACTATAGCGAGACGCGTTATAATGAGGTTGAACTGTATTCCCTCGATATTGAAACATAATATACCCATCACCCGCTGCATTACATACTTTTTTAACCTTATGGTAACACCATCCCCTTTGCAAAAGTGAAGGGATGAGTGGCATGAACTAAAAAGCAGGGCGTTTTCGACAGAGACTTGTGGTACCTGCTCAAGCCTCCTCTAAATAAAGTCGAGTAATCGAATGCAGAGGAAGCGTACGCCTCGACTGCACAACGAGTACTTCTGGATCTACACTGTTTGCAAACTGATAACCGTTTAAAATAAGTCCAAGTATTTTCACTAAAATTAAAAAGAAATGGTGCGAATACATAAAAAAGAACCATTTCAGGTATATTTGTAGATTTATTTACAATTTAATTATCCTGATTACATTTGTGTGTTTAATTAAGAAAGGTTCCCATTATCTGGCTAATGAATTAGAAGACATGAGTATAAAATTAAAACATTTAACCAATATCATATTTTTCAAGGGAGCTAAATATCTTTAAAACTTCCGGTATCTCTACCGGTATCATTGTTTTATAATGTAATGAGATAGGCGATAACATTTCTTGATGAGATTTTTTCTGGAAATCATATGGGCCCTTCCAATTTCAAGCTAGCGATATCCCTGTATACTGGACAAAATTATTCGTCACGTTTGAAAAACTCCATAGACTTTTCATGTTCACAAGTCTCCCCTGGTTAAGATATTTTCACGTTCTTGGTAAATAATTGAGCCGCGACGTGAGAAAACCGGTCTTCGGGGTTTCCGACCAGGTCCGACACAAACCGACCTGTACAAGCTCAGAAAAGAGCCAGAAGCTTGAAATTTCGGATTTAAGTAGAAGAGGAATTGTACTATCCGAGTAGCGAAAACAAAGGCGCTGATCAGCTTCGCGGTTACCGCGAAGCTGATCTGCGCCTTTGTTTTCGCCTAGGCAAAAATCCGGTTTTGTCATGGCGCGGCTCATATAAAATAAAGCATTGAATAAGGTATTTTTATTTACTTTTATACACGCGTTATAAAGCTGCAAATGTTAAAAAATTTGTGAGAATATTTTTGGAAAAGTGACGTTAAAAATTACTTAAGTTTTTTGCTGTATATGATAAATGCAGTGTCGAAACTTCATCAAAATATTTTGTATATTGTTTTATTCGTTTCATTTTAAAATGAGACGTATTAAAATATGCTAACCAGGAACGAAGGGATATTTTTCTTGTAAACGTGAAAATACCTTGAGGTCTATGGAGTTTTCATAAGTGACGAATACTTTGCCCACCTTCTGTACATGTACGAGTAGCACTAAAATGAAGCAAGGTGTTTTCAACAATGCACACATGCTGTCAAAATTAAATCTGAGAGGATTCTATTGTGTCGATTTAGGAATTTTGAGGAAAGTCGATCAGCACAAAAGAAAATCGTAGACGGATACATGTAAATTTACTGATTATACAAGATCATACAAGACAACGACACACATGGCACGCTCCCAAACACTTACTGCACACATACCATGCACACGAATAACATATTTATGTTACAAACTATTGTGGATTATAATATGCAAGCTTCATGCATTGGAAAAAAAAATGTTGAAGAAACAGGAAACATCACAGAAACGCTTATAATATGTTCCATTATTGCCATAAACACTCTTGTAAATCGCCATGTATGACAAACCGTACACTTTGTCAACACAAAAACTTTGTAATACTAGCGTTATTTTGTAGAAGCACGCAAACTATTCTGTGTCGAAACTGACAAGAAAACAAGTTTTCTCATGTGCAGTATTGTTAATGTGGCTTACACTACTAGAATTAGCAAATCTATCATGATATATATGTACATGTATATATAGATCCATGCAACTGCGCACATATTCGCATTGTGCCACAAGTTTTATATTCTTTACTTGCTCGAAGGGGTTAAGTAATATCAAAATAATATTTTGTTTTGTTTTTTTTTTTTTTTTTTTTTTTTTTTTTCTGACAGTTCAACATACCTTCCCTTGAGACCAACTTAATATCTTAAAATACGACGTGTTATCATGATGCAGAATGCTGCAACTGCTTAACTTGGTGACAGGGTTCTGGAACCGGCAGTAGATGTGTTGTCCTCGTTATTCTTCGCGTCAATTATCTTCTTCTCATCAACCTTCGTCTCGGTCAATTCAACTTCCCCATTCGGAGTTTTCTCATACACAGTAATTGGTCCGTTATCAGAACCCGATTTAGGCTTCTTTTCACGAACAGTTATCAGTACTTTCTTCACGACTCCTTTGTTTGTTTTATCGTAGACTGTTACAGCGGTGTTTTCCGGGACTTCATTGGGAAGTGTCATTTCAACGGGCGTCGGCGCTTTTCCATGATCATTCATTGGCGATCTTGAGATATTAGTCGAAACCAAATCTGTCGCAGATGATCTTGCAACAGCTGTAACAAGAGCAACTTCTTTCATATCATTATCGTCGTGCTTTGGAGCGTTTTCTAGGTCTTCGATGCTCAGTTTATCGGCACTTTTCTTTTGTTGTTTGTCCCCATTTGTGATTATAACATTATCAGTTTCATTAGTCACAGTCTTTTCTGGAGATTTCGCGCGCGGTTTTTCTGGCGATTTTGCCTTTGACTTATCGACGACAGCATTTTTGACTCCAGCAGCGACAATGACCTTTTCAGCTTCAGGACTCTGTGTCTTTTCCGGAGTTTTCGCGCGTTCTGGTTCAGCAACAGCACCTTTGTCAGGTCCCTTTACGTTACCCGCAACAATGATATTTTCAGCGTCGGAAATCAGCATCTTTTCTGATGGCTTCGCGCCTGGTTTCACTGCGGCGGCGACCAACATGCCATCTATATCGACAAGTGACATACTCTCTGATACCGCGTCAGTTGTTGTGTCTATGAGTTGGTTCGGTTCCGGCTCAGACACGACGTTCGATGTTTCCACGGTTTGTAATATACAGGTCTCGCACCGGTCAGACTCTCCGGCAATCAGGAGCTTGTTGTACTTCCGGTAGAATGCGATACAATACGGGAACTGCGCGATATCGGTCGTCGACATTCGTGACGGTATTTTCTCACCCCTCGGTGAAAGATGTTGGATTTTATCGCCAGTCATATCGTCATAGCCTGCAAGAATGATGTTTCCCGAGTTATCGATCACGGTTCCCCTCGGGCTGGTCATCCCGGTGTAGACAAACAGCGGTTCGCCCCTGGGCGTAACGCGAACCACAGCGTGCGCGAAACAGTCCGTCACCAACAATGTTTGTTTAAACTGCATCATCGAAGTTGGACTTAGCATTCGCCCGTCTTCAAATTTTGGAAGGGAAAACCCGCCATGCTTCTGACACTTTCTGTCGAAAATGTGTACTTCTCCGTTCCTAAACCCGACTGCGATATCTCCGTTGAATGACGCTATTCCCAGACATGGTTGATCCGTTTTCAAAATATCCTGATGAACAATCTTTTCATTTACAACCGTAGCATGCTGCACCCTTTTATCAGAGAGTGAGACGAAAATGTCAATCCCTAGAACAGCAATTCCCGTTGGTGCTCCTTTCAAAATCAAGAAATTACATGCGTCTTTGTCTTTTTGTAATAAGATTAGAAGTTTTCTGATTTCGTCGGCTAAAACTGCACTTCCATCGTGTAAAAATCCACATGCCACAACTTTACCTTTCGTCTCTCTAAGTTCTGTTAATTGTTTATTTTTCTTATCCCCATCAATGCAATTTTCTGCCAAGTATATGGGATGGTTTGTAATTTTTCCCAGATAAATTCCTCTGGCTGAATTGTCTAGATCATTTGTAATTATTTTACACTTATATTCCGGTTCAACTTTTTTCCTCTTTTTAACAACCACAACTTCTTTGGAATCAGCACACCCCATTTTCGCTAATTGTTTTCGTTTTTAATTACTGTTTAGAAAATGTCACCTTGTCTTTTGTCATTTTGAGAAGCTTCGAGAACTGTTTTAGCATCGATGTAGTTGTTTAGAGCGTCTCCATTGTAACTTTACGTTACTAAGCCCAGGATCATGGAATTTTATGCCAATATTTGCAATGAGGGTTTAAACCTCATGTAAGTATCGGGCTGGGTCAATATAATTTGAAACAAACAAACATCAAAGTATATAGCAACATAAAACAATGTGTGTCAACACAAGAAAATAAACATTGGGTGTTGAAACAAGGCACATCACCGAAACGATCGCCAGGGATGAATAGTTGAGGTTATTGACCAAACAATACATGTATCGTCTAAGCGATACTAAATGAGACTCTGCGTAAAAAATCAACAATCTTGGTAACCGACCACGTCCGACACAAATCGGCCTGTAGAGTCATAGAAGAACACTAGAAGCTGGAGACTTTGAATTAAGAAAGTAAAGGAATTGTACTATCCATGTAGCGAAAACAAAGGCAGCCGTGATCATTTTGAAATACAATACATGTTCGTTGTAATCTCCAATGGAAATGTCGGTATTCAAATCTAATCTAGTACGATAATGCTGAGTATAAAGTAAGACCAGAGGACCAATGGTCCTGTAAACACTCACCTGAAACCCGAGATATAATTATACCAATAAACTTGTTTGACTAGAATGGTAATATCCATGTATATAACCCCAGGGCTTGGTCAGAGCAACCCCTGGAGTCAATTTCTTTTTGAAAACATAAAACTGCAGTCCTTTTGCCAATTTACTGCAAGTTTTGCCCTTCAAATGACATTTTAACAATTTTCCCCATTCAAATGCATGGGCGACCTAAGTTGACCTTGCCGTAAAATAGGTCAAGGTCATCAAAGGGTCACGATTTATATAAACTTTGTAGAGCTCCATTGCCTGATGCTTCATGCCAAGTTTCAAAATCATAGGTCTTCTGGTTCTGGAGAAGAAGATTTTTAAAGGTTTTTGCTATTTATAGCCATGGCAGCCATCTTGGTCATGTGACCTTGACCATTTATATATACTTTCATTCCCACTTCCTAACAATGCTCCTCATAAAGTTTGGCTTTGATTGGCCAAGCAGTTTCAGAGAAGAAGATCTTTGAATATCACTGTAATATACATGTATATTGCCCCGGGGTGGGGGCTGACATACCCCTGGGGTCCAAATTTTTTCAGAATCATCAATCTTAAGTCCATTTGCCCATTTCCTGCAAGTTTTTCCCTACAAATGACATTTTAACACTTTTCTCCATTCAAATGCATGAGCGACCAATGTTGACCTTGCCGTAAAATAGGTCAAGGTCATCCCAGAGTCATGATTTATATAAACTTAGAAGAGCTTTAGTCACTGATGCTTCACACCAAGTTTCAAAATCATTGGCCTTCTGGTTATGAAGAAGAAGATTTTTAAAGGTTTTTTTTCTATTTATAGCCATGGCGGCCAACTTGGTCATGTGACCTTGACCATTTATATAAACTTTCTTTCCCCCTTCCCAAGGATGCTCCATATGAAGTTTGGCTTTGATTGGCCATGCGGTTTCAGAGGAGAAGATGTTTCATTATTATGGAAATATACATGTATATAGCCCCGGGGCAGGGGCAGACAATCCCCACAGGGGCTAAAATTTTCCATTAACATTAATCTTCTGTCCATTTGCCTATTCCCAGTAAGTTTTACCCATTAAATAGCAATTTACCATTTTTTCCCATTCAAATGCATTGGCGACCTAAGTTGACCTTGCCATAAAATAGGTCAAGGTCATCCTAGGGTCATGATTTATATAAATTATGATGGGCTTACGTCCCAAATGCTACATACCAAGTTTTGTGGAAATTGGCCCACTGGTTCTGGAGAAGAAGATTTTTAAAGGTTTTTGCTATTTATAGCCATGGCGGCCATCTTGGTCATGTGACCTGGACCATTTATATAAACTTTCGTTCCCCCTTCCTAAGGATGCTCCACATGAAGTTTGGCTTTGATTGGCCGAACAGTTTCAGAGGAGAAGATCTTTGAAATTGTGAACGGACGACGACGGACGACGCCGACGGACGGACGACGGAGCATGGCCATCCTATAAGCTCACCTTGTGAGCCTTCGGCTCAGGTGACTGCTAAAACGGGAGACCAGAAACTGAGAAAATGGTCGCGTCTTAGTTTTTCTCACTTTTTGTACATGTGGAATCCGGGGTGGACTCACAGCTGCAAGGTGCAAGTCAATCTCGCGGTTTCTTACAATACCGTGTTTTCTCCTAACAGAAATTAAAACTTCAAGTACACGTCACCTTTTGTCGCTTTGCAGCCTGGTTTGTGTCGGGTCGGGTGGAAACCTTTGAAAATAGACTTTCTCAGTTTCCCTAAATGGTACGTACTGTACATTCAAAAGTCTATATGTCAGATCAGATTAGACTGCGATCAACGACAAACTTTAAGTGTTTGTTCGGTGTATCTTACATGTATGTTATCATGTCGCTTCTTTTACACGGTGGTCTATCGAAGCTCAAACTTAGGGAACATGTAACATTTTCATGCTAAAATCGTATAGCCTAGATATGTGTATGTATAAACATCATACATCATTTTGACGCTGTTTACTTTAATGCTTACCCCGTTGTATGGTATACTAGTATTATTCTGCATATCCTGAGCATCATCCTCGTCATTTTAAGAGTGTACTTACGTGTATATGTAGTTACATCAAGAAAACATGTCCATGAAAAGTATACCCCCTTGAAACCCAATTTTATATAGTGAAACTGGGGTATGCAGGGGTATACCTATTTTTTCTTATTTTTGCTCCAAAACATAGATTGTGGATACTCGTTAGAACCGCCTCGCCTCGCCTCGCTCAAATCTATGTTTTGAGCAAAAATAAGAAAAATATCAAAAATTTTCTGCTGAAAATTTCAAATTTTTACAACTTCAGAAAATTCTATATGTTGCATGGGCATGATTTCGTAATGTATTGTCCCGAGATCAATTACGCAACTTACTGGAGAATAAAATCGCCGCTTTGACTTTTTTGCGGAACCTAAACAAAACGTCTTCAGTTCTTTTCTCCTGCTGCTTACAACCAATAAATAAATTTAAGAAACAATCAAAACCATTTAGACATAAAACATTCAATTCTTATAGGCACATGGTAGGTTTATTGCATTATTTAAGCATACATATGTTTGCGAAAACAACAACAACAAGAAAGCATATTATGACATAACATAGCATAATGTGACGCGACGCGACACAATGTATAACATAACATAACATTAAAATGACATAACAATGACAAGATGTGACGTGACATGACATGACATGGCATTGCATGGCGTGGTATGACATTGCCTGGCACAGCACGGCACGACTCAACGCGACACTGCGCAATAACACAACACAACACAACACAACACAACACAACACAACACAACACAACACAACACAACACAACACAACACAACACAACACAACACAATACAATACAACACAACACAACACAACACAACATAACATAACCGTGATGACATGACATGACATGACATGACATGACATGACATGGCACGGCATGGCGTGGCGTGGCGTGGCGTGGCATGGCAAAGGCACGATCAATGACCCCCCCCCCCTATCAATTACGTTAAACTTCATTCGTCACGTTAGGTTACGAAATGCAGAGCACCTGGGTGACCGAGGATGGTTGGAATCATTTTGTGAGGGTGCTTCAGTGGACCGCGTTCCGGTACCTCGTTGAACCGTACCGAATTTGTAAGAACTTGGTGACTAATCTATTTTTAGAACCACGTGAAGTCTAATGCTGTTTGTTGCTGTTGAAGAATGCCCTCTGCCTCTACAAAAGCCGACGTCCAGGCTCCACAGGATGCCCTGGACCCAATCAAAAAGGTCCTAACGGTTGTGGATAAAAAGGTCCGGAACCTGGAAAAGAGAAAGGTATCAGAAATTCGTTATTTTCTTCAAAAAATTAATTTGAAACAATCGCATTTTCGATCTGACCGAATTTCGGGATGACGCATATTTTGTTGTTGAAATTTGTCAAACTCAGGAAATAATCAACTATTCTCAGACATACAGAGTTGTGGTTATATATTTTGAACACAATGTGCTAACTCTTAGTTGAGAATTTCAATTAAGGCTCAAGAAATTCTTAAAAAATCACTTTTCAAAAAATGATGAAAAATCCAAGATGGCGGCCTCCATGGGAAGAAAAATAACAAAAAGTACACAAAGAGTCAATCCAGGTCTGCTAGTTTCTAGACAACCGTATTGTTGTGTGGCCAGTTTATTTGACCACAAGGGACATATTTCAATAACTATTGAATTGTTGACTGAGGGGAGAAGTTACACATACTTTCAGGGCACCTATTGTGTGACGGCGGGATAGCCTCCCTTGGTAGAATTTGTTGTAGACGGAATATTTCCATCGGTATTCCGTTAGACCTCTCCATACCGACGGAAATGACTTCTATTGAGCCCCTAGTCGAAAATGAAAAATCATCGAAGACTCCAAAGAAATTGAAAATTATGTTATGTTATATCTTTTCTGACTGATAGGACTTAATTTATATATTTTCCAGATGTAAAATGACGCAGATTCATAAAATACTTCGTGTTTCCTGTTGAATATATCACATACGTCTATAAATAGATAAGGGGAGACTACTGTAGAATAGGAGACAAAAAGTAGAAAATCAATTGCTTTTTGCAAATTTATTGAAATTCTGCAGGCTAACCAGATGTTTAGTAAAACATTTATGCATTTTCTTACAAAACATAACAAAAATTCTAAAAAATATCACCAAATAAAGCAGCTATAAGCTTCTTACGAAATCCATAATCTGTTCGACCATAGTTTAAAGGCACCCTATGCTAAGCTGTCATGGGAGAGGAGCGAGGTCACGAAGTGTATCGGAGTGCAGCTTATCCAGCTGATCTAAATTTGTTGGTGCAACATATTACTGGCATCTCAAGTGCTAGTAATATGGAAATTAGAAACTCAAAATTTTGTGAAGTTAGTGTCGCATACACAGTACAGTTAAATTCAAAATTTAGCACCCACCCAACACCTGAGGCCAAAAAAGTAAATGTCTTGTTTCCGGAAACGTCAAAATATTTTTTTTTTTTTAGAAATAATTTTTTGTATAGGAAAAGCATGAAAATCATTCAAAATTAGCCTAAAAATAGAAAAAAAATTCTCAGATGTCTCAAAAAAATTTAGAGTAGGCCACAAAAAAGTAGGGTCGGTAGGGTTTCCGGAAACGAGACTTTTTTTTTTTGGCCTGATCAGAAATTGATCGACTCAGTATATAGATAGTTAACCTCTCTTGGTGGATGAGCATGCTTTTCCACCGACAGGGTTTGCTGTGGCTTTGCTTGGCTGTTTGTTACATTTGGTGGCAGCGGTGGGATAATGACAGCTGCCAGACCAGGGTTGCCTTACCCATGTGTTTCCCAGGCCAAGAAGCGGGACGAGTCATCTCGGAGGGGGGAGTAATGTGACGGGATAGCCTCCCTTTGGATCAATATGTTGGTGCAACGCATTAGCGGCATATCAAGTGCTAGTTATATGCAAATTAGAAACTCGAAACTTTGTGAAGTTAGTGTCGCATATATAGCACAGTAAACCACTCTTGGTGGATGAGCATGCTTTTCCACTGACAGGATTTGCTGTGGCTTTGCTTGGCTGTTCGTTACATTTGGTGGCAGCGGTGGGATAATAACAACTTCCAGACCCCGGTTGCCTTGCCCGTGTAGTTCCCAGGCCAAGACTCTGGACAAGTCTTCTCAAAGGGGGGAAGTAATGTGACAGGATAGCCTCCCTTGGTAGAATACATTCGTGCAACGTATTAGAGGCATCTGGAGTGCTTGTAATATGCAAATTAGAAACTTGAAACTTTGTGAAGTTACTGTCGCATATATAGCACAGTAAACCACTCTTGGTGGATGAGCATGCTTTTCCACTGACATGGTTTGCTGTGGCTTTGCTTGGCTGTTCGTTACAATTTCATCCTCCTAGACGGAATATTTCAATCGGTGTTCCGTCTCCACACCGACTGAAGTGGGATATATTGAGCCCTTCGTCTATAAATGAAATTTCAGCAAAACAGCAAAGGAAGGTAAAACTGTGGTATTATAACTTAGGCCAAAATAAAATATATATGTGGTTCCGGTTACCCTACCTACCCTAATTTTTTGCCCCCGACCCTAAACATTTTATTGGCTTTCTGAGGAAAAATGCTGAAAAAGTGTCTATTTTATAAGGTTTTGGTATATTTTCTTCGTAAAATGTTTCAATAAAATAAAATAATTTTCCTACCTACCTACCCTATTTTTCAAAAACATGTAATAGGAACCACATATATATTTTGTTTTGGTCTTATTAGGTCTTTTGTTGCACATATGAGATAAATTATGTGATCAGTTTCTCACCGGACTTGTTGTTGACATGTGCTGCTAAAGGGCAAGGGGTGGTGGCCTAGTGGTAGGGTGTAGGACTCCTAATTGTCAAGTCCTGGATTAGTTTCCTACCTACCACTACATGAGGCAGTGTCCTTGAGCTTGTAGCCTGTTACTACCCAGGAAAAGTTGTCACTGTTCTATCATTACTGAAAAAAAAATGTTGATGAGATAAACCTCAATTCTAAAATGCTCAAAATAAATTACTTGCAGTATTATTGCATCTTCAAATCTTCTTGTAAAAAATAGATATCCTATTATCAGATTATCATTAGATCTTCTTCATTTTATCTTAAGTCAAGATACATGTGCATGTACGTTCATTTCACTCTGCCAGCCACTTGAGGCCACTAAAGAAAACTAGTACTGTCGAGGCTGTATGGGGTTTCCAAGTTTTAACAACTGTACTGGTCATAATTGTACATGCCCTGAAATGTATTAAAATCCAAAGGCCAACCTTGCAAAACAAACTTTAACAAGACAATGGCATAACATATGACTTATTGTGTTTCAGCAAAAGTTGGACAACTACAAAGAGAAACAGGAGTCTGGCGAATGTCTGGAACACGACCAGCAGGTGGGTTACATTATCTTGAAAATTCTGAATCATTTGCATTTAACTGAACGTTCACAAGGTGGGTCGGGTTATTCTGGCTCCGAAATATCATGAGAGAAAATTGCTCATTCAACTGTTTTTGGCGAATTTTTCCAATCATTTAGCCAATTTCAGTGAGATTTTTGTTTGGCAAAAAAGTAAGCAAATCTCTCACAATCTCCCCAGAAAATAATCCTTGGATTAATAAAATTACATGAACTGGTCATCACAATTTTACCATTCAATGCCATTTCTTTTGACCATGTCAGCATTTGTATATTGTGGTGTACAAATCCTTTAACTCTCCAGATGAGTATTCATGAAAAGAAAATGATCCAGTCAAAAAGTTCATGTGTTCTTGTTCAGCTTAGCTAAGCATAAAATTTATCCTGCCTGTTAATGTTCTTGAGCCAGAATGTTTATTTTAAGCAGGTTAGAATTTTGTGCTCTGCTCACTTGAACTTTAAATATAAGCATCAAAGCTATTGAACTATTTAGGTTACATAACATAGTTTTGAACACCCAAAACTTGTCTTTCGTTAATCCATCAGGATAGCAGTGAGCATGTCTGTGATTTGTATTTACCTCTTTAAATCTCACTTTTATATAGTTTAACTGGGGTTTGCAGCAAACATTAAAAGGTTTCATCTGTAAATTTTCATTTTTTGCAACTTCGGGGGAATCAATATATTACATGGACATGGTTTCATATTTATGACCACCCTTCATGTCTTCCTTATGGACAGATTGCGGTGGACCGGTATGGAGAGGTGATCCAGAACCTGGAGTTTGCCCGAGATCTTCAGAAGCAGTTCAATTCTATCAATGCTGATGTAAGTTTTTGTGGAGTCATTTTTTACAACAAAGAAAAGGGACAATAAATGCATGTGAAAAAGCCCAGCGGATCAAGAATCAGCACATTTTTTATCCAATTTGGGAATTACCTTTTAAGATTTGGATTTTTCCTGCTAATTGGCATTGCTTTAATTCAATTGGGTATAAACATTGGTACAGGTAACCAAGCCTAGTTTTATACAGAGAAAAAGCCCTGAGTCCTTTGTTTTCACACCATAAAGGATGAAATTCCTCAACCGTCGGGCGTCTAAATGAAAAAATTAAAAAAACCTCCAGCCATTTACATCTTTACCTCCTTATATGCCTAAATGCTGGTTTCCTTACTTTATGTAATCTCTTGTAGGCTGAGAAGCTGATGAAGAAGCAGGCAAAGCGTGAGAAGTCACTGAACCAGATCCAGGAGTGTAAGCGTGTACGGGAGATCCTCATGTTCCAGGGGCTTCTAGACAGCCTCGGCTCCGACAATGTGCGGAAAGATTTTCAGACGGGGAAACATGGTGCAATTGTAAGTTTTAATTTAAGCTTCATGGTTTATTCCATTTTGAAACTGTTACTGTGTTTGCATGGAATTACCAATGAAAATGCTGAATTTGTTGCTTTTTGGCAGAAAAGTTTCATTTACAATTTCTTAGTTCTAGGATTTATATGTTTTAATGGTTAACATCAGCAATTTTATGATGGAAACGGAAGAAAAACATCCATTATAATAACAATGTGAGCTTTATCAAATCCTGTCAAATATGTCAGATTTTAAGGAAGTTTTAAATATTGACTTGTATAGAGATATTATACTGTTCAATTTAAACTTCCAACAGTAAAATCTGGGGAATTCTGGGAGCTTTATCATAGTTAAGATACTGTTCTTCGTTCCTCCCCAAACAATATGATTACAGGGATTTTTTTGGCAATTTTGGGAAGGGGTCCTAGGGCCTTTACGATTGGGAAAATTAGCGACGTAAACCCTGAATTTGGGAAATTTTCAGAATACTCAAAATTGATAATATTACCAAGTTGACATAGTTTATCAAGCTTATGCATTTAGAATCATTTAATAATAACATAAAATACCAAGCTAAATAGCATTTCAAACAACAGTCAACAGAACTTATATTTCACAAGGAATTGAACTATTGAAAATAATTTTCAGCTGCGATTGGGAATTCTTTTCAACAAATTCATTAATTGGGAAAAAATTCTCCTAAATCTCATTGGGAATGGGGCCTTATTTCGGCCCCTGAGACACCGGAAAAAAAACCCTGGATTAGTTTTGATAAGAAATATGCCATTTGGGCTTTTCTTTGACAGTTTGATTTTAATGGTTTGATAGCAGTTTTGATAAGAAATTTGCAGTGCAGTGTTTTTAAATCTGTGCTGGATACACTAAGTTCGGGGATTTATTGTGCAGACTGTTTTTAAACCAACGGGGAGCAAA
The DNA here is from genome assembly GCA_964017185.1 of Rugalucina vietnamica. NCBI lineage: Eukaryota > Metazoa > Mollusca > Bivalvia > Lucinida > Lucinidae > Rugalucina > Rugalucina vietnamica. The sequence goes on along the minus strand of OZ024878.1, from coordinate 49,719,331 downwards.
CTTTTTGTAAAGTAAAAAATCTGTCTTTGATGCTGGTGCTTTATACTGGCTGGAATACATGTTTTAGTAACAAACCATTTTTGTTCTGTCAGGTGTTAACGGAAGAAAATCTCGACCAACTCGACGAGCTATACAAACTGATCAGCCCCTCCCGAGACGGTGAAAAGGACTACCACGAGTCCTTATCGGTTGCTGCCGACCATATCGTGAGCCTGATCGAGGCGAAGGAGAAATCCGTCGTCGGAACAACGTACAAAGAATTGAAAGAGCTCCTCGACCTCATTGCGGAATGTGGCTATTTCGAACACGTTCACGACGCGGAAGAGGAGGCAAAAGATACCGAACAAGAATTTGAAGTCGTTCATCGAGAAGATCTGCCGGCTCCTGAGTCTGAGGAAGTTCAGTCGTCGTTGCCGCCAGAGATCCTGCCAGAACCAGAGGTTGGTGTCGGGTACCAGGAGACTCCACAGCTGCAGGAAACCAGCACTGGGCTTGATGTACAGGCACAGGTATGTGTAGATTGATTGAAATTGAAAAAAAGCCTTTGAATCTTTCATTCAGGCCAAGGAAGTACTGTAAATTTAGTTTCTTAAATGCACTTTTCTTTATCTAAATGATTGAAATGCATGTTTTCTTTTAAGCAATTTTCAAATCTTCCCATCAATCCGTTGGTAAAATTTTGGTCACATGAGATCTTACTAAAGGAAAAAGTTTGCTCATTTCTTCATATAATATTAATTTTATGTTCATGCCTTATCACACATACATAACCTAGAAGTGGCTTTTCTAGCTACAAAAAACAGTATGTTTAACTTTAAAGTTTATTGACTGTCACAGCATAATCTTGACTTTTAATCTTTCTTAAAGCATTATATAAGATAAACAACAACAACAACAAACTTTTTGTTCTATCCACACTACAGCAGGTAGGCAACCTCCCAGCCGAGGCAGATTCGTTTTTCTCCGCCAACACACAGATGCTTCAAGAACAGCAGGAGGCAGCGTTGGCGTCGCAAGCCGAGATGTTCCAGAGGCCGCGACCTTTCCAGGAAATCGTGTCAGAAGTTCAGGGCAATTTTAACTTTCTCCAGGAATCCACAATCGACATGGAATGTAAGAGAGAATTTTGTAAGCCAACAATATTTTATGTCCCCCCAACCGAAGGTGGGGGACATATTGTTTTTGGTGCGGTTCCCGTCGGCGTCGGCGTCGGCGTCGGCGTCGGCGTCGGCGTCCGCGTCGGCGTCCGCGTCCGCGTAGCTTCTTTCTTACGCGATATCTTTTGAACCAGTGGATGGATTTTGACCAAACTTGCATAGATACATGGTTGGGAGGGGGGAAAGAGTTGATTAGATTTTGGTGACCTTGACCTCATTTTCAAGGTCACCAGCCCATGAAAACTGATCAAATTAGGTTTTCTGACGCGATATCTTCTGAACAAATGAATGGATTTTGAGCAAACTTGCACAAGAGCATTGTTGGGAGGAGGCTCAGAGTTGATTAGATTTTGGTGACCTTGACCTAATTTTCAAGGTCACGAGTCCATAAAAACTGTTGAAATTAGTCTTTCCAACTCAATATCTTGAAAACCAATTGATGGATTTTGACCAAACTTGCACAGAAGCATTGTTGGGAGGAGGCTCAGAGTTGATAAGATTTTGGTGACCTTGACCTAATTTTCAAGGTCACAAGTCCATAAAGAATGTTGAAATTAGTCTTTCCAACGCAATATCTTGTAAACCGATTGATGGATTTTGACTAAACTTGCACAGAAGCATTGTTGCGAGAAGGCTCAGAGTTGATTAGATTTTGGTGACCTTGACCTAATTTTCAAGGTCACGAGTCCATAAAAAATGTTGAAATTAGTCTTTCCAACGCAATATCTTATAAACCAATTGATGGATTTTGACCAAACTTGCACAGAAGCATTGTTGGGAGAAGGCTCAGAGTTGGTTAGATTTTGATGACCTTGACCTAATTCTGAAGGTCACGAGTCTATAAAACTGTTGAAATTAGTTTTTCCGATACGATATCTTGTAAACTAATTGATGGACTTTGACCAAACTTGCACAAAAGCATTGTTGAGAGGAGGCTCAGAGTTGATTAGATTTTGGTGACCTTGACCTAATTTTCAAGGTCACGAGTCCATAAAAACTGTTGAAATTAGTCTTTCCAATGCAATATCTTGTGAACCAAATGATGGTTTTTGACCAAACTTGCACAGAAGCATTGTTGGGAGGAGGCTCAGAGTTGATTAGATTTTGGTGACCTTGACAGAATTTTCAAGGTCACGAGTCCATAAAAACTGTTGAAATTAGTCTTTCCAACTCAATATCTTGAAAACCAATAGATGGATTTTGACCAAACTTGCACAGAAGCATTGTTGCAAGAAGGCTCAGAGTTGATTAGATTTTGGTGACCTTGATCTAATTTTCAAGGTCACGAGTCCATAAAAAATGTTGAAATTAGTCTTTCCAATGCAGTATCTTGTAAACCAATCGATGGATTTTGACCAAACTTGCACAGAAGCATTGTTGGGAGGAGGCTCAGAGTTGATTATATTTTGGTGACCTTGACCTAATAATCAAGGTCACGAGTCCATAAAAAATGTTAAAATTAGTCTTTCCAACGCGATAACTTGTAAACGAATGGATGGATTTTGACCAAACTTGTACAGAAGCATTGTTGCGAGGAGGCGCAGAGTCGGCTAGATTTTGGTGACCTTGACCTAATTTTCAAGGTCACAAGTCCATAAAAAATGTTGAAATTAGTCTTTCCAACGCAGTATCTTGTAAATCAATTGACAGATTTTGACCAAACTTGCACAGAAGCATTGTTGGGAGGAGGCTCAGAGTTGATTAGATTTTGGTGATCTTGACCTAATTTTCAAGGTCACGAGTCCATAAAAAATGTTGAAATTAATCTTTCCAACTCGATAACTTGTAAACCAATTGATGGATTTTGACCAAACTTGCACAGAAGCATTGTTGCGAGAAGGCTCAGAGTTGATTAGATTTCGGTGACCTTGACCTAATTTTCAAGGTCACGAGTCCATAAAAAAATGTTGAAATTAGTCTTTTCACTGCAATATCTTGTAAACCAGTTGATGGATTTTGACCAAACTTGCACAGAAGCATTGTTTGGAGGAGGCTCAAAGTTGATTAGATTTTGATGACCTTGACCTGATTTCCAAGGTCACGGGTCCATAAAAACTGTTGAAATTAGTTTTTCCGATACGATATCTTGTAAACTAATTGATGGATTTTGACCAAACTTGCTCAGAAGCATTGTTGTGAGGAGGTTCAGAGTTTATAAGAATTTGGTGATTGTGACCCAATTTTAGACAGGGTCCAAAACAAGTTTAAACTATCACACCTTACATGGTGTCTTCCCTAGAAAAACTTCATATCACAAGGTAACTACACTTCAATTACTAAACGGTTGGGGGGACATAGTTTTCCTCAGAAAACATTGTTTTAATATATAGGGTATATTCAAGGGATTCAACATTGCAGTTTGGTCTGTTTTTTATCGCACCTGCCAAATGAAAATCCATGTGGAGTGAAACAGATTGTTGTATGCCTTTTGTTTATAGGCATAATTAGCCTATAAAACCTCTAAAAGTATTCTATTCTATTCTATTCTATTCTATTCTATTCTATTCTATTCTTAGCCTATTTGTGTGAAAATTTTCTGATAAATTGCTAAGTACACATAGCTTTATACACACTTCTCCTGTTTAAGCTTCATCTAGGCCTGCAATATAATGTCTGATTTAAGATTTGATGTTACTCTAAAACAGCTGGAAAGAATTCTGAAATTTTATGAATTTGTAATTGTTTTACCACTTGGTTAATGGAAGCAATGCAAATTGGAGTTATATCTATATATAAGTGTAAGTGAAAGTGTTCTGAAGATGTTCTAATTTCTGTTCACAGCTCCGCACATGGACCCAGCAGTTGTTGCGGCTCACCCGATGCCGACTGCCCCTCCTATGGCTCGACCCCCATCAACACACACCCCAGAGTCCCTGGCACAGTCCGGCTTCGGGGCATCCTACGGTGAACAACAGACCCTCGACACGGACCCTCAGAGTGTGGACCCTTCAATCATTTCACAACAGACAAGCACCACGGTGCAATCACAAGACTTCACAAACTCAAGTTTCGGACAAAGTGCGCGAACACAACAAACAATGCAAGCGGATAATATGTTTTCAAACGCGGTGTCAGACAATAGTGCAGGAGCCGTGTCTCATTCTGTGTTAGGACAGAGCGGTGCGGACTCTACACTGTCACAATATGAAATTCCACCACAAATTCCTATGCCACCAGGACATGATTCTGCGCAGGTAGGTCTAGTGTAATGGATTCCAGTCAAAGATGCGGCTATGGCTTAAAAAGGAAAAGGGAGATCCACATTGCCAATCATACGAAGATTCAAGATAAATAAATTTTATCATACAGATCTAGCTATAAATACATGTATTGAATGATTAAATAAGGGATGAAAGCAGAGTAACTTGTGTTCAGATATATCCATTATATATATCAATGGGCTGTGCCTTTTAATATTTTTATGTAATTGATAATGACTTTGGCAGAAAAAGTGGAAAATATCAACTTCAAATAAGTTGCCTAAAACTATGAAAAATCTTAAGTTAATTTAGCAAAATGTGCAAAGTAGGTGTTTAAGAAATGTTAATGAAGTTAAAAATACTATTATTGTATAATTTGGTTCCCTTCAGGCCAGTTCACAGTCGCAGAATGAGAAGAAGGCATATCCCATGAATCCCAATGCCAACGTATTCCAGTCCCAGATCTATAATCAGAATGAGGATGGCATTGAGGAGGACGAGACTGGAGACAACAAATCAAATGATACGTCCAATTTCCAAGGTAAGAACAGAGATTTTAAGTCCAAATTCCAAGTTTCTGTAAATTCAGAAACTTTTTTGGCTTTTTTTTTCAGGAATTATCTTTTTCTGAATTATTCGCGGGGTCGTGTATTTGCAAACAAGTGTTTGTATAGTCTTTAACGCTTATAGGGATCCTTTATTTGAGAGAATCTTGAATTTTTGAGGCAATGAATTTTGCACATTTTCACGAAAATTGCATCGAAGTTTCTTCAAAGGGTGGTCGGGTTGGAATATGGGCCCCCACCCATTGGGGCCTAGGAGAAATTGATGGGCTGTGCCTCCAGGCAAAGCTTCTAAACTACTGGCCGACCATCTGATTACTGGTTAACCGCTCAAGTCTGAGCCTGCCAAGGAAAAGTGGTTTAGTCAAAGCATCCATACATATAAACTGTATTGGTTTGCTTGGGTGGCAATATTTGTGAGCACATTTTGAGTGTCGTGACATCCTAATGTTGGGTAAAAGTCCCATAAATTGGAGGCAACGTCCCAACGTGACCATTGCTGTTGACTGGGATGTAAAGCATCAATTCAAACAAACAAACAAATAAATTTCTTCATGAAGGTATTTTAGGACCATTCTTCAGTTGATGCAAGAAGAGCATTTTGAATCATTGTTCACCTGCTTCTTAGCAGCATGCCCAAGAACAGCTTGGCTAAGATTACTGACAATTCAAACTCGACCTTAGCTGGACGTAATCAATTAATCAAAACTGAGAACTACATGTATACTGAGTTCCACAGCCAACGCAACTCGTCATTAAATTTTGAATAAATTTTTGAATTTCAGTCGATTCATCCGAAATTCCGAATATACGTAGTCAAACCATTTTCAAAGACAACCTGTGAAAATCAGCCGTCAAACTTTTTTCGTTCGCCTACAATTGCCTAAAAACTGGCGAAGGGGTTATTTTGAAAAATGAAGAAAATCAGCGATTTTAATGAATTTCTTGCTAAACTGTGCAAACCACCCTACTCTAAAGCAACAAAACACACTGCAAAACGACTTTCCCATAGCTGCAATACGCCTTATTCAATAAGGCTAGGTGGCCAACACAAAATAAAGAATATGGTTGACATCTGCATTGACGTCGACCATGTGACCAAGTGACGTTGAACGCCTAAAAACAAGCTTTTTTCGGGTACTGGAAATCATTGCTAATTTCTGGCGTTGAGCCCTGGGTATCAATATTGGTATTGCCATACTCATCGGACGATCGTCCAAGATTTGAATCGGGTGAATTGTTTTGAAAAATTTTGATCACGCGCGCGGGGCACGGAAAATGCAGTTTTGTACCCTGGGGCGCGTTCCCGCGCATGCGCACTAAAATCTCAGATTTGATAACGCACAAAGATTTTCGAGTCATTTTAACGATGATCGGGCACAAAAGTTTTCACATTATAAAACAGTTTAAAAGAAGGGAGGAAAAAATAAAGTTGCGTTGGCTGTGGAACTCAGTATAAGTTAAGTAACTGATGGTTGGCCAGAATTTTGTTGCTTAAATTGTTTGTTCTAATGTTTTGCATGTCAGTTTCCTTGTTGCTGATGCCAAAATTATTCACATGATTTTCTAGGAGGCACCTATACCAACAGCAGTAGTAATTACCGTGACAACCAGCGAGGTGGACGTGGTGGTTACCGTGGCGACCGAGGTGGGAGGGGCCGTGGTGGAATGAGCAACGGTTACTCAAGAGGGGGACGAGGGGGTGAGAGAAATTATGGTGGTGGTAAGTTAGAGAATGTAGGAGTTAAAGAATTCTTAATGCATATAGATCATAACCTCATTATAACATGGTTTTACTTACAACATGGTTTTCTTTTTGTGGAACCCAAAGATAGTGTTATGAATAATGAGGTTGTCCCGTACTTACATAATGAGGTTGTCCCGTAGTTACATGTTTATAACCAATTTTATCTTACTAAATGGATTGTGATTTGAATCATATTTCAAAGTCTGCTGGTTTAAACAGCTTTTATTGTAAGGTGTGTAAAGGCAAAGTGAGCTGCGCCGTGAGAAACCCGGATTTCTGCCTAGGCGAAAACAAAGGTGCAGATCAGCTTCGCAGTAACAGCGCCTTTGTTTTCGCTACACGATTAGTACAATCCCTCTTCTCCCTTTATCCGAAATTTCAAGCTTCTAGCTGTCTTCTGTGACTGTACAGGCTGGTTTATGTAGGACCTGGTAGGAAACCCAATTTGTTGGTTTTCTCATGCACAGGCTCAAATAGTATTGATTTTTTGTCACAGGTGGCTACAACCAAGGTGGCTACAACCAGAGAAACGACTACAACCGGTCAGAGGGTGGTTACCGTGGCTATAGGGGAGATAACTACAACCGTGACAGAGACGGCGGCGGGTTCAAGAGGGGAGGTGGAGCACCACGGGGAGGTGATAGAGGAGGTAAGATTGATTAACTAGGCTGTGAAAATCTATATGCATGTATTATCTTTGATGGGAACTTAAATATTGATCCTGATATCTCAAACCAGCATCGGCATCTTTCACTTTACTTTGTAATAGAAAACATTTCATAGTTTTTGAGCAACTTCACATCTTCAAAATATTGAGCAGTTGCAGAAGAGTGAAATGGTACAAGTGGGCAACGATCAGAAAAAGGCACAATCAGAATGAAACTCCCACTCCAAAAACTGAGGTGGGAAAAAACCAAACTGACAAATAGGTACTTATAGAATATCGTAAGCCGAATGAGCAGCTATGTCCCAATAGGTGGCCACTCAGTTACACGAACTTAACTAAAACTATGAAAACGCACATAAGGTTCAAACAGCACAAAAATTCGACTCCAAAACATAAAACGAATGGGTCTGCATTATTTACTCCCAAGAAGTGTCTCGACAATAGTCAGATGAACGAAAGCCAAATACAGTTGAATTTATGTCCGACCAAGCTTTTTACAATGAATTCACATACCATGTTGTAAAGATTGGCTGCAAGGTTGGATGGATTTTTCAAATTCTCTACTGAATATGTGAAGCCTCTTACAAGCTTCAGTGTCTGTTTAGCCTGGTTTAGTGGTTTAGAGCCAAACGGGTCAATTTATAACTCATATGTAAATCGACGGAAAATAAGACTAAAGTAAGATTATGCAAACTGTTTACTTTCAGGTTCCAGAGGAGGCTTCTCCCGGGGTGGCTCACGAGGGGGTGGAGAGAGGAGTGACCGGGGTAACACCCGGGGATTCGGACGACCAAACTTTAACCAACAACAAACGGCATAATATGACAATGACTCACATTCACAATGGCTTAGCAGTGGAAAAGATGGTGTGAAATATTGATGACAAATATAGGATAATTTTCATTGACTGGCATTGGCAATGCATTAAACTAATGCTGATGCATTGGCATTGTAGCTGATGCATTGGCATTGGACAGCAAATGCTAATATCATCATGCCAATGCAAGGTAACACCAATCGGTTTTACTGACATGTTTTATTAGAAAGTTATCTATTTTGTTGTTATATATTCACTTTATTTTTTTGCTGGCTTATATGGGATTTAAACCACTCAATTTTAACTGTGTAATGTTAACACTCCATCCATCAATTCATTTGTCATTTCAGTTTAAATGTCACTTCTTTATTTATTGTACAAATGTTTGAAGCTTAGTTTTCTTTTTCAGTTTCATTTGTTTTCCAAGTTATGTTAGTTTCTGTGAAACAAAAAATATATGCATTTTGCATTTTGTGTGTTAAAATTCTAAAAAATGAGGCATAATGAGATATTAACATATCCTTTTTGCTGAATTGTGTACTATATTTTGGATAGTTGAAACCCTGTATATTAGTAATCAACCTTTTTCCAATTAATGTAAAAATGTTTCAGGTTTAAGGCTTTTAATCTGTTCAGTAGTGAAAAATGGAACAAATTCTCATGAGTCTCATATTATTTGAATAGGATGTCAAGACAATCTTGACAAGATTTATATTTAGTCCGCAAAATACATAACCATGAACATAAGCTCTTTGAAGCTTTTCAACCATCTTGAATGTATGAACTATTTGACAACCTTTTATGATGAATACTAGTGGACTCCAGATTTCTGTTAAATATATGTACCAGTTTTCATTTTTGTTACATATGCAAGTGCTACATTACGTTTTCTGTTTATTACCAAATTTCTGTTCAGATAATTTTGTCTTGTGTTGTGCTCGTTGCCTTAAAGATCACTTTCATTCCAGATTGGACTTAACTTTCTGTTCTAAAATTCAACTTCTTTTAGGCCTTGTCACACTTAAGCAAAAGTCGACGCAGACATGCGTTGAATTGTGAAAAGGAGTTATTCTGCATTTGATTTATTGCTTTACACCCCATTCAACAGCCATGGTCATGTTTGGACTTAAGCTGTTGACAGGGACTTAAAGCAAAAACCTTTTAACTCCTACAAGCATTTGTAAACTTTAGATATTTTTTATTTGAATTGAAAATTGATGAATTTGTTTATATTATTTTTTCACATTTCTAGGATTCTACAGTAAGCCAATCTGGAGTTCATATTCCGATTTCATAACCATATCTATGAAATATACATCAGTTGCAGTTATTTTTGAGTGGACTATTATGTGCTTAATATGGGAGATTAAATCCTTGTGCAAATCAGGAAATGCAGATATTTGCAGGTTTTTCTGGACAGTATTAAATTCCTGAGAAGCACATTTAATGCAGACCCCAAGGTATAAAATTTTACATGCTCAATTCTGCTAGGAATGAAAATGTAACAACACATAAATGTTAAAGTAGCATAAATTGATTTATCAGACTTAAGCCAGTCCTTTCCTTGTAAATCGAAATGCTAAAATGCCAGGACACATTTCATGCTTAGCTGAGATTTTCAAAAAATATGGGTCAGCAAAATATGCAACACATGGATGAAACAATATTTTTCATCTTTGAAAATACATGTCCAGAGGATTCTGCAGTATTTGCAGGCTTATTTTTTGCCGTCTTTGATTTATAATCGTCTTGTGTGTGTGTGTAAAATTATTGTTTAAAAAGCGTATCTCAGTATTGTATGACAAGAGCGTTTATCATACTACAACATATGGATACAAACAAAAAAATAGAAAAATTGAGAAAAATATCATTAAAAAATAAGACAATTTTGACATTTTGTTGGGAAAGAATGTCAACTGTATTTTGACATAGGAAGTGATTTGAAAAAGGCTAGTATCGAGGCAGAGAGCATTTTTGAATGCAAGAATTGAAAAGACGGAGAACAAACAGCTTGTATTCACCAGTGCAAGGTCAATTTGGCGGGTTATGTCGTCAAATTATTATGATATTGAATCAGGGAGGATTTGTGTAGACGCACAGAGCAATTTTCAGCAGCAATTTACATAACTATGACTAAAAATAGACCATCTAGTCAAAGGGAGATAACTAAGGGCATATCACGTTACTTAACTGGTGGATACGAAGTTATGTAACTTTGAGAATTTATATGAAAAATGGATTGTGGGAGATAATACATATAGTGGTACCACTTTATAAACATGGAAGATATTGCATATAGCGGTAACACACATCTGGCCCCAAGGTTATAAAACTTTTTTCATGCTCATCTCAGCTGAGCTTGAAATTTAAATATCTCATAAATACTAAAATAGCCAAATTCAGTTGAAAATTCTGGCATAAATCCCAGAAGACAGTAATTTATCCAGCTAATAAATGTTTAAATGCCAACAGTTGTTGGCATTTTAACATTTATGAGCAGGATAAATTTTAGTTTCAGCTGAGCTGAGCATGAAAAAAGTTTGGTACCCTCGGGGCCATGGGTAAATGATAGAACAATTAAATAAGAGGAAGTTTTACAAGGTTGTGAATGAACTGGCTATTAAGGGCATTCACATGTGCTGTTATATGCGGACATGGAAGGGGCTTAAAATAAGGGGGTTCATCATTTTCAGCCTTTTCTATTTATTGATAACTCTTTGAACTTACAAAAAATGATAATTATCTAGATAATCTTTGGAAAAGCTGAGAAGGGTATTTTTGTTGACAATTAAAGAAAAATGTTTGTTATGTTACCATAAAAATAATTGACATTTGTATATTGTGAACAAACAGAATGTCATTCCAAAGTCTGTTACAACAAGTAATAGCAACAACAGAACTTTTCATTACGAAAACATGCCCATGTAATTTTTCCTAAGTTGTAAAAATTGAAAACTTTCAATAGAAAAATTTCAATATTTTTCTTGTTTTTACTCAAAACATAGATTGTGGGTACACGTTAGAGGCGGTTCTAATGAGTACCCACAATCTATGTTTTGGAACAATAATAAGAAAAATAGGTATACCCCTGCATACCCCAGTTTTGCTATATAAAAGTGGGGTATAAGGGGGTTTATATTACAGGGAAATGTTATCCTGAGGTTTCGGAACATTATCAAAATTAACCTCTGACCAACAATAAATGCCATTCTCAGCTGTTCACCTGTATCATGTGCTAATATTAAGATTTTTGTCAGATAAATTTGGACAGAGAAAATTATGTGAATCATGAAAAAACTTAGTCCAGTGCAGATTATATAGTGTTTTTGTTTTGTATTAAAAAGATGGGCAAGATGTTAGAAAATTCTTTTTACTAATTCACTTTGTGTGTGTTTAAATCTGATTTGCTGGCAAGAAGAGATGCCTAATTGCCCCGCATTACGAAAACTTGCCCATGCATTACACAGAGAATTTTTGAGCTTTAAAAATTGAAAATTTTCAGGTGAAAAATTGATATTTTTCTTATTTTTGCTCAAAACATAGATTGTGGGTATTATAAAGAGTACCCACAATCTATGTTTTGGAGCAAAAATAAGAAAAATAGGTATACCCCTGCATATCCCAGTTTTGCTATATAAAAGTGGGGTTCAGGGGGGGGGGGTATACATTGCACGGACATGTTTTCCTGATAGTCTAGCTTTAGTAATACAGACTTTTCCTGAATTCATTGTCAGTAGTAATTGAGTTCTTGTAATTCTTGAATTAATATTACAAAGTCTTTTTGTATGAAAAACTTCACACAAATAATTTTCTATGAAATTTATGGTTTGTTAAGACCTCGTCACACCTATGCGAAAGTCCCTGAATGCAGACTTGTGTTTTACTGCAAAAAGAAATTCTTAATAGTTTGATTTGTTGCTTTACGTAATTTAACGGCTAATGTCCCGACTTGACCAAAGCTGTTGGCTAGGATGTAAAGCAATAAATCAAACGAACAAAACTGTTTTTCGCAATAAAACGCAAGTCTACGTCCAGAGATTTTCGCATATGTGTGACGAGGCCTTTAAGGTATAAACTGGAATTTTCTTTCTCTTGAGTCTGTCTGTCAGAACATAACAGTATTTGCTTTATACTTTTCTAAAGCCTAGAGGTATCAATAAAGTAATCATGAGCAGTTAGTGTTTTGTCATCTATTTTCACCATTTTGCTAAATCGCCAAAGTCTTTGGGCGGCTGAGTGATTCAGAGGGCTGATTTCATGAAAGTGCTTAACCATTCTATCATCTCACAGCTATGTCTGGTGTGGGTTTGAGCCCAACACTGGGCACATGTGAGACAAGCCAAGTTCTGCTTGCGGATGTACCAGGTGTTTTTTCTTTTGGTTCTCCCATTTTTGCCCCACTTACTGATTGCCCCGTCTCATATGAGCTGAAATAATCTTAAAAAGAATGTAAAACTGAATAAAACAAGAACTCCGCGGAGGTCGATATCGCACCTGCATCGGGCAAAGTCAACAGACCGTGAAATATAGTTCAAGGGCACCGGGTCAAGGTGCGTGCTTGAAGGGCATGTCAAGGACAATTACAAAGCAAAGTTTCAGATTCACAGCTATCTCTGACATCGAGAAAACCAAACTTTGACGTAAAAATTTTCAAAGTCAGTGGACCATGAAATATAGGTCAAGGGCACCGGGTTGAGGTGCGTGCTTGAAGGGTATGTCAAGGACGATTACTATGCAAGGTTTCAGACTTGCAGCTATCTCTGATGTCGAGAAGACCAAACTTCAACGTAAAATTATCAAAGTCAGTGGACCGTGAAATATAGGTCAAGGGCACCGGGTTAAGGTGCGTGCTTGAAGGGTATGTCAAGGACAATTACTATGCAAGGTTTCAGACTCGCAGCTATCTCTGATGTCGAGAAAACCAAACTTCGACGTAAAAATTTTCAAAGTCAGTGGACCGTAAAATATAGGTCAAGGGCACCGGGTTAAGGTGCGTGCTTGAAGGGTATGTCAAGGACAATTACTATGCAAGGTTTCAGACTTGCAGCTATCTCTGATGTCGAGAAACTTAATGTTGACAAAACTTCAACGTAAAAATTTTCAATGTCAGTGGACCATGAAATATAGGTCAAAGCCACCGCGTTAAGGTGTGTGCTTGAAGGGTATGTCAGGGACAATTACTATGCAAGGTTTCAGACTCACAGCTATCTCTGATGTCGAGAAAACCAAACTTCGACGTAAATGTTGACAGACGGATGGACGGACGGACGGACAGAAATTTGGACTCCTATATCGCACCCTGCTATAAGCAGGTGCGATAAAAATCACCCAAGTTGTGGGGAGCGCAGTGGCAAAGTGATCAGTGTGTCGTACTCAAGATTGAGAGGTTGTGGGTTTGAACCCCACTCATGTTGGGTTGTGCCCTTTTACTTTACAACAGATTAAAACTCTCCATAGAATTTAATCTCCTGGGGCTAGTTGTTCAAAATTAACAATGTCGTTAGTTAACGATTCGTTTAAATTTATGCCCCATTGCACCACTCAGTCATTCCAGATTATCTGCCGTGCTTGGAAGGTCCAGTTGACAGATCATATGTTGCATAGCGTCTATAAATAGCACAGCTATTAGATACAATGTATCATATAAGTACATACTGTGTCAGGGAGTCGACTCTTTGGCTCAGTGGTTAGAGCATTGGATTTCTACCCCGGTGATCCGGGTTCGAATCCCATCAGTGGCATGGGATTTTTTCAAACTATGCATCATTTCTTAGTTATGAATTTGAAATTTCAATTGTCAATATTACAAATTATTTAAAATAATTGTTGAAAAAATGTCAGAATCCTTTCATTGCAAAATGCAAAGGATTATCACATTTTTCAACAAAAAATAACTATTTGCTTTTGAAGATATATAAGATAACTAGCTCTTTGTCAGCAAGGTAGCCATTGGGATTGCATCAACCACATACAAAAGTAACATGGTAGACAGAAAAAACAGAAAGTAAAGAAAATCACAGCTGATCTGTCTAATAGAATGGTCAGCGAACAATAAACATTTTGTCTTCCTTGGTATAGCATCAGACTTTTGCAAAAGATCCTTAAATTCTGCTGCCACCATTTGTAGTTGAGTTTGATAAATTTACTCTCCAAGGACTAAAGTAAAGGGCACCCAGCATTAAGCACCACCGTCTGTTGAGTTGTTTAAAATCTAGTTTGGAAGCCTGCATGACATAGTGGCTAAACCACTCGCATTTGAGCCGTGCCGTGAGAAAACCGGTCTTAGGAGTTTCCGACCTGGTTTGACACAAACCGGCCTGTACGGTCTCGGAAGATGGTTAGAAGCTTGAAAGGGGGGGGGGGGTCTCATAAGCGCCCACGCACCAATTTTTTTCTTGCTTTGTATGGTGAATGCCTTCAATCTACACCTATTTAAAATGCACTTATTTATTTTGAAAAACATTTTTAGGTCTCGGGATAGCACCCTGACGTACTCCATCTTTGTGACCATACCTGCCTGATAATTTGCCTATATGTTATCACTTAAATAACTTTTATTAACCCAATTAAAACTGGAATTAAAAAAGGACTCCATATGGCTTACTTTGATACCATTTTGGCTTAAATAGATAGATAGATTATCCATGGAAACTTAAACTTGAAATTGTCAAAATTTCATCAAAAATTATTTTCGAGAATGACAAATTGTGTCTCATATTTTTATATGTTCTAGTGCTTGTCAACCTATGATACTGTCTATAAAATTGGCCAGCGGTACCCTCTTCATGCTGGTAAAGTTTTATAAAATTTTCAAAACTGGTAACACTGTTGAAATGTACATGATATACATGTTGGTCATTTTTTGACGAAAATTGATTTTAATGTTTTTAGCTGTTTTTTCGTCTAAAGTCATATTATTCCACAATTTTATCACTAGAAATGATAAAACTCATGAGAAATATGAATACTTAATATAATAATGCTTATTTGATTTGGAAATTTCACATATATAATACTGACCTACCTCAAAGTTATTATTAATCTATTATACAAATGATCAGCAAACATTTTTAGGTCTCAACAAAAATTTCAAATATATCAATGAAATGTTCTGTAATTTCATCACTAAATATTTCTTTAGGTTTAGATGTATTTGGATCATTTTATTGGAGTAATATTTATTTAATTTGTGATTGACCACCGTAATGGTAATAGACATTTGATTGATTCCTCGATTTGTTTTCTCATCTTGTAATGTAAAGATTGTACATAACTTTACTTATTTAACTGTTGTTGATGCCAACTTAAGTTAAAAGACTGACAAGAATACCAAATACAGTGGCACTTTCGAAGGTTTCTATATCACCACCATCTTTATACTTATCCAGTAAGTACGGTACATAATTCAACTATGTGACCAGGCTTTTCTCTTTGTAAGTGTTCAGGTATAGCTTTCACTTTAAATATCATATTGTTTTAATTCTTCATTAAAAACATCCATTATTGATATTATTGTCTACCATTTAAATGTGGTTCTTTTTTCTACTTTTGAAATGAATATTAGGGTAATGAATAATGTAACCGAAGCTACTGAACACTCAGACAAATATCCAAACTTGATGTTTACAAATCTCCACATTTATGACTCATGTTCATGTTTGTAATTTCATGCTGATAGTTGTCTAGATACTCTTCTTTAATCCTATCCTTTGGTTAGAAATTATGGCTGTTTTGTCAATTATCTGTCAGCTAGGTAAAAAAAAAAAACCCTCTCAGCTACATGTAAGTTTATAAGTTCAAAAGCTCCATTGTGGGTTAGGGTTTCCAATTGTGAAGTGTTGGAAGTATGTTTTGAACTTCCAGCAAAAGGTCTGCCTGCTGTAGCAGATGATTAAATGCATGCATAAGATTAATAATTTTCATCTCAGATTTGATATATGATATAACCTGTTTCAAACATGCTATTATGTATTGTTAAAATGCTGTCAAGTATATGTATATTATGCATTAAATGGAGGAGAAAAGAAAAACACAAAAGTAGTTAACCGGTTCCTGTTGTTAGTTAAACTTATCATATAATTTTATCTATTGAGATTTCGTTTTCTCTCTTCATCCTATTGGTTTTCCTAAAGTATATCCTTGGGTGGGTGGGGCGTTTTTTCTGAGATCATGATATAAGCAGCAGGGGTAAAAATGTCCTTAGCCTCATCTGGTTATTTTATGCAAACTGCTAAATCCTTTAGGTTTTCCATATGGCGTAAGTTAAAGGATGTGGAAATCAGCAATAAAATATATAATACCTAAACAGCTTGTTTTTTGAAAACAAATAAAATAAACAAAACAGTAAAAACTAGGTAATTGCAACATAAACACAAATACATTATAGAGAATGGCTAACTAATAGATAGAATCATGTTCTAAAACTAATTCTGAAAACTAACAATGATGGACAGATATGCATTTTAAGGTCCAAGACAGGGTGCAATTTTCTTACTTAAATCAATATTCAAAATATGTAAAATAGCGTTGATGGTCATGCAAGACACACAATTGCTTACCTGGAAATTGTTTCACAAAAAGTTTGCTTTGTAACATGTTGATAACATGAAATATTTATAATTGGATCAAATCATTATTAATTTTACGTTCTTCAGAATTCTGACTTGTATCATTCGATGTTCTAGAAACAGATGTTACCGGTCTTCAATTTTTACGAAATTTTCAGCAAATAATCTATATATGTGTAGCCTTTAAGGTTAAAATTATAGGTTGACAAAACCGGGAACATCAAACTTGTGATTACACAATTATGGAGCTAAAATTTGGGGTCATCTGTGAAATAAATGATTATCAGCCGAATTCAATATTATAGCTATCAACAATAATGCAATACAGATATGATCAGTGATCATTCTAGATTATTTTACAAACAAATAGAATCAGGAAGATGCTATTATGACAGTTATTGGCGACTTTAATTACACATACCCCTATATTCAGACCCCCTCTAATACAAAATGTTGTATTTAAAAATTTTAAGTAGTTAAGAGGAAATCTATATTACTGATGAAGTGGTCATTCACCAAGCAAGCAATATGCATAATATCAAAAAAATCGGTGCGTGGGCAGAACCCAATGTAAATTTCATATACCGTGAGACCACCCCTTTAGGATTTAGGTAGAAGAGAAATTGTACTATCTGTTTAGGGAAAACAAAGGCGCTGATCACCTGTGCAGTAACTGTACAGCTGATCTGGGCCTTTGTTTTTGCATAGGCAAAAATGTTTTTCTCACGACGCGGCACATTTAATATCAGTGACTCGCATGTTTGAGCCCAGTCTTTTGGATGAGACTTTAAACACAGGCCCCATCTCTATATGATTTTAGCTGTTGAATTGGACATAAAACAAAAAACATCAACAATGTACATATAAAATTGGTAAATAAGAAACGATAAGTCGGAAATATTTCACACATGGTTTATTTGCATTATGTTAATGAACTTGATAAGAAAAAGCTATATAAACATTTGATTCTGCATTGCACAGTCTATAACACAAGAATCAATGAATAAACATTTTGTTTTATATTGCACATTGTATAACATACACCTGTTATTCAGAGACAATAGAAACGAGTCGGAACAACCAACACGAAATCAATATTGGGCTGTATGTTGCAAACATCTGTAAACGTCAAAATGATGTGAGCCGCGCCGTGAGAAAACCAGAGTTTTGCCCATGCGAAAACAAAGGCGCAGATCAGCTACATGGTTAGTACTATCCCTCTTCTTCTTAAATAAAAAAATTTCAAGCTTCTAGCTTTTTTCTGTGACTGTACAGGCCGGTTTGTGTCGGAGCTGGTCAGAAAACCCAAAGACCGGTTTTCTCGCGTTGTGGCTCGTGGCAACTTTAGCTTAAACAGATACATCTATTTTCCCCAAATTGTCAATCTGAATTTACAGTCGCTTTGATTGTCTCTGGACAACCGGTGTGGAAACATGACAAATGAGCCGTGTCATGAGAAAACCAAAGGTTTTTAAACAGGTCCGACACAAACTGGTCTGTACTGTCACAGAAGATGGCTAGAGCCTAGAAATTTCAGATTTAAGAAGAAGAGGGATTGTACTATCCGTGTAGCAAAAACAAAGGCACTGATCAGCTTCGCAGTTACTGCGAAGCTGATCTGCGCCTTTGTTTTTGCATATGCAAAACGTTGGTTTGCTCATGATGCAGCTCAAAATGTAACCCAAAAATCAATATGCAGGCAGAGGACTCTAAATTGCACATTAACTCAGAATCTATGTTTCAGATTCTAGACTGCACATAACATGGGAATCTTGTACAAACAATGGATTCTGAATCATATTCTATAACATATGAGTCAAAGTACAATGTATAAACAAATCCGGCCAAACAGCTTGATCCATGCAATGATAAAGCCCACCCAAAATTGGTTTTCACGCTATAAAAATATTGCTTCCTCTTCTGCTGATTTTTTTTTCTTTTTAATTCAGTTTTACGTCCCTTTCAAGATTATTTCAGCTCATATGAGACGGGCCAATCAGTAGGTGGGCGAAAATGGGAGAACCCCAAGAAAAACCATCTGCAACACCCGCAAGCAGAACTTGGCTTGTCTCACATGTGGCCAGTGTGGGGCTCGAACCCACACCAGAAACAGCGGTGAGATGATCAAGTGACTAAGAAACAGCGCTCTTAACCGCTCTACCATTCTGCTGATTCAATAAGAGCATTTGTCAGAAATGTGCACCAATGACTGGTAAACTGTCTCTGATAGGCTTCCAAGGAACAGTATGGATAGAATGACTGACAGTTCCCACATGACTTTAGCTATTGACGGTAGACATAAATAACTAACTTAAACAAACACCTTTAACGTGAGAATCAAATTTAACATCTTATAACTAAAGTGGATTCTAAATTGCACATCATATTATATGAGAATCTAACATGTGATCATAAACTGCACATCATTTAACATGCACAAAATGTATTATTGTATATTGCACATTTTAACCCTGGATGAACATTTTCACATAATTTTCAGACACAAAATAAAGAGTCAACGGAAAAAAACATTTGAGCCACAACATGAGAAAACCAGTCTTCAAGGTTTCCGACCAGGTCTGACATAAACTGGCCACTACAGTCACAGAAGAAGGCTAGAAGCTTGAAATTTCGGATTTAGCAAGAAAAGGTATTGGACTTTTCATGTTGCGAAAACAAAGGCGCTGATCACCATTACAGTTAGTGCACAGCTGATCTGTGCCTTTGTTTTCGCATATGCAAAAGTATGTTTTTCTCATGACGTGGCTCATTTGATGATGATTTAAATGATAATCATATGTCCATTTATGGAGGCACTAAAACCTATTTTTATAATGTGAAATGAAAAATGAGCCTGTGCATGAGAAAACAAACAATCTGCATAGGGAAAAACAAAGGCGCAGATCTGCTTCGCAGTAACTGCGAAGCTGATCAGTGCCTTTGTTTTCGCTACACAGATAGTACCATTCCTCCTCTATTTATATCCGTAATTTCAGGCTTCTAGCCTGCTTCTGTGACTGTACAGGCCAGTTTGTGTCAGACCTGGCCAGAACCCAAATTGTTGGTTTTCTCATGCCCAGGATCATTTCTTAAATCCTGGAAAGCACATCAACTTTTCTGATATGAATGATCTTAAAATGACTGTATATTCATCTTGTTTATGGATTGGTCACGATGATATCACATATTGAGACAAATCAAACAGTAGATGCCATGCAATTGTATTGAAGTAACCAGAAATTTTCAATTTATTCGTACAAAGGGCAAAAATAGTCAAATTTGTATCTTTAAAGGACAAAAAAGGCAGTATTATTAGCTACTTTTTACTTTTTTACATTACGCACACGCGTACTGTGAGTATAGGACAGTATGCATATGCAAATGGTACCAATTGTGAATACATATGACTCTTCTAGATACATTAGTACACAGCCTAAATTATTCTCACTGCAAGGTAGGTATGGCTGATAAATTCTGTTACCCGACAAAACGACTCTCAGGGATGTGAAATGAATATTTATGGTCCAGAATTATCTGGTCCCAACTTTCTGGTCCACAAGATTGCTCAGTGGAAAATGCAGTATTTTAATGTTACATCTATACTGTGTTCCATAGCCAATGCGACTCTTCATTAACAGAATAACTTTTCGTTGTTTCAGTCGATTCATCCAAAATTGCACATATATGTATGTAGCCCAGCCATACTCAAAGACGACCTGTGAAAATCAGCGTCAGACGTTTTTCGTTCAAGCACAGTCGCTTAATGAAAGAAAATTTCTTAATTAACTATGCAAACAACCCTATTCTTTTGCAGCGAAACACAGTGAAAAATGAATTCCCCATTATTGCAATGCATGTTATTCAATAAGGTTAGGTTATCAACACAAAATAATGTAAATAGTTGACTTCTGCAGTGACATCGACCACTTGACCAAGTGTCGTTGAATGCCTGAAAACAAGCAATTTTGGGTACTAAAAATCAATCGCAATTTCTGATGTTAAGCCGTAGGTTTCAACATTGAAATTGCCATACACTCATCGGACGACCTTCAAAGATTTGAATTGTGTGCTGAAAAATTTTGAGCATGCATGCGCTAGGCACGGAAAATGCATTTTTGTACCCTGAGGCATGTTCCAGCCCATGCACACTAAAATCTGGGATTTGATAACACACAAAGATTTTGAAGTCATTTTGATGCTGATTGGGCACAAAAAGGTTGTTGACCAATTTAAAAGTTGAGAGGAAAAAATAAAATTGCTTTGGCTGTGGAACTCAGTATATAATACATTTGTCAAAGACTAGTGGTTTTGAAGAATGTGAATGTGGTGAAAAAAAAAATCATTATTTTATACTTAGTAGTGAAAGCAATGTATATAAAAAATGAATAAAAGTGATATTTTCACTGCAAAATTAATATTGATATTTTCACTAGTGATTGATATCAGCCGATATTTTCACTGTTGAGTTTGGATTACTTCGGATGTTTCCATTCACTCGACCGCTTTTAATGTGCATTGCTTCAGAAATTCAAACGCATATAATCCTTTGTTTATGAACGAAAACAGAGTGTGGTTTTCACTCTCTTAGTTAGAACATAAGGAACTATTTGGTACCAAAATATGTTTTCAAATTTTTGTTGTTTTTGGATTTTCACCCCCCACCTGTCTCTAAAATGGGAAAATGTCTATGTATTGTATAAAACAAAAAGAAAATTAACTTTTACTCCATTAAATACCAAAATCGGGTGTGTTGACAACATCAAAATTTTCACTCACGCTATACACTCGTAAAAATTCAGATGTTTTCAACACACTCGATGAACTATATTTGGTATTCACCTCAAAAAAGTAAATATCCTCTGTGTAATCATACAAACTTGCTTTACAATGTCAACAGAATCATAATCATAAATAAAACCAGAGGACCAATGGTCCTGTAAACGCTCACCTGAGATCTGCTGCATATACCAATAAACATGTTTGAATATTATGGTATTTAACCCCAGTGCAGGGGCAGATGAAGCCCTTGGGAGATTTTTTCTGTCCATTTGCCAATTTTCTGCTTGCTTTTCCCTTCAAATGACATTTTTATAGTTTTCCCCCATTCAAATGCATGGGCAACCCATGCTGACCTTGCCATAAACTGGGTCAAGGTCATCACAGGGTCATGATATACAAATTGTAGTACTTTAGCCATCAATGCTTCACGCAAAGTTTCATTGAAATCAATCTATTGGTTTCAGAGAAGATTTTTGAAGGTTTTTTACCATATATGGGCATGGCGGCCATCTTGGTCATGTGACCTAGATTATACATTTGTTCCCCCATTATAAAGATGCTTCACATAAAATTTGGCTTTAATTGGCCAAGTGGTTTCAGAGGAGAAGATGTTTGAATATTATGTTAATATACATGTATAATGCCCCGGGGTGGGGGCAGATGAGCCCCTGGGGTCCAATTTTTTTCAGAATCATTAATATTCAGTCCTACTGCTCATTTCCTGCAAGACTTTCACTTTAAATGACATTTTAAAAGTTTTCCCCATTCAAATGCATTGGCGACCTATGTTGACCTTGTCGTAAAATAGGTCAAGGTCACCACAGGGTCATGATTTATATATATACATTATAGTACTTAAGCCATCGATGCTTCACGCCAAGTTTCTTTGAAATCAGTCCACCGGTTCCGAAGAAGATTTTTGAAGGGTTTTTACCATATATGGGCATGCAGGCCATCTTGGTCATGTGACCTGGATTATTTATATATACAATGATTCCCCCATTCTATAGATGCTTCACATAAAATTTGGCTTTGATTGGCCAAGCAGTTTTAGAGGAGAAGATGTTTGAATATTATGGTAATATACATGTATAATGCCCCAGGGTGGGGGCAGATGAGCCCCTGGTGTCCAATTTTTTTCAGAATCATTAATATTCAGTCCTACTGCTCATTTCCTGCAAGACTTTCACTTTAAATGACATTTTAAAAATTTTCCCCATTCAAATGCATTGGCGACCTTCGTTGACCTTGCCGTAAAATAGGTCAAGGTCATCCCAGGGTCATGATTTATATAAACTTTGTAGAGCTCCAGTCACTGATGCTTCACACCAAGTTTCAAAATCATTGGCCTTCTGGTTCTGGAGAAGAAGATTTTTAAAGTTTTTTTCTATTTATAGCCATGGCAGCCATCTTGGTCATGTCACCTTGACCATTTATATAAACTTTCTTTCCCCCTTCCCAAGGATGCTCCGTATGAAGTTTGGCTTTGATTGGCCAAGCCGTTTTAGGGGAGAAGATGTTTCATTATTATGGAAATATACATGTATATAGCCCCGGGGCAGGGGCAGACAACCCCCCAGGGGCTAAAATTTTCAATAAATATTAATCTTCTGTCCATTTGCCTATTCCCAGTAAAGTTTACCCATTAGATAGCGTTTTACCATTTTTTCCCATTCAAATGCATTGGCGACCTAAGTTGACCTTGCCGTAAAATAGGTCAAGGTCATCCTAGGGTCATGATTTATATAAACTATGATGGGCCTGCGTCCCCGATGCTACATACCTAGTTTCGTGGAAATTGGCCCTCTGGTTCTGGAGAAGATTTTTTAAAGGTTTTTGCTATTTATAGCCATGGCGGCCATCTTGGTCATGTGACCTGGACCATTTATATAAACTTTTGTTCCCCCTTCCTAAGGATGCTCCACATGAAGTTTGGATTTGATTGGCCAAGCGGTTTCAGGGGAGAAGATCTTTGAAATTGTGGACGACGGATGACGGTCGGACGGACGGACGACAGACGACGACGGACGGACGCCGGAGCATGGGTATACTATAAGCTCACCTGTGAGCCTTCGGCTCAGGTGAGCTAAAAATTCTTCAAAACTAGTTAAAATGGAGGTATCGAACATTGGTCATAAATACTAACCGTATAAATGATAAAAATATGAAGTCCCTTAGACATAAAAATTAGGTATATACAATATTTAAGTCATTGAGGTCTGAAACTTGTCTGTAGATCAGTGGAAACAATGTGATTTGTATATTATAAAATTAAAATATGAACCACGTCATGAGAAAACCAACATTTTGCATATGTGAAAACAAATGTGCAGAAGCCTATCAGCACCTATGTTTTTGCTACATGGATAGTATAATTCCTCCACTTTCTAAGTACGAAATTTCTAGTCTCTGTCCATCTTCTGTGCATGTACAGCTTGGTTTGTGTTGGACCAGGTCTAATATGCAGATTGTTGTTTTTCTCATGCACAGGCTCATACGTATCTGTGTCAATGGGAAACTGCATTTAAGCCAGTAGTCAACTAATCAGAAATTATTCATCAAAACCGAATCACATAACAGAGATCCTTTTTAGGCCATTTCTTGATAAAATCTGGCCCCTTTCTTAGTGGTAAAACACCTCTTAGCCCAGATAAATACCCAGAAAATTAAGAAAAGCACAAGAGATTGTTTTTCATAGCTACAAAAACTAATGCCATTTATATTTTTTTTTGTTGAAGTTGATATTATAAGCAAGATCAAGAAATGCACAACCTCCTAAAAACAGAATTGTTTGGATCATGTTTTGTTCTAATATAGAAATGAGAGTAAAGTAAAATACATGCCTAATTTGCAAACTGAATCTTAATAGACCAATTTGGGTTCAGAAATGATCAACCTTGTTATATAGCTCAGGTTGAAGTGTACCTCTATGTCATATAACAAGTTTATCACACAGTGTTGAGCCGCAATGCCTGAAAACCGGTCTTTGGGGTTTCCGACCAAGTTTGACACGAATCAGCCTGTAAAGTCACAGAAAAGGGCTAGAAGCTTGAATTTTCGGATTTAAGAAGAGAAATTGTACTATCAGTGTAGCGAAAATAAAGGCGCTGATCAGCTGTGCAGATACTGCACAGCTGATCTGCGCCTTTGTTTTCGCATAGGTAAAAATCCAGTTTTCTCATGGCGCGGCTCAGTTAGTTATGTAACACAAGAAACATATTATCACATACATTGAACATTTATCACATTCAGTCAAACTACACTTTCAGTTTCTTAAGTTTTCTTTATCAGCAAAATGTGAAAATTAATGTCCGAGCTTCAAAACCTGTTTTTGCAAATGTAAAACAAAGTTAAGTTAAATTGTTGACAGGGACGTAAAGCCTCAACACAAACAAAAAAGTTAAGTTAATGCAAAGCCTAGTTTCTGCTTCAAAAAAAGTTGTTGTTTTTTCTTCTTCTTCTTTTGAAAACTATGGAAAGAACTTATTATTATCACATTCGTAAAACATTCATCACTTTCAGACAAAATAAACTTTCATAAGTTCTTTCCTTTCAAACATAAAGAGACTAACAAAATATCACAAATAACTAATGCACCAGTCATTTCTAATCACTGCCCCCACACCCACAGGGAAGGGCAAAGATTATGACTTTTCAGCTTTCAGTGACCTGCTATAAGCCCCATCCCCTGGAGACAAAATGTAGGTCAAAACTTTGCCCTGCCCTTGCAATAAAAAATCACCCTTGTGCAATGATATCCTAATGTCAGACAAAACCCTGTCATTTCCCCTCTACTGCGGGGACAATCAAAACATAATTGCCAAGGACTTTAGCCCGGCTATCCCCACCCTTCCTCATAGATGGGGGGACAGTGGTTACAAATGACTGGTGCCTAAGATTTCAACTCTAATATGCCTCACATATACATGTACCAGATAAGCACATATCCTGTGCTGTTTGAGATAATGAACAATTTTTTAACACATTTTTTAAAGTCTATATTGCACTAACCCAGATTTTGGCAATGATTTTCTCCAATTTTCCATGCTATATCTTGGAGATGAGGAAGAAATGGTATTACATGTAGTTAATTATATCAATCCATTTTTTCATTGAGATTTTTCAAAAAGCATGTTGTGATCCCTCCGGCTGTCAGTTGAGGTTGGATCCTTTCTTTGTGCATTTTTGGTAAAATCCTCTAAAATATAAATCTTTTATATTAAAGTCATCCAAAAATTACCATAAGAGCCATTTTATGAGAAAACCTATGTTTTCACTACTCCGATAGTACAGTTCCTCCTCTACTTATACCCAACATTTCAAGATTCTAGCCTTTTTCTGTGAATGCACAGGCTGGTTTGTGCTGGACCTGGTTGGAACCCCCTGAAGTCCAGTTTCCTCACGTCACGGCCCATAAAATGCCTCCGAAGCTTCACACAAAATGCTTAATCCAGCAGAACTAGGAACATTACGAAAACTTGCCCATGCAATAAACAGAAATTTTTTAGCTTTAAAAATTGAAAATTTTCACCAGAAAAATTTGGATATTTTTCTTATTTTTGCTCAAAACATAGATTGTGGGTACACGTTAGAACCGCCTCGCCGAGGCGGTTCTAACGAGTACCCACAATCTATGTTTTGGAGCAAAAATAAGAGAAATAGGTATACCCCTGCCAACCCCAGTTTTACTATATAAAAGTGGGGTTTGAGGGGGTATTCATTGCACGGACATGTTTTCCTGATGAAGTGAAGCTTTCATCATTCCCATGTGCATGAAATTTTACCATGTTCAAACTGTTTTAACAAATTTATAACACCTCTGCATTTCAGGAAAGTAATCCTTGAGATATCTTTCAGGAAACATTTTCCAAGGAAAAAAATGGTGCAATAAACTGACATTTGAAATTTTCATACAGAAACACATTTTGCCTGGTGAACTATTGTTTCAGTCGAGATACTTCATACTTTGCAACTTTGAAAACATGTCCATGAAAAGTATACCCACTTGAACCACAATTTTATGCAGTAAAACTGGGGTACACCGGTGTATACATATTTTTTTTCATTTATGATCCAAAACATAGATCGTGGGTACTCGTTAGAACTGACTCGCTGAGGCGGTTCTAAAGTGTACCCACAAACTGTGTTTTGAGCAAAAATATTAAAAATCTCAAATTTTTTCTATAGAAAATTATCTATTTTAATAACTTGCTAAAAATCTGTATTATGCATGGGCATGTTTTCGTAATTGCATTCCACACTGAGAAACTTTTGCCAGTGGAATATTTGACTTTATGTGGGATTTAAAGGATAATTTTCTTCCTTTCTCCAATTTATCCATCTTTGACTATCCGTTAATCAGAGGTTACACCTCATTACAAAAAAACACACCCATGCAATATACAGAGACTTTTTTCAGTTGTAAAAATTGAAAATTTTATTGGAAACAAATTTTATATTTTTAATATATATCCTCAAAACATTGATTGTGGGTACATGTTAGAACCGCCTTGCCGAGGTGGTTCTAACGAGTACCCACAGTCAATGTTTTTGATCATAAATAAGGAAAATAGGTGTACCCATGTACACTCCAGTTTTACTATATAAAAGTGGTGTTTAAGGGGGTATTCATTGCAGGGACATGTTTTCCTGATGTTACAATCTTCCGGAAAGTCATATCCACAGTAAACCATGTCAATCGGGCAATGCTTCAAATTACTCAGGAAATATTATCAAACACCATTGTTATCTATCCTTATGTATTTCGTAACCACTCGGCACGGATTCACGAACACATCACTTCTATGGATGACACCAAGTCATCACAATCGATATTACTCCTTGAATATCCTCAAAATATCCTCGTTAGCCATTCTTCTGTATTTCTGCATCAGGAAAACATGTCCGTGTGATGTATACCCCCTTGAACCCCACTTTTATATAGCAAAACTGGGGTATGCAGGGGTATACCTATTTTTCTTATTTTTGCTCCAAAACATAGATTGTGGGTACTCGTTAGAACCGCCTCGCCGAGGCGGTTCTAACGTGTACCCAAAATCTATGTTTTGAGTAAAAATAAGAAAAATATCAAAATTTTTCTGCTGAAAATTTTCATTTTCTAAGCTCAAACAATCTCTGTTTATTACATGGACAAGTTTTCGTAATGGAACCACTCGGCACAGATACATGAACACATTTTTTCTATGGATGATACTAAGGACATCACAATCAAAATTATACTCCTGAAACATTATCAAAATACCCTTGTTATCCATTCTTTTGTATTTCCAAACTTTGCAGCACTAATTCACATGAATACATTTTTCTCCTATGGACGATACTAAGACATCACAATCAAAATTACAGCTGAAACATTATCAAAACACCTTTGTTATCCATTATTTTGTATTTCAAAACTTTTCATCACTAACTCACATGAATACATTTTTCTCCTATGGACGATACTAAGACATCACAAGTAATATTACTCCTGAAGTATCCTCATAATACCCCATGTTATACTATCTTTGTATTTCCAAATTCACATGAACACATTCTAAGCCGCATCTTGAGAAAACGGGAATTTTGCCTATGTGAAAACAAATGCGCAGATCAGCTTCGCAGTAACTGCAAAGCTGATCAGCGCCTTTGTTTTCACTATACGGATAGTACAATTCCTCTTCTTCTCAAATCCAAAACTTCACCCTTCTATCCATCTTCTATAGCTGCACAGGCCGATTTATGTCAGGCCTACTCGGAATCCCCGAAGTCTGTTTTCTCGTGTCGCGGCTCATTTCATCAATGGACGACATTAACACCTCAGAATTGTACAGCAGCACTATATATCACATTTTATCTTTTCGTTTTACGTTTGGGTCCACTAGAATTCGGCGACCGTTTGTTATTACCCTAGGAACATGTATTTCTCGTCTCTGCGGAGTTGGAGTTTTACTAACACGAACTGTCTCAAACACAGGCTAAAATGTAAGAGAAACATGTTCATTATGTATAGTAATAAAAACATATAAAATTATAATATGTATTGTAATAACAACATATAAAAGTATTGATAAGAAGAATAAATAGAGTTCAAAAATAAGCATACATTTTTAAGGGATAGAGTAATAAGTGATATATATCTGAACAAAATCTTCAAAGTCTAACTTTGAATTCATTATGTCCAATTCGGTATGTTTTTTTTTTCACACATAGAGGATCTTACACGAGTGGTCATTTCATATGAAATTTATTAAACCAGCCTCCAGCAAGTTTAATAAATTTGATATGAAATGACCATGAGTGTGTGATTCGTTTTATCATATGACTTTTAAAATAGGATTTTATTGCCTTTAAGGTGGACATATTTTCAATAAAAATTTACATTGTTGTCACACGTTGTCAACGACGATACGCTTTCCCACAAAAGTGTTAATATACGTGTGGTCATAAAACTTTTTATTACATGACGTTATCCACTGAAAAACAGCGACTTCATATGATAAATAGAGCATATTATTTGCTTTTTTTTTCGGTGAATACCAAATATATTTCATCGAGTGAGTGCGCAGCACGAGTGAAAATTTTTATGTTTTCAACTCACCAGATGAAATATATTTGGTATTCACCGAAAAAAAGCAAATTTTCTTTTTATTTTATACAATACACAGGCATTTTCCAATTCACAAGGCAGGCAGTGAAAATGCAAAAACCAAAAATTTTGAAAACACAATAATTTTGGTACCACATAGTTCCTTTACGTTCTAACTTAGAAAATGAATACCCACACTTATGTTTTCGTTCATAAATAACAGAGTCATAGGCGTTTGAATTTCTGAAGTGAGACGCATTTAATGACGTCAAGTAAATGAAAATGTCAGAAGTAATCCAAAATCTACAGTGAAGATATAGGCTGATATCAGTCACTAGTGACTTTTGATATCAGTGAGATTTGATATCAGTGAAATTTCATATCAATAAAAATACCAATTTTACCAAGTTTAATAATAATGATAATTATAGAATTATAGGTCAAAGGTGAATAATACCTCATCATCATAATTATCCCCCCTTGTGACAGAAATACTGTGTGTTGGTGATGCTCCACACTCGGATGAGTACGATGACGAACTATCGGTACTGATCTTTCGTAAACTTAGGGCATCACCGCGTGGTCCCAACATCAAACTTTGGATATGCTCACATACTCGCTTAAAACGCCTTGCCGGCCCTGTAAAAAAATTTTTTTTTTTTCTGTGACTTTTATTTTCAACAGTCATTGTAAATAATAGTTTTTTGTTTGAGTAACAATAGCTTTGTATAAGATAATCTGATTGTTCTTATGATTTTTTCTCAGAGTCTCTGTAAATGCAATAACTCACATGGAATCAAACCTAATAATAGCTAGAAAATTGTATGCTGATAAGCATACTCAAGAATAAGTGTTTGTAAATAAATTACTTTGTTTGTGATGTAAAACTGCTCATACTAGAACTATACAAAGAATAGCATGAATTGCTGTTGCAAGGACCTAAACTAGATCCTACGCCTTCCAGATACAAAGTACTTGTACAGTTGATATTCTTTAATTATAATGACATTGACAGAGCCTTAAAAGCAAGGGAGTGGACTGACCTGAGATCTGAGTAAATGTGAGACAATACATATTTATCTCCCTTGCAGTTGTGGACCCATGTGCTGG
The DNA here is from genome assembly GCA_964017185.1 of Rugalucina vietnamica. Taxonomy (NCBI): domain Eukaryota; kingdom Metazoa; phylum Mollusca; class Bivalvia; order Lucinida; family Lucinidae; genus Rugalucina; species Rugalucina vietnamica. The sequence goes on along the minus strand of OZ024878.1, from coordinate 49,689,136 downwards.
AGTTATGTCCACTTGAAACCTCACGTTTCTCGTGAACATGGAGGAACTTCCTCCCCGCCGGTACTCGGCTCTGAATGTGGTCGGAGAAACAACACTGTGACATAGATCTGGAGTCTGAAAATGAAAACCGAGAGATTTAGTGTATTCAAAGAAAGAAATGTTGTTGACCATTATTTCACCAAGTACTTAAATATGCAAGGTACTCTCCAAATTGATTACTTCTTAAGTATGTCTTATTTCACTGATAACTTGACCATATTTCACTGATAACTTGACCTTTATTTCACTGATAACTTGACCATATTTCACTGATAACTTGACCTTATTTCACTGATAACTTGACCATATTTCACTGATAACTTGACCATATTTCACTGATAACTTGACCTTATTTCACTGATAACTTGACCACATTTCACTGATATCTTGACCTTATTTCACTGAGAACAACTCGACTTTATTTTACTAAGAACAACGTGCCTTTAGTTATCTGAGAATAACTAGTCTTTATTACACTGAGAATAACTTGCTTTTATTTCACTGAGAATAACTTGCTTTTATTTCACTGAGGAGAACTTGCTTTTTTTCACCCAGAATAGCTGTTTACAAGTAGACAAGCCTTTATTTTTCTGGGAACGCAATAGACTTACAGATAGGAATGCATGCATGAGGTCAGCCTTTATTTCACTGAGTGGTACTTACAGATAGGAATGCATGTATGAGGTCAGCCTTTATTTCACTGAGAGGTACTTACAGATAGGAATGCATGGATGAGGTCAGCCTTTATTTCACTGAGTGGTACTTACTTACAGATAGGAATGCATGTATGAGGTCAGCCTTTATTTCACTGAGAGGTACTTACAGATAGGAATGCATGGATGAGGTCAGCCTTTATTTCACTGAGAGGTACTTACAGATAGGAATGCATGGATGAGGTCAGCCTTTATTTCACTGAGAGGTACTTATAGATAGGAATGCATGGATGAGGTCAGCCTTTATTTCACTGAGTGGTACTTACTTACAGATAGGAATGCATGTATGAGGTCAGCCTTTATTTCACTGAGAGGTACTTACAGATAGGAATGCATGTATGAGGTCAGCCTTTATTTCACTGAGAGGTACTTACAGATAGGAATGCATGGATGAGGTCAGCCTTTATTTCACTGAGTGGTACTTACTTACAGATAGGAATGCATGTATGAGGTCAGCCTTTATTTCACTGAGAGGTACTTACAGATAGGAATGCATGTATGAGGTCAGCCTTTATTTCACTGAGTGGTACTTACAGATAGGAATGCATGGATGAGGTCAGCCTTTATTTCACTGAGAGGTACTTACAGAAAGGAATGCATGTATGAGGTCAGTCTTTATTTCACTGAGAGGTACTTACAGAAAGGAATGCATGTATGAGGTCAGCCTTAATTTCACTGAGAGGTACTTACAGATAGGAATGCATGGATGAGGTCAGCCTTTATTTCACTGAGAGGTACTTACAGATAGGAATGCATGTATGGGGTCAGTCTTAATTTCACTGGGAGGTACTTACAGATAGGAATGCGTGTACGAGGTCAGCCTTTATTTCACTGAGAGGTACTTACAGATAGGAATGCATGCATAAGGTCAGCCTTTATTTCACTGAGAGGTACTTACAGATAGGAATGCATGGATGAGGTCAGCCTTTATTTCACTGAGAGGTACTTACAGATAGGAATGCATGTACGAGGTCAGCCTTTATTTCACTGGGAGGTACTTACAGATAGGAATGCATGTATGAGGTCAGCCTTTATTTCACTGAGAGGTACTTACAGATAGGAATGCATGTACGAGGTCAGCCTTTATTTCACTGGGAGGTACTTACAGATAGGAATGCAAGTATGAGGTAAGCCTTTATTTCACTGAGAGGTACTTACAGACAGGAATGCATGTATGAGGTCAGCCTTTATTTCACTGAGAGGTTTATCTCGAACCATCACAAAATGGTGTTCTTCTCTCTCATTACCCATCAGTGCACCAAACCAAGACTTCTTAGACATTCTGTTAAGTAGAAAAATACCATGTGTCACAGAGTGTGGTATAAGAATCATAAAATTATACAAGTAAGATATTCAGAAGTGGAATAATTTTACAAATAAAACTACAAATGTCCCAAAATTATGTTGCACTTGTCAAGGAAAAAACAAGATGCTTGACACCAGGCCAGGGGTAATTGTAATCTGTAATTGTAATCAGCAGTGACTGATTACAACATATAAGTAAATGTAATCAGTTGTTATCAGTAATCAAGCATATAATACAATTTCAAAAATCACATTGCTTTAACATTATAGGATACACTGAACAGTTAAGTCAGTAGGCATCCATATATTTCGGAACATTACAGTGAAATATGTTTTCCCTGATTCTTACACCATTAAGAAAATTTTAAAACATTACTTACTCTGGGGAAGAGTCTGGTGTCATGGAAACCGACTCCTCACTAGGCACTGAAATAGATGGATCACACCAATTACTCAGAGATAACCAACATGACAGGGAACAACTAATGCAGATAAAATCAATGTAAGGCTGTATGGTACAAATACCTGTCTGGGAACAACTTGTCATGTATCATGCTGACCTGTGGCAAGCTGTTCCCGAGCAGGTATTCACATGTACTCCCTTTGTTCATTTATTATTTTCATCTGCATTTGTTGCTCCCAGTTGCATTGGTTGCCTTTGAATAGCTGATGAGTGGCAGTACAGATCATTATTTTATTACTGGTTATGCAATGGAATTTTAAAATAAACAGCACCATTTCTCCTTGAAACTTGAGTTGCAGCATGTAATCATTAAACAAGCTAGCAAAGTTCAATATTCTAGATAAGAGACGGGAGCCGCGATACAAGAAAACCTGTCTTCGTGGTTTCCAACCAGTTCTGATACAAGTTGGATTGTGCAATCACAGAAGAAGTCTAGAAGCTTGAAATTTCGGATTTACATGTAAGAAGAGAAATTGTGTTATCTGTGTAGCAAAAACACAGGCGCTGATCAACAGTACAGTTACTGCACGTCTGATCTGCACCTTTGTTTTGGCATAGGCAAAAAAACAAGTTTTTAAATGAACTGGCTCATAATAAAGAAGACAATATGGCCTCATTAAAATGGCCTTCATTCTGATTAATTACATAATAATGATGAATATTTCATTCAGATCAATATGCAAAAATCTATATTTGTACTAGTTTTAATCTGTAAGTTACAACCATGAGGAATATGTTAGATTAGATGGCTCATTGGTTAGATGTTCATGTGTTTGTATATTGAGGTGTATGATTGTTTTATGGTTTAAAGCCCCAGGAGAGCCACTGCTTACTGGGTATTAACCCCCAATTCCTGCCTCTTGATCCAGAGTCTGATGCTCTCCCCTGAGGTTGAATGGATGTCTATTAGTTTTGTTAGCATTCAAGGGAATAACATGCTTTAATATTACATAATTTAAAAACACATTAAATTCCAATATTTTGTGTTGTATAACAAAGTAAGAACAAGAAAGAACTGCATTCAAATTAAGTCTAATCCAAGAATTTTTTCACATGCTATTGAATATTAAGTAATTCATTCATGAGATTAAAAGGAATGCCTAATACAAGTTTATGGAACAATAAGTCTTTTTGAAATCATCAATAAACATGCATCATGTCCGCCTCAATTAGTATATAGAGAACATTACAATCAGCTTATGCCTTTCACCACTCAAAACAACCTAAAATTGTTATTTCAATCCTTAAATATAAACGAAAGAAAATGAATATTGTTACAGTTATGTTACTATACTCTACTCACCCATCAAACCAACCAATCAGAAATCAGCATTCAGGTCACATGCTTAGAAATTTGCATATGACCAATAAGGAATCAGCATTCAGGTCACATGCTTAGAAATTTGCATATGCATATTTAAATCACCTGGTAAAAGCGGCTCCCTTAGCCCATTACAGTATGGATGAGGTATACCTTGCAACTTTCTTCGATGGAACCTCGGCGATCCCAGGAAGCTATTTTTAATCGTGTGAAGCCGTGATTTCCAGGGCGTGGTCTGTATATTTGGAGAAGATGGTGGGGTGGCGGAAGGACTATGGACAGGAGTACCACGGAGATGTTTCGGACTTGGTATCGGAGAACTATTAGAACTGGAAAGACTAGCTTTTCTGCTGAAATCAGACACAAGTCATGACATTATCATACATGTACAATATAATTTACTGTCTGTACACCATCTTTAAGAAACTGCATTTTTCAAAATCTCACTTTTCTGAAACACCACAAGAAAAATATGATCATGTCGTCTTTTTGCAACCCAAAAGTCGAAAAAAGTGCCGCAAAAATTTTAAAATTGAAAATCAAGCAAATCTGCGGAAAAATTTAAGAGCTTGGTGCTCAGCTATGCATACAATACAATTTTGTTTTGGTTTGGTGCATTTAAATGAAATAACCATATCAGATCTTTTCCCGGAAAATAGTTACTTCCCTTACAACAGAAAACGCCCTACTCAACTTATTTTCCGGCATTATTTTTTATTTCTTAACCGATGTTCAAACTTTTTGTGGCACTTTTTAATGCTAATGGAATGCAAAAGGGTGACATGGTGATACATGTAGTTTTTCTTTAGGTCTATGCAGTTTCTGGAAGAAGATGAATAGACAGTTATTAATTGAATTATGCCGCAAATGCATGTAGGTGTAAGAGAATGACATACACTACTAAATCTTGTTCTTTTCAATGATTGAGTTCATTAAATAGCTTTCTACACTGAAGAGCTAAAAACGAAAAAGTTGAAATTCCAATAATTTGCATATTTATTAAAAGTGGTTTGATTTTAATGAAATTTGACAAAAGTAACCATTAATATGTTTGCAAAATCACGTAATCGACCAAATTTAGCATCTTGACGCTGAATCTATGGTGGCATTAGCTCCTTGACGCATAAGAAAGTTTTGTTTGACCAGTTCCAATTGCCTGGCCTCACGGTTATAAAACTTTTTTCAAGCTCAGCTCAGCTGAGCATGAAGGGCTTTCAACTGCTCTTAAATGTTGAAATAGTTCAAAACTAAAAAACTAGTTTTTTGTCCTGCTCATAAAATTTAATGTTAAAATGCCAACAATTGTTGGCATTTTAACATTTATGAGCAGGATAAATTTTAGTCTCAACTGAGTTGAGCATGAAAAATGTTTTATAACCTCGAGACCTGGTTGGATTCCCTGAGGCGCCTTTTAGTTGACTGATGGCAAAATGTGGCAAATAATATGGCAAATTTGCCATGACAGCAAGTTTGTTAAAATCATATGAGCCGCGTGAAGAGAAAAGCCTAGGCAAAAACAAAGCCGAAGATCAGCTGTGCAGTAACTGCACAGCTGATCAACACCTTTGTTTTCGCTAATCCCAAATTTCAAGCTTCTAACCTGTTTCTGAGACTGTACATGTTGGTTTGTGTCAGACATGGTCAGAACTCCTGAAGACCGGTTTCTCGCATCGCGGCTCATATTATGTGCCACATTATTCATTTTTAGACAGACAGACTTTTCAGGATCAGATGAAGCCATTTTTTGTAAGTTAAGTTTCCACAAACTTTTCATACACAAATTGGACTCCTCTGGGGCCAATGTGGACCCCAAAGGTTATAAAAAAGTTTTTAATGCTCAAATCAACTGAAACTAGAATATATTGGTGAACAAATCACAACCCCAAATGAGCAGCATCATGAGAATAAAAATACAACTGAGATCCTTTAAGAGCAGTGAGCATATTTTCGAGAAAGGCGATGGGCCATACCGCGGTTTCGGCTATTCAAGCCTCGTCAGTGACCCTTTAGATTTGGCAACATGGAGCCAAAGAGAGTTACAGTAATTTTTTCAATTTTCAGCAGGCTAGTCGATACAAAGACTAGTATAATCAAAATGGGGCCAAATATATTGAACGTTGGTTAGAATATGAATCTAAACCGATAATAATTTTCTGATTTTTCAAAATATCCTCTCTCAAAGGACCAAAAGGAAAATATAACCTGCACTATGGATGATGTACGGGGAGACTTTTTGTAATTTAAACTGGATTTCTGTCAATGCGAAAACAAATGGGCAGCTGGGCAGTAACAGCTGTTCAGTGCCTTTGTTTTCACTACACAGATAAATTCCTCCTGTACTTATACCCAAATTTTCAAGATTCTAGCTTTCCTCTTTGGGTGTCTAGGCCAGTTTGTGTCAGACTTTGTTGGAAATGTTTTCTCCGGTAGCCGCTCAAATGTTCCCTTCTCACTATTAAAATTTTGCAATAAAGATTCTAAAAGCTGCAATATTGCCTCTAGAAGCAATAGTGGAGCCGCCTCGTGGGAAAACCAACAATGTGGTTTTCGAACAGGTCCAACACAAATCAGACTGTACAGTCACAGAAGCAGGCTAGAAGCTTGAAATTTCGGATTTAAAAAGAAGAGGGATTGTACTATCTGTGTAGCGAAAACAAAGGCGCTGATCAGCTTCGCGGTTACCACGAAGCTGACCTGCGTCTTTGTTTTCGCATATGCAGATTGTTGTTTTTCCCATGAGGAGGCTCAGTGATTGAAATTTCAATCTAAATGTTACATGCAAAGGCTAAGGTTCAAAGAAAAGATGAGTTTTGTGCAACAAGCGACAACTTTTTTTTCCATATAAAATTACTCCAAAGTAAGCTACAGAAATGAGCCGCCTCATGGAAAAACCAACAATCTGCATATGCGAAAACAAAGGCGCAGATCAGCTTCGCGGTAACCGCGAAGCTGATCAGCGCCTTTGTTTTCGCTATCCAGATAGTACAATTCCTCTTCTACTTAAATCCGAAATTTCAAGTTTCTAGCTCTTTTCTATGCTTGTACAGGCCGGTTTGTGTCGGGCCTGTTCGGAAACCACATTGTTGGTTTTCCCACGAGGCGGCTCAAATATTAACCAAGAAAAACTACATGTATACAGAAGACTTTACAATTGGAGCACTGCCTTTCTCAGCTCACAGTTTTCTTTGTGTGACAAACAATAATTACAGAAAAGCAGTGTAATATTACTGGAAACCAAAGACACAGTCATAAGAATTTTGATGAAGAAAAAGAAAGGAAGAAAATATTCTGCAAAAAAAGTTACAGCAATGATTCTAAATGACAATTAAAGTGAAATAATAATAACAGAATACCTGAAAATAACATCAGGATAACAAGTCCATGATGTATACCACATTGGACCCCACTTTTAAATAGTAAAAGGGGGGTTTACAGGGGTATATAATTTTTCTCATTTTTGATTCAGAACATATTATTGTGGGAACTCGTTAGAACCCCCTTGCCAAGGCATGCAACCATAATCTATGTTTTGAGCAAAAATAAGAAAAATAAAAAAAAAAAAAAATTGGTGAATTTTTTCATATTTTTTACAGCCCAAAAATTGCTATATACATGTATATCATGGGCATGTGTCGGTTATGAGACAAGCAAATACATTTTTATACAATGATACTTGTGGATAAGAGAAACAATAAGCAGTAGAAAAGATGAGGGCATTATTGTACCACTATCATTGCAGGATTAGAATCACCTTTTTCAGGTATTTGTTATGCACCAGTCATTTGTAACTACTGACCCCCCCCCCCTCCAGGAAGGGTAGGGATAGCCCCCCAACCACCACCAGGAAGGGTGGGGGATAGCTGGGTTAAAGTGTGGGACAATTACTTTTTTTACTGTCCCCACAGAGCAGTGCAGGGGAAATTACGGGGTTGACATTAGGATCCTTACCCCAGGGGTATTATCTATTGTGAAAGGCAGGACAAAGAGAAGTTTTGACCTCCAGTTTGCCCCCTGGGGGTGGGGGTTATAGCAGGGCGCTGAAAGCTGCCCTTCTCATACTTGGGGGGGGGGGAGGGGGGGGGGGGGGTCAGTGGTTACAAATGACTGATGCATTAAAATCAGCTTGTTAAAACAATTCTGATCCTAACAGTCATATCTAAGTTTTTCAAACAGAATCATTTTTATGATAATCATTATCAATGACTGACAGCAAATAAGGACCACAACTTCTCTACTGTGTACAATACATATGTACATAGTACTATAAAGTGACATAAGAGCACAACATGTTTACAACTTACACTTTTTGTATAGCGAGGGCTCGCCGCGACGCCGTGGGAGACCCTTCGCTTATACTGCCTAGTGAAAGCCTGCTCGGACAAGCAAAATAAGATTCTCGTTACTTTGACCAAAAATAATCACTGGGTGGGTGGGGTAACAAAACAATTGATGTAAAAAGACACGACAACTGGGCAAGATGACCGTGTGTGATACTGAATACCCACATGGGGGGCTTGGGTTCTTCTGTTTTGGGCTCAGGAGGCAATGGTGCCTCTGTTTTAGCTTTTGCCCTGAAATATTTTCAGCCATATTGAAAACAGTTTGCATCGTGGATAATATTGCATGAAATGTCAAAATAATTGTTCACAAATAATTGTTGGCCAGTAACTTTATATTACTGATCATTCCAAGATGACACTTCTGTGGTGGTTCTAATTTTTTTATGTTTTGGTGTTGAATTTTTGTGCTGTTTGCACCCTATGTATATTTTTATATTTTTAGTTAAGTTTGGGTAACTTTATTTTTTTCACACCTCGGTTTTTTGGAGTAGGAATTTCTTTCTGCTTGCGCCATTTTTTCCTGATCATTGCCTACTTTTACCTTTTTAAAGTACTAAATACATGTAGTTTCTGTTTGCAAACATCATAAAACAAATGATAAGCCAAAACACCAGATATGAAATGAATTTTGCTAAGAGGACAATTAGACACATCACATCTGATTGCCCTCTTGAAATTTCTTTTACTTTTGTGATAAAGAATCAGTTTAAGAAATTAATAATTCCTACTTAAACAGAAAAACTAAGTAAGGAACAGGAAGTGTAGGTACTAACCTTGGTTGACCATTGAGCTGTACTGCATCTATTCTTTTTCTTGGAGGATCCGCTGTGAACACAAAAGTTGAAACAAATTATACCTAATGGTATAAATTTTTTTAAGTTCATATAAATAAATCAAACATTTTAAGAGGGGTAGTGATTTTGCATCAAGATAACATAATTAATTAACCGTGTAATATAAAACCCTTTGAACCCCACTTTTATACAGCAAGACTGAGGTATGCAGGGTATACCTATTTTTCTTATTTTGCCTCCATTTTGCCTCGGTGAGGCGGTTCTAACATGTACCCACAATCAATGTTTTGAGCAAATATATTAAAAATATCAAAATTTTTATTATGAAATTTTCAATTTTTACAGATGAAAAATATCTCTGTATATTGCATGGCTAAGTTTTCATAATGGGTGTAAAAATTTGAAATGTTTAACTATTACCAGATTTTCAAAATTCTTTTCTGCTACTTTCCCTATCCTAAAGTGTGTTTCCTAGTGTCTGATAATGGTTTTCTGCAGATATTTTGCAACTATTAAATATTTTCTTGGCACAATCAAGCATTCAAAAATTTTGAAAATCAGCTGACAATTAAGGAAATTCAGGTAAAAAACATTTTTGAATAGGGATTTTCTGTACAAAAATCTCATGGAAGGGAGATAAATATTTTCCCACAAAACAATTTAGATTCTTACTTACGAAATGACACAAATTATTTACCCGAGACAAAATCTTCATGATCAAGTAAAACTTTTCAAAAAGAAAGCATTTTCCTGATTATTGATTTCCCCCCTTGCCAATGCAAATTCTCTATTGAAAATTCATTTTGACCATAAAAACTATCTGCTGACTGATTTTCAAAATGTTTGCAACTAATACATATGTAAAGATTTTGACATGAAAATATTTTCCTATCATCCTCCATGCAAAAATTTTCTGCGAAAAACAATTATCACAGGCAACGTTTTAAACTATAGGTTTTTCCAAGGACCCTGCATTGATTCATCCTCTTATTTTGTTTTTTACAATGACAAAGCAGCTTTTGAAGGCATTATTCATTAGGAAAACATGCCCATGTAATATACAGATTTTTCTTAAATTGTAAAAATTGAAAATTTTCAGTAGAATTTTTTTTTTATGTTTTTCTTATTTTTGCTCAAAACATAGATTGTGGGTACACATTAGAACCGCCTCGCTGAGGCTGTTCTAACAAGTACCCAGTAACTAAGAAAAATAGGTATACCCCTGCATACCCCAGTTTTGCTATATAGAAATAGGGTTTAAGGGGGTACACATTTCACTGACATGTTTTCCTGATGTATTATTTTTTACATTAATACAGCAATTTTTTTTAGTGTTTTAAAATGAGAAGCTTTATAACAAATTGAGCCGGTCTTCGGGGTTTCCGACCAGGTGTGACACAAACCGATCTGTACAGTCACAGAAGCGGGCTATTAGCTTGAAATTTTGGATTTAAGAAGAAGAGATATTGTACTATCCATGTAGTGAAAACAAAGGCGCTGATCAGTTTTGCATTTACTGCGAAGCTGATCTGCGCCTTTGTTTTCGCATAGGCAAAAATCCGGTTTTCTCATGACGTGGCTCAATTAACTTCTGCAACAACTGAATGAAGAGTTTCAAATCGGGATTAAAGACATAAATTCTGCTTAAAGAATCAGGAATCATCAAATCTTATTTAAAGTTCATTATAATCAGGGAATTTAATTAGAAAAAATCATTTGAGCCGCGACGCAAGAAAACCGGTCTTCGGGGTTTTCGACCAGGTCCGACATAAACCGGCCTGTACAGTTACAGACAAGGGCTAGCAGCTTGAAATTTCGGATTTAAGAAGAAGAGGAATTGTACTATCCGAGTGGCGAAAACAAAGGCGCTGATCAGCTTCGCGGTTACCGCGAAGCTGATCTGCGCCTTTGTTTTCGCAAAGGCAAAATTCTGGTTTTCTCACGATGCGGCTCATTTGATAAATGTCAGACAGTCAGGCTTTCTGTTTTCATTTCACTTTAAAAAAAATTTAAATAACAAGATTTTTTTCTCAGTTTTAAGATACAGTGCAATTGCCCAAGTCATGTGAAGAATCAGATTTTCCTGAAGCAATTTCAGCCTGTGTGTGTGAGAAAATCAACAATTTGGGTTCCGATCAGGTCCATTACAAACCAGGCTGTACAGTAACAGATGGTTAGAGGCTGGAAATTCTGGATTTAAAAAGTAGAGGAATTGTACTATATGTGTAGCGAAAACAAAGGCACTGATCAGCTTCACAGCTACTGCAAAGCTGATCTGTGCCTTTGTTTTCGACTATGCAGATTGTTGGTTTTCCCATGTGGCAGCTCATTTTATTTTGTTCAGAACTTTTGCTAATTATATTTGCAATTTGCTACCTTGTGAATTCAAAATTCTTGCTAATTAAGACTCTATGAACTTTGTAGGCTGTAAGAAGAGAATTTGCTCACAAATTCAAGAACTCTCAAAATTCTAAGAATTCAAAGGACCAAACGGAAATGTGATTAGCAGACGACATTTAACAAGCATCTACCTGATTCAGATCTATGCCGTATCTCTACAGCGTCTTCGACACATGGGTTCCTGAGTTTTCTGTCTAACAGTAAAAAATATACAACTTTCTCTGTATTGTGCCTGAAAATTGAAATAATGTTCTATGAGCTATTATCATAAAATAACACATTGACCCAACCAGGAGCATATAATCTTTATAGGCTCCTGACCCAACCAACCACACGATTTTTGCAAGATCTACATGTAAAGTGTCAAGTGAGTGGCCATCTTTCTGGGAAAGAGCTGCTTAATCATGAAATTTTAACGAATTACCTTCAAAGACTAAATAAATGGTATGTTGCTTGCCGTGAAACAGTTTCTGAACTTCCAATTTTGCCCATATTGCGCAAACAAAAGTGGACAGCATGATGAAAAGGTATACCTACCTACAATTTAACAGTTCTTCTATTAATCTGTCTTTGTCTTTAAAACATTGCAATGAGTTCATAGTAGATAACACATCAGGGTCTAAATCGTCTACTGTGGGTATAACGGACGTCTGGAATCAGAAGATTAAACAAGTTTAACATGCCCATGGTGTAAAACACTGAAATCATCAAGAAAACATATCCCTGAAATAAATACCCCCTTATTGTTGTAAAACTGGGGTGTGTAGGGTTATACATTTTTTCTTATTTTTGATCCAAAACATAGAACACTGAGGCGGTTCTAACATGTACCCACAATCAATATTTTGATTAAACATATAAAAATATAAAAAAAATTCTAATGCAATTTTCGATTTTTTTTTTCAGCTGAAAATATCTCTGTGTATTTCGTAATGTAAAGTCAGATTTTATCGCGATTCAATGTTTTGCAATTTCTGTAGCTATTGGTTTGATCTTATCAGACGGAACACAACTTGATTTGCAGCAGTAAACATTAATCAAACTCTTCTGCAGAAGATCAAAGTAAAGAATGCAGATACAGACTGATAGTATCAATGTGACACAGACACTTGTGAACCAGAGGACCATTGGTCCTGGGAACGCTCACCTAAAGCCTGATCTTGGAGCATTAAGTCATCATGAAATGACCTTGACCTTGAATACTCACCTTTACTGACTTCATAAGTTGTCTGTATCTGCTAAGTTTCAGTTCTGAGGCTGCAATAGTTTCCAAAGCCAGTGATTTCTGAGAAAACCATAATCTTAATTTTGACATTCAAATAACCTTGGGTCAAGGTCAAGAAATGACCTTGACCTTAATTAATTACGTACATTCAATGACTCCATTAGTTGTCTCCATCTAGCAACTTTCAAGAATCAGGCTGCAATAGTTTCCAAAATATCCATTGTTTGTCGCCTATTCCCATGTAAAATCCTATGTTTCCAAAATTGACCTTGCCGTAAAATAGGTCAAGGTCATCCTAGGGTCATCATTTGAACTAACTATGATGGGCTGGAGTCCCCGATGCTACATATCAAGTTTCGTGGAAATGGGCCCCCAGGGTTTTTACCATATATGGATCAAGTGACCAAGATCTCATGAACAAACTTTTATTCCCACTACCCATGGAGGCTCCATATAAAATTTCAACTTGATTGGCCAAGCGGTTTTAGAGAGGAAGGTCTTTGAAATTGTGGATGACAACAGACGGACGGACGGATGGCCGGACGCCGGAGCATGGGTATACTATAAGCTCACCTGTTGACCTTGCCGAAAAATAGGTCACGGTCATCCAAGGGTCATGATTTATAAAAATTTTGTAGAGCTCCATTGCCTGATGCTTCATGCCAAGTTTCAAAATCATAGGCCTTCTGGTTCTGGAGAAGAAGATTTTTATAGGTTTTTGCTATTTATAGCCATGGCGGCCATCTTGGTCATGTGACCTAGACCATTTATACAAATTTTCATTCCCCCTTCCTAAGGATGCTCCACATGAAGTTTGGCTCTGATTGGCCAAGCGGTTTCAAAGGAGAAGATGTTTCAAAAGTAAGGACAACAACGACGACGAGGGAGCATGGGTATACTATAAGCTCACCTGTGAGCCTTCGGCTCAGGTGAGCTAAAAACGTGTTGCTGTACAGTTGTCCTTATGGCATGTTAGCCGCATCGTGAGAAAACCTCATTTTTGCCTATGCGAAAACAAAGGTGCAGACCAGCTTTGCAATAACTGCGAAGCTGATCATTGCCTTTATTTTTGCTACACGGATAGTACAATTTCTCTTCTACCTAAATCCAAAATTTCTAGGATCCAGCCATCGTCTTTGGCTGTACAGGCCGATTGTGTCAGAGAATCGATAGGTCCAGGGTTCAAACCCCACAGACGGCACCGTGTTGCGTCCTTGCGCAAGGCACATTAACTCCCAAATACCCAAAATGACTTGGTTGTAAGCATTTTGAATTCTGAATTTTGAATGTATTTTATCTGCATCTATGCTCAAATATTTGAGTGATTATAACAAACATTCATAAAATCCAACATTTCAGAGCATTACTTTTATCGATCATGGCATAATTCTTTTCAAAGATTGTGCATCTTATCTCTGCTTTGCACACCTCTGCAAATCTGTCATGTTAGACATTAAAAGCATCTCCATAAATTTTATATTTGCTTAGACATTTGAAAACATGAAGCAATAATTCTTCAATTTCGACAACTTAAGGCTTTTAAGAAATAATTGCTCCAAAAACTTAAAGCAAGAACAAACAATGCATACTCTAATAAAACCACTCTTTTAGAAGAAGACTCCTCACATTCTGTGCTGTTTGTGATGGCCTGTCATTCTCAAAATTTAAGGAACTTTTCAGCTGATTTGGAAGTCAAAATTTTAGATGAAGCCCACCCAAGTTGTTGTGTTTAAGGTTCTTCATTGCTCAAAATGCAAATAAAAATGTTTGATACAGACTAAAAAATTGCTTGAAATGAAATTCTTTCAACTTGTAACAAGAAAACACCTTCAAATATTTAGATATGCAGAGACTTTTTTTCTGACATCTATCTTTAGGGAGACTAATTTGAATAATATACATTTTTTTTTAATTCTTGACCTAAACATAGATTGTGGGTACTCTTTACAGCCTAAATTTATAAAAATATAAAAAAAAATTCTAATGGAATTTTCAATTTTTAAAGCTGAAAAAAAATCTCTGTATGTTCAGGGGCGTAGCCAGGAAATGCGTCATGTTGAAGCCCAACACCTTTTTTCAGTTAAAATTACTTGTTTTTCATAATTTTTTCTCAGAAAGACCCGGGGAAATACCATACTTGAAAAAATCATGTTGAAGCCCGGGCTTCCAGGCGTCCGCCTGGATACGCCCCTGATGTTTGTATTTTTGTAATACATACATTTTTAGATCAGAATGCCAGGACATTGTTTTCAAACATGACTTATGTATTTTTGTATTTTTCAGTACATTGTTTCAAAATAAGCCAAGTCAGTCAATGAAATTTAAAACTGTCTACACACAAAGTAATATCAACTTCTTTCTCTTATTTTCTTGGAGTTTTGTCTTATTTTATGAATCAATAACTGAGCCACATCATGAGTAAACCAACAATGTGGTTTTCTGACCAGGCCTGACACAAACTGAGCTGTAGAAACATAGAAGATGGGCCCCAGAGGCTGGAAATTTTGGATTTAGAAAGTAGAGGTATTGTATTATCCATGAAGAGAAAACAAAGGCATTGAGCAGCTTCGCAGTTACTGCAAAGCTCATCTACGCCTTTGTTTTCGCATATGCAAAATGTTAGTTTTGTCAAGATGCGGCTCAACTGACTTGTAGGAAGCAACATGATATTCATCTTTTCAAAGAAATATGAGTTTGCAAAGTAAATAAAAAGGACTGTTTGACCACAAAACAGAATTCTTAGTTTACAAGAGGAAGCAGTAAAACATTAATGAGCATAACATTCTAGACAGACAAGTCTGTGTTTCACAGGAAAGACTGAGATACCAAAGACTCTATTCTGTCTATTTTCATTTTGGCTTTTTTCTTCGGTGACATTTTTGCACAAATAAAAGTTTGCAAACAGCAGATGTCGACTTCGCTAAAAGCAATGGACATTATACATACAGGAAAATTTTTCACATGTTTTTTTGCAAATGCTTCTCTTTCATAAAACTAGTGAAAAAATTAAATCAATTGAAAAATAAACTGGTTACAGTATTGTACAACAGTTTATAAACTATACTTTACAAAATAAGAAAAGTCCTACCTGTACAATATGAACAATAGGTAATTTTTCACAACAATTATTATTATTTTTATTAATTTTTTTTCGTGGCCCCCACTGGCCGAGTGGTTAAGAGCACTGATTTCATTACGCACTTAATCATCCAGTCAATCATCTCACTGCTGCTTGTGGTGTGGGTATGTGAGACAAGCTTATTTCTGCTTGCGGGTGTCCAAGGTGGTTTTTCTCGATATTCTCCCATTTTTGCCCCACCTATCGATAGGCCCCTCTCATATGAGCTAAATAATCTTGAAAAGGGACATAAGAAAAAAAATATTGCACATCTTCAACTCATTAAAATTGTGAAAATATATTGTTTGAAAAAATAACTATACTTGAGAAAATAAGAAAAGTGCTCTAACTACCTGTACAATTTGAACAACTGGTAATTCTAATTCAAGCTGAGCTGGACTATCCCTAAAAACAAATAAAATATACAAATATACATACATGTGAAACAAATATACAAGTATGTGAAACAAATATACATACATGTACACGTGAAACAAATATACAAGTTTGTGGAACAGTACAATGATTTGTGACTAAAACTGAGCCGCATCATGCAGAAAACTGCTTTTTGCACTTTGCCTTATGAAAACAAAACAGCTATCAAAAAACAAAAATAATCAGCATCTTTTTTATTACTACAGTAATGAATTTAAGTCTCAATTTAAGTATCTCATTATTTTCTACAGGGCTAAAGTCAGGTCTGTATCAGGTTTCTAAAATCTAAAAACATTATCTCATGATGCGGCTCAAAAAATTTCCAACAAAACATATTGATACCATATAAGTGATTCTACAGCATTCAAGAAATTATACGTATGTAAATCTACAACATTCTGAAATGTGAATATTGATCACATGATTACCTGTACCAGTTGAATCACAGGTAATTCTAACTCAGGATCATTTTTAGACCCTCTAAAATCAGAAAATAGAAAGTAAATGCACCCCCTAAAAAATCACCCCCTAGAAAGATATGTGTAGTTTTTGCTTCTTTATTTAGGTTGTTTTAACAGGTCAATTGTTTTTCAGTCATATCTTGCACAAAATATGTATTACAGGATCCAGTACTTTTCTATCATATTATAAGACACTTCTTGGCTATGGAATGTGCATTGCTTTGTGAACGTGGTGTGTACACATGGCGTGTGTGCTTCTTGGCAATGAAAAAACAACAA
The DNA here is from genome assembly GCA_964017185.1 of Rugalucina vietnamica. Taxonomy (NCBI): domain Eukaryota; kingdom Metazoa; phylum Mollusca; class Bivalvia; order Lucinida; family Lucinidae; genus Rugalucina; species Rugalucina vietnamica. Next base: position 49,672,243 of record OZ024878.1, on the reverse strand, counting down.
CATTTTTTCATCATTTTTCGGCCATAGAAAGTACTGTCTTGTTAAGATAACAAGAAGCAAAGGACTTTTCATTTGTTTGCTTTGGCTCTTCACACTTCAGACAACAATTTTTCAGTCATCTTTGGACAAAGCGTCCTTAGTATTAACCAGTACCATGGGGACTTAATATGACTTGCTCAAAGACAAAGGCCGGCAGAACTAGGGTTCAATCACAGGACCTCTTGATTCAGTCCTACCACTAGGCCAAAATGCTCCTCTGGCTATACTTGGTACATTTTGGCCATTGAAAATATATGTAGATTAAAGTCACTGTATAAGAAAACCAACCAGAGGACCAATGGTCCTGTAAACGCTCACCTGAGACCTGAGATATATACATGTACCAATAAACTTGTTAAACTAGAATGGAACAATGCATGTATATAACCGTAGGGCAGGGTCAGAATAACTCCTGGAGTCAATGTCTTTTTCAAATCATAAAAATTCCGTCCATTTGCCAATTAACTGCAAGTTTTGTCCTTCAAATGTCATTTTAACAATTTTCTCCATTCAAATGCATGGGCGATCTAAGTTGACCTTGCCGTGAAATAGGTCAAGGTCATCCCAGTGTCATGATTTATACAAATTTTGTAGACCTCCGTTCCTTAATGCTTCATGCCAAGTTTCAAAATCATAGGCCTTCTGGGTCTGAAGAAGAAGATTTTTTTAAAAAATTTTGCTATTTATAGCCATGGTGGCCATCTTGGTCATGTGACCTTGACCATTTATATAAACTTTCATTTCCTCTTCCTAAGGATGCTCCATATAAAGTTTGGCTTTGGTTGGCTAAGCAGTTTCTGAGAAAAAGATGTTTGAATATTATGGTCATACACATGTATAGTATATAGATCCGGGGCAGGGGCAGACAATCCCTGGGCTTAAAATATTTTCATAAGCATAAATCTTCTGTCCATTTGCTCATTCCTAGCAAGTTTTCTGCCATTACATTACATTTTCCTATTTTTTCCCATTCAAATGCATGGGCGACCTAAGTTGACCTTGCCGTAAAATAGGTCAAGGTCATCCCAGGGTCATGATTTATATAAACTTTGTAGAGCTCCATTCCCAGATGCTTCATACCAAGTTTCAAAATCATAGGCCTTCTGGTTCTGAAGAAGAAGATTTTCAAACGTTTTTGCTATTTATAGCCATGGCAGCCATCTTGGTCATGTGACCTTGACCATTTATATAAACTTTCATTCCCTCTTCCTAAGGATGCTCCACAAAAAAGTTGGCTTTGATTGGCCTAGCGGTTTCAGAGAAGAAGATGTTTGAATATTATGGTCATATACATATATATAGCCCCGGGGCAGGGGCAGACAACCCCCTGGGCCCAAAATATTTTCTTAAACATAAATCTTCTGTCTATTTGCTCATTTCTAGCAAGTTTTCTGCCATTTAATTACATTTTCCTATTTTTTCCAAATCCAATGCATGGGAGACCTAAGTTGACCTTGCCGTAAAATAGGTCAAGGTCATCCCAGGGTCATGATTTATATAAACTTTGTAGAGCTCCATTCCTTAATGCTTCATACCAAGTTTCAAAATCATAGCCCTTCTTGTTCTGAAGAAGGAGATTTTTAAACGTTTTTGCTATTTATAGCCATGGTGGCCATCTTGGTCATGTGACCTTGACCATTTATATAAACTTTCATTCCCCCTTCCCAAGGATGCTCCACATGAAGTTTGGCTTTGATTGGCCTAGCGGTTTCAGAGAAGAAGATGTTTGAATATTATGGTCATATACATGTATATAGCCCCGGGGCAGGGGCAGACAACCCCCCAGGGGCTAAAATTTTCTATTATCATTAATCTTCTGTCCATTTGCCTTTTCCCAGTAAGTTTTACCCATTAAATAGCATTTTACCATTTTTTTCCCCATTCAAATGCATTGGCGACCTAAGTTGACCTTGCCGTAAAATAGGTCAAGGTCAACCTAGGGTCATGATTTATATAAACTATGATGGGCCCGCATCCCTGATGCTACATACCAAAATTTGTGGAAATCTGCCCATGGTTCTGGAGAAGAAGATTTTTAAAGGTTTTTGCTATTTATAGCCATGGCGGCCATCTTGGTCATGTGACCTGGACCATTTATATAAAGTTTCCTTCCCCCTTCCTAAGGATGCTCCACGTGAAGTTTGGCTTTGATTGGCCAAGCGGTTATATAGGAGAAGATCTTTGAAATTGTGAACGACGGACGGACAGACGACGGACGGACGCCGGAGCATGGGTATACTATAAGCTCACCTATGAGCCTTCGGCTCAGGTGAGCTAAAAACTTGCATAAGCGAAAACAAAGGCGCAGATCAGCTGTGCAGTAACTGCACAGCTGATCAGCGCCTTTGTTTTTGCTACATCCATAGTACAATGCTTCTTCCTAAGTCCAAAATTTCAAGGTTCTAGCATGCTTTTGTGACTGAACAGGCTGGTTTGTGTCAGACTGGGTCGGAAACACAAATTCTTGATTTTCTAATTCAAAGGCTCATTTTAAAGAATACCTGAAGTAAATCAAGGATATTCAAAGAATATGAACTTACATGATCACCCAAGGATGATGATGGATTTCTTCTAACTGGAAAAACAACTACAGAATTTTAATATATGAATCCTCTCGACTTAAGTAATGATTTGTGGTGTAATAGTTAGGGTGTTAATTCCACTCAACAGCTAAGGTCAAAAACTGTAGTAGCCTTCTTTTAAGGCAAAAGTCATACAGGCTTCGCAGGCTTTACTGAATTCATTTATCAAATTAAAAATGGACTGGTTAATCTGCACTATTGTTGTTCGCTCATAAAAAATACATGACTTTCCAACAGCCAGGTACATATATACTAGTAGTTTCTGCAATATCCAAACTTCATTTCTACTGTAAATGCAGTCTGAGTCATCCATAGCTCACTGTTTCCTATCAATTCAGACCAGCTTTCTATGTAACAACAAAAATATTCAAAACCCATTCAGAATCCTCTTAATTTATCATCATTTAATCATTATTATTCATAGAATTAATCAACCATTCTGAAAGGCATTTTATCTTAAGAACTAGAGATCTCGTCTTTTGACTTTCATGACTTTTCAAGCAGGGCCTTGTTGTTCAAAACCTGGTAAGCTTAACATCATTGTTAAGACCTCAACTCGTTCAATAAATGCTGACTAAATAAGTAAATACACTGTTATTTTTTGTCAATAAAATGTGAAAATCCTTTGCAATGCAAAGGATTCTCACATTTTATCGACAAAAAATAACATGCAAAGGATTCTCACATTTTATCAACAAAACATATCGGTAATAGTGTATTTGCTTATGTTGTCGGCATGTACTTAATGAGTTGTCTTAACAATGATGTTAAGCTAACAAAGTTTTGAACAACTGGCCCCTGATCTACAGCGCTTCAAATTCTTGAAGTAAATGTTGACAACTCATGATCTGGGTTGACTTACAGTTAATCGTTTATCGGGATCAACTTCAACCATTCCCCGCAGTAAGTTTTGACAATCGGGCGGTACAAAATGTGGAATGTGGAATACGCCTTTTTTCACCTTTTCCAGCAGTTGTCGTAGATTGTCGTCGTCAAATGGAAGTGCACCCTGGGTAAAATAAGACAGAATTTGAATAGTTTGTTTATTTAAGCTCCAGTCAAGAATTTTTAGTTATGTCGAACCTCCAGTGCTCAAGGACACACCTCACCATCAGTGAGATTTTTACAGCCTTTTGATCCCCCAGACCTACAATCTGTGTACCCCAAAAATCAGTTTTGTAAGTGATCAAAAAAGTTTTGCCCATGCTAAGACAAAAGCGTAGATCTGCTGTGCAGTAACTGCACAGCTGATCAGCGCCTTTGTTTTCACTACATGGATACTATATTTCCTCCTCTACTTATGCCCAAAATTTCAAGATTCTAGCTTTCTACTATGGTTGTATAGGCCAGTTTGTGTCAGACCTGGTAGGAAACCCCAAAGATGGTTTCCTCACATCACGGCTTAAATAAGAGTGTTCTTTAACAGTATGAATTCAGTAACTGAGAATAATACCATACATGGATGATTTTGTACCATAGTTTCACAGAACATACTGTCATCATGTCCTATATATACTTTCATTAGAAACAATACTGACTGCTTAAAATACATGTACTAAATGTCGCCTTACATACATTGCATGATAAATTCTGTGACTAATGCTTAACCAACCAGATCCCGATAAGTTGCTACAGATTTGGTTTAAGTAAAGCTGGGTTGTAACATTGTTAAAAAGATAAACAATTTGTTATGGTAAACCTCATTATAACACTTTGGGGTCCACAGAAACGGACTATGTTAAAGTGAACCAAGTTATGATGAGGTTGCTTACAATCGTAAAATAATTATTTTGGGAGCCATAACATGGCCATGTTATATTGAAAACCACATTATAATGAGGTGCATTATAATGAGGTTAACCTGTAATATTAAAATACCAGGGGCCAGTTGTTCAAAACTATCATTAAGACCTCAGCTCGTTAAGTAAATGCAGACTACATAAGCAAATACACTATTATTTTTTGTTGATAAAATGTGAGAATCCTTTGCATTGCAAAGGATTCTCACATTTTATCATAAAAAGAATAACAGTGTATTTGTAATATTCATGTTTGAAACTTTAACAAATCATTAACTATCGACATCTTCAATTTTGAACAACTAGCTCCAGTATACTACCCACCACTAATAATGCATATAAAATAACCCCAGAACTCCATACATCAGCTTTTCTACCATCATACTTTTCTCCCTGAAAGATAAACAAAGCAATAAGTCACTAGAGGGATCAAACATGATCTTACATTCATTAACATTCGCTAGGTCCCGAGGGGAGTGTTGATAAACGAGAGACACGCAAATAAATGACAAAAAAGCCCAATCACAATTTTATAAGCTATAATCCTTCTTAATTATGCTCCTTTCCAGCTCAGTTACTCATAATTTAGCATGTGCTTTGTGCGACGCCTCGTAATGAGCATAAATGAAAGCAAGTGTATTAACAGCATACTCATACCCTAATTGTCTGATTAATACATGGCTTCTTTCTTCATTAATACACTCCTGTTACTATCATGTGACACTACTCTTTATGTAATAATATGTAATTATACAGACCAAGCTCCCATGTGGACCTATGAGGTGTAGGGCATGGTATCCAACCAGGCCTGATACATACCAAGCTGAACAGATTGGATGTTTGTTGGTTAGTTTTGTGCAAATAAAGTATGAGCCACGAAGCGAGAAAACTGGTTTCCTGGGTTTCCGACCAGATCTGACACAAAACAGACTGTACACTGATAAATAGGGCTAGAAGCTTGAAACTTTGGATTTAAGTAGAAGATGGATTGTACTTTCCGTGTAGAGAAAACAAAGGTGTTGATCAGCTGTGCAGTTACTGCACAGCTTACCTGCGGCTTTATTTTTGCATGGGCAAAAATCCGTTTTTCTCATCACGTGGCTCAAAGGTATAATCTCTTGTACAACTTTCCCTTAAACAGTCATTTTATAAATCACTGCAAAATGGATCTACACTTTTCACCAGTATGAAATCTAAAAACATTTTCCTCAGAAACGTTTCATCTGGGGAGATTCCATTTAAACAACATGGTAGTAAATTTTGCATACTTAAAGCAACATGTACATTCAAATGCATACATCAACATACAATGACGATAAAAATCATGCATAAATGAGCCACATCATGAGAAAACCAGATTTTTGCCAATGAGAAAACAAAGGTGCAGCTCAGTTAACTGCACAGCTGATCAGCGCCTTTGTTTTCGCTACACGGATAGTACAATTCCTCCTCTACCTAAACCCAATATTTCAAGATTCTACCTCTCTTCTGTGACTGCACAGACCAGTTTATGTCAGACCTGGTCCGAAACCCTGAAGACCGGTTTTCTCGCGTCACGTCTCAAATATTATCTACTGGAGAGCAGAGTACAACAAAATGCATTACAGACATGCTAAGCAGGACATTGAAAATATGCAGAAATTTATACATTGCAGCTATCAAAATATTTTTTTCTTTCTTAAAAACAGAAATTGACACGACTAAAACATAAATTCTGGGTACTGGTTAGAACCAACTCTTTTCAAAAGCAAAACCCAAGGCCGTCGTCGGCGGTCCGGCTGGTCGCCATGGCCGGACCACTTTTTTGGACGAAAATGGTTTCGGCCGGACCACAATTTTCGATTTTTCGGCCGAAAATGTGTTAGCCTTTACGACTTTTTTAAGTGTGATGGTCCAATCTTTAAGTTATCAATTAATATGAAGCCTATTCGGTCAATCTGCCCGAGGGTGTGAATGATGGTCGTTATAAAAACAATCATGAAAATGGCACCTGTATTAAAGACAGGTATTGTTATTATTGGATTGTGACAGATTATCGTTTGAAGTGAAGATGCATCAAAGTGTTCTTTAATTCATATAAAACCGATTCTCCGTGATCTTAAAACAATTAAAAAAAAAAAAGTCTAAAGCTGTATTTCACCTGAGATAAAGATATCTTTATCTCACCTGAGATAAAGATATCTTTATCTCAGATTTCACAGTTAAAAATACTAAGGTAAACATAATTTCACAATAACCCAATCACTGTAACAGTTTATAATTATTGCATTAAATCAAACAACATGCTGAAAAATCGTTTACGTGTAAAATTTTCGTAAACATTATATTGTTTTCTTCAAACAATCTCCAAAATCTGTTAAAACGTGCATGTTATTCTTCCATTATGGATATACCGCTGGTTCCTATTCAACCGATGTCGGAAGCCAGAATACCTACAGATGACCTTATCCCAAAGACTAGGCGTTGTAGAAATAGCCACTCCAAGGCATTTCAGCTACCATCTGCTAGCATAGAGACCTATAAATGTAGTTTCTTTCCCCAGACTATCAGGGACTGGAATGACCTCCCTGACTCTCTGTTTTCTACTGCTGAAATGTCAGATGATTGTGTGTCCAAGTTCGCTTCACTCGTGCGTTCAAGGGACTAATTTCTCCCCCATCCGAACCCCCTGGTGAAATAATGTCATTTGGCGTGTCACCAGTAAACTATTCAGATTCAGATTCAGATGTCTTTCAAATTCTCTCAGCGTTCCTCCTGTGATAAGGAGCTTTCAGCCTTCATGGTTTTCGACCAGGTCATGTCTTCATCATGATGAAACCTATAAAATAAGCAGCGCCTCAATGGCAAAAATTGTCCCAAAGAGCATTAAAATCGTCTCTACGGACATCCGGAAATATAGAATTTTCTCGGGGGAGATCCCCCGAACCCCACTTACGAGAGGGGGAATACCCCCTCTCTTGCTCTCAGTCTATAAAAAAATGCAAAGCTTATGCTTCTGAAAATTTCTAAATTTCCTGAGGCTATCTAAATTCCAATTTAGGCATTTATGAGGAAGTGAAAGAAGTGCTGTAAATCTATAAATGACATAATACAATATTAAAACTGAAAGCAAAACTGAGACAACAATGGATGATTAACGACCTATGCAACTAAATCAGGAAAGTCTTAAGTGAAAATAACTAAAATATAATTTTGACAGCATCTGCATAGCACAAATCAAACACGATCTCAGCATCTTTGCAAGAACTGCAATTTTATGTGAGCCACGCCATGAGAAAACCAGATTCTTGCATCTGCGAAAGCAAAGGCGCAGATCAGCTTTGCACTAACAGCAGAGAAGATCAGAGCCTTTTGTTTTTTTACTACACAGATTCCTCTTCTTACTAAATCCGATATTTCAAGCTTCTAGCCATCTTCTGTAGCTGACCATGTTGGAAACCCCGAAGACCGGTTTTCTTGCACTGCGGCTCATGTGATAATCTGTTTCTGTTTGAACAGATTATGAAAGATGCCAAAAACTTATTGGTAACCTTTGAATACTTAAAATTCTCCACTTAATGGAGTAGTCAAAACATACCTTAATATTAATTTAATGATCTCTGTTAAATTTCATATAAAAACTGAATGGTATTTGGTGTCTAGTTAGATTTTGGCAGATGTCTGCATTTAAAAAGGTATCATCCAGTCTGAATGATAGTGTTTACGTTTTCTCATTCTTTCTTTTTGGTTGTGTCATTTTTTTTCTTTCTTCCTTTATTTTGAAATCTACCACATGAATTGAAAATAATTGAAGCTCTATATGCAATTTTAACTGCAATAATCTGAATTGTGTAGACGCAAAACTTGCATGAAAATTTCATTCAAATAATGAAAGCCAGGTTCATATTTTAAGGTAGGCTATGCATGCTACATCTTTTCACTCCATTCGGCAAATTACATGGAAAATTCTTACGAGACAAAAGAAAATGATCACAGGAAGGATAAAACCATGCAATAACTGACGACATTCACATCTTACCCGTATCACCTCGGGACAAGCATAATGTGGGGAGCTGAGCAAAATATATAACATTATATGAGCCGCCACATCAGAAAACAAACAATCTGCATATGTGAATACAAAGGCGTAGACCAGCTTCGCGGTAACTGCATAGCTGATCAGCACATTGTTTTTGCTACTTGGTTAGGAAAATCTCTCTTCTTTTCAAGCTTCTAGCCTTTTTCTATGACTGTACAGGCCGGTTTGTGTCAGAAATGCTCAGAAACCAAGATTGTTGGTTTTCTCATGCAGACACTCATATGAGCCGCGACGCGAGAAAACCGGTCTTCTGGAGTTTCGACCAGGTGCGACACAAATCGGTCTGTACAGTCACAGAAGCAGGCTAGAAGCTTGAAATTTCGGATTTAAGAAGAAGAGAAATTGTACTATCCGTGTAGCGAAAACAAAGGCGCTGATCAGCTTCGCGGTTACCGCGAAGCTGATCTGCGCCTTTGTTTTCGCCTAGGCAAAAATCCGGTTTTCTCACGATGCGGCTCATATAAGAGTCTCATCCGGATGAAGAAAATGGATGTTTGTTTGTTTTCTTTGTTGTTTAACATGCCAATGAACAATTTTTCAATTATGTCGAGATGGAGCCAGTATTAAGCATCACTATGGGCACAAAGTCCCACTAGAACTCTGATGCCTAGGCCGCAAAGCTTCCATAATTTCAGCAGGTGATTAGGAAAGCCATCAAACTAGGTTTCAAAGATCTGACGGTGGTGCATCTATTGAAAATTATACTTTATGTATTTATGACCCTGTTCATACCTCCTTTTTAGTTCAAAATTCAAGTAGTATGCACATGTGTATTATATGTTTTTGTATGATACTTAGTAGGGAACATTGTATAAATATGAACATGCTGATAGCATATGATGCTGAATAATCATGGTTAAAGAATACACTGTATTTGCTACGGAGCATAAAAATATATTTTGGTGCTGGTGTCTTGCTAATAAGATAATGAATGTTAACCGGATATCAAGACACAACCAACACGATTGTGAACAACCAACACAGATGAAATCAATAAGCTGCACTAGGTAGTAAATACTAGTTCTGTTCGCTTGGTTGCAGTTTGTTCCAAGACAAGTATTTCCATTCTAAAGCCTAAAATCGATTTCATCTGTGTAGGTTGTTCCCAGTTATGATGGTTGTCTCTTGATAACTTAAGTATTATAGATAATTCTTTTATCTAAAGAACCCTACACTTTTGTTTATACCTACCCACAACTGGTTTCCAGCATAGAACCCTCCACTTGCAACGATGCCATCCCGAAGTCTGCTACTCGTATATTGTTTTTCTCATCTAATAGTAAATTTTCTGGCTTTAAATCTCTGTGACTGCAAAAAGAAATTATTTGTTCATATTGTGTGATCATGCTTTGGATTGTTGGTTCATACAGAGCGATCATGCTTTGGATTGTTGGTTCATAATGAGCGATCATGCTTTGAAAGTATGGCATTATGTTGCTAAGAAAATGTTTTTGTATCCACACATACATGGAGAAATTTCAAAAAAGTTATCCCATTTTATCCAATCTGAACTTGGTAAAATATTTCTGGATGACACTATAAATTCATTTCAGTTGTCCATCCCCAATTTTAAATCAAGAGTAGTGATGTTACATTATCTAAAAAGAATATGTCATGCATAAGACCGGGCATGGCCCATACTTTGGTTTTGGCTACTAAAGCCAGTTTCATCGGTTGATGATTGTTTAATGTTTGATTTGATGCTTTACCTGCCAGTCAACAGCAATGGTCATGTCGGGACTTTGCCTCCATTCTATGGGACTTTTACACAACATCAGGATGTCATAACACTCAAAATGTGCTTTATAAATACATGTATAACCACCAAACTAAGCCAATAAAGCATATATGTATGGACAGACTAAACCAAATTTCCTGGGCAGGCTCAGACATGAGCAGTTAACCAGTAATCAGATGCTCGGTCAGTAGAATAGAAGCTTTGCCAGGAGGCACAAGCAGCCCATCTATTTCTCCTAGGCCCCAATGGGCGGGGGCTCATATTCTTGCACACCAGATAGAGAAATCTTACGTTTTACCCCATGTGAGAAATTCTTATCCCACCCTCGTTATCTCACCCCGGTCGCACCCTACGTTCAAGTGTTCTTTTTTAACATTGGTTGTATAGGACGTCACGTAATTTCGTCGCTAAGTGCACGCGTCACGATGACGTCAAAACGTTTTATTTCAAAATGGCGGACGCCGCGATTGTAGCATTTTTCAAGGTAAACAGTATAAAAATCAAGCTTTGCCGCATTAAGGCGTGCAAGAAAAAGAATCCATCATGCGTGTCAGGTATGGATAGACAAATCTGTCCCTCGGGTCACAATTTGGCATCACTCGGCGAGCCTCGTGATGCCAAAATGTGACCCTCGGGACAGATTTGTCTATCCATACCTGACACTCATGTAAGATTCTTATATTCACACCCTACCACCCTTTTGATGATTAATAGTTTACTTCCCACTCAACAGTTCAGGTTGGGACCTTGGTTTAAAGACTGAGGAAGCCCACAACCCCTGCTTTACATGGTTGATCACTGGGCCACAGAGGCTCTCTATTAGAAAAGAAATGAACCATACCATGGTTTCAGGTACTTTTCTTAGAAGTATCTTCTTTACGACATTAAAGGTTCCTTTTGAAAGTACCAACATCCGTACCATATATTATGACTGTGACAGAAGTCTAAGGCAGAAATAATTTGACGGAAAAATCTTCTCGCCTCCTTAGGCGTTAGTCGTCCCTTCTTAACAAGGTAGTCGAACAATTCACCACCAGAAACGTGTTCAAGCACCAGATAGCTGGAACAAGCAAGAAATAATGAGCTGTGATGTGAGAAAAACGGTTTTCAGGGTTTCCGACCAGGTTATACACAAACCAGCCTGTACAGTCACAGAAGCATGCTAGAAGCTTAAAATTTTGGATTTAAGAAGAAGAGGTATTTTACCATCTATGGAGTGAAAACAAAAGCGCTGATCAGCTGAGCAGTTACTGCACAACTGATCTGCGCCTTTGTTTTTTTGGTTTTTCTATGTGGCAGCTAAATTGACTGTATAGATCCCAGATATTGTAGTAGAGTTTCCTCACAGATTAACCGTTATGAAAATGAATTAAATGCCTGTTCCTATTGGTTCATTCATATCTTTAACAGTAAACCTAAGACATAAGTCTACTATGATCGTCCGGGTATAAAGGTCATATGACACTTTGGGACAATAAATGCCCTAAATGCCCTTCATTCTTCTTGTCTTAGATTTGCAGAAACAATTTTTCAGTTGCTTTCTTTGCACTTTCAGTGCATACAGTAACCTGTTGTAAGTTCATTAGGTACACCATATTTACCTTGCATTAATTGAGCCGCGTCATGAGAAAACCGGATTTTAGCCTAGGTGAAAAAATAGGCGTAGATCAGCTTCGCAGTAACTGCGAAGCTGATCAGCGCCTTTGTTTTCGCTACCCGGATAGTACAATTCCTCTACTTTCTAAATCCTTAACTTCCAGTCTCTAGTCATCTTCTGTGCTTGTACAGCTTGATTTGTGTCAGACCTGGTCGGAAACCCTGAAGACCGGTTTTCTTGCATCACAGCTCAATTGTGCCAAGTTGCAAGGAAACCTGTCGGACCAGGTTTGAGACAAACTGAACTATTCAGATACAAAAGAAAGTTAGAAACTTAAAAAAGAATGAGCTGATCAGCAATGCAGTTACTGCATAGCTGATCTGCGTCTTTGTTTTTGCAAATGCAAAAGTCATTTTTTCTCATGAAGTAGCATTAATTAAGAACTCATAACAAGAACAGAACACAATAACCATATATTTTATAAGTAGGTAGGTAATGAATGTGTCTTAATAACATGTGCACATGGTCTATAAAATTCTGATTCAAGATGGCTTAGGGAAGTTGAAAAATAATGGCACTGCATTAACTTGCACACATGTTTGAATAATAGTTCAATTCTCTATGCTTTATGATGTTGCTTTGTTTCAATGTTTAATACCTATATACATGTGTATAAGCATGTCATAAAATTTGACAGACTATATTTGACCTCTCATGTTTAAGTCCTGAAGTTACCAGCATTTCAGGCAATAGCTAGCACAGGCTTTCGTGACACAAAACAATCCATTGGTTATTTACATTTTCATGCCAAGTTTCAAAATCATAGGCCTTCTGGTTCTGAAGAAGAAGATTTTTAAAAAATTTTGCTATTTATAGCCATGGCGGCCATCTTGGTCATGTGACCTTGACCATTTATAGAAACTTTCATTTCCTCTTCCTAAGGATGCTCCACATAAAGTTTAGATTTGATTGGCTAAGCAGTTTCTGAGACAAAGCTGTTTGAATATTATGGCCATCTACATGTATATACGCTCCGGGGAAGGGGCAGACAACCCCTGGGCCTAAAATATTTTCATAAGCATAAATCTTCTGTCCATTTGCTCATTCCTAGCAAGTTTTCTGCCATTACATGACATTTTCCTATTTTTTCCCATTCAAATGCATGGGCGACCTAAGTTGACCTTGCCGTAAAATAGGTCAAGGTCATCCCAGGGTCATGATTTATATAAACTTTGTAGAGCTCCATTCCCAGATGCTTCATACCACATTTCAAAATCATAGGCCTTCTGGTTCTGAAGAAGAAGATTTTTAAACATTTTTGCTATTTATAGCCATGGTGGCCATCTTGGTCATGTGACCTTGACCATTTATACAACCTTTCATTCCCTCTTCCTAAGGATGCTCCACAAAGAGTTTGGCTTTGATTGGCCTAGCGGTTTCAGAGAAGAAGATGTTTCAATATTATGGTCATATACATGTATATCGCCCTGGGGCAGGGGCAGACAACCCCCTGGGCCCAAAATATTTTCTTAAACATAAATCTTCTGTCCATTTGCTCATTTCTAGCAACTTTTCTGCCATTTAATTACATTTTCCTATTTTTTCCCATTCCAATGCATGGGAGACCTAAGTTGACCTTGCCGTAAAATAGGACAAGGTCATCCCAGGGTCATGATTCATATAAACTTTGTAGAGCTCCATTCCCAGATGCTTCACACCAAGTTTCATAATCATAGGCCTTCTGGTTCTGAAGAAGAAGAAGATTTTTAAACGTTTTTGCTATTTATAGCCCTGGCGGCCATCTTGGTCATGTGACCTTGACCATTTATATAAACTTTCATTCCCCCTTCCCAAGGATGCTCCACATGAAGTTTGGCTTTGATTGGCCTAGCCGTTGTTTGAATATTATGGTCATATACATGTATATAGCCCGGGACAGGGGCAGACAACCCCCCAGGGGCTAAAATTTTCCAGTAACATTAATCTTCTGTCCAGTAAGTTTTACCCATTAAATAGCATTTTACCATTTTTCCCATTCAAAGGCATTGGCGACCTAAGTTGACCTTCCCGTAAAATAGGTCAAGGTCATCCTAGGGTCATGATTTATATAAACTATGATGGGCCCACGTCCCAAATGCTACATACCAAGTTTCGTGGATATCGGCCCACTGGTTCTGGAGAAGAAGATTTTTAAAGGTTTTTGCTATTTATAGCCATGGCTGCCATCTTGGTCATGTGACCTGGACCATTTATATAAACTTTCGTTCCCCCTTCCTAAGGATGCTCCACATGAAGTTTGGCTTTGATTGGCCAAGCGGTTTCAGAGGAGAAGATCTTTGAAATTGTGGACGCCGGACGACGGACGGACGGACCGACAATGGACGACGACGGATGGACGCCGGAGCATGGGTATACTATAAGCTCACCTGTGAGCCTTCGGCTCAGGTGAGCTAAAAAGTGTTTCTTCCTAAATCTAAAACTAGGTCATTGCAAAGACACACGTGCCATATTGGTCTGAGTCCTTCCTGTTGATTGCATTGACCTTGCATTTAATGTATGAGGATTTTGCGGCTATTTGTTTTGACTTTTCTCGAGGCTTGGTACTTACAGATATTTTTTATTCTCATAGACATCGTACAGTCCTAGTACATGTGGATGTTCTATCAACTTCATTATGGCTATTTCTCTTTCAACCTGGAATCAAACAACATACCAATTAATAAAACCAGATATTAAAACAACTGTTTGCTGATTAAAGACCAAATACGCCAGGTTATAATTTTTTTTCATGCTCAACTCAGCTAAGACTAAAATTTATCGTGCTCATAAATGTTAAAATGCCAATGTTAAAATGCCAACACTTGTTGGCATTTTAATATTTATAAGCAGGATAAATTACAGGCTATTTCAGTATTTAGAAGCAGCTTAAATTCATGCTCAGCTGAAATGAGCATTATTTTTAATAACCTTGACCTGGGCTTTGTCCTTGAGCAAGACACATTTTTATGGAGTTTTTATCCAATAATTCACTAATTCTATTATACTTTTGGCTTTACATGGTTACTCTGCACTCACATACCCTTTCTTTCCAATCATTATTAACCCATATTTGATGAATGGATTTTCCCATCATTATCAATTGGGTGAGTCCACTTTCATTTTTAGGGGTGTTATTTTCTCTGTGCAAACAAAATAGCCCCAGATGGGAATGCGGCGTCACATCTGGGGCTATGCTGTTTGCCTATATGTCCCATAAAAGGGACACCAGGCTTAAATGAGTTAAAAGACTTAATGAAAGCAGATTATGTGCAAGAAAAAATACATGCATTTCTAGTACTTCCAAATATGGAATTTCAATACTGCGAGTTATCACTTTTGCAATCAACTTTATTATAATAGCAGTTTTCAGTTTCACACAGCAATAAGTTGTCAAAACCAATTCAAAGTTTATTAAGAACGGAAGCAATAAAATTCCAAAATTGGACTTAAACAGACATGAAACAAGATATTATCTCAGCAACATTCTGAAAGAGCCTGATTTTTGCATATGAAACAAAGGCAGAGATAGCCTCTTTTTAATGGAAAACAAAATTACATGTAATCTACCAGTACTTTAAAATTCTATTCAGTGATAGTGTGCATCAGAATTCGGAGCTGCAGGTCACAAGTGCTGTGTAGTGTCCTTGAGCAAGTTAAAGCACCCAAAGTACTGGGGCCAGTTGTTCAAAACTTTGTTAGCTTAATGTCACTGTGAAGACCTCAACTCATTAAGTTAATGCTGACTACATAAGCAAATACACTGTTATTTTTTGTTGAAAAAATGTGAGAATCCTTTGCGACTACAAATACTCTGTTATTTTTTGTTGAAAAAATGTGAGAATCCTTTACAAAGGATTCTCATATTTTTTCAACAAAAAATAACAGTGTATTAAATTTTGTAATATTGGCATTTGAAATTTTAACAAATCGTTAATTAACAATGTTAAATTTTGAACAACTGGGCCCAGGTTAACTACTCAAGAAGCAGTGGCTCTGTCCAAAGATGCATGAAAAATTATTGATAGGGACATTAAGCAATAACCACACTTCTGAATTCCAAAAATTTAAACCTCTTGCTATCTCTCTTGTGAGCAAAAGTCAGAAAGTTGAAAGACATGTTTCTCACATGCAGCACCTTTGTACCATGCAGCATCATCAAAACAGTTTAATTTGTAGCAGTATAAATCATATGCTTTATAAATCATCATGAAAGGAATTATGATTCCAAAGAGATATTAAAAGTGAAATCGAAATAAAGATTAATATGCTCAAAACCAATCAAATCTATACACCAAGAGTTACAAAACAGCATGCATGTGGTTGTATTTGTAGGGGTGGAAATGTGCGAATTGCACCCAAACCAATATCTCAAAAACTAAGAATGCGCTTGTAGTGTACACTGACTTGCCTAAAATGTGCGCCAAACATGTGCAAAGTGTATTCAAAACACCTGTAAAGTGCGTTGAACTTATTTGTATTGTATAAGACACGAACCCGAGACGAACCCAGCTTCTAGAAATTTTTTAAGCATGCATAAATTTTTTTTAGCCCAAATGTGCGTGGAACGCGCACCGACGTATAGTGACTTATATCAAATATCAACGTACACCAAGCATACAAGCCGCCTTGTAATGCACTTCTAACATGTCTCGGACATGCTTTTGACGTTTGTTGAATTTTGCTCTCTTTTTTTTTTTTTCAACACGCCCAGTGCATATACGCTAATGTGTGACTGCAATTTTACATAGCTACAGCTAGTTACTTAGTAATTACAATTCAAATCTGATTCACTTTTGTGTTCTTACCTTCATTAATACTGATTCACTGAGTTTTTCTCTGTTCACAATTTTGATAGCAACTCTTTTGCCTGTCGCACAGTGTACACCAAGTTTCACCAGGCCTAGAAATAGAAAAAAATAATGTTAATGTTGCTTACTTTTTAAATTGCAGCTACTCCGTTGTTTTACGTCCCTTTCACGATTATTTCAGATAATATGAGACGGGCCAATCAGTAGGTGGGCGAAAATGGGAGAACGCCGAGAAAAACCTACAGGCACACCCGCAAGCAGAACTTAGCTTGTCTCACATGTGGCCAGTGCTGGGCTAAGACACTGTGGCGAGATGATCAAGTGATTACGAAACAGCGCTCTTAACTGCTCGACCATGGGGGCCGCTACTGCTCATAATTACTTTGAGAAACGGAATTGGTACAACTCATTACCAAGATATCATTGGATCTAGAGCCCTAGCACTTGAACACCATATTGGGTGATGCAGCTAGCTTTTAGATTGTGCCAATAGCAAGATCAATAATAAGATATTTGTCACGCCAAGTTTCTCTCATTTCATCTGACAATTTATTGTAATAATGGTACATACTGTCATACCAAAGGTGTTATTAAGTAGGTCGAGACGTCTGAAATAAACCCATATTATGATAAATGGACTTGCCCATCATTATCAATAGGGTGAATCCACTTTCACTTTTTGGTGCATCAGGAGTGATTTTGAATTTTTATTACATTTTTTGATGAAATTCTAAGCAAACAGAATAGCCCTAAATGGGACGCAGCGTTTCGCGGCGTCGCTTTTGGGGCTATACTGTTTGCCAAGGTCCCATATAAAGGACACCAGGCTTATATGAGTTACACGGACTTCCAAAAGTTTTGGCTCTATCAAGACCTCACTGATACAGTCTCCCTAGAGCCATTATGAAAACTTGCCCATGCATTATACAGAAAAAAATTTGGTTCTAAAAAAAGAAATTTTCACTGAAAAAATTTGATATTTTTCTTATTTTTGCTCGAAACATAGATTGTGGGTACTCGTTAGAACCGCCTCACCGAGGCGGTTCTAACGAGTACCCACAATCTATGTTTTGGAGCAAAAATAAGAAAAATAGGTATACCCCAGCATACCCCATTTTTACTATATAAAAGTGGGGTATGAGGGGGTATACATTACACGGACATGTTTTCCTGATGCTTCACTTTTGTTCATGTTAGTAGAGGAGCGCGGTGGCATTCTGGTGGAGCATCAGACTCTGCATGGAGAGGTCCTGAGTCCCATCCACAACAAGCCTTCGCTTATTATGTTCATGTCAGTAGGGAGCGTGGTGAGATTCTGGTAGAGCATCAGACTCTGAATGGAGAGGTCCTGAGTCCCATCCACAACAAGCCTTCGCTTATTATGTTCATGTCAGTAGGGGAGCGCGGTGGCATTCTGGTACAGCATCAGACTCTGAATGGAGAGGTCCTGAGTCCCATTCACAACAAGCCTTCGCTTATTATGTTCATGTCAGTAGGGGAGCGCGGTGGCATTCTGGTACAGCATCAGACTCTGAATGGAGAGGTCCTGAGTCCCATTCACAACAAGCCTTCGCTTATTATGTTCATGTCAGTAGGAGAGCGCGGTGGCATTCTGGTGGAGCATCAGACTCTGAATGGAGAGGTCCTGAGTCCCATTCACAACAAGCCTTCGCTTATTATGTTCATGTCAGTAGGGGAGCGCGGTGGCATTCTGGTACAGCATCAGACTCTGAATGGAGAGGTCCTGAGTCCCATTCACAACAAGCCTTCGCTTATTATGTTCATGTCAGTAGGGAGCGTGGTGAGATTCTGGTGGAGCATCAGACTCTGAATGGAGAGGTCCTGAGTCCCATCCACAACAAGCCTTCGCTTATTATGTTCATGTCAGTAGGAGAGCGCGGTGGCATTCTGGAGGAGCATCAGACTCTGAATGGAGAGGTCCTGAGTCCCATTCACAACAAGCCTTCGCTTATTATGTTCATGTCAGTAGGAGAGCGCGGTGGCATTCTGGTGGAGCATCAGACTCTGTATGTAGAGGTCCTGAGTCCCATCCACAATGTGTTGTATCCTTCAGCAAGGCAAATTTAATCCCCAGGGTACTGGTCGATACCCAGGAAGCCCTGGCACCATCCCGACATGACTGAAAATTATTGACTGGGACGTTAAACCTCAAAACAAACAAAACGGTTCATCACAGCCTTCTCTGGTGGTATGTCTCAGAAACAGGCTGACTTTTACTACAGTTAGTAAGTCAGAATAAATCAGGGAGTAAGAGACAAAATGAGTTGATTAGCAGGTAAAAACCTGACATGATTTGACAATAAACATCAAGAATGCTTTTGTTACATTCGTTTTTGACTAATTGCACCGAGAAAATCAATGCAAAATAGACAAAAATGCTCTTTTTCTTGGCAAATAGTAAACATTTGTTCTAATTTTTGCAGAATATGCTAACCAAGTTTTGCAACCTTTCAAAGAACAATCTTTCATGAGACATAGAAGGAGGATGCACAAAGCTTCTGAAAAATGCCAAGCAATGGATTAAGGGACAACATTTTCATCATGCTATATACCAAACAGTCAAGACTACTCTGCTTTTAAGCTAGTATCTCACTGGAATGCAAATTCCTCGTGACTGTTTTCCTAATTAAGTCGCGATACTTTCACACAAAACTTGTGCAAGTGTCATGAACTAGTTGCGAAGGTTTCTTTACTGTATTTTGATTATTTGGCCCCTTTGGGATTATGAGTCTTTGATTTAGACTACACAGATGTAAGTTATTGAAATTGCAGCAAAAATGTCTGGCTTTCACTGCCAGTTTTGTAAAGGGTCACTGATGAAGGTTCACTACCCAAATTGTACAATATGGCCCATCTTCTCGCTTTGAATCTTTTACTGCTTCCAAAGGATCTAACAATTATTTTTATTTAAACATGTTCAAAAATGTTATGCGAATTCATTCGCCAAAATATTCGTAAACCTGTCATAAGACTTTCCCTCGACTGTCGTATGATATTCATGTGGGTGTCGCGAATCTGTCGCTGTGAAATCTTGGCAAATTTACAATGCAACAATTTCACGACACTCATACGAATGTTGTACAACACTGAGAAGACATGTGAACAACTTGCGACTATCTGGCTAGAAAATAATACCAAGTGACATTCGTACAAAAGTTGTGAGACACTCTCACAAATGTCTCGTGACTGTCGTACAAGTGTCTTGCGAGTATCGCATGACAGTTGTGAGATTGTGTAAAATTAGGCCGAAATTCGCAAAATTGTCGCATAAATGTCCATTCAATGAGACTGCATGCAACATGAAAGTTGCGCTTGTATTGTTATTAAATCTTTGTCTCAAAATAGTTGCGAACTAGTCACAGTTGTCACATTCCAGTGAGACATGGGCTTTACCCATGCTGAAAGTGAACAATTTGAGATGTTAAGTCATCTTGCATTTCTAAAACAATCATGTTTCAACATTTTATATCAGCTTGAAAATGAAACATTTTACAACAAAACATCATAATTTATGTTTTGTATTCAAGTTGTTGATGGTAGAATGAAGTCATTTTTTTGTGGTTTAACATCCCAGTCTACAATTATTCATTCATGTCAGAAAGGAGCCACCAGCATAGATAGTTAATGTATCAGCTTGACACACTAGTGCTCAAAAAGATCCACAGAAAAGATCATTGGGAAATATGTATCTTATTCCACAGGCTTATCTTGCGGCTAGGTTAGACTATATTCGAAGTTGTGGGGGTGGGCAGGGGGTATCCAATCCCCGCTTCCCTCTCCCTCTCTCCTCGCTTCCCTCCCCCTCTATCCCCACTTCCCTCCCCCTCTATCCCCACTTCCCTCCCCCTCTCTCCTTGCTTCCCTCCCCCTCTCCCCCGCTTCCCGCCCTCTCTCTCTCCCCGTACCCCCGCCCACCCTGTCCACACCCCCGAAGTTGAGGACAAGAGGTGCCGCAAATGTGTCCAGGTGGAAATCAACACTATCAAATAGTCTAAAATCAATGTTAAATTCACCTGAAAGAATTGCAAAATGGAATGGTTCTGACATGTTTTATTATTTGGCTCGTTACACTAATTCCTGGTTAATTAAGTAAAAAGACTTGTAGTAAAGTGATGAATCAATTCCCCTCATTATTTCGTACTTCAAACATAACTAACCTTTTTATTCTGTAATTGATAAAGCCATGGAAACTGGTAAGCCACTTTCAAGATGTAAAAATGTCCAAAAAATGACTTAAGTTCAAAATGTAAAAAAAGTGACAAAAATTAATCTGAGGAGTATATCCCAACCACATGCATATATTCAAAGCATGATCACAATGTCTGCAAAGTTTCAAAAGTATCGGTATTAAATTGTAGGAGGAGTTGCGCACACAAGTTACCCTCTATCCATCCACTAAAATGCCCGAAAAAATGACTAAGTTCAAATTGTGAAAAAAATGACAAAAAATAATCCAAGGATTATATCCAAACCACATGCATATCTTCAGACCATGCCCATATTACATGTAAAGTTTTAAACGAATTGGCCTGAAACTGTAGGAGGAGTTGGGCACACAAGGTACCCACTGCCCATTCACTTTCATTGTCAAAATGCCCCTAGCCCCTTGAATTTACCTGAAAGAAAAAAAAATGGGTCCTCTTAATTTTCATATACAAACTACATACCAAATTTCAAGATCCTAGCTCTAACGGTTCCTGACCGAGTGCTAAGTGTTACTCACGCATCACAGACTGCACACCACTGGACTGGACTGGACTGGACGGACAGACCCAAACCAATATGCCCCCTCAACTTCTTCGAAGTTGGGGGCATAAAAAGTCTCCCCATACATCATCCATAGTGCAGATTATATTATTTTTTTTGGTCCTTTGAGATCATTATATGTTTAACATTGTTTTACTGTAAATTCCAAAATTTTCGCATAACTTTTATTTCCCTAATTTTCTATTTCTGATTTATTAGCGAGTTCTTGATTTTGCAAGCGAGTGTCCATTTATTCTATAAAGCTTATAGTAGTGACACTTTATTAGCGAGAACTTTGAATTCGTGAGGCAACCAATTCGAGAATATTAGCAAAAATTAAGTTCTCGCGAATATTTCTGAATCTACAGTAGTTATTTGACCCCGTTTAGGCATGTGTCTTTGATTTAGACGTACCTTGTGTAAATTTTTGAAATTGCAGTATATTTATCTGGCTATGGTCGTCAGGTAATAAAGGGTCACTGATGAGGGTTCAGTACCCGAAATTGCACAATATGGCCCATACTAACTCCCTTTGAACGTTTTCACTGCTTCCAAATATTTTATTAATTCTTGCCATACTGAGCTAAAATAATATTGGTCTAATGCCCTTCTCTCTAACCCAACTATAATACAAAACTGTCCTTTGGGGACAATCATGAGGCAAATGCTCTAGAGCTGGCAGACTAAAGTCATTCACTAGGTCAGCCATTTATCATGAAATAGAAGAAAATCTTTAAAATGGCCGATTGAACCATGGACACCAAAGCCTGGGCATACTATCGGCTCAACTTGTATGCCTTACTGGCTCACAGTTTTTGATTAAAACTAGGATTAAAATTGTTCAAAATCTGCATAGAAAAAGCTAAAGCAACAAGTCCTGAAATTGCTTGAGCAGATAATTTCACTGTCGCCAGAAAACAGGAACCATTACGAAAACACGCCCATGTAATATACAGATTTTTCTTAAGTTGTAAAAATTGAAAATTTTCAGAAGATTTTTTAAAAATATTTTTCTTATTTTTGCTCAAAACATAGATTGTGGGTACACGTTAGAACCGCCTCGGCGAGGCGGTTCTAACGAGTACCCACAATCTATGTTTTGGAGCAAAAATAAGAAAAATAGGTATACCCCTGCATACCCCAGTTTTGCTATATAAAAGTGGGGTTCAGGGGGTAAACATTACACGGACATGTTTTCGTGATGATTACGCATATCAATCAAGTTCTCTGTTCAAGACTCTCAAGCTTTTATGAACAGTCTTTTTATGTCATGCACTTGCAGATGTGCCAGCTTTCAATGATGAGAATTGGGCCAAACTGGTCTGACCAGGTACACATTCTAGGCCGATCTGGGTCATCATTTGGCGCATGTGTCAATTTAACCTAAAGAATACAGTAAAGCCCAAATTCTGAAAATCTTTCGAAGAAAGTTTCCAATCATGAATGAATCCAATGGATGAATTCATTACACTGAATTATGGAAAAAATACTGTAGGAAAATTGGAGCCGTAATCAGTTTTTGTATTACTCTGATTTTGACAGAGCTGCCTAATAGGATATTATAGGCTGGCAACCTATAGAATGCCTTTAGGCGTGCCATGAAAAAATATGATCGTCAGGTTTTCTGACCGCAGGCCTGTCACAAAACTCTGCTCTACAACAACAGAATATGGTTACTGACTTAAAATTTGGTATTTAGAAAGAGGAGAATTAGCAATATCTCTTGCACAATGAAAACAAGGACACCAAATCAGCTGTGCCTTTGCTTTCGCTTATGCTAAAATCTTGTTTTCACATCATAGGGCTCAAATAGTTTTCTGGAAAGGAATATTGAAATCTTGGCCTTGTGGTATCGTCAAGTACAAGCTTTTTTAATGAAGTTGCTAATGGCATTTATGTCCTAGTAGCAAACGTCAGAACTGTGTGGCCTAGAAATTAACAAGATCACTTTCAGGATTTAAGGCCTCGTTACACATAAGCGAAAATCTCTCGATGCAGACTTAATGCATCTAGTTGCGAAAAATAGTTTTTGTTTGTTTGATTTATTGCTTTACGCCCCAGTCAACAGCTATGGCCATGCCGGAACATTAGCAGCTGCTGATAATAGGGATGCAAAGCAATAATAAAACACAAAAGAAAAACTTTTCGCAATAAAACGCTTGTCTACTTCAAGGGATTTTCACTTATGTGTATGCCTTTAGGCCATTATTTTACTGACCCTAGTCGTTTTTTCTGACTACTTAGGAATGCGACTGGCATTTAATAGTGACTCTTTACAGGACACACGTACTGATGTGACACAAGAGTAGGATTTAAACTCAATCCAAGCCTGATAAAGGAGGCTTGGGCTCTCAGCATCCAGGAAGCTTGACTCCTCAACTAAACATGAAACATTGCATATTGAAGTGGTAATTCTAAACACACTCGGCAGGTGCCATTTTTAAGCTTCGTCACAAATTGTCTCATATCGTAAATTAGAATCCAGACAAGAACTATCGGAATCAATAAAATATATTGACCAATCAATAGGGGAGATTTACTGTCACTTTGAAGTTGAATATTGTGCACCATTCCATGCAATCAGCCATTGTTGGAAAATAGTAATAATGTGATTGAACAACAAGAGAACCAGTGGGGCTATAATTGCTCACCTGATAGTAGCTGCTTAATTACATTATGAATACATTAGAGACCAATTTTGACATTGTCATAAAGAAGATCAAGATAAATCTAGTGTCATCATTTTATATGTAGGGTTTGTTTTTTTTTTCCAGAATTTGGGCAGATTTTGACAATCTCATTCTGAGATGCTTTTAAGGTTTCCATTTTTACTTTGTCACGTGACCTATCGTTATTTGATCATGTGACCTTGACCATTCAATTCCTAATTCTGAACTTTGGCTTTGGTTAGCTGCAAAATTTTGAGAGCAATCTTCACGCCTACCAAACGATCAAATACTTCTCCACCGGTGCATATAGTAAAATCGATTCGATTGTTACATGGTGAAGGATTAGATGACGCATAAAGGTAGACCTATTTTACATACTCTTATCTTTTTTGCACAAAATACATTTTTAAGGAAAAAAGTGAAAAATCGGGGAATACAATTCCCCGTAATATTCACTTCTACGCTTGTGGTGTCAAGCTGAGGTCATATACTTCACGCATTTTGGTTTAATTCATCAAAAACTACACACGAGTAGCTAGAAGATATTGAAAACTCGCGAAAACTGATGATAAATAGGAAGCTAATTTAATTCTGAAGCCGGTCACAAGTTCTTACGACCATCACACACACACGGCATGCACATTCAGGTATATTTTTGAAGGAAATTTCAGCTGACAATGTAGCAGGGCCGAGAAAACCCCGAGGGAACTGCCGAAAATTGTTGGTCAACAATTCGATCTATAAAAATGATAGTGAAAATGTTTGTCATAACAAAATCTTTAACTCGTCTCAAAAAGTCTTGAAATGCATAAATGTTCTTTAATTCGTGCTTGTCTGATCATATAGCACCGGCGATACACATGGGTTTCATAATTAGTCGTTCTTGCAGTGAAAATTTTTACCAACTCCAAATTTGCAGCTGCAAAGGCTTTCTCTACAAATAGTATGCTTTCTAACTATTTCTATGGCCTCGTACATGTCCAAAATATCATTTTCAGTGTTTTGGATTTTTTTTTTTCATATTTGGAATGCACTCCTGGTCGATTTTCTCCGGTGAAGCATTAGATCGTCTGGTGAAAAATTCGATCGGGGATTGTGTATGTCTGTTGAACGCATGTTCTTAGTGTTGTCTCACGCATTGTAGTAATAATAGACATAACTCTGATTTTAATAGACAATGTCTCGCTGCATTGTCTCACTATATATTTAATCCATGAGCGGACTGGCGCAGTTGGTAGCGCATCGGACTTTGGGCCGAAGGGTCCCCGGTACGATCCTCGTCAGGGGCGTCGTCTGTTGTGGCCTTGAGCAAGTCACATTTCCACAGCTCAGTATGTATATATGTATTATATGTTCTTATGTACATAATCATGTCATGTCAAGAAAACAAAAAAGTGCGAAATGGAGCTCCTTGCAGGAACCAATTTTAAATTCAGGTTTTTCCAACCTCGGAAATTTATTTTTTTCCCACCTCGGATTTTTGGGGTGGGACTTACTTTCTGATTGCGCCTTTTCCTGATCGTTGCCTACTTTTACCTTTTCTATATTAACCTGGCACTATTAAACAAGGATGAAGGATTCGATGAAAGAACATCGGAATTTCGCATTTGAATTGCACTGATTTTTAAACATTGAAGTAACATTTGCTGTTGAAAAATTAACCGTGATGGACAAGAATCTTGCAACTCAAAATCGCCGAGCTTATTTAGACGAGCATGTTTTTGAAAACTGTAAATCGATATTTATTACATGTGGCACATGTGTGACTACTTGTAGGTGGCTTTTCACCAGACATCTGTAAACAAAAACAGACGAATAAAATGCACGTGGACAGGATGATAAACTATAAATAAGGTACAAGGAGGCAAATGATCAGGAAAAGGTGCAACCAGAAAGAAATTCCCACCCCAAAAACCGAGGAGGGAAAAGACTAAATTGACACTCAGGTACTTATACTTAGAAAACTTATCGTAAGCCGAGAGAGCAGCTATTTGACATCAGGCGGCCACGAACTTCACTAAAACTAGGAATACGTACATAAGGTTCAAGCAGCATAAAATTCTACTCCAAAACATAAAACAAATAAAAATAAAAACACATATAACCTCCACAGACGTATCGCCTTGGAACGATCAGTAATATCAAATTACTGGCGGGTTTAAATGTACTTTACATGGCCATATTCTACCCCTAAACTTCTGTAGCGGTTCATAAAATTTAGTTAGTTGTTCTGTCCTAGTGGTGAATCTCCATCTAGTCAATGAATCATCAAGGACAAACATATACCATGATAACCGCCATGTTGAATCAAAAACGAGGACATTAGAGATTAAGTCGGTGCCATCATAGAGTCTGACGCCTGACCCACCGGCGTGCAATTAAAGAAGGCAGCGTAGTTATCACTCATGATTGGATTAAAACCCCATAAACCTGTCGCAAAAAATTAAGCTTAACTGTCAACAAAGAAGTTTGTATTATGTATTTGAAGGAATTGGTTTCTTAAAATGACAGGATCATTTCAGTGCGTTGTGAATATGTAAGATATCGTCCTCGAAACAACAGCTGCAGTTTCTATCCATCGAGAGTTTATCAGCTCATCATAGCATCACAGATTGCATGTTTAAAGAATAACGCTGCTCGCTAATTGAGTCCTCCGTAAAACCACCCATCATTAATATTCATTTTTATATTGACCATTCAAATCTGCACATTAGCTAACGGTCAATGACGGTTAGACAACACGTGGGTTAGACAAACAAACCCACGTGCTTTTTACAGGTAAATACAGGTGCAAAAACACAATGTTTGTCTAAGGAAATAGGGGTGGGCGTGGCTATACCTTGCTGGCGGAGGAGTCAATTGGATCAATAACTCATGTATTAAAGATATAGTGAGACAATGCAGCGTGACATTGTCTATTTAAATCAGAGTTTTGTCTGTTATGATTACAATACGTGCGGCAACACTAAGAAAGGGCGTTTAAATCAAGACATATACATTCAACGATCGAATTTTTCACCGGACGATCAAATGCTACACCGGAGAAAATCGACCAGGAGTGCATTCCAAAGCTGAAAAAAAAATCAAAAACACGTTAAATGGTATTTTGGACATGTTCGAGGCCATATAAATGGTAAGCAAGCATACTATTTGTAGAGAAAGCCTATGCACCTGCAAATTTGGAGCTGATATGAATTTTCATTGCAAGTACGACTAATTATGAAACCCACATTGGTCGCCGGTGCTATATGATCAGAAAAGCACGAATTAAAGAACATTTATGCATTTCCAGACTTTTAGAGGCGTGTTAAAGATTTTGTTTTGGCAAACATTTTCACTATCATTTTTATAGATCGAATTGTTGACCGACAATTTTCGGCAGTTCCCTCGGGGTTTTCTCGGTCCTGCTGAAATAATCTTCCAAAATAATCTTCCAAAATATACCTGTTTGTGCATGCCGTGTGTGCGTGATAGCCGTCAGAACTTGTGACCGGCTTCAGAATTAAATTAGCTACCTATTTATCATCAGTTTTCTCGAGTTTTCAATGTCTTCTAGCTACTCGTATGTAGTTTTTGATGAATTAAACCAAAATGCGCGAAGCATTTGACCTCAGCTTGTCATACAAAGCGTAGAAGTCATTATTACGGGGAATTGTATTCCCCGATTTTTGACTTCTTTCCTTAAAAAAAATATTTTGCGCAAAAAATACAGAGTATGCAAAGCGTGTTTACCTTTTTGTGTCATCTAATCCTTCACCATGTTACAATCAAATCGATTTTCCTATATGCACCAGTGGGGAAGTATTTGATCGTTTGGTAGGCGTGAATCTTAGAAGGCAGGACAATAGACATTGAAAATCATACATCAAATGAGCCGCATCATGATAAAACCGGAATTTCGCCTGTGCAAAAACAAAGGCGCAGATTAGCTGTGCAGTAACTGCACAGCTGATCAGCGCCTTTGTTTTCGCTACACAGTTCAATTTCTCTTCTACTTACATCCAAACTTTCAAGCTTCTAGGTCTTTTCTGTGACTGTACAGGCTGGTTTATGTCAGCTGGTGACCGGTTTTCTTGCATCAAGGCTCAAATGATGCCTATACTACAGAAGGTTCAGGTGAGCTTAAAAAGATCTCAAAAAATGAAGAAATGAAGTTCATTCATCTTAAATATTATCTTCCTACAAGGTTAGAATGCCCTTCTATTGATGAACCCCAATATGTCCATTAGAAACTTAATCCATCTCTAAAGACCAATATCATCGGTTACTGCAAATTGATCTAGCACATTGCTCTATCCTTGAAGGTTGCCATCGATTTTACTACTTGTATGCCATAAGCTTTATCATGATGAAAATTTGTTCTCTGGATGTCCCATTTGTAAATGTTTGGACTTCTCCATTAACTGCAGGCAACAAACAGTCACAACATTAATTGAGGAGCATGGCAGTCTAGTGGTAGAGTACAGGACTCCAGAGGCACAGGTCCCGGGTTCAATACCTACCTCTACTGTGAATTGTCCTTGAGCAAGTAAAAGCAGCTTAAACAATGGTTGGTCCCAATAAAACTGATAAATTGTTGACTGTTTTGTTTGATTCTAAATGTCCCAGTCAACAATTTTACAGTAATGTCGGGATGGACAATTAACTGCTTCCTGGGTATACAACAAGTAGCATAAATTTTGGAGTCTAAAGCATCTTGCTCAAGGACAAAACATGTTTGAATACCCAAACTCTCATAACGAAAACACACCTATAATGCGATATACAGAGATTTTTAAGTTGTAAAAATTGAAAATTTTCAGAAGAAAATCTTTGATATTTTTCTTGTTTTTGCTCAAAACATAGATTGTGGGTTCATGTTAGAACCACCTCGCCTAACGAGTACCCACAATCTATGTTTTGGAGCAAAAAGAACTAAAGACCAATGGTCCTGTAAACGCTTACCTGAGATCTGGGATATATATACCAATAAACTTGAATTGAGAAGGAGTATTGACGAAATAAACTTGTTTGACTATTATGGTCATATACATAATAGCCCCAGAGGGACAGATGAACCCCTGGGGTCAATTTTAATTTCAGAATTATAAATAGTCTGTCCATTTGCCAGTTTCCTGTATGTCTTCCCTTCAATGACAACAGTTTACTGCATATGTGACTTTGCTGTGAAATAGGTCAAGGTCATCACAGGGTCATAATTTATGTATATATTGTAGTGCTCTACTAGTCCACAGTGCTACATGCCAAGTTTTGTTGAAATTGGTCCACCGGTTCCGGAGAAGATTTTTGAAGGGTTTTACCATAATTGGGCAATTGCCAGCCATCTTGGTTATGTGACCTGGACTATTTATGTATACATTGGTTTCCCCTTCCTATAGATGCTTCATATCAAATTTGGCTTTGATTGGCCAATCGGTTTCAGAGAAGAAGTCCTTTGAATATTATGGTAATATACGTGTACATGTATATTGCACCAGGGTGGAGGACCAGTCCCTGGGGTCCAATTTTTTTCAGAATCAATCTTCAGTCCATTCAACCATTTCCTTCAATTTTTTCCCTTCGAATGACATTTTTGACAATTTTTCCCATTTAAATGCACGGGCGACCTATGTTGACATTGCAGCAAAATAGGTCAAGGTCACCCCAGGGTCATGATTTATATATTAAGCTTTGTAGAGCTCCTCTCCCTGATGCTTCATGCCAAGTTTCAAAATCATAGGCATTCTGGTTTTGGAGATGAAGATTTTTAAAGGTTTTTGCTAGTTATAGCTATGGTATAGCCATCTTGGACATGTGACCTGGACCATTTATATAAAATTTCGTTACCCTTTCCTATGGATGCTCCACATGAAGATTGGCTTTGATTGGCCAAGCACTTTTAGAGAAGAAGATCTTTGAACAATATGGTAATACACATGTATATTACCCCGGGGTGGAGGCAGACTAACCCCTGCGTTCCAAATTTTTTCAGAATTACAAATCTTCAGCCATGTTGGTCATGTGACCTGGGCCATTTATATAAACTTTTGTTCCCCCTTCCTAAGGATGCTTCACATGAAGTTTAGTTTTGATAGGCCAAGCGGTTTCAGAGGAGAAGATCTTTGACGACAACAACGATGGAGACGGACACCAGAGCATGGCCATCCTATATAAGCTCACCTTGTGTGGTGAGCTAAATTAAGTACACCCCTGTGAACCCCAGTTTTTCTATATAAAAGTGGGGTATACTTTTCACAGACACGTTTTCCTGATGCAAACTGTCAAGTGCTATGGAGTCTGACACAATGGTCCAGCAACAATGTCCTGGCAACACTTGCTTGTTGGAAGAAACATTGTTTTCAAGATATGAGCTGCAATGCGAGAAAACCAGTCTTCGAGGTTTCCAACCAAGTTCGACATAAACCGAGCTGTACAATCAAAGAAGAAAGCTAAAATCTTGAAATTTTGGGTATAAGTAGAGGAGGGATTGTACTATCTGTATAACGAAAACAAAAGCGCTGATCAGCAGCTGATCTGCACCTTTGTTTTCGTATCTGGTTTTCTCACGACATGGCTCATATTGCTTTGTTCATGTGTTTCATGCTTTAACATCTTAGTGAACAATTTTAAGTCATGTTGAGACAGGGCCGCGTCTTTCAGGGAATAAACCCTCAGTACTAAATTGCACTTATCTGGCACATCTGAAAAAATCGGTTTACAAAGATAAGTACTAAATCACTGATCAATCAATATGAAATCACTTAACAGAAAAGGTAACCAATTACTTAAAGAAATAATACGAATAAACAAGCAACCGGGTTTGTTTATAATGGACAAACAGATGGTAAAAGAGCTACTGTTTCTCAATCATTTCCAGGTTCCAGTAAGTTGTGATGAAAATGATTGTAAGTTTGCATCTGCAAAAACAACGGCACAGATCAGCTTCGCAGTAACTGCGAAGCTGATCATTGCCTTTGTTTTCGCTACATGGATAGTACAATCCCTCTTCTTCTTAAATCTGAAATTTCAAGCTTCTAGCCTGTTTCTGTGACTGTACAGGCCTATTTGTGTCTGAGCTGGTGGGCAACCCCTAAGACCGGTTTCCTCCCGTCAAGGCTCATATATATATAATATATGAGTATAATGTGGTTGAGTGAGTCAGGGTGTGAGTATGTCTATTGTAAGTAACCTTATTATTGTAACAATTTCACCTACATGTACAGCACATGCAGTCTGTTTATTATGCATCAGTCATTTGTATCCCTGGCACGCCTAGGGCCAGGGATAGTGGGGACACAGCAGGGCTAAAGTGCTGGGATTTTACATTCTTATGCATCCCGACAGTGCCGGGGTTTTAATTTCTATAGCCAATACACGGTTCCATTAATTCAAATTAAATATTACAATAAATTACTTTTATGGTCCTTATTTAAATTGCAAATCTACATGCAGAAATTCAAACCCCTCTCTTAAATTGTTTTATGCTGTTGTTCCACATTATTGTCAGCCTCCGGGGAGCCAGGGCCTATAGCAGGGATTTTACCACAAATCTGACCCCGCAGTGCCAGGCTTTTACCAGGGCTTTAAAAACTAGAAAGTTAAATGCCCCGCACTTCCCCGGACCCAGAGGGGGGCGTGAATACGAATGACTGGTGCATTAAGGACCCCAATGATGGTGTTATAACCAGGTTGACTTGTATAGTCTTTGGAGGTTATGGCCATGACATTGCCACCTCAGCTTCTTAACCCTCTTGCACTAAGGAGGTCTCCATTACTTCATCTTCGGAGGTTAAAGTGTCTCCGATTACTTCTTTTTGTCAGCATCGTCTTAAGGGTATCAGCCTAAATTTTCGTTAGAAAACCTGAATTTTTTGGCAATTTCCACTAGAATAGACATATGTATACATCCCTGTAACAATTACAAAATATAGAGGGAGACACTAACTTTTGGAATTAAATAAATACTCTCAATTAGCAGCTAAAACAACATAGATCCACAGTCCGTGTCTACAGTATCTGCGTACTCCCTTATGTTTTTTTTTTTTCATATGCAAATGACATTTTTTCTAAAGACGAGGCTTGTACGAATATGTAAATCTCAGATCATACTTTCACCTGTTGTGTTTGTAATTGTAATTAACATTTTGGAATTGTAATTAACTGTTATCTATAACAGAACAAGGGTGAACATAAGAATGCATAATGCAGGTTAAATACTTCCCAAGAAAATAAGAAAAGAATATTATACAAAGCCGGAGGGATAAAAAGGGAGCTTAACATGTAATTTCATGAGATTTTTTTTTCTTTGGTGGATCTATTCACACATGTCAAAGATATAAATTCTATGAATCTTCTAGGCCAACAAAAGCAAAATTTAATGATGCATGATTCAAATTAACTTTTGACTGAGGTCGATATACATGTAGAACAAATTGAAGCACTTCCGGAGGTCAATTTGAAGGTTCCTGTTATACTTTTAGGTAACATCAGCATGCATGGGGTATCCCCTATTTAGCTAGGGAATATTTACTGTGACATTAGTTTATTGATTCCAAATCGGGTTGTCGAAAAAGGGACTAAAATATCGGGATACTCATGCTCTATCGGGAGATATCATATATTGGTCACAAGCTCACTTAGGGCAAATATGAATATGGGTACCCTTGTACAAGTTAGGACCTGGTTTTATTGCTTTGAATCATATATAAGGATGGACCTTAGTAACAGAGTTGGTTCTTAATTATCCAGGTAACCCAAAATTGAAAGATGAACTTTCTCTACCACACATTTACCTATGATGAGTAGCTCATAAGCAAGCTACCTGCTGTCAAAATAAACAAAATTCCAGGTATCTACTCATAATGCCCTGCCCACTGGGGGTCAAAATAATATATCTATGACTAAGTCAATAAATGCTAATGGCCAATCATTGTTTGAGCCAAGTTCTGAAAAAATGAAGATAGTTCTAAGGCATTGGAAAAAGGCAGGATGCATCTTACTACTTCCCCGACCAAACACTACTGTGTGTTGTATGTGCAGATGACTTGTTTGATTGTTTTGTGGTTTAACTTTAACATCCCAGTCAACAATTTTTCAGTCATGCCAGGGTGGAACCACTGCTTCCTGGGAATTCTAAACCAGTGTTTGCTCAAGGAATACAGAGTGCCACTGAGGTTCAAACCCCCTAACCCCATGACCTGGAGTCTGATGCACTAAACCACTAGGCCATTACAATTCCTATACCCACAATGAGTGCTGTTCAGGTGTACAGCTTATGTCTGCAACCTTTGTTTTTACATGGTAAAATCAGGGTTTCTCGGTAGATGTCTCATTTATAATTAGACATTTGTAGGAGCTTAGAGCATTTGCATTCCATGAAAATAAGATGCTAAATGGAATTCAAAATATCATGAATAACTACAATATGATAGACATTCATTTATGACTTTGTACATGTCAATGCAATTTTCTTTTCATTTGTTCCTCAGTGGTTGACATCAAAAGGTGGAATCTTTTTTGAATATATGTACCAATGGCTTTGGACAAGCTAAAGGTTCTGTGTGCTCTAGCTAAAAATTATTGCCTTCATATTAGGTTCTCCCACACTGTGGTGATGATGAAATGGTCAAAAGCCAGCTTAGATTCTCAGATCTCCCCAGGCCTGCTTGGAGGGGGTGGGGGGGAGGGGGGCATGGTTACACATTACTGGTGCAATGAAGTTAAGGAACAGTTTGATGTTCTATACATTTCATTCACAAAAAAAAATTGTTAGATTTTTCATCATGTTCATATTGAACACACTTTATAGATGTCACAGGACACTTTGACATTTTTTTTAATTAGTTTGACATTTAATACGTACGTCATTATATACGTCTCAAGTTTTTTTCTGGTTTCTGTTCTTGACACTGAATGCCATTCAAATATCGTCAAAGTCTCTCACCTAATTCTGTGGAACTGACAGTACGTTCTACGACAATCAATATCCTAGATGAACTAATAACTTATTGCCCTGCAGCTTCGGCATTAAACACATTGCTGTCGTAATCGCAGTGCGATTGTGCTAAATTTGAAGAAATCGTTTGACCCATTTAAGACTGGAGTTTCATTTCTTTGTACATGTACCTCTACCTTTTTATTCCTGCTTTATGTATTTGGTAAAAAGCTGTGGTCATGTCGTGCAACTGGACTTTTTCTGGTCAGGCTTAGTTTAAGCAGCTGACCAGTACTTAGTGCACATCATTTCATGTCTAACTGATAACTAGAGAAGGACACATAATTTAAACCTGTGCATTGATCTAGAACTTCAGTGATTCATCCTTTGATCGATCGATCAATCAATCAATCAATCAATCAATCGACCAATCACTAGAATGATTGATTGATACACCCACTTTGCTTGCATGGCTCGTGCTGTTGACTATGGATTTTAAAGGACAACACTAACAATCTTATACACTGAATCTTAATTTTTTTTTGACCAAACAACCTCAATTGGTCTATAGATTAACTGACCACAGGTCAATCATGATCAAATTAGCTTCCTTCCTTCCCTCCTTAGAATACTCTCTTCCTTCCTTTCCACTTAGCAATCTAAACTCTTCCTACAAACTAGCTAGGAATTTCAAACATCTTTTGTCTTTTTCCCCTATGATGAGCTTCTATGGACAGAACTGTTGTCAAGTGGAACAGTGTTGGACTCTCATGCTTTCAAACACTACCTCCAGCATGTAAAACTCTGTTCTTTATTGTAGAGACTTATGGACTTAGGGGGCTGAGTTTTTCCTATACTTCATGTTGTGATTTTACTAGATTCTAGTAACTGATAAGCCATATGTTCTATAGGTATGCTTGAGCAAGATGCAGGAAGCACTAGCCCATACCCATTTCCATGCCAAAACCTACCGAGTCAGATGCAACCGTCTGGTACAGTCACAGATGATGGCAAGAAGCCCAAACAATTTGACACTTGATGCCTTGTCCACATTTTTTTCAGTCATGACTAGCAGTACCAATACTATGGGGGAGTAAATAATTATGCCTTGCTCTAACTAAAACCCTACTGTAGTCTATGAAAGTATCACAAGGCCAGCATGTTATCCTGTTTCAAAATAGAGGACTTGTACAGTGTATCACACAATCATTCTTAATTCAACTTTTTAACTTCACGGCCATATGACACAGATCTAATGGCATCCAATTGTAAATTTACAGAAGGTCACCGACACTTTGCCTATATCCGACGAAGAAACTTGGGATATTCAGTATTGATTTGACAGAAATAGAGCCGCATTATGAGAAAACCAGACTTTTGCTTATACGAAAACAAAGGCGCAGATCAGCTGTGCAGTAACTGCACAGCGCCTTTGTTTTCGCTACACAGACTGTATAATTCCTCTTCTTCTTAAATCCAAAATTTCGGCTTTCTAGCCTTCTTCTGTGACTGTACACACCAGTTTGTGTCGGTGCTGGTCGGAAACGACGAAAATCAATTTTCTCGCATTGTGGCTCAATAGATAGAAATAGTTTGAATGTCAGTCTATATAAGAATTGTCTTAAACTGTTCTTGACATGCCAAACTTGAGTAATGCCGCTAAATGCGTCAAGTTAGGCAATAGACCTGTGGGTGGCATATCCATAAATAAGAATACTTTTCAGATGTCGTCCTACATTACTCAATTTGTAATCGTAATGTCAAAAAATCCTCATCTTTGTGTTTTATGTCCAACTTAAAAGCTATGATGAAATGAAGATGGGACCTGAGAAGGAAAGGTACAGGTAGGCACTGATCAGGAAAAGGCTAAATCAGAAAGAAATTCCAACTCTAAAAACCGAGGTGGGAAAAACTAAATTGACAATTAGACACTTTTACTAAGGAAATGTATCGTAAGCCTAGTGAGCAGCTATTTCCCAATAGGCAGCCACTCAGTTACCCAAACTTAAATGAAAACATACATAAGGTTAAAACAGCACAAAAATTCGACTCCAAAACAAAAAAACAAATAGAACCACAACAGAAGTATCGCCTTGGAAAGTCTTGTCCAAAAAGACAAAAGCCTCTAATTGAACTCATGACCCCTGGTTTACAAGGCAGTGGGTTATAACCACTGCACCACATAGGTGTCAATCTCTCAAAAATGTTGTGAACCATGAAAAACATAATTTCACACCCCTGAAAAAGTAAAGTTATGACACTACCCATGACAACATCTTCAATGAAATGATGGCTAGAATAACTCATCATTCGCATTTACATGTTCTGTCAGTATTCACCATTTTTGCATTGTCGGCTGGTTTCCAGCACACAAAAATCGATACTGGAAATACAGGTAACCAGAACCAACCTGACCTTGAGGTCAGGGTGGTTCTGGTTACCTGTATTTCCAATATTGATTATTTGGAAGCTGGAAACCAGCCAATAATGCAAAAATGGTCAATGTAAAAGTCTTTTGAAAAAGAAACAAACAAACATTATATCAACAATGTTCTAGGGCTAACAGCATTGGAAAGGCCTTTACCATTATTTTGTGCAAATTCTTTCTCTGTACTGAAAAGAAATCAAGGAAAGATGTGTGCACTGCAAAAGAACATTCAAAGACAGCTAATGGTCCACTTGAATCCTACGAGCTTCAAGTACAATTCTGCATGCAAGTTGACATTTTTCTCGACCTATGATTGAGAACCATCTAGACAACCTTACTAGAACCCATTAACAAGATTATCGGTCTGACTCAAACTGATGATACTGTTGCCGATGTAAAGAAAAAATTGGCATCAAACTAGCATACACAAGAAAAAAGTTCCAAAAAGTCTTATCAGGGCTTATCAAACCAGGTAAAAGTAAATTTGTTTTTTCTTTCTTTCTTTTTCTCTGCAGCATGATTCATAAGTTTCAGGTGAAAGAATGTTAGATAACAGATTAAAAAGCAGTTTCTTTTTATCGATAAAGTTCACTGGCATAAAATAATGCAGGTAGGAGGCATAAATCATGCATTTAGGCATGTTTTAAAAGCTCTGAAACAAAATATTGCATTTTCCTTTCAGCACTGTTGTTGCCGGCGAGAGCGCATATGTAACTGAACAGGGCTGGAATCTAAATGTTGTTAATCGACCACCGACTTTAGCTCGTACTTGATTGGATGAGGCAGCTCCGATTAGGTCACACTAAATACAGCATGCCGGCTCAGGTATGAAAGCTCACATTGAACCAAGCTGCCAGAGTCTTTTTTGTCTATCATGTTATCGCCACTGGTTTATTCGTGGTCATACAGTGAAAATAGTGCTGAGAGATCGCAAGTGTTTTGTAAACGCTTATACTTGTTTGCTTATAACTTTAACAATAAATTTAGACCTACATCAGGTGCAATCTGGATTAAAACCACCTGACACGAACAGTAGTATTCAAAGCAGGAGGCAACAATAAAACACATTTTGTAGCAGGCCTAAGTAAACAGTCTAAACAAAGTCTACATTTGTAGGAGGCTTAAAGTAAACAATCAAAGAAAGAATATATAATTATGGTGCATGTCAATTCGTAGAATGACATTTGGTCCAATGCAACATTACGTCGAATATAACACTTGGTCGAAAAAATATTGAACTATGACACTTGGTCAAAAATAATTTTACTGTGATCAGTCAGAACATCCCTATGAGTTTTATTCTTATGGTCTCCTCGGGCATTTACCGTTATATGAAACATCCGTATCAAAGTATGTTTTGAATACATGTATGTATTAAACATTGTAAGCTGAGGTACAATCATACTTTCTTTTCGGATTTTTGTGTCGTTAATAAAATAAAATAAAACAATAGAGCAGACTTAGTCACAAAATGTCACCTATATCTTATGTAAAGCCACACCAAATGTACAACAAATTACATGCAATAGATAAGACTATCTTGGGATAGTTTCCTTTCATTTTTACCATCCGATTTTTGACTAAAATTCGATATTTCTAACAAAATGTCAATTTGACGAAAATTTTCGACAAAGTGCCAATTCGACAGAATGTTACATTCGACCAACTGGTTTTCGACGAAATGTCATGGAAGCATATAATTTGTAGCGAGGTGTCTCAGAAAACAAGTCAAAGAGGGAGGCAGCAACTTACCACTCCCTCCTATATTAGCCGTGATGGAAGAAAAAAACCGGCCTTCGGGGATTCCGAGTAAATCCGACACAAAAGGGTCTGCACAGTCACAGAAGATGGCTAGAAGCTTGAAATTTCGAACTTAGAAAGTAGAGGCATGGTACTATCCGTGTAGCGAAAACAAAGGTGCTGATCAGCTGATCGTTTTCGCATAGGCAAAAATCTGGGTTTCTCTTGATGCGGCTCATATTATTAGCAGACCAATCAAAGCAGGAGGCAATAACAAAAGTTCATATCTAGAGGCGGCTTTAGTAAACAATTTTAAAATTAACAAGCAAGAGTCAACAACTTAAGGAAATGTAAGGAGACACCTTCTGAAAACAACAACAATCCTAGCAGGAGACAACTTTTGGGCAAATTTCCTACTAATTCCTAGGCAACAGCCATATCCTCATTTTTGCAAGCATTATAAAACCAAATTTGGACTTGGTCTGGTACAAATTAATTGGTGTTGTGTGCAGTAGGCCAATATGATGAAAATTCGCCAAATCTCTTAAATTACACTGCTTCTTCATTGAAAGAGAGCACCAATATGATTCACCCCTGAAAATGATTCACCCTATTATATTATCTTTTTTCCTCATGCACAGGATCTGATTTATAGGAATACCATCATTTCTCTTGCAAGTTATTTAATGCATTTTATGGAAACAGCAGGCCTCTGGAGCAGCATGAGCTTAAATGTTTGGATAAACCAGAGATGTTGCGATTCCAAGTACTACTGGTTTAAGTATTGCTTAGATTTTGTGTGAGTGTGTGTGCATGTATGCGTATTTGTGTGTGTATAGGTGTGTGTAAATGTGTGTAAATGTGTGTGTGTGTGTGTGTGTGTGTATATATGTATGTGAGAGAGTGTGTGTGTGGGTGAGTATATGAGTGTGAGTGAAGGTATGAGTGTGGGTGGGTGTATGAGTGAGTTGGTGTGTGTGGGCATGAGTGTATGAGTATGTGTGAGAGAGTGTGAGTGTGGGTGAGAATATGAGTGTGAGTGAAGGTATGTGTGAGTGTATGAGTGAGTGGGTGTGTGTGTGGGGGGGGGGCATGAGTGTATGAGTATGTGTGAGAGAGTGTGGGTGAGTATATGAGTGTGAGTGAAGGTAGGAGTGTGAGTCGGTGTATGAGTGTGTGGGTGTATAAGTGAGTGGGTGTAGGAGTGTGAGTGAGAATATGAGTGTATATAAGCCAGTATATGAGAGTGTATGAGTGGATGGGTGTAAATGTATGAGTGTGAGTATATCAGTGTGATTGAGTATACAAAAGTGATTGAGTATATGAGTGTGATTGAATCTATGAGTGAGAGTAAATGTGTGACTATGTGTGTGTTTATGCAAGTGTATGAGTGTGTGTATGGACAAGTGTATGAGTAGTAGGTATATAAGTGTGAGTGTATTCAGTGTACATGAGTGTGGGTATAAGTGAGTGTATTCTGGGAGTTGGTGTACAAGTGAGTGTATGAGTGGGTATATGAGTGTCAGTGTATATTTTAAGTGTGAATGAGTGTATAAGTTGATGAGCGGTTGAGTGTGAGTGTGTCTGTGAGTGGGTAG
This sequence comes from Rugalucina vietnamica, assembly GCA_964017185.1. Classification (NCBI taxonomy): domain Eukaryota; kingdom Metazoa; phylum Mollusca; class Bivalvia; order Lucinida; family Lucinidae; genus Rugalucina; species Rugalucina vietnamica. The sequence goes on along the minus strand of OZ024878.1, from coordinate 49,632,448 downwards.
ATGACTTTGTAAATTTGAAAGTAAAGACTTACCTTACCAGGATGTCAATACTTAACTGACCAAGAGAGCTAGGAGATATCTGCTTGGTCAGTATTATATTTTATCATGTTACCAAAGATTCTGTGATGCAGCCAAAACTTTGGCCTTCATCCTATATATTACATTTGTTAGACTGTTGGCATAATTATGATCATATTAATGGCATCCATGAACACCTGGCTAATATTGATCAATGATAAAAATGAACAAACAGTTTATCTTTTTAAACAAAATAAATGCAGTTTTAACAGAAACAGCTGTTTACACATCTGTTAATCCAAACTACCATAAAATGGGAATACATGTATTTGTACAACTATTAATCAGAGCTCCCTGTGGCGGATTTAGAGGGGGTTTGGAGGGTTCGCTCGAACCCCCTCTGCGACCAAATTATTTCATTTTCGTGGCGAAATTTGAGAAAATATTGGTGCAAGTATAAAGACGAACCCCCTAAATAGATTTGAACCCCCTATCCAGAAATCCTGCATCCGCCCCTGGGTCCAAGGGATACATAGTCTCCTGACCAGATGTCAACTCCGTTATTACCACTACCCTTCCGTCCCCTAGCCCTAATAAAGTTTTTTTTTTGCATACAGCCCATTACGATGATGGTTGTTTGGTTGATATGTTGCTAAACGTCCATGGTCACCATCTAATATTAGCCCGGATGAATGTATTCTCACACTACTTAACAGTAAAACTGAAAGTTGCTAAAATATAAACTGAAAAGCAGGAAACTTTTGTACTGTTTCTAATCCTTGAATATCCTGCTTCATTTTGACAAAGAATCAAGAAGATCCATTGATTTCTGACTTTTCGCAAACTTGGTAAACAAACCCTGCATAAAGCGGCCATCTTGGATTCAGAGTAATGTATTTCCACGTTACTTGTGTTTTCTTGTGGAGGAAAAAAATTGTGTTCAAGTCATGTGATCAAAACATGCCAAACTTTTTAAAGCAATTAGTTGACAGACCAAATGTATCAAAATGAGATGCACTTCTTTCGTTTTGGTGGAGAAATAAAGTCTAGACTAGAAAGGGTTTCACAGGTCTAAGGAAATTTAATTGATTTTCATACCAATTTCTTTATTTAATTATTATTCACCTGAAAATAGGACATGTTTGATAAACTTTTGGTCAATGAAAGGTTGATATTAAAGTGATGTACATGTATTTGTCTGGAAATACAGCAAGTTGTGGTCATAGTGGTGCGTTTATTCACCAAAATACTACTTGCCGTGAGAACACATTTAGCGTGAGAATACATTAAGTCAGTATATGCCCAAAATGCTCAGTTAATATTCTAGCCACTCTGTTTCTGGGCAGATTACCAGAACTAAATGGACAATTCTTTCACAACTAGAAATGAGCCGCGACGCGAGAAAACCGGTCTTTGGGGTTTCCGACCAGGTCCGACACAAACCGGCCTGTACAAGCTCAGAAAAGAGCTAGAAGCTTGAAATTTTGGATTTAGAAAGAAGAGGAATTGTACTATCCGAGTAGCGAAAACAAAGGCGCTGATCAGCTTCGCGGTTACCGCGAAGCTGATCTGCGCCTTTGTTTTCGCCTAGGCAAAAATCCGGTTTTCTCATGACGCGGCTCAAATCATCTTCTTGAATCAGCAGAAGAGAAAGGAAGGTCAAAATGTGATTGTAAGGATCTATTGCAGGTTCCCTTTGTTACAAAGGGGACAGGCTACCGAGGGACCTATCGCTCTCAGCTCCTTTGATGAGAAGAACAAAATAAATCACCATGATATATATGTTTTCAAACCTCCAAGTCTCTACATCTAGCTCTTCTATCTCTTAAACCCAATTATCTTTAATTACCAAGATTGCTCTTAATTTTCTACCTCATTGCTAATCCTTGTTTATAATCTCCCAATAATTAATGGAATTTACTTACTTTTCTGCTACTGGTGTTATTAAAGTAACGAATATGTCTTCACACTGGTTAAACAGATACAAAAAAACACGACTGAGAATCGTTTGTATTGAGCCTTAATGTCCCAGTCAACAATTTTTCAGTAATGCCGGGTTGGAGCCAACCCTTCCTGGGTTAAACCAGTACTGTAGGATGTTAATATGTCTTCCTCAAGGACACAACAAGGTGACGCGGGAACCCGGGACCTCTCGATCCGGAGTTAGATGCTCTACCACAACACCACTGCGCTCCCTAACAAACACTGGTGAAATTAATATACGCCAATAGGTAAAAGAATCCATTTGAGAACAACTTTTCACAGGTCGGAATGATTTCATCCAGAGATTTTTTAAGCTTTAAAAATTGAAAATTTTTCAGCTGAATTTTTATTATTTTTCTTATTTTTGCTCAAAACATAGTAAAACCACCTCGGCGAGGCAGTTCTAATGAGTACCCACAATCTATGTTTTGGAGCAAAAATAAGAAAAATAGGTATACCCCTGCATACCCCAGTTTTGCTATGTAAAAGTGGGGTATTAGGGGGTATATATTGCATGGATATGTATTCCTGATGTGGGAAGCAGAATCAGAGACTGAAAGTCTCTACAAAACCTTACTCTCTGATTCTAAATGAGGGCCCATCACAAGGAAGGAAGGAAATGTTCGTGATGATCCCTTGAATCATTTCGTGAACATAAAAAGGCTTGGCTTCTCTATAGTCTTTCAAACTTGCGACCAAAGATAATGTCTCTGTATTTATAAACTTCAATATTGGTGGGATGTAATTGTAAATCCCTTGTGCAATAACACAACAAAATACAGCATTTCTTAAAATCTATTAGAGAACTGTGCAAGGAAAGCCAGAAAAAAATAAGTTTAATCTTAAGATTTAAAGAAGCATAAAGATTTGTGAATGGAATGCCATGCCTTCGGAAATGATTAGAATTTCCATCAACCTAATAAAGACTGATAATTTAATTCTATTTTAGCCGCATAAGAAAACCAACAACTTGCATGGGCAAAAATAAAGGCGCAGATCAGCTGTGCAGTAACTGCACAGCTGATCAGCGTCTTTGTTTTCGCTACACGGATAGTACAATCCCTCTTCTTCTTAAATCCAAAGTTTCAAGCTTCTAGCCATCTTCTGTAACTATACAGGCTGGTCTGTGTCAAACCTGGTCAGAAACCAAAATCGTTGGTTTTCCATAGTCTCATTCTCAAGATTTCCAGACATTCCAAGACATTGGAGCCATAATGCTGAAAATATGGCCCATTTTCTTTGGTTCTCGATTTAGGCAAGATACATACCAGTCTGCTCATCCATAAACTACACAAACTTTCGTTTTAGTTTGGTTTAGTATGACATAAGATTAAATTTACCAATCTTTCAGTCTTTTCAGTACAGTCAGCCACTGCTTCCTGGGTTTTAACCAGTACTCTGGGGAACTTAAAAGTCCTGCTAAAGCACTACATGGTAGTGGGTATTAAAACCCAGGACCTCTTATTCCAGAGTCCTGTACCCTACCGCTCGGCCACCAAGCTCCTGGGTCATTTTTTGAGAGGTTATGATATTACCACACTGAGTATCCAGGCTATGAACAGTATGATAAATACTTGTATGAATTGACAGTTTCTGGTGTTCTATTGGTGCCTGCAGGCTCCAAGACTTTTCAATCAATGATAAACTACATATGAGCAGCTACCTAAAAAAGAGGTCTTTGGGGTTTCGGACCAAGTCTGACACAAATAGGCATGTACTGTCACCAAAGAAATCTAGAAGCTTTAAACTTTGTATTTAACAAGAAGAGGGATTGTACTATCTGCAAAGCAAAAACAAAGGCGCCGATCAGCTGTACAGTTACTGCACAGCTGATCTGTGCCTTTGTTTTCCCAAACTTGTGATGAGGCTCATATTGTACTATATTTTTCCCAAGGGACATGCCTAACTATTTCTAACAAGAAATGTTGATTAATCAAACAGGTAACATGATTATCTCCCCTGCCATGTTTTGCAGATAATGATACAAATAAATAGAAACCACCTGTTTTCTCTAGCTGAATCAGTGTCATCACTCGGGTGCAGATAGGAGGGCTGTTGCACATTTTGCGCCTATTCTGGAATAGTTGTAAACTTTAAGAGGTGTATTACTCATGCGCAACATTTAGAGTAAGGCCCAACCAAAACAATCTTTCCTAGGCGGCCCCCGTGGCCGAGCGGTTAAGAGCCCTGTTTCTTAATCACTCGATCATCTCACCGCTGTGACTGAGGGTTCGAGCCCCGCTCTGGACACATGTGAGACAAGCCAAGTTCTGCTTGCAGGTGTGTCAGGTGGTTTTTCTCGGGGTTCTACCGTTTTCGCCCCACCTCCTGATTGGCCCCTCTCATATGAGCTGAAATAATCTTGAAAGGGACGTAAAACTGGATTAAAAAAAATATAAAAATCTTTCCTTATCCTAGCCACATGTTGCTTTTCACTATAATTGGGTTAATTACAGTCCTTCAAAATTATTTCAGTCATTTCAAGAAACGTTAATCATTTGTTGAAAAAAAAAAGCACAGCCGAAATGGCAGAACATACATGTATTACGAGCAAAATAATATATCCATAAAAATGATTTTGCATTTAAAATGCTTAAACTGGGTTGTATATACCCACACAAATCACTTGATGCAAACCATTCCTAAAATCTATTTACTGACATAAAGTATGTGAAATGAATCAATGTGTGTGGAGTTATTTTTGTTTTCCCAAAGCATAAATAATGAAACAATTGGGAAACAATATAAGTCAAGATAGTATGAATGCATCAAAACATCATTATAGCCCTACCTCACACTGCAAACTATGCAAAACATATTATCACATTTCACCTTCTGAAATCAATCATATTTAAATAAACACTTTTCATAGATCAGACCACTCAGGCTTAAAGTAAGTGAGCGACAATTTGATTTTTATGGGGTCTGGGGCGCTGGAAGACTTTCCTAAAAGAAATCCAGAAAAAAAGAAGCAGGACTGGGTAAATACTATTGTATGCTTTGTATACAACTAAAAAGACAGGATCATGATGGGGCGAAAAAAAAAAAAAAATCCAAGCCCAAAAACATCTTCCAGCCCCCCGCCTGCCCCACCCCCTCCAAGAAAAAATCAAGTGGTCTCTCCCTTACAGTGGAGTTATGTCTTGCTCAAGGAAACACATCTCGACACCAGTGGAGAAAGAACCCAAGACCTCTCCATACAGAGTCTGACCCCTCTACCACTAGGCCACAACAGCTTGCCGGACAAGAAAAGCGACTCCACCTTCAAATGACAAGTCATTTCAAATTCTGACTCAACAATCACAGGAGCAAATTCACTATCGATACCCCCTGTCAAAGACTGACTTAGTTTGACATATGATCAGAAAATCTATAAGAAAGAAAATCCATATCAACAGAGAACTTTCTTAGAGTATTCGAGCTGCCATGTGAGAAAGCAGTCATCGGGATTTTAGACCAGGCCCAACATGAATCGCGCAGTGCAGCCATAGAAGAAAGCTAGAAACTCTAAATTTTGGATATAAGTAAAAGAGGAACTGTACTATCCATGTAGTGAAAACAGAGGCGCTGATGAGCTGTGCAGTTACTGCACAGCTGATCTGCGCCTTTGCTTTCACACAAGCAAAAATCTGGTTTTCTCATGACAAGGCTCAATCAATCAGGGCCAAGCCAAAAGATACAAATTCCTGTAAACTTATTTCTCTTCCTAAACAGAAAGTTCTGTTTACATAAGTCAGGAGAAAGCATTCATTTCCATCATCATAATAAAACATATTACTCAACTGTCAATAACAAGAGTTGTTTTTGGACATCTCAGAAAGACAGCTTCTTTGAAAGACTGCTTAGTGCTGTAATAATGTCAGAAATAATGTTGCTTTCTATTTCTTTTTTTTTTCTTCTCGATTGATTTCTTGATTTGACACACTGTAGAGAGCTAAGGTTATGCAATAGTCATTTGTATCCCTGACATGTAGGATCGGGAAGAGCAGGGAATCAGCTAAAGTGCCAGGATTTCACCTCTGATGAGTCCTGGCAGTGCCAGGGATGTGCTGCGGTTTAATTTCCCGCCAATTACACAGTCAATTCATTTAAATTAAATATTAGTTGTATTTAACAATTTAATTACTTTTATGGTCCTTATTTAATTTGCAAATGTACCTGTTCAGGGAGTCGGGGCTTTTAGCAGGCATTTTACCTCAAATCTGACCCTGAAGTGCTAGGCTTTTAGCGGGGCTTTAAAAATTTAAAAGTTAAAAGCCCCGCTATTCCCTGGCCCTAAGGGAGCCGGGGATACAAAGGACTGATGCATTAAGTTCAAGAAGGTGTATAAGCTTGTCTTAATGTCTCACCAACAGCTACGGCCATACAGAGATAGGATTACTGTTTAAATTCTCAGATTTAAAATCCAAAGGACTAGAGAAACGACAGATTGATCCCAACAATCCCTGGTTTAAATGGCATACAGCTAAACCACTGAGCCGCATGGGCCGCAATCACAACTTAATGTACATAGTATGCTACAAACACGCACAAACAGAAAAATCATACCAGTTACAAGCCCCGCATTCTGAGCAGCTTTCCAAGCCAAATATTTGCAACTCTGCGGACCTGAGTAGCACACGGTGGGAGGGTGGTAACCTAGTGAGTGGTAGATTATTGGACTCCAGATGCAGAGGTTCTGGGTTCAATACCTACAGTTGCCATGTAGTGGCATTCAGTAAGGCTCTTTAAGCTCTCCATGGTTATTTGTTATTGAGGCTTAACGTCCCACTCATCAATTTTTCAGTCATGTCGGGACAGAGCTAACTCTTCCTGGGTTTAACCAGTACTATAGGGAGTTAATGTTTCTTGCTCAAGGACAAAACACGGTGACGCTTGTGGGGTTTGAACCCAGGACCTCTCGATCCATGGTCACTTGTGCAGTAGTAAACACCAAGAAAGTGATGGCTCTTTCCCTACATAACTGAAAAATTGTTGACTTGGACATAATCATTATTATGCACCAGTCATTTGTAACCAAGAGGAAGGGCGGGGATTATGACTTTTCAGCTTTCAGTGCCCTGCTATGAGCCCCACCCCCAGGGGCCAAACTGGAGGTCAAAACTTTGCTCTTTGCCCCGCCCTTCCCAATAGAATATCTCCCTGGGGTAAGGATCCTAATGTCAAAACCCCGTCACTTCCCCTGCACTGCGGGGACACTTGAAAAGTAATTGCCCCGCACTTTAGCCCGGCTATCCCCTACCCTTCCCCATGATTAAGCCCAAACCAAACCAAGCCAAAACTTCTTTACCATATTTTTTTTTTTTGAGTCAGTTCAACGTCCCTTTGAAGACCATAGTTGCCCGAATTGTCAAGTCTCATACAGCACAGACATTATGGAAATGTACTACGTTTCTAGAAATAATAATTAGATCTGAATATATCAGTCGTCTTATTTGAGCCATCAGCTTTTTGTCTATGCAAAAACAAAGACGCAGATCAGCTGTGCAGTAACTGCACAGCTGATCAGCGTCTTTGTTTTCAACATAAGGATAGAACGATTCCTCTTCTAAATATATCCAAATTTTCAACCTTCTATCCCTCTTCTGTGACTGTACAGACCAGTTTGTGTCAGATCAGGTCCGAATCTCCTAAGACCGGTTTACTCATGTCACGGCTTCCTTCATCTGAGAAATGTATTTCTCTATTTGATTATCTTGTTTTCATTCTTGAAAGCTGACAGTTTTTTCGCAAGTTTAGGAGACAAGCATGTAATTGAATTCTGGGACTCAGACAAAGGTCTAATCTAGGCAGGATTGACGTTGCCCGCAATGCAAGCCCCTCATAATCACTGCTCTGCTTAAATTTCCATGGGCCCTGTTTAGGTCTTAAGTCGCAGCATATATTATATGGTGACTAACTTTGCCCATCTAATAAATCTTTTTGGGCTTATAGTCTTATCTACCCACAGGCCATACAACAAAATGTACCAATTATAACTAAAAATCAAAATCTCTGAAATGAATCAGGAATTTTCCAATACTTTCTATATTTTTTCAAAAATCTCCCTGAAATAGAAGGAAATCTCTGATTCCTCTTTCAAACTCATCACATGTATGCACAGTTAAACATTTCAACATCAAATTCAAAATTTTAACAAGGCAATGGCTACCTAATGGTTCTTTTCCTAATGCAAATAACTTCTTTATGTTTGTTTGTATTGAGTTAACGTCCCAGTCAACACTTTTTCAGTCACGTCTAAACAGAAACCTCTTGATGGGAAGATTAAATGGTCTTTTTCTGTGCACCCTAAAGATAATGTTATAATGTGAAGCTAGTTTTACCTGTCTGCCCCTTTCCAAGGGTCTTCTCAAGTTTGTAAGGTCCGACGAACTGTTCCTCTCGTTCTCGTGCCGAGTTAGAACGATGATGGTGATGGTCCCGATGAGACATCGCTTTGATCCCTGTTCTCTAGATATCCTGGCTTAACTTCTCAACTGATGGTGTGTGAAATTAATCCTCAAGTAGTCCGACACTGCACACAAAACTCTTTGAACCCCTGAAGATCTGAAAAAGCTTTCATCTTTGGATTTACAGGCCGTGATTTACATGTATTTACTAATTGGTCATTAATTTCTTTTGTTTTAAAGCGCTAAATTAAGGAACAATTATGATGCACGTAACTTTAATAGCCGAAATAACATGGCTTTTGCAACTTAAAAATAATTACACTAAAAATTCGTTTTCTTCCTTTTATCCTTTTTTTCTTAACCTTTAGTTAATTAAATTTACAATAATTTTAGATCAAAACCAACATAATTTTCAAGCAATTAGTTCCTTTTCACATGCTCCTGTCTTAATGAGCTGATTCATAATCTGTGTATTCAGTCATAGAATATTGTGTATTGAACAATATTTCCAGTTAGGAATGGATCAATATTCCCTAGAATAATTTCCACACAGCATTAGCAAAGCATGGAACCAATTAATGGTAAAATTATCACCATTTCTGTCCAATCATGCTATTTCAAGCATTGATTTTTAAGCTAAATTGTAAAATTTCATATCAATTTCCAAGTAAAACTCAAGAGAAATGCACATAAGTATTCCTTACATGTGTAGTAATCCATTTCCAGAATTCTTTCTAAAGATAGCACGGTAGGTAACCAAAACGGATCCTTTCAGAGGAAATATGCGTTTCCCGTTCCTTTCGGAGGAAGGGACGGTTCCTTTCAGAGGAAATTGGTAGACGAAGACTTTTAGACGCTAGAAACATAATCAACCGTTGGGTGATATCCTCAGATAAATAGTCCACGTAATGCACAACAAAATGAATTTGGTAGCTGAAGCGAAAATTCGCAATGTGCTTCTTTGTTTTCGCCGTTTTAAATGAAATAAGTACCATTCTTTAAGAATGCGACAGTACAGGCTGCACTCAAAACCGCTTTTTTAATCTCAAATGAAGATATTTGCAACGAAATGTCTTCGAAATACAATATGAAATATATTTTTTGTACTACCACACAGTAAAACTCAATCAAAATACACTAATTCGCTCACAAAAAGTAAAATATTAACCATCACCAGAAAGTCATGTAGAAACGGATCCTTTCGGAGCACACCTGAAGTTGTAATTTTTTGGCACCGGCTGTGATCAGAGTATCTGGCACCGGATCCTTTGGGAGAAATTTTACCACTAAAGCATATCTTAATGGCATATTCACTAGCTATTCTTTTCTGTAAGATCTTTTATAGCCACTGATACCGTGATTCCATTCAAGTTGCCGCAAAATCCTAAATGCGCCAATCAAGGAGAAAACAAATCATTTGTGTGTAGACAACTACAATCCAGCAATACCGTCCAGTGGGCCCCTAAGGCATGCTCCACGAAATGCTTGATCAAAAACATGAAATGGTAGAATTACTTCCTTGTGTACCGAAAAATAAACATTTAAGGGGCTGTGCGTTTAGTCTTATTGCCATATTTTCTATTTGCACTCTCTAGCAAACCTGCACTTCGTGACCTCGCTCCTTTAGTTGCATTTAAACAAAAGTCGAACTGATTGTGGATTTTGTAACTTTACCTGTAGCTGCATTATTTTCGTGTTAATCGTGTTTTTTTATTATTTTAGCAGCAGCAAAAAACTTCCAGTAAAAACATTAAATAGCCTACAAAACTAGTAAAATCAAACGATTTTAGGCTTTGAGTCGCTAATTCTACTATTGTTTCCCCTGATCCATTTATAGACATATGCAGTTCCTGGACCTTCTTTACTTACTTCCTGTCCTTAAAGTTTACAAATAAAAACTCGTTTGTTACAATGCGGAATGCTTATTATTAAAAAGAATTTGGAGTAATAAAAATATCATAAAGTGTTCTTTTTTCCGACCTTATTTTTGACAAACTAGCAGAAACACTCTTAATTTTACACGTCTAAGTTATTTACAACTTGCATACGTGTAGTACCAAACATTTTGTTACCCGTCATCATTTTCGGTGATTGAAAGAATAGTAACTCTGAAGTGGTATCATCATGTGAAGGTAATGCATGTAAGCACATTTCCTCCTGAAGGATCCATAGCCTCAGCTCCGAAAGGATCCCGTGTCTGTCTCCTTGAGGAACCGTTTCCACCAACAGGAGTTGTTTTTCACGTTTATTTATCAAGTACAAGTATATTACCACTTTATTCATTTAATTTCAGATTGGCAAATACAATATCTAGGGACAAGAAGTGCTTAAACGTTTTGATCGATGACGTTTTCCCAAATATTCAAGGGTTTTCACCTGCCTGTCGTCACAAAATGCAGTTCTCGGCCAACATTTTTATCTCGTAAACAATTACGAAATGGTTGTGCACATAAAGAAAGCGCTGAGATTTTACCTTGATTACAACGTCATTACGTGCGCACACGTTTTGTACTTATTGTTCGCGATAAAACCTCAAAAAATCGTTTCTCTAAACACAACGACGACGATATTGACGATTTCCTCTGAAAGGAACCGTCCCTTCATCCGAAAGGAACCGGCAACGCACATTTCCTCTGAAAGGATCCGTTTTGGTTACCTACCGTGGATAGGCTTATCAATCAATCAGCTGCTCTAGGCATTGATCTCAAGTTTGACAGGTGCGCGCTCTATTATTTGCAAGGGACACCACTCGGAATGACTCATCAGCTTCAGCAGCATTTTTTTCTGCAGCAGGATGATTAGTCTCCCTTGAGATGTATATTAGTAGCAGTGGATTTGCTTCCCCTGGATTGTAACTAAAAGGATCAATGACACTATGAACGCTCACCTGAGACTTGGCCATCTTTTTAGTCATAACAAGACAGCTTAAAGAGTATTGATCAATGACACCACAGGACCTCTTGCTCAGAGTTGCGCTCTTCCACTCCTAGTATGGGGATGCATCCAAGATTTATTGAGACGCGAAAAACAAGCCCCCTTCTCCCACGGCTAACAAACCTTTAAATGCGTAACCGCGGTTAAGAAAAGAAATCCAATTCACGTCCTTCCGGTTTCGCATCAGATGACCAACAATTTGCAGCTCGTGTTTCCGAGTAAAATATTTCGATTCGAAGACAGATATTATAATTCTCTCAATGCTATTTTATCAGTTAGACATTACTAAATTTGGACCCCGAAGGATTTCCAGGAACTTTTCGTTATAATCATGATTTTTATTCCCTTCCCTCAAAACACCTGGGGATTGCATTGTACACGATGAAAATGTGGGTCAGTCGCAGGGATATTTTTAGATATCCGCTCATTACGCCCATATTAACGGAAAGCAATACCGCGCGCAGATGGTTTTAGCATTGTGTGAGGTCTGTTGACAGTTTCGTTGCCTCTGGCCACTGCATTCTATATGCATATGTGGTTAAAAGCTGTGTCAACATTTCGGTTACGAATTTAATCATTAGAATGATAGCAATATAATCAACATAAAACACATGTATTGAAAGGTACAAGTAGGCAAAGATCAGGAAAAGGCGCAATCAGAAAGAGATTCCCACTCCAAAAACCGAGGTGGGAAAAAACCAAACTAACAATCAGGCACTTATACCATGAAACATATCGTAAGCCGAATGAGCAGCTATTTTCCCAATAGGTGGCCACTCAGTTACCTTAATTAAAAATATGAAAACATACATAAGGCGCCAACAGCACAAAAAAATTTTTAAACACCAAGACATAAAACAAAAAGAACCACCACAGAAGCATCGCCTTGGAACGATCAGTAACACAAAGTTACTGGCGGGCTTAAACCGGTTTTACAGGATCCTAACCTCACCCTCAGCTTCTGCAGTGGTTCATAACATTTAGTAAGTTCTTCGGTCCTCGTGGTTTTTGTTTTTGTTAATGGTTTTACGCTGAAGTTTTAATTGTCATGTTCTCTCGTCCTCTCTTAATAGGTGCTAACTCAAATTGGTGTGTTTGTGATATTTGCAGTGAAAATGTTTGATATAAAATAATACAAACTGTCTATGCAATACATGTAATACCATAATTCACATGCATGATATTCCTGTTCATGAAGACGATTTTACAGCATTCTGTATGCTTTAATTTGCCTGTTTCCTGCTTTTGTCATTTAAAACGCTTTACAGAGAAAATTAAATACCACAACTTGAACCGGTATAGGTTTTCAAACGTATCTTGAAATATAACCTTCATATTTTAATGATTAAATGCGTAACCATCTTTTCCTTCCCTTCAAATCGGTAATGCCAGGCACTAACACAACGAAATACTGGCACAAACATCAGCTGCAATTTATTTAATATATATTTGTAAATTTGTCGTGGAACAATCACTAAAATTTGACATTTACCAGCAAATTGTCCAATTTTTAGTTGTATTTCGCCGACTTTGGCCGTGTTGTAACACCAGGTTCGAAGAAGGGAATAAATAATTCGAAGACCATCAAATTATTTTGCGAGCTATTTCGGTGCTGACTTACAATAGTAAATAAGTGACAAAATAGCAGTCATAGATAATCGATATATTTCTGTACTAAAATATAATCAATTGATCCTAGTAGTGTATGTTTTGTTTACATTTTCTTGGTCTTCATATGCGGAACCGGAAGGGCGTGAATTGGATTTTCTTTCTTAACCGGCAGTTACGCATTTAAAGGTTTGTTAGCCGTGTTCTCCTATTAATAAAATGTCACTTTTTTTCTCCTTTCTCATAAACATGAGTTTTGTTTGTCACCAGAACAGGTATACCATAAGCTCTTTTTTGTGATTCAGAAGAATCTGGTGAGCCACATTTTTTTTGTTAGTCTTGGTGTTTTGTGTCTTTGGTAAAAAGCAACGGTAATGTTGGGGCAGTCAGTTATACTTACCACACTGTAGGTGGGGTGAAAACAGTACGCAAAGAAAATTACCCCTGACACACCTGTAAACATTTGATTGTCCATGGGGAAAATGTCAGATGAGCCACATTTGGGAGACCTCTGGCCTATTGGTAGAGGGTCAGCTCCTGAATCAAGAGGTCCTGGGTTTCATCCCAACCGATGGTACAGAGTTGTGTCCTTGAGCAAGACACATTACCTCCCCATGGCATGGTTGAGGCTCTGGCCAGACATGACAAATTTGTTGACTGGTACCACAGAGGTCATCATAGAATGATTTAGAGCGGCAATAAAATAATTAATGACCTTGACCATCAGGCCACGTGGGTTTGTCTATATGGTTTCTCTACTTTTTTTTCCAAAACACCAATTTTTGGATGGAATCCAATCACCAAGTCCTGAGGGAAGGCATGAAAACTAGCCAGGATTTAACTCTTGTACAGCACCTGCAATGTCGGTGAAATAGATTACTAAGGCTTTGTTTAATATAGGCAAAGAGTGCAGTATACATGAAAACACTGGTGCAGGGGGCTTATAGCGGGGGACCTTGTCAGTCCCCAGTATTTCCCATGGCAGTGAGGGGGTCATGATTGCAAATGATTTGTGTATATATATATTTTTTTCATCCCTTTCAAGATTATTTCAGCTCATACAAGATGGGCAAATCGGTAGGTGGAGTGAAAATGGGAGAACCCCTGGCACACCCGCTACCTGAACTTGGCTTGTCTCACGTGCCCTGTAAGGGGCTCAATCTGCACCTGACACAATGATGGGACTGCCATAGTTACATAGTTATTGGTGCTTCACATCCACAGTCATCAGCTAAGGTCATATCAGGATGGTTAAGTTATCCTAGCCACACTTCATGGGCAATGAGGAGGCAGATAAGTATAAGCATGTTCTTTCACCACTAACTGACAAAAATTCCTTTTTGAATCAGCAGAAAAGGAAGATTGGTTGTAATTACCGTATTCATTCTAATAAGCGCACATGCTCCAATAAGCGCACACCCTAGTCATTTCCAAAAATTGTCTGCATAAGCGCACACTGATTAACATAACATATTGGTATCTTCTACTAATTTTACACATAAATTGCAAATTAACCGCATTAAAATGTAACCTTAGATGATAAAACACTATTATTCAAAGATTTGAACACTTAAATGCCATCATCATTGGTATATTCGATATGGAAAGCTCAGCAGTTTATGTGCTGTTTTCGTTCGTAGTGTGCGCTTATTAGAAGGAGATTTTGTTACCTTAACTTGAAATTATTTTGAAAATTTAAGTGCACTGTGCGCTAATTAGAACGAATACGGTATATTTTCATGAACAAATTTTCATGAAAGAAGTGTGCTGGATGTGAGGATCAGCTGCTAAGTTACAGATCAGACATACACCAAAACCTCTTTAAAACACTATTGTTGGGGTCTAACAGCTGAAGTCCATTTTAGCTATCCAATCTGTGTTATAACGAGAGTAAAATGTATAGGCGTATAGCAAAATTAGTCTACAATCATTGGGGTCCAGCAATGATCAGTGTTATAATCCAAAAGCATGCTGTAACAAAGCATGTTGTAAAGAGGTCCAATTGTATTAGCAATTGGGTTATCAAACAAAGTACATCAGGAAAGCATTCCCATGTAATATACTATACCCCACTTTTATATAGCGAAACTGGGGTATGCAGGGCATAGCAATTTTTCTTATCTTTGCTCAAAAACATAGATTGTGGGTACTCGTTAGAACCGCCTCTAATGTGTACCCACAATCTATGTTTTGAACAAAAATAAGCAAAATATCAAAATTTTTCAGCTGAAAATTTTCTATTTCTAAAGCTCAAAAAAAAAAATATCTGTTTATTGCATGGGCAAGTTTTCGTAATGAAGCCACTGAGGTTACGCCAATATTGCTTCTGTACAATATCAAAGGAAACATAAATCAGAGAAGAACATCGTGAATTTATACAATGTATTTTGAACTACATGTAGCATATTGCAATATGCAGATCTATAATTGATGAAAAAAAAAAAAACAATCATCAACAATACAATATGAAAGTAAATTGGTTTGTAACATTATCCTCAAAAATTTCTTTAATACACTAGACACAGCATGCTTTAAGTTCTCATGCTCGATAACTCTTTACATGCTTTGGTAATTTTTGTATCCCCTTCACAGATAAGTCATCAGGAAAACAGGTCCTTGAAATGTATACCCCCTTAAACCCCACTTTTAAATAGAAAAAACTGGGGTTTGCAGGGGTATACCTATTTTTTCTTATTTTTGCTCCAAAACATAGATAGTGGTTACTCGTTAGAATCGGGAGGCGGTTCTAACGTGTACCCATAATCTATGTTTTGAGTTAACATATTCAAATTAACCATTTTTTTTCCAATGAAATTTTCAATTTTTAATGCTGAAAAAATTCTCTATATACCAGTATTGCATGGGCATGTTTTCATAATGGCAATACCTCTTCTTAATTACGAGATTTTGAACTTCTAGTCATCTTCTGTAGCTGTACAGGCCTGTTTGTGTTGACTCCAGTAAGAAACTGCAGCTAGTTAGTTGTTTTTATTCCCGAGACATCACACATTTAAAAGCTTTTGTACATGCAAAACTATACAAGGCAAGACTGTACAATTACCTAATATAGTCAGGGAAACTCATTCAATTCCACGATCTTCAAGATCGGTGTCTTCTGTAATGTTGTTGTAGCCAAAATGGCCACAGACAATCGCTGACATTTCAAAGTAATGCAGAAGGCCTCTACATTGTTAAATGAGCTGCCTCGTGGGAAAACCAACAATGTGGTTTCCAAACAGGTCTGACAAAAACCGGCCTCTACAGTCACAGAAGATGGCTAAGAGGCTGGAAATTTTGATTTTAGAAAGTAGAGAAATTGTACCGTGTTGCGAAAACAAAGGCGCTGATCAACTTCAGTTACTGCGAAGCTGATCTGCGCCTTTGTTTTCGCATATGCAGATTGTTGGTTTTCCCATGGGGCGCCTCAATGCTTGCCATTAACTACGACAGTAGATTGTCAAACCAAGCGGTAAAATTAAGATAATTTGTAAGTCTTCGTTTAACTCTGTACAGGATCAATTGCCTTTGTACAAGGCCACATAAACGTTTGAAAAATTCAAAGATTGCGGAATTCTACGATCTTAATCCCCCCATTTTCCGTAAGATCGTGCTAAACAGTGATCTTAAGAAGATGGAGGTATTCGACGAGTTTCCCTGACTGAATATGGTACTCCCAAGGTGAAAATTTTCTGGATAAAAACTTGTGTTGTGGGTGCTCCTCAAAACATTGCACAAATCTTATTTTTACAGCTTGACAAAGTCAACACCTATAGACAATCTTTGAGCAGAAAAAAAAACAAAAACACGCTACAGTAGAACTCACTTGTCTAATGCACACATTTAGTCAAGCTAGAAGCCGCTAGATCCAAATTTAAGGACAATATCATTATTCAGCTTTATTGCATAAATACCCGTGTCACACTATATTAACAGCCTTATATTAATGAAAAGAGAGCCATATATTAATATGGCATTAATATGGCAATTCTCGTGAGCGCGTGCTGTTAATACATGGCTTTTACTTATGTGAGTTACCGGGCGCCACGCAAAGCACCTGCTAATAATGGTTAACTTAAGTCCGCCCGGAACGAGCATAAGAATGAAAGCTTTTACGTATATGAAAATATGATGAGGCTGTAAAATATAGTACGCCATTATTTCTTTCATTTGTCAGAATTTATGCAATAATAGCGATCACAAATGATTTTGTTGTTCATTAACATTCGCTATGTAACTCATGGAGTGTACGCCCTCGGTTTTCAACACTCCCCTCGGGACCTAGCAATTGTTAATGAATGGAAAATCATGAACCATCACGAAAACATGTCCGTGTAATGTATACCCCCTTGAACCCCACTTTTATATAGCAAAACTGGGGTATGCAGGGGTATACCATTTTTTCTTATTTTTGCTCCAAAACATAGATTGTGGGTACTCATTAGAAATTCAAAAAATTTCTACTGAAAATTTTCTTTTTTTAACAACTTAAGAAAAATATGTATATAACATGGGCGTGTTTTCGTAATGTTTGATCCCTATAATAAATACTGGTGGTCTTAATCTGTCTGTGTCAGGATGCGACCTGCAATTTATGTTTTAATACATTTGTATTTAGTTAAGTAAGCCAGATGGCTACCATGCTGGGAAAGAGCTAGTCATCTTGCTCTTCATATCAGCCATCTCGTAAGAAAACCAACAATGTGGTTTCCGAACAGGACTGACACAAATCAGGCTGTACACAGAAGCAGGCTAGAAGCTTGAAATTTTGGATTTAAGAAGAAAAGGAAGTGTATTATCCGTGTAGAGAAAACAAAGTTACCGCGAAGCTGATCTGCGTCTTTGTTTTCGCATATGCAGATTGCTGTTTTTCTCATCTTGCTCTTCATATGTGTTGTAACATTATTGTGAGGTTTTGAGGTGTACTTTTTTTCCTGCCTGGTTTTTCAGTTGGGATTTTAAAGTTGATTGTACAATTTTTCTGTGCATTTTATTCTTTATAAAAATTTAGTGAAAAAGCACCCATTACACAGGATTTTATAGCAAACAAGAAAAATAGCTATATGTCTACCATGCTTTTATCATGCTGAAAATTTATAAACAGAGCCAAAATAAATAACCATATGAACAAGACATGAGCCGCCGCCTAAGAAAACCAACAACATGCAAAGGCGAAAATGGTAGCTGCGAAGCTGATCCGCGCCTTTGTTTTCACTGCATAGATAGTGTAATGCCTCTTGCTCTTAAATCCAAAATTTCAATGTTCTAGTCTGTTTCTGTGCTTGTACAACTTGGTTTGTATTGGACCTGGTCGGAAACCCAGAATTGTGGTTTTCTCATGACGTGGCTCATATCAGAACAAAGAGCCAAGAATTACTCTCCTTTCTTAATTTTCAATCTAAAATTGAGCCACCTCGTGGGAAAACCAACAATGTGGTTTCCGAACAGGTCCGACACAAATCAGGCTGCACAGTCACAGAAGCAGTATAGAGACTGGAAATTTTGGATTTAGAAAGTAGAGGGATTGTACTATCCGTGTAGCGAAAACAAAGGCGCTGATCAGCTTCGGGGTTACCGCGAAGCTGATCTGTGCCTTTATTTTCGCATATGCAAATTGTTGGTTTTCCCATGTGGCAGCTCAATTTTCAATCTAAAATTGTACGTCTTTAGCAATCATTTATGGTTGTCCGTTGCCACATGAATGCATTACCATTTTTCATGTCAATAACTGAGCAGTGTCATGAGAAAACCAACAATTTGCATATGCGAAAACAAAGGCGCAGATCAGCCTTTGATTTCGCTACATGAATAGTACAATGCGTCTTCTTTCTAAATCCAAAATTTCCAGCCTCTAACAATCTTCTTTGCTTGTACAGCTAAGTTTGTGTAAGACCTGTTCGGAACCACTATGATGGTTTTTTCCTGACACGGCTCAAATTCAAGTCCAATATAATGCCCTATTAAAGAAAGCACAACAATTGAGTTACATATTTGTTGATGAAAGGTAATTTTGCCGGTTCTCCACAACATAAATTGTGGAGACTCTTAAAAAAGAAATCACCCACTACAGACATATACCTTAAATTCTGAAATTTCTCGAGAACTTAATTTTGGATAGTATTCCTGAATTCACCGCCTTGTGAAAACAAAATTCTCGCTTATAAAGAACAACTATAACGTTGGCTCGTTTACAAAACCTCGTAACTGCACTTTTTCAAAAAATCGTTTTTTCACATGGCGCGATTCAAAACATTCAAATTCAGCTTGTGACAAAGCCTTGTAAGTTATGTCCAATGGGAAGTTAGTTTTTCGATGACCTTACAAAACCTCTTAACTACAAATGGTAAACGGACTTGAAAAAAAGGTGACAAAACCTCGTATATGCAATTTCAAAAAATTTAAATACAAGAAAATCTTTATCTTTTAGATATGCAAAAGTTGCATATGAATGATTTCTCATAAATGCATTCTTTAATTCATCATTAGAATCTGCTTCTAGCTTTCATTTATCAAGTTTTGTATATACGACAATTTGTAAACATGCACATTTATATATTATTTATATACAAGTTTTAGTGTTTTGCTTCTCCTGAAAAGTTTGTTTTTTGCGGTTACGAGGTTTTGTAAACGAGCCAACGATAAGCTTTATAGACTGCCCTAGTACTGGCTCGGGGAATTCAATAAGTCACTAATAATTCTGAAATCAACAATCCGCAAAATCGAAGACACACGAAAATTTCCGAACTTACAATAATTAATTATGCAATTAGCAACTTAATCCCTTATATACCATCAAATATGTAGTTCAACTGTTCCAATGGATAATGCCATTATAATTTATGGGTCCCCAAGTTATTTTTTTTTTCTTAGTTTTAACTTAGCTGAGCATGACATTTATAGTGCTCACACAAGCACTGAAATCACCATTCTGGTTCAAATGGCCAAACAATAATTTATCCTGCCAAAATTTCAATCTGCCAGCCATCCAGAATAAATTTCATGCTCAGCAGAGTTAAGCATGAAAAAAGTTCTATTACAACAGGGTAGAAACTTGGAACTAGCTGAGGATGTAATCTTATTTTCATCATACAAGTTATGTTACATTTTTGTTTGTTTTGCGGTTTAACATCCCAGTCAACAGCCACGGTCATGTCAGGATAGAGCCATCGCTTCATCGGTATAAACCAATACTGTGGGTAGTTACTTTGTCTTGCTCAAAGACACATTTCGATGCCGGTGGGGATCGAACTCCCTACCTCTCCATCTGGAGTCTGACCCTGTAACCACTAGGCTAGTGTGATCCGGCCCTAATATTACAGCTCACTAGGCTGTTGTTATAACTCACTAGGCTAGTGTGATCCGGCCCTTATATTATTTGAGTCGCGTCATGAGAAAACCGGATTTTCGCCTAGGCGAAAACAAAGGTGCAGATCAGCTTCGCAGTAACTGCGAAGCTGATCAGCCCCTTTGTTTTCGCTACACGGATAGTACAATTCTTCGATTTATCCAAAATTTCAAGCTTCTAGCCTGCTTCTGTTCTTGTACAGGCCGGTTTGTGTCAGACCTGTTCGGAAACCCCGAAGACCTGTTTTCTCGAGTCGCGGCTCATTTTTTTCAAAGGAACAAGAAGACAAGTCCTCTGAAATTTAACTAGGTGTCATGCAATTGCTGTAGTCATGAAATTCATCCCTCTTAAACAATTAATTGTAATAGAGCAGAACATACAAGAATATACATGCAATTTGTTCAACAAGAAAATGTGTCAATTTCTGCTCTCATTAGATAACTCATTCTTCATATGAGCCAAGTCATGAGAAAACCGGATTTTGGACTAAGCGAAACCAAAGGCGCAGATCAGCTGTGCAGTAACTGCACAGCCGATCAGCGCCTTTATTTTCGCTGCACGGATAGTACAATTCCTCTTCTTCCATAATCCAAAATTTCAACCTCCCAGCCATCTTCTGTAGCTGAACAGGCCGGTTTGTGTCGGAGGTGCTCGAAACCCCGAAGTTCTCTCACGTCGCGGTTCATATAGGAGAACACACAAGCTGAGTATATGATTTTCCCATATTGTCCCTGTCTCTGGTTGCACAACTCTGATGATTAAATTTTCTCATGATGGGGTCTGACCGTCTCACTTGTCGACGTTACCATGGCAATGGTTGTCAAGACTATCGACATCTTCCTCTTCAGACAAGGAATTCTGAAAACAGAGAATCATTGCATGTTTACCATCACAAAAACATTTCCATGAAATGTATTCCCCATTTAAGCCCCACCTTTAATAAGTAAAACTGGGGTAGACGGGGATATATAATTTTTCTTATTTTTGATCCAAAATATTGTGGGTACTCGTTAGAACCGCCGGTGAGGCGGGCCGGTGAGGCGGTTCTAACATGTACCCACAATCTATGTTTTGAGCAAAAATATTAAAACTATTGAAAATTTTCCAATGCAATTTTCGATTTTTTCCTTCTGATAAAAATCTCTGTATATTGGGCAAGTTTTCATAATGCAATCACAAGACACCAAGGGCAGTAATGTTAGGTTGTAGAGGCACAAAAAAAAATATAAGAATCCCATTTGTTTCTCAGTTCTGTAGCGTAGTGTGGTGTAGAGATCGAGAAAAGTTTTGAGTAATTATGCCTTGTGTTATGATAAGCAAATTGGTTGCAGATTGCTCCCTTTGATGGGACTGCTTACATGAAAGCAGTCTTCTCTCTGAAAGCAGCCTTATCAAAGTCGTCTATGCACATCAAAAAACATCATCAAAGCAGAAAAACGCAAGCAAGCTCTGCTACTAAAGCTCTAGCAAGTAATGCACGAGTAAGAAAGTTATGAGTCGTCTCGTGGGAAAACCAACAATGTGGTTTTTGAACAGGTCCGACAAAAACCGTCCTGTACAGAAACTGAAAAGAGCTAGAAGCTTGAAATATCGGATTTAAGTAGGAGAGAAATTGTACTATCCGAGTAGCGAAAACAAAGGCGCTGATCAGCTTCGCGGTTACCGCGAAGCTGATCTGCGTCTTTGTTTTCGCCTATGCAAACATGAGGCGGCTCTTATAAAGGTTGGTATAGCATACACTATATTATGAACTAGACACAAAGCTGTGTAAACCTAAAAGCATTTTTTTCACGTTTAGATCCATCAAGACCATAAAATGAAAGAAATATGAGCCACGTCATGAGAAAACCAGCATTTTGCAAACATGAAAACAAAGGTGCAGCTTCGAAGTAAGTGCGAAGCTGAACAGCGCCTTTGTTTTTGCCACTCAGATAGTACAATTCCTCTACTTTCTAAAAAGAAAATTTCCAGCCTCCAGCTGTCTTCTGTGGCTGTACAGCAGTTTGTGTAGGACCTGATCAAAACCGCAATGCTGGTTTTCCAGTGTCACGGCTCATATAAAGTAAACTACAAACCTGAATCAAGTTTGATCTAGTTTTACAGCAACAAATTCTTTTTCTGATTCCATCCCGTCTCCATTTTCTGCTATGTTTTCACTGGATGTCACGTTTTCTGGAGTCTGCGGGACGGCAGTCTGCTGTACACCCTGCAGGCCTCTCAAAAACATTGCCTCTATAGCACTGAGTTTTTGACCATTGTCTGCTGATGAGGACCCCATAGTTGTAGTTCCATGTTGGTTTTCTGGTACATTTATACTCCCAACATATGTAGCATTGTTCATTAACATTTGTGGGGAAAAAGGGGAGCTTATTTGGGGTGATTTGTTCTCAAGACCTAAGCTTACTGTCGGCTGACCATTGTTCGCCGCCAATAAACTTGCTATAGATCCAGTTGCACTTGTGTTGGTATTGTTTTCAGCAAAAATACTTTCAATTGTTTTTACCTGATTTGAAACAGGTAGTGAAGTTGATTGAGAATTCACATTTGATTCCATGGCACTCACATTTTCTGTTCCACCACCAAACAGAGTTTGAACATTCGGTAAACTTTCGACTACCACTTTATTTTGCACACTACCTGAAGTCTGAGAAATTTGTTGCCAGCTTGGTGTACTTTCAGCAATGCTAATTGACACATTCTGCACTTGTCGTAAACTGTCCGGCAGAGTCCCTATCACAACCTGTTTGTTCACCAAGTTTCCTTGCGCTTGGTCCTGTACTACCACTTTTGACGCGACTGTACTGAACATCATCAGTGGCGACGAAACTGTTTGTTCAACTGGCTTCAGATATTGATCCTGCAATTCAAATATATCATTTTCAATTCTGTTAAGATCATGATCTTCATTCATGGAGTAATCATTCAGAACCGGTAAACTACCGCTACTGGTGGAATCTTCATTCAGTACTGGTATACTACCGGTACCGATAAAGTCAGAAAGCAGGTTCATATTGTCCATGATTAAATGATCATCGTCAAATGGTAAACTTCCACCTGTAATGTCATACTCATGAGAAGTAATGTTATGATAAGCATCCGAACCGTCACCGATGAAATGATTTATGAAAGAGGGTGAGGGTGAACCACACACAACATCTACATGCATATCATTAAGCAGTGGATTACTAGCAAGCTCATGCACATAACTATCATAATCACTATCATTTAAACCTCTATTGTCTTGGCCGTCTTGAAAACTAAGCGACTTTTTACATTTCTGAACAGAAGGACCTAGCAATGATCTGTAGTTTTGTTTCGTGAACACTGTAGGCCTGGCGTTGAGAACTACTCTTCTCCTCTTCTTCATTTGTTCGTGGTCATAAAGACTTCCACTGTAAGGTATAGTCCTATATCTTAAAGTATTTTCAACATCTTCTCCTAACGTTTGTCCTTCTTCAGCACTGGGTATTGCTTTTTCTTCATCGTTTCTTACAAGAGTGTAGTCTACCATCGAATCTGAATGAATACCTTTCAATTTCCATTCCTGTGTCGGCGTATCCTCATTGTTGTAGCTTTGTAACTGTCTAAGTTTCGTCACAATCATCTCATTTGATAAGTCAGGATCTTCAGTATCGAGTCCAGATGTTACACTAATTGCCGAGTCGGAGCTGACCCCCCTCAGCTTGTACAGCTTAGGTGGAGAATAATAGCAATGTACAGGAGGAAGTGGTACAGACTTTTTAGGCTTAGGTTTAGTCGAGGTTGCTCTAAGAGGCCTTCTGTCACTAATTATGTCTCGTATGTTTGGTAGCTTGTTCCTGTCATATGTCAACTGATCAATATGGCTGTTAGGATTCAATATAGATGTTCCCCTGGGAGCTCCACTGCTTCTTTCTAAGATAGATTTACTAAATTTATACTGTTTTAGTACAGACTCAATGTTTTCTATTGAAGGTTTTTCTTGAATGTCTCTTGTTGAACTAATTATATGAGCCTTATTTTTTGGATTCAGAAGAGATTTTCTAAATTTAAATGGCTGAAACACATGATCATTTTTCTCTTGCATATGCATCATCCCAGATTTTTTGGTTGAACATATAATCACTGGTTCCAGACCAGCAGTTTCTTCGCTAGGTTCTGCGCTAGGTTCTGCGCTAGGTTCTGGTTTGTCTTTTTTACCTAGATCCTCCGGAGATTTTATTCTCCACACTTGACCGGATATTTCATTTTCTTCTTTCTCCTTTCTACATTTATCTATGCCTTTGAGAAGCTTACATTTACTCAGATCCTTGGTTTTCTTCCAGACTGAACAATTTTCTGGCTCTTTTTCATTTTTCTGCTCTTCTTTTATTTCTATTTCATCCCCATCATCAGAGGACTTTATTCTCCATATCTTTCTCCTTAAAACCCTGCCATCACCAAGCTTTGTTTTTATCAGTATTCTAGTTCTTTTTCCACTTGGTTTAGTTTCTGTACTATTACTTTCTCGTTTTAAGTCATTCTGCACTCTACTATGGTCTTTTTTAACATCTTTTTTCACGTCACTATCTGACACTGACTTACCAAGATATAGTTCTTTCCGTTTTTGTTCAGGAGTTGGCTCAGTAACAGATACATCCATTTTGAAAAGTGACGTATCAGCTGCCTTTTGCCTACAAAGTAATGACCTATAAAATTCCTCTTCAAATTGTTCATTACATACAAGCTTCTGTTCCAAGTTTTCAGGATCTTTATCGCATGATTCTGTTTCCTTTGATTCAGCCTTATGATCTTTTATATCCATCCTACTGTATCTTTGTCTCTCTTCCCAGTGACTATGTTCAGAATCAGTTGTTACATTATCTAAATTCTTTTCTTCCTTTCTTGCACAATCATAAACTGTATAGTTGTGCTTTTTAGTTCTTGAAAATGCTATGCCTTTCAATAAATAACCTTCAAGATTTACATCTTCTAAACCTGCTCTATACTCATCATATGATTGCCCTAGAGAATTTTCAGGCGTCAATTCTGCTTCATTCTTAACAGTCAAAACAATTGCCGGTTCTTGATTTTTTGTCATGAATAATTCTGGGTCACTTAAATCTAAAACCGTTCGCTCTGAACGTTTCTTTACTATGTTTTTCTCATTTGCTGGCATTATTTCTGCTCTAGTCTTGTAAATATTACCATTTACATCAACCTCAACTTCATTTTTATCACCATACTTTTCATCATCACTTATATCTACATCCTTTCTTTTAAGCATTTTGGTTGTATACGGGTCAGAAACCTCACATTCTATTTTATTTTTACTGATTTCTAGTGCCTTATCTTTTGTTTTATTGTTACCGTCTTGCTCAAATGCTGTAACATCTTTAAAATCTTCTTGTGCTCCTTCTTTCAAACACTCTTTAAGGCCCAGGTCTTCTACATTCATTCCTATTATATTCTGTGTAGCTTCGCCACAATCCATTTTGATAACAATAACATTACTATCTGCAGACTCAATACATTCAGTTTTAACTTCTTTAATACATTCTGCAGTGTCCATAGCTTCACACTCTATATTTCTTGTAGTACTGGCTGGATCTTCCATTTCTATAGACCCAGTATTGTCCGCAGTCCCTGATTCATTGAATTTCCTACAGTCCCAAGCTTCTGCCTCAATACCACTGGCACTGCTACCTTCTTTTACAATGCACTCTGTAGAAATTACAGATTTTACTGTAAATCTGTTCCTTTTTGTAACTGTATTACTATTATTTTCTGACTTCAAACATTCTTTAGTGCCTTCAGCATCTTCATCTAAATTTTTATAGTCTTTATGTTCCAAGCTGTCATCTGTAACTTCAGTATCATTAAGTTCACCTTCACCAAGCTCTGGCTCATCTAGCCTTAATGTTTCTGAACATTTCAGAATATCTTCTACTTCCATAATGTTGTTAGTAGTGAGGTTAGATAGTTCATGATCTTTAGTATCTACGAGGTTAGATGATTCATGTTCTAGCACTACAGGGTTAGGGATTACAGAGGTGTCTGGTGCAGGGTTAGTGTTGTTAGGACTGGTAACTATAGGGTCACTATGTGGAATAGGATCTTCTACACACTGCAAAGAAAGCACAACAGATACAATGAGTACCAGTTGAGCCCTTGCATGAGAAAAACAACAATTTCGGTTTCCGACCAGTCTGACACAAACCAGCCTGTACAGTCAGGGAAGCAAGCTAGAAGCTTGAAACTTTGGATTTAAGTAGAAGATGATTGTACTATCAGTGTAGCGAAAACAAAGGTGCTGATCAGCTTCGCGGTTACCACAAAGCTGGTCTGCACTTTTGTTTTTGCATACACAAATCGTTGGTTTTCTGATGTGGTGGCTCAATTAACTCGTACACTGGTTACTCAGAGCTAACCAATGGGACTGAAAACAACCAACAATGATAAACAATAAGAGATTATAGGGAGTAATTACCTGTTGGGAACAACTTGCCATGGGTCATTCTGAGCTGTGATAAGTTGTTCCCAGACAGTATTTGCATTTAACAGCCATATATTGATTTCATCTCTGTTAGTTGTTCTGAGCTGTGTTGGTTATGTCTGGGTAACTGGTATGATATGAGCTAAGACGTGAGAAAAACGGTCTTCGGAATTTCTGACCATGTGTGTCAGACACAAACCGGCCTGTGCAGCTATGGAAGATCGTTAGAAGCTTGAAATTACAAATTTAGGAAGAAGAGGAATTGAACTATATGTGTAGCGAAAACAAAAGGCGCTGATCAGCTTCGCAGTTACTGCGAAGCTAATCTGTGTCTTTGTTTTCGCATAGGCAAATATCCGGTTTTCTCATGACGAGGCTCATATTCAAGAGCAACCTTGTCAAGTTCTATGTAAAATGTATTTATTTCAATCACGTTGGTATTGTAATTCTACTAAAAAACCTATAGCCTAGATTTTTACTTGAAATGCAAAATTTATCACAAAATCACCTTGAAATAGGCACCACTGTGAATCACAGGGGTGATTAAAAATGATGTTACCTTTGCTGTTGTCTGAGTCATTTGTATAGCATTACATTCAAAACGTTGCTGTCGTCCGGGTATATTGACAATCATATCATGTCTCGGATGAAAGCAAAATCACTAGTATCATATTTACCATCATCGACCATATACTCAGATGACAGAATTGTTAAAATGCATGTGATGGTATACAAGTCTCTGGCGACAGCACAATTAGCATCATTTGAATTACCTTCGTGTGAATACAGTTAAAAGAAACACAGCTACAAAGATTACAATGAGCTATGTGAAAATAATAATAAAAAGTAAAACGGATTACAGCATGCATGACTATCTATATGTATCTATAATAATGTTACACAATAAAAGCAAAATAAAGCCACAGAAAAATTATAATGACAAAAGCTACACAAAGAGTATGGTTATGATTGGAGCCCTAGCATTGCAAATCATCATAAATAGCTTAAGAAAGAGTGAAGAACAATTTTATTCACCATATACAAAAGGCATGACCAATGAACCTAAAAGGGCTAATGGCTACCTATATAGTATAGTACAAACTCTTATATCCTTTATTTGAAAGACGCTGACTACTAGAGATTTGCAGGTTGGTTTGAGTCCACCTTTGGAACAAGATTTACTGGCTTTTTTTTTTCTTCTCTTGTATGCTTAACATTCCAGTCAACAACTTTTCAGGTATGATGGGACAGAACCACCACTTTTGTATTAACCAGTGCTATGACAAGGGGAATGGGTGGAGTATATACCTTGCTCAATGACATAAACCTCCTGCCAGTTCAAGGCTTCAAGCCATACATCTCTCAGTTTGAGCCAGATGCCTTAACCACTTTCCCACTGCTCTTCTCGTTACCGACCTAAATCAGGCTGTACAGTCACAGAAGCAGGCTAGAAGCTAGAAATTTAGGATTTAAGAAGAAGAGGAAATATACTAGTGTAGCGAAAACAAAAGCTGATCAGCTTTGCGGTTACCACGAGATGATCTGCGTCTTTGTTTTCGTATATGCAGACTGTTGGTTTTCTCATGAGGCAGCCCATTTGTTTTCTCGAATCATTCGACAAACTTTCAGAGACCTGTTTATAGCTACACAGTACAATCTCTCTGCTTCATAAATACCGACTTCTACTCCCCTATCCATCTTCTGTGGCTGTACTATCGTTACCGGTAAGTCAGACATTGTCGACTAACTGCATCAGACAA
The DNA here is from genome assembly GCA_964017185.1 of Rugalucina vietnamica. Taxonomy (NCBI): domain Eukaryota; kingdom Metazoa; phylum Mollusca; class Bivalvia; order Lucinida; family Lucinidae; genus Rugalucina; species Rugalucina vietnamica. Next base: position 49,603,960 of record OZ024878.1, on the reverse strand, counting down.
TTTGTCTCGTATTTAGTTTCTTGTGTTTGTGTTTCAGCAAAGATCATATGAGCCTGGACTTTTGCCTATGCGAAAACAAAGGCGCAGATCATCTGTACAGTAACTGCACAGCTGATCAGCGCCTTTGTTTTCACTAAATGGATAGCAGAATTCCTCCTCTACTTGTATCCAAAATTTCAAGATTCTAGCTTTCTCCTGTGACTGCACAGACTGGTTTGTGTCGGACCTGGTCCGAAATACCGATGACCAGTTTTCACGTCACGGCTCATATGGACATGTGGTCTTTGTTTAAAGCATTAAGTTTAATAACCACTATGCCATGGAAGCTTCTGGTTTGTCTCATGACCCACTTCATTAAGCCATATTATTAGTTTCCCTGCTTACCAGATTTGGTAACTGTGTTTGCTGGGCGCCAGCTGCAGGTTTACCAGGGCTCAGTTTACTCTTCAGTGCCTTCATAACTGATGAATTCAGCAATGGAGAGCCGACAAACTCGCTTCCTCGATCAGTCACAGTCACTACTGGTTTTTGTGCCCTCGATAAAGCCTCGTCGCTAGTCGCCATGACAACAGACTGCCTTACTGGTATAGGGATCTTGTCAGATGCCAAACTGGCAAAACCAAAGTCGTCAGATTTATTCGGACTCACAGCCGCCACTGTTTTACCAGCCTCAAAAACGTCAAATAAATTTTGTCTGTCACTCTTGGGTGGAGATATATTACTTACACCGGGCTTATACGGGGAAAACTGCCTAACTTTTGTAGATTCTGGCATTAGTGGGGAAGTTTGTCCCGTAAACAGGGCTTCAATTGGTTTTAACTGACTTTGGGAAGCTAGTGATTGATTTTGAACACTTGTCAAGAACGTTTGTGTCTGGGGCACAGTCGCCAATGATTGAACCTGTTGACTTTGCACGTTTGCCAATGATGAGAGTATTTGGTTTTGAAGTCCCGTAGAATCCGTTGTCAGCAAATCTGCCACTGAATTATTTATCACAGTTGACTTTAGCAGTTCCGCAATGCTCGAGTTCGCATTAAGACTTGGAGATTTTTGCAACACTGGTTGATTAACAATTTGCGCAGTCTGACCAATTGGTTGATTCACGATTTGCGCAGTCTGACCAACTGATTGATTCACAATTTGCGCAGTCTGACCTATTATCTGTGGAGATTGATTCAAAGTTTGAAGTGGTTGAGTCACATATTGCACAGCCTGTCCTAAAACTTGTGGTGACTGTACCATGCCCTGTCCTATAACTTGTGGCGACTGAACTAGGGTCTGTCCTATAACCTGTGGAGATTGAACCTGTACTGGTTGACTAACGTTCAGATATTGTTGAGTCATGCTACCTTTAGGGTCCACATTTATAACCACAGACTTACTGGGGTCAGATCCTGATGGCACTGGCTGCGCTTGACTAGCCAACTGACTCGGATTCACAATATTTGTATTTTGTCCACCGGCTAAGGGTTGAACAGTACCTTTCTGTGGTGCAGTTCTGTTTAACTGAATATTTCCTGCAGCTATGCTCCTAGCAAGAGCAGTTGTTAAAGCACTAATTGACATAGTTTTATGACCTTCACTTACTGCCGATTTAGCTACAGTTACGGGGGTACCTATGACACTGTTTTTACTAGGAGGACTACTGTGCAGCAATCTATCAATATTTACTGGAGTGTGCTGGGGTACAGGGATATTCTTAGGAACTGATGGGCTACCTTGCACACCTGGCTGAACATTTTTCACAGGGGTACCTTGCACACTTTGTTGTTGAACATTAGTCAATGAGGTACCCTGCACACCACTTTGTTGTATGTTAGTCAATGGCACGGCAGTAAACTCCTTTTGTCCGCCACTTTCATTCATAACACTGTAATACGAATCCAGAATATCATTTGAAATATTCACATTTTGTAATACATTACTAGACAGGGAATTTACTTGATCTAAATTTGAATTCACAACTCTTTGTTGATTCATAGGAACATTCGGACTAGATATCAACGGAGATGTGTCCTTCTCTATTCTAGCAACTTTCTGAGAAATTGGTCCGTTTTGCATTAATTGTCTCCTTTTGGCTGCTAACAACCTTTGTGCTATATCCAGTTGCTGTTTCCTGGCTTCTATAGAATTGGGGTCCATAGCTTGGCTAGGATTTGTTCCTGGGCTGGAAACCACACTCTGCTGTTGCCCTGTCACATTCACTATCCTTGGTGTCTGAACTGTGGGCCGACCGGGAACCATTCCTGGCTGGTTCCCAGCGACTGTTCTTCCAGGTCCATGACCTTGACCTATATTTGCATTAAAATGACTGTGATTTTGGAGTGGCTGACTTTGGGGAACGGTCCTTTGCACTTGTTGAACTTGTTCATTTTGACGCACTGGCTGAATAGAGACACTTGCCTCAGTATCAGAAAGAGGCTGCAAACCTGCCGGGGTTGGGATCTTTTTAATGACCACTTCCTTTCCCAATGGGGACCCAACCCCAGGACCTGACCCATCTGCTCCTGTCCCCTGCGTTGTGCCATCTTGTGAATCGCCAGTTCCTTGCGGCTGTATAACTATCTTTGTATTAGGTGTCACTTTGATACTTGTTGGTTTACCATTTAAGATCAGAAATCCATCTGAGGAAACTTTTACACTTTCTGCCGTTTGCCGAACAGCATGGATTCCAGTCCCAGGAGCCGAGGCTAGAATCTTTATTATCTTCTGCCCAGGTGCTAGCCCAACAGCTTTTTTGTGAACAACATTCAAAGTGTTCTGTGGTCGAACTGTGGGGTTTGAATTTGCTGCTGGCATTGCTTGATTTTGACTCGGAGATTGTCCAACAGAGCTTTGAGCTTGGGTGACTGAACTTATTGGCGGCCTTCCCATCCTCGGGTATGATGGAAATGACTTAGCGTCTGGTGTTTTCACTACTGTTGACGTCCTACCACTATCTGTCAATCCTTGCCTAATAGAAACATTTTTTGGATCAATTTTCCATCGTATTTCGCGACTGGCAGCAAGACGTAGTACTCCGTCCGTTGGTATTTCTTCCCGTGGCATTATCATGATGCCCTGCGTTGTTGGCGGCTTTGTCGTTGCCACCTGCCCGCTAGCTCGTTGTTCAGCTCTTTTCCGTTTAAACTCAATCATTTCCTGGAGAAGCAGAGATCGGACTGACGGCGATATCGCTTCCTCCGTCATTATTTTCCGCTTTTTCACCGGCTCTGTTTGAACTTCCACATCTTCATCGGAAATCTGAAAAACAGGAAATGGTGTTACTTCTTACCCCATTAATGGCGAATGGATTCACCCATCATTATCATTTGGGTGAGTCTACTGTTATTTTTAGGGGTTTCAGGGGTGATTAAAAAAATTTAATTCTCTTTTTCGATGAAATTCCTCTAAGCAAACAGAATAGCCCCAGATGGGATTGGGACTATACTGTCTGCCTATGTCCCACAAAAAGGATGTCAGGCTTATCTGAGTTAACAAGCAGTTACTGTTTGAACTTTGTTTTTTTTTTTTTTTACCCAAATGGATCTTTCAGGATAACCGTCAGTGTCTCTATTTTTTGTTCATTAACATCCCAGCCCACAAGTTTTTCAGTGATGTCGTGACAGACTTACTCCTTACTGGGTATTAACCAGTACTATGGGAAGTTATAACTTAAAATGCATGCATTATCTTGCTATAGGGAACAATCCTGTGTGGTGGGCAGTTATACACTTCAACCTCATTACAACACGCCTCATTATAATGCGCTTTTCATTATAACATGGCCATGTCATGGCTCCCAAATTGATTATTTTGCTATATGTCTATAGTAAGTAACCTCATTATAACACGGTTCACTTATAACACGGTCTGCTTTTATGGACCACAAGGATAGCGTTATAATTAGGTTGTACTGTAACTTAATCCATGCATTATCTTGCTATAGGAAACAATCCTGTGTGGTGGGATTCAAACACCAGATCCCTTCATTCGGAGACATACAATATAATCACTAGGTCACCATGCTCCCCTATATTTTACTAACCTAATTTGAAACCAAACTGATTGTAAAGGTCAATTGGAAGATCTTTTACAATTTGGTAGACTTTGAATTATTTGGTTGATTTTGTAGAATTTGGTAGATTTTGAATGATTTAGTAGATCTTGTACTTTTTTCAGACTGTACAATTTGGTAAATGTTGTACGATTTTGTTGATTTTGTATGATTTGGTAGATTTTGTATAATTTGGTAGATTTTGTATGATTTGGTAGATTTTGTATGATTTGGTAGATTTTGTATGTTTTGGTAGATTTATTTGGTAGATTTTGTATGATTTAGTAGATTTTGTATGGTTTGGTAGATTTTGCACAATTTGGTAGATTTTGTATGATTTGGTAGATTTTGTACAATTTGGTTGATGTTGTATGATTTGATAGATTTTGTACAATTTGGACGAGTGTACATTCGGTAGATTTTGTACAATTTGGTTGATTTTGTATGACTTGGGAGATTTTGTACAATTTGGTAGATTTTGTATGTTTTGGTAGATTTATTTGGTAGATTTTGCATGATTTAGTAGATTTTGTATTGTTTGGTAGATTTTGTACAATTTGGTTGACTTTGTACGACTTTGTAGATTTTGTACAATTTGGTAGATTTTGTACAATTTGGATGAGTGTACATTTTGTATGTTTTAATAATTTTCTACGATTTAGTAAATTTTATACTTTTTGGTTGATTTTGTACAATTTGGTAGATTTTGTATGATTGGGTAGATTTTGTACCATTTGGTAGATTTTGTATGATTGGGTAGATTTTGTACAATTTGGTAGATTTATGCATTTTGTATGATTTGTTAGAATTTGTATGATTTGGTAGATTTTGTTTGTACGATTTGACAGATTTTGTACAATTTGGTAGAGTTTGTATATTTTGGTAGATTTTGTACAATTTGTTACATTTTGTACAATTTAGTAGATTTTGTACAATATGGTAGATTTTGTACGCTTAAGGTAGAGTTTGTATAATTCTGTATGATTTGGTAGATTTTGTACGATTTGGTAGATTTTGTGTGATTAGGTAGATTTTTTACAATTTGGTCGATTTTGTACATTTCATAAGAGTTGGTAATTTTGTACGATTTGGTAGATTTTGCACAACTTGGTAGCTTTTGTATGATTGTGTATGATTTGTCAGATTTTGCACAATTTAGTAGATTTTGAATGATTCAGTAGATTTTGTACAATTTGGTTGATTTTGTACAACTTGGTAAATTTTGCACAATTTGGTAGATTTTGTACAATTTGGTAGATTTTGTACAATTTGGATGAGTATACCATTCGGTTAATTTGGTATGTTTTGGTAGACTTTGAATGATTTGGTTGATTTGTACAAATGGTAGATTTTGTACAATTTGGTACATTTTGTTCAATTAGGTTAATTTTCTATGATTTGTTACATTTTGTACAATTTTGTAGAATATGCATGATTTGGTAAATCTTTTACAATCTGGTTGATTTTGTATGATTTGGTAGATTTTGTACAATTTGGTAGATTTTGTATGATTAGGTTGATTTTGTACAATTTGGTTGATTTTGTATGATTTGGTAGATTATGATTTGGTAGATATTGTACATTTTGGTAGATTATGTGCAATTCGGCAGATTTTGTATGATTTGGTAGATTTTGTATGATTTGGCTGCTTTTGCATGAATTGGTTGATTTTGTACTATTTGGTAGATTTTTTCATTTTGGTAGATTTTGTACATTTTGGTAAATTATGTACAATTCGGTAGATTAAGTACCGTTAGATTTTGTATGATTTGGTAGATTTTGTATGATTTGGTAGATTTTGTACAATTTGGTGAATTTTGTACATTTTGGTAGATTTGTTAATTTTTGTTGATTTTGTACATTTTGGTAGATTTTGTTTGATTTGGTAGGTTTTGTACAATTAGGTTGATTTTGTACCATTTGCTTGATAGATTATGTATGATTTGGTAGATTTTGTACAATTTGGTTGATTTTGTACGATTTGGTAGATTTTGTACGATTTGGTAGATTTTAATGACTTGGCAGATTTTGTACTATTTGGTAGACTAAACTGCACAATTTGGTAGATTTTGTACAATTTGGTAGCTTTTGTATGATTTGGTAAATTTGGTTTAATTTGGTAGATTTTTACAATTTGGCAGAATTTGTATGACTTGTAAATTAGGTAGATTTTGTATGATTTGGTAGATTTTGTATGATTTGGTTGATTTTGTACAATTTGGTGAATTTTGTACATTTTGGTAGATTTGTTAATTTTTGTAGATTTTGTACATTTTGGTAGATTTTGTTTGATTTGGTAGATTTTGTACAATTAGGTTGATTTTGTACCATTTGCTTGATAGATTATGTGTGATTTGGTAGATTCTGTACAATTTGGTTGATTTTGTATGATTTGGTAGATTTTGTACGATTTGGTAGATTTTAATGATTTGGCAGATTTTGTACTATTTGGTAGACTAAACTGCACAATTTGGTAGATTTTGTACAATTTGGTAGCTTTTGTATGATTTGGTAAATTTGGTTTAATTTGGTAGATTTTTACGATTTGGAAGGTTTTGTATGACTTGTAAATTAGGTAGATTTTGTATGATTTGTTAGATTTTGTACTATTTGGCAATTTCGTATGATTTTGTTAAGATTACAATTTGGTAGCTTTTGTATGTTTTGGTAGATTTTGTACAATGTGGTAGACTTTGTACAATGTGGTAGATTTTGTACAATCTGGTAGATTTTGATTTGGTAGGTTTTGATTTTGGTAGATTTTGTACAATTTGGTACATTTTGTACATTTTAAGTGATTTTGTATATACTGTGCAGTAACTGAACAGATGATCAGCGCCTTTGTTATAGCTCTATAAATAGTACAATATCTACTCTTTTTAAATCTGAAATTTCAGGCTTCTAGTCTGCATCTGTGACTGTACAGGCTGTTTTGTGTCGGACCTCATCGGAAACCCAAATTGTTGGTTTTCTCATGCGTATGCTCGGATGTAAATACCTCTTCTGCATCATCTTTCAATGCCTTCTGCACAGTCTGCAGTGCCTTAGTCCCCGCCTGTCGCTTGGGACGGAATTTCTTCTCTACCTGGGTAGCCACTCGACCGGAGCTGGACACGAAGTCTTCATCGTCATAGTATGAGTCTGTAGGTTGCTCCAGTAGGTGTTTCTTTACAAGGTTTTTCAGATGTTTTTCCATGGTTTTGGCACAGTCTGTAAAGTCTGAAATGGTATACAAATGAGCTGCCTGGTGGGAAAACCAACAATGTGGTTTCCGAACAGGTCCGACACAAACTGACCTGTACGAGCACAGAAAAGAGCTAGAAGCTTGAAATTTCAGATGTAAGTAGAAGAGGAATTGTACTATTCGAGTCGCGAAAACAAAGGCGCTGATCAGCTTCGCAGTTACTGCAAAGCTGATCTGCGCCTTTGTTTTCGCCTATGCAGATTGTTGATTTTCCCACGAGGCGGCTCAAATGATTACAGGCATCCTAAATCTTTTTTTTTTTTCTTTTTTGTTGTTGTTTTGTTTTTTAATGTGGCATCGCTAAGACATTAAACCAATGTGGTCCCTTCCATGTAACAGTTGGAGACTTGAAAAAAGTTTTACAATTTACTGATTTGTATAATTGAAAAGATTGGTCATTTTCCTATTAGACATAGTCAGTTTATGAATATACTAGAAAAAGTGCCTTGAGAGGCACGTATACCCCCAGCTGGTAGCCACAAAGCCCCCTCCCTACCCCCTACCTATATAACCCTGCACATGCTCACCCCTGACATTGAACCTCAAATCCCCAATGAAAGACAGTACCCTTATCAAGTACACTTTAGAAATAAGCACTGTGAAGCACATTGCATACAAACATGGGGGAGTGGTGTTTTAGAATGACAGATCTATTTTAGAGCAGTATACAGAGCTGACGTGTATACTCAATCTAGGACATAATCCACGGACATTGTGGGTCAGGTCCTCAGTCCTAGATTGGAATGAAAATAGAGTGTCATTCTTAAAAAAAAAAAAAAAAAATGCCCCAGACCTTAACCTCAAGTCCCACCCCCACCCCATGTATCGACCCTTGGGTCCATCCCACCCCCACCCCCTCCCCCATGCATGGTCTAACCCTTATGTGGTACCTATGTTGTAAGCATGAATGCTTTCTGACAAATAGTTGTCAAGAAAAAGACCTACAGAATATTAATCTTGGTAACTATTGTATTTTATAAATGTGTCCTAGATTTTGACCTCCAGCCCCACCCCTAGATTTTGGTACCATGGAATTTAATTCAACCCTAAAGGGTATCTATGATCCAAATAGGAATACATTCCATAAGTCTTTGTTAATATATGAACTTAGAGAAGAAAAAAACAATATGTAAATAGCACATTTTCAGGGTGACCTAGATTTTGAACTCTAGCCCCACCTCCCCGAGCACGGACCCTCAGGTCTGAACTCACGGAAACAAAGCAAACCTTATAGGGTACTTAAAGTCCAAATATGAATAATTTCTGAAAATTAGCTGATGAGATATACACCATTAGAGAAACTTTAACCAAAACTTTGACGCAAAGTAAAGGTGACCTAGATTTTGAACTCTAGCCCCACCCCCAGGGATGGACCCTGGGGTCTGAACTCTTGGAATCAAAGCTAACCCTATAGGGTACCTAAAGTATAAATATGAATGATTTCTGATAAATGGTTCTTGAGATATACACCACTAGAGAAACTTTAACCAAAACTTTGTCGCAAAATAAAGATGACCTAGATTTTGATCTCTAGCCCCACCCCCGGGCATGGACCCTGGTGTCCGAACTCATGGAAACAAGGCAAACCCTATAGGGTACCTATGGTCCAAATATGAATGGTTTCTGACTATAACTGCAAATTCTACTGAACTAACGAACGAACGAACATACGAACGGACAAACGGAAAAACGAAAACTATATACCCGTCGGCATAAATGCCGGGGGTATAATTATTGCAACAAGGCATAGGCAAGTTTTTATGAAAATCAAATGAAAGCTTACTCTTGTGAGATCCTCTATTAATAAGAGCTGTCGCAGGACAGCGTGCTCGACTGCTTCTGACCTTTGTCAAACATTAGGCCAAACCCGACCGGTAACCCAAAGCATCTTTTTGCCTTGATACGATAAGGCAAAATCACTGAACCATGAAAGTTAACTATAACTACCTAAGATTTAAAGGTCTCACTCATATTGTGAGAGAAGTGTGTTCATATACCAACTGAGTGCCAAGACACAAGGCAAAATCACTGAACCGTGAAATAAGGTCACACTGACCTAAAAGTATTTCAGGGTCAAAGCCTCAAAGGTCTAGTGATACTTACTCATAATGTGAAACAAATATGATCATATACCCATTCAGTGTTGAGATATAAAGCAAAATCACTGAACCATGAAATTAGGTCATAGTGACCGAGAAGTATGTTTGGGTTAAAGGTCTGGTCATACTCATTCATAATCAGAAAGAAGTATGAACTAGAATTGTCAGAGAATCTGACTATAGCCCCGCTTCTCAGCTTTTTTTGCAGGGTGAAAAAACAATGACAGGTAACTATCACAGGCAATCACAAGCTAGATCTCATCAATATTGATGCTCATACAAAATTTGGTCTGATTATGTCAATTCGTTCTCTGTCAAAATTTTGCAAAAAATGACTGGTAATAATCCAAAGCTAGATCTTGTCAATGATGATGCGCATACAAAATTTAGACGGATTCTGTCAATTCGTTCTGAAGATATTGAGCGGAAACAAAATTCTGAAGTCAATCAAGGGCTGTTAACTCTGTCAAAATTTTGCAAAAAATGATGGGTAATAATCCCAAGCTAGATCTTGTCAATGATGATGTGCATACAAAATTTGGACGGATTCTGTCAATTCATTCTCCAGATATTGAGCGGAAATAAAATTCTGATGTCAATCAAGGGCTGTAACTCCATCAAAATTTTGTGAAAAATGACGGGTAACAATCCCAAGCCAGATCTTGTCAATGTTGATGTTCATACAAAATTTGGTTGTAATCTGTCAATTCGTTCTCAAGATATTGAGCGGAAACGAAATTCTGGCGTTAATTAAGGGCCATAACTCTGTCAAAATTTAACAAAAACTGAAGGGTAACAATCCCAAGCTAGATCTTGTCAATGTTGATGTGCATACAAAATTTGGTCGGATTCTGTCAATGCGTTCTCAAGATATTGAGCGGAAACGAAATTCTGACGTCAATCAAGGGCCGTAACTCCGTCAAAATTTTGCGAAAAATGACGGGTAACATTCCCAAGCTAGATCTTGTCAATGATGATGTGCATACAAAATTTGGTCTGATTCTGTCAATTTGTTCTCAAGATATTGAGCGGAAACGAAATTCTGACGTCAATCAAGGGCCATAACTCCGTCAAAATTTTGCGAAAAATGACGGGCAACAATCCCAAGCTAGATCTTGTCAATGTTGATGTGCATACAAAATTTGGTCGGATTCTGTCAATGCGTTCTCAAGATATTGAGCGGAAACGATATTCTGACGTTAATCAAGGGCCGTAACTCCATCAAAATTTTGCGAAAAATGACGGGCAACAATCCCAAGCTAGATCTTGTCAATGTTGATGTGCATACAAAATTTGGTCGGATTCTGTCAATTTGTTCTCAAGATATTGAGCGGAAACAAAATTCTGACGTCAATCAAGGGCCGTAACTCCGTCAAAATTTTGCAAAAAATAACAGGTAACAATCCCAAGCTAGATCATGTCAATGTTGATGTGCATACAAAATTTGGTCGGATTCTGTCAATGCATTCTCAAGATATTGAGCGGAAACGAAATTCTGAGGTTAATCAAGGGCCATAACTCTGTCAAAATTTTGCAAAAAATGACGGGTAACAATCCCAAGCTAGATCCTGTCTATGATGATGTGCATACAAAATTTGGTCCGATTCTGTCAATTCGTTCTCAAGATATTGAACGGAAATGAAATTCTGACGTCAATCAAGGGCCATAACTCCGTCAAAATTTTGCGAAAAATGACGGGTAATAATCCCAAGCTAGATCTTGTCAATGATGATATGCATACAAAATTTGGTCCGATTCTGTCAATTCATTCTCAAGATATTGAGCGGAAACGAAATTCTGACGTCAAACAAGGGCCATAACTCCGTCAAAATTTTGCGATAAATGATGGGTAACAATCCCAAGCTAGATCTTGTCAATGTTGATATGCATACAAAATTTAGTCAGATTCTGTCAATTTGTTCTCAAGATATTGAGCGGAAACGAAATTATGACGTCAATCAAGGGCCATAACTCCGTCAAAATTTTGCAAAAAATGACGGGTAACAATCCCAAGCTAGATCTTGTCAATGTTGATGTGCATACAAAATTTGGTTAGATTCTGTCGATTCGCTCTCAAGATATTGAGCGGAAACGAAATTCTGACATCAATCAAGGGCCATAACTCCGTCAAAATTTTGCGCAAAATGACGGGTAACAATCCCAAGCTAGATCTTGTCAATGTTGATGTGCATACAAAATTTGGTCAGATTCTGTCACGCCATTCTCAAGATAATGAATGGAAACAAAAATGTCGGAAGGACGGAAGGACAGAATAACGGAATAACGGAACTACGGAAGGACAGGGTGAATCCAGTATAGCCCCCACTTTTTCAAAGCGGGGCTATAAAAAATACCAACTGAGTGTCGAGATATAAGGCAAAATCACTGAACCATGAAATTAGGTCACAGTGACCCAGGAATACTTTACGGTCAAAGGTCTTGTCATACTCATACATATCGTGAAAGAAGTATGTTCATATACCAATTGAGTGCCGAGATATAAAGGAAAATCACTGAACCGTGAAATAAGGTCATATTGACCTAGGACTACTTTAGGGTCAAAGGTCTTGTCATACGCAAACATAATGTCAAAGAAGTTTGTTCATAAACTTCTTGAGTGCCGAGATATAAGGCAAAGTCACTGAACCGTGAAATTAGGTCATAGTGACCTATAAGTATATTGGGGTCAAAGGTCTGGTCATACTCACTCATAATCTGAAAAAAGTATGAAAATATTCTAATTGAGTGTCAAGATGTAAGGCAAAATCACTGAACTGTGAAATTAGGTCACAGTGACCTAGGACTACTTCAGGGTCAAAGGTCTTGTCATACGCAAGCATACTTTGAAAGAAGTTTGTTCATAAACCATTTGAGTACCGAGATATAAGGCAAAATCACTGAACCGTGAAATTAGGTCACAGTGACCTATAAGTATATTGGGGTCAAAGGTCTGGTCATACTCACTCATAATCTGAAAAAAGTATGAAAATATACTAATTGAGTGTCAAGATATAAGGCAAAATCACTGAACCGTGAAAATTAGGTCACAGTGACCTATAAGTATATTGGGGTCAAAGGCCTGGTCGTACTCACTCAATCTGAAAGAAGTAAGAAAATATACTAATTGAGTGTCAAGATATAAGGCAAAATCACTGAACCATGGAAAGTAGGTCAACCGACCCTTACCGTCATGACACACAAGTCAGTGTCACAAAGTCAAAAGATGAATGACCAACCATCTTCCTAAGTTGTTTCTATTAAGAAACAAAAAGAAAAAAAATTCGGGGAGTTCTAGATTTTGACCTCTAGCCCCGCCCCACTGACTCCGACCCAGAGGTCCGATGTCATGGAACCTAAAATGTATGAAGTATGAATGCTTTATGATAAGTTGTTGTCCAGATATGGACTCCTTGTAAAAGTTACACAGCAGTACATCTATTTTTTACAGTGTTCTAGTTTTTAACCTCCAGCCCCACCCCCCAGGCAGGACCGAGAGACCCGATGCCATGAAATGAAACTCAACCCTACAGGGTACCTATGGTCCGAGTATGAAAGCCCTCTGATAAAAAGTTTTCAAGATATAGACTTCTAGAATACTATATCACAGAAAAGCCATTATTATTAATGGTGTTCTAGATTTTAACATCTTGCCCCACCCCCTGGCATGGACTCAGGGATCTGATGCCATGGAATGAAAGCCGACCCTACAGGGTGTCAATGGCCCAAGTATCAATGCTTTCTGATGAGTGGTTGTCAAGATATGGACTTCTAGAAAACTTTAACACAAGAATTTTTGAAGGTGTTCTAGATTTTAACCTCCAGCCCCACCCCCTGGCCTGGACCCAGGGGCCCGATGCCATGGAATGAAAGCTAACCATACAGGGTATCTATGGTCCAAGTATGAATGCTTTCTGATGAGTGGTTGTCAAGATATGGACTTCTAGAAAACTTTAACGCAAGTGTGACGCGCACGCGCACGATAAAAAGGGAACGTGGACGACCGGGGTGACTGCAATAGCTCTATGCACTTCATGCAGTCGAGCTAAAAAGGCTAATGATAACCTTCTTTTGTATTTCCTTTTTTTGTCTTTACGAAATATGAAGACTATTTACCACTATCCACTCCATTAAATCTTCTGCAGTTGTTAAACATGAGTCGGAAGTCGGACAGAAAGTGATGCTGTGTTCTGTACTCTCGTAATTCTACTTTCTTCTCAATCTTAGACAGGTCCATAGGCCTCTGAAATAGAACAGCACAGCGCTATTTTCATATTACACTGTATTATCATTTTTCCATATATAAAATGTTAAAACAAAGGCAGAGATCAGCCATTTTGTATACTGTACAGTTGATTGGTTATGCAGTACAATTCCACCTTATCCAACATTTCACGCCACAATCCATTTTATGTAATTTTTGCTCATTTTTTATGGAAAACAGCTGCATTTATTAGAGGTTGGTCATTAGACCACTTGAGCAAGCTTATACTGTTGCTAATCACTTGTTATGTATGACAGTTACTTGTTGAAAGATGTGCATTCAGTACTGGTAAACTTCCCAAGGGAGTATGCCCAGGAAAGTATGATGTTATACATATGATGTTTACTTGTTGTCCTTAGCAATTATTTACTTTTAGTGTCCCAGATATTGGACATAAACAGGTTGTTTACTTCAGAATTTTCTAGAAATTTCAAATTGTTCTTTGACGGAAAAGTCCGGAAAAATCTGAAAGAACCAAAGATGTAGAATCTTCTAGAAAAATCTTTTTTTTATGTCAAAAGAATATTGTGGAATTTTATGGAAGGATAATGGCCTCTCTAGAATATTCCAGAACATTAAATCTTGGTAAACAACTTGTTATTTTTAGTATATGATATCATAGACTTTGCTGGAAGAATCCTGAATGTTCCTCAGTGCTATATAAGGGCTATAAATTTTCATAAGGACAATCTTTGGGTACTGTTACTATTAGGAAGTCAAAATCTATCTTACTGGAATTTAAAGTTATTCTTGGATTACTTTGTGATATTCGATTCTGGATTGGGACATAGTGCTATTTTGAAACAAACTTTAATTCTTGGGATCAGAAACTGATACAGACTTGTGTTAAAAAAATTCTGAGGGACATTCAGACATTCTTTAAGGGAATTAACATCTTGAAAGGTATTGTACATTCATTTTTGTTTGATTGTATATATGCTTTTGATTGTTTCACATGTAATTACTGGTTAAATCACTTCTAAATAGATTTGTTAAATTTTAAACAAAGCTTGTTGCTGGCTAACCAACTTGTTGGTTTCCTTAATCTTCTAGTTACGCCTGGCACGTAACACACTTCATAGTGCATATTCTTTTGCAAGTAACACAATTTGTTAAATGTACTGATCCCAAAAAACAAATCTGCAAACTCTAGAGTGCTACAAACTGAGCCTTCGCGTGAGAAAACCAACAATCTGGGTTTTCAAACAGGTCGGACACAAGCCAGGCTGTACAGTCACAGAAGCAGGCTAGATGCTTGAAATTTTGGATTTAAGTAGAAGTGGAATTGTATTATCCGAGTAACGAAAACAAAGGAGCTGATCAGCTGTGCAGTTACTGCACAGCTGATCTGCGCCTTTTGTTTTCGTCTATGGATTTTGTTGGTTTTATCATGCAGCGGCTCAACCACAATAATCAATTAAAAAGTTTACCTTAATGACATCATGGTAGCCAGGAGCTTGTTCTTCTGTGACAGGTTCCAAGAACGGCCAGCAATCTTTGTGGTTTCTCATACCATCTATCACTGTAATATTACAGTGAGTTTATTATAATACAACTCTATATTTCAAATGATTAAAATTGGGTGATAAATCCCTGTGCAACAATTGTGAATCGATTGATATCCAAAAGCTTTTTAGTATTTGCATCTAAAAATCTAAAAGACCCATGCGGCTATTACATGACATTGCTGTGTATGATATCGCAGGAAATTATAACCCATTTTGCAGAATCTGACTGTGTTATAAAATGATATGTGAACATTGTGATCTATGACACACTGACATCAGCGTGATAACCCTTTTATATTCTAATGCATGTTCATTACGATTCTTTAAATCTTAGTGTCTCTGAGGCCTTGTATAATCTGTCGTCTCTTGGGTCCTCATGTGTTATACTTTATCTTTTTCATCTGTGTTATCCTACACTATACTTTTATCTTTTTGTCCTGATACAATAGTAGTTCTTAACTATACTAGAGGACCATTGGTCCTGTAGCTCACCTGAGAGATTATCACATTGTAAGCTCATGAGATTTAAATTAATTGAGAATCGACCAATGAAAGTCTATGCATGGACACTATTGACCCCCGGGGCATGGCCAAATTTGACCCAGGGGCATGACTGGCACAATTTATAATGGGGACTACCAAACATTGCTACATACCAAATATCAAAGCTGTTGGCCTAGTGGTTTCAGAGAAGAAGATTTTTTTAAGTTTTTTTCCTATTGTAGGTCTATGGAGACCATCGACCCCCGGGGCGTGGCCAAATTTGACCCCAGGGGCATGATAGGCACAATTTATGTAGAGGACCATTAGCCATTGCCACCTACAAAATATCAAAGCTGTGGGCCTAGTGGTTTCAGAGAAGAAGATTTTTTAATTTTTTTCCCATAGTAAGTCTATGGAGACTATCAACCCCCGGGGCGTGGCCAAATTTGACCCCAGGGGTATGAATGGCACAATTTATGTAGAGGACCATTAGCCACTGCTACATACCAAATATCAAAGCTGTGGGCCTAGTGGTTTCAGAGAAGAAGATTTTTTAATTTTTTTCCCATAGTAAGTCTATGGAGACTATCAACCCCCGGGGCGTGGCCAAATTTGACCCCAGGGGCATGAATGGCACAATTTATGTAGAGGACCATTAGCCATTGCTACATACCAAATATCAAAGCTGTGGGCCTAGTGGTTTCAGAGAAGAAGATTTTTTTAGTTTTTCCTATTGTAGGTCTATGGAGACATCGACCCCCGGGGCGTGGCCAAATTTGACCCTGGGGACATGATTGGCACAATTTATGTAGAGGACCATTAGCCATTGCCACATACAAAATATCAAAGCTGTGGGCCTAGTGGTTTCAGAGAAGAAGATTTTTTAATTTTTTTCCCATAGTTAGTCTATGGATGGACACTATTGACCCCCGGGGCGGGGCCAAATTTGACCCCAGGGGCATGAATGGCACAATTTATGTAGAGGACCATTAGCCATTGCTACATACCAAATATCAAAGCTGTTGGCCTAGTGGTTTCAGAGAAGAAGATTTTTTTAAGTTTTTTTCCTATTGTAGGTCTATGGAGACTATCGACCCCCGGGGCGTGGCCAAATTTGACCCCAGGGGCATGATTGGCACAATTTATGTAGAGGACCATTAGCCATTGCCACCTACATAATATCAAAGCTGTGGGCCCTGTGGTTTCAGAGAAGAAGAATTTTTAATTTTTTCCCATAGTAAGTCTATGGAGACTATCAACCCCCGGGGCGTGGCCAAATTTGACTCCAGGGGTATGAATGGCACAATTTATGTAGAGGACCATTAGCCACTGCTACATACCAAATATCAAAGCTGTGGGCCTAGTGGTTTCAGAGAAGAAGATTTTTTTTAGTTTTTCCAATTGTAAGTCTATGGAGACTATCGACCCCCGGGGCGTGGCCAAATTTGACCCCAGGGGCATGGCTGGCACAATTTATGTAGAGGACCATTAGCCATTGCCACATACCAAATATCAAAGCTGTGGGCCCTGTGGTTTCAGAGAAGAAGATTTTTTAATTTTTTTCCCATAGTAAGTCTATGGAGACTATCGACCCCCGGGGCATGGCCAAATTTGACCCCAGGGGCATGAATGGCACAATTTATGTAGAGGACCATTAGCCATTGCTACATACCAAATATCAAAGCTGTGGGCCTACTGTCTAAACACCATCTTCCAGAAACTGCATTTTTCAAAATCTCATTTTTCTGAAAGGCCTCAAGAAAAATATGGCCATGTCACCATTTTGCATCCCATAAGTCTTAAAAAGTGCCACAAAATTTTTGAAAATAGGTTAACAAATAAAAATTTTAAGCCTGAAAATAATTTTGGATAGAGCTTTTCCCATTGTAAAAATGTCAGTATGGGAAGTAACTTTTTTCCCCCGGAAAAAAATCTAAATTGATTATCTTTCATTTAAAATGTACTACCAAACTAAAACAAAATTGTATTGTATGCATCTATAGCTGAGCGACAAACTCCTAGAATTATTCCAGATTCGATTGATTTTCAATTTTCAGGTGTATGGAGATTATCTCCCTTGCACATGCAAAAGGCCTATTTAAGATAATTTTTGGGCATAATTATTTTACTAGTTACCCAATTTTCAAAATTTTTGCTGCACTTTTTACGACTTTTGGGTCGCAAAAAGATGAAATAGTCATATTTTTCTTGTAGTGTTTCACAAAAGTGAGATTTTGAAAAATGCAGTTTCTGAAAGATGGTGTTTAGATAGTAGTGGTTTCAGAGAAGAAGATTTTTTTAGTTTTTCCCATTGTAAGTCTATGGGACCTATCTGTTGCCATGGAAACCACAATTTTGATACAATCTGCTCCAAAACCTAATACCATCAATCCCCCAACCCAATTATGGTTCACATTAAATTTGATCAAGATCGGCCTACTAGCTTCAGAAATATTCTTCTTTGAAATTGTGGACGGACGACGACGGACGACGATGGACGACGACGACGGACGACGACGACGGACGACGGATGCCTGCCTATCCTATAAGCTCACCTGTGAGCCTTCGGCTCAGGTGAGCTAATTATGTACATATTTGTAAGAACCTCATATGTCATAACACATGATCTGAGTGTAATAAAGTGTTTTTGTTCTATTCAGTTCAAACTGCCAAAACAACCTACCTTTCTGCAGTGCTTGGAAAGATTCATCATCCAGGAAATCTGGCCTGTAAATATAGAAATTTTATATGAGCTGCGTCATGAGAAAACCATATTTTTGCCTTTGCGAAAACAAAGGCGCAGATCAGCTTCGCAGTAACTGTTGATTCCTCCTGTTTAGCAATGCTAGTACATCACATTTCAGTTTTCACTGTTTTACTGTTACGAGTTTAGAATTCTTTCTATTTAAGTTCAGTCTATCATCATCATCATCATCATCATCATCATCATCATCATCATCATCATCATCATCATCATCATCATCATCATCATCAAAACATCACATAAAACATTAACTTACTTGCTATCATCGGAGTCAAAGTCATCTTTGTATCTCTGTGCCGGGAGTCCGGTATAGATCAACTCTGGTGGAATATCCTTACCCTCTGCCATCAAACGAGCCCGCTCTTCTCTCATAGATAGTCGCTTGGCTCGCTCTGACAATAGAAATAGGGATAAAAATCGGTTACAAAGTTATTAAAACTTTTCTCTCACCTTAAGTTAGCATGTGAATTTTTTCCTGCTCCTAAAGCTGGCAATGAAACATCTATTAGCAGGATAAATAATAAATGATTGAATTATAATGATTCTCTCCCTTCAATCGACATTTGTGTTGTATCAGAATGAACACCTAAAGATTCTTTCCTTTTACAGCCAAAAAAGTCATAGTTTACTGTGGTTAGTGTGGTATAAACGAACCTTCTCTAGCTTTTACTCTTTCCTCCCTCAGTTTGTTTTCATGCTCCAGTCGTTCATGCTCTTCCTTCAATCGCCGTTCCTCCTCCGCTTCTTTCCTCGCCTTCTCTTCTGCCGCAGCTGCTTCTGCCAAGATCTTCTCCTAAAAATATATTGCAGGTCAAATCAATCTATTTGTGACAAATAGACTTTAACATCATTATCGTTTGGGTGTGTCTACTTACATTTTAGGGGCACCTGGAGCGACTTTAATTTTTTTCCTTCACGCAAACAGAACAGCCCTAGACGAAATATCACATTCCAAAGAATCAAATCTGGGACTTGACTGTTTGCCTATGTCCCATGAATAGGATGCCAAGCAATGAATTAAGAACATCATAAAGGCCCTGTAACACATTCACAAGTTGAAGCCATGATATGCTATGAGATGGCACAAGTGAGCCGTAATGCGAGAAACCAGAATTTCCCAACAGGTCCAACATAAACTGGCCTGTATAGTCACAGAGAAGTGCTAGAAGCTTAAAATTTTGGATTTAACAAGCGGAGAGATTGTACTATCCATGTAGCAAAAACAGAGGCATGATCAGCTGTGCAGTTACTGCACAGCTAATCTGTGCCTTTGTTTTGCATTGGCAAAAGTCCAGTTTTTTCATGACGCAGCGCGTTATGTTGGAAAAGATAAGAGCCTTTCACACACTCAAGATCAGTACAACCTATGCCCCGCAAGCTTTCAGACGGTGAGCTACTTTAAGAATATCAATATGTTACGACAAGCTACAAGTTATGGCAAGTAGCAAAGAATGGACATATTTTGATGACCAAATGTTCACATAAGGAAATGTGCCAGGCCTGCACATCAATCTTGGGTCCATTTTAATACCATTTGAATGAGCTACCCACAAGTCTGGTTATTCTTCAAATACTCACAACGCCACAAAGTAACAAAGGTAAATACCTGTTCCAATTTCTCCCTCTGTTTTTGTGTGATTCTCGCCGACTTTCGCAGCTCATTTTCCCGCTGTCGACGCTCCTTCTCTTTCTCCTGAAATACACAATTTAGTAAAATCATTAGAGATTTGTTCTCATTACATCGATATGAACCATCTATCTTCTTTTGCTTGTTTTGTGTCCCAGTCAGCAATTTTTCAGTCAAATCGGCACAAAGCTACCCCTTCCTGGGGAGTTATATGTCTTGCTCAAGGACACAATCCGGTGCCAGGGTTTGGACAGTCGGAAAGCCAAGTAAAGTTGATGAATACATGCAGTTACAACTGCTTTGTGAGAATTGCCTTGTGAGAGGCTTCAGACTATATCTTGTATTTCTCTTCATGCAGGTTAGCAGCATGGACATTGTATCTAAGATTACAATGATTTAATAGAAATCCCTTGTGACACTGTAAACTATTGATGACACTTCTGCACCAGCTTGGTCTCCTTCAATGGCAGCAACCTATCAATTGCATTTGTTAATGGAAGTCTGCGAATGCATCAGAGCAAGAGACATTATTACTTTCATTATCGAAGCCTATTTAATCTAAATCATTTGAGAGTCATAAGTTTCCCAAGACTAGTTTTTGGACACTTCACCCTAAGCAAAATGTGCAAATCAAAATCAGTTTACAGACGAGTCTCATTAGAGTCTGCACTTTTTGCCATTTTGTTTACCTTTATTGTCACCTTGGCAAAAGTAGTTTGCTAAAAGCCTGAGGCAAAGGTGTCCAAAGGTTTAGTGCCTCTACTGCAATTCTCGGAACAATATGCGAGTCATAAGCTTCGATAAACTGAGCCACATCGTGAGAAAACCGGATTTTTGCCTAGGCGAAAACAAAGGCGCAGATCAGCTTCGCGGTAACCGCGAAGCTGATCAGCGCCTTTGTTTTCGCTACTCGGATAGTACAATTCCTCTTCTACTTAAATCCGAAATTTCAAGCTTCTAGCTCTTTTCTGAGCTTGTACAGGCCGGTTTGTGTCGGACCTGGTCGGAAACCCCGAAGACAGGTTTTCTCGCGTCGCGGCTCAACTTATTAATCGCATCAGAAGTAACTAGACTGGAACTAAATCCAGCAAGCGGCAAAGCAGCGAAGCTTGGACAAATTACAAGCCCATTTCCAGCGTACAATGCTTGCAAGGACCATTGACCATGTCCTGTAAAATATGCCTTGTTTTCGAAAGCCCAAAACTCCGTTTTAAAGCAATTTCTACTAAACCTTTGCAATTGGGAAGGTAGTATGATGTCTTAAGAACGGATAATTGCTATAATGTATGAAGCATTCCTCCACATACTGTAGAAATGGCTAGCAAAGCGGAGGTGGGGGTGAAAAATTTGAAAATATAAATTGGAATAAAAATCATTTTTTGTTGCATGTCTGTATTCAGTTCCACCATTGTTATGATTTTTAAACATGTAGGTCAGTGTCAAGGGTCTTAGACACCCTAAAATTCATCTCAACATTTTGATGCTTAATAAGAGACATTATTTTCATAAATCATTTTGGGAGTTACCTGTATATCATTGCTAACAATGACAAGTATTGAGCAAAGTCATGAGAAAATCTGTCATTTGCTTCCAAACAGGTAGACTGTAAACCCAAGTTATGTAGCCAAAACATGACAAAATACTTCACAAATAGGGGTTTGAAACACAGAGGAAGCAAAATATGTCTATGCGACTATGACACTGATCTGTTCTTTAAGTTTGGTACATGTATCTGCAAAACACATTTTCTCATGGATGCTTCAATTACTGTATGCTTTTGGCAAACATAAAATGACACAGACTTTATTTGCAATTGTGGAATGAATGAATGCATGCATGCCACCATTCAATTTTAATAGATACATATGAAATTTAAATCTTTTCTGTTGTTAAAATGTTTCTACAGTGATCTAGTATTTTTCAATGTTAAAACTATGGCATATACACCTGGTATACATGCACCTGTTCAGCTATAACACGCCCTACTATCTCTCTCGTAATACACATCAATGAGAAGTACTTCAGTGAAATATTGTTGGTCTAAACGAGTCAAGACATACTGTCAAGAGTAAACCAAGATGATGTCACTTAAGTATTTGACTAGATTCACAGACCTTAATTCCCTGTAAATCATGGATTAAGAAGTTTAATAAAGCAAATGCCTGAAGTAGTCAAAATCTTCATCACATGATGCTGACACCAAATGTACATGTACTAAGAGATCATCCATTACACAATGTTAATACTGACAACTTTCCAATGTATAGTCTAAGTGCAATGAAGGACAAATGCGCCGTTATTTGTCCGAGACTTATCAAGACTTATCTCTCCACATGTTGAACTCAGTCATGTGCTTTGAAAGATTAGGGGGCGTGTATGTTTTAACTTGTATTTGTATAGACTGGTGCAAAAGTTTGTTCCGTGAAATGTTATTTCTCTATTTTTTGAATGAATTAAAAATTAAAAATGGTTAAAATCAATTATTTTCCCGTAACAGATGACGAAATTAGTACATGTTTGTCTCGCTTAATTGCACTTGATAGGAAAGAACCTAATTTCTACTATTCTCACTGTATTAAGTACTTATAACTATTTTATATACATGTACACAGTTTTGGTGTTACATTTTTGGCTGGGCAACATTGTTCCCCCCCGAGTACCAACAAGCCATTCAAATATAATATGTATTTTATGATGACCTATCAACATGCAAAAGGATTTGTTGGTACTCGGGGGGGAACTCGGGGGGGAACAATGTTCAAAAAATAGTTTTCTGTTTTCTTATATTGTTCAATAAAAAAAGTAGCTGTTTCAGCCCAAAAATAAAGCCATACATGTATCAAAATGGGGATTAAAGTCCAATATGCTAAAATATGGACTGACAGCGAACTAACGTGTGATGGTTGAAGCATTTTACAAACTTTTATTTTTTTCAAAATACAGGGCAGCTATACATTGTTACTCCCATTACCACTGTCAAAGATCCTTTTCTGTCGACAATACGAGTGGCAATGAGTGACTAGACACAATAACACTCATGATTGCGGAAAATGGCTACTCTTCAATTACGGACAAATGAGGTATGAAAAGTACCAGTTGAATATTTCAATGATCAGTTTTCAATTTACGACAAATGATTTGTGACCAGCGGTTTCATTGATGTTTTTGTGACTGGTTGACGCGCTCTGGCATACACTCCTGGGGGGTCAATGTGATCAAAGGGTGGGGGAAACAAAAGGGCAACAGTAGCCCCACAGTTTATCATATTGTTCATCTTGAAATCAACACAATCCAGTGTTTCTTCTATCAATTTCAATGTTTTCTTAATGAAAGATCAAACGGGTCAAATTCAAAACGATAAATTATAGATTTGATTGTATGGTCACAGTTACTGTTCTGGTTCAGTCATAATTTGAGGGCAGGGATGCACTTTAAATAAACTTAATTTAAAACGCATTAGACAGCCAAACATTCACAAAGATTCCCAAAACACTGATACCTACCCCCCTCCCCCCACACAGTCACACACACACATTGAGCATATTTTTTCTGTGTGTGCATGTGAGGGAAGGGGGTGTAAAATAAGCAATTTATCAGATAAGAGATAAAGGTTTCAACAAACTGTTGAAGGAGGAGGTCGGTAAAATGCTGTATTGTCTAAATCATGTACCGTATTTTAGAACCAGACATTTGCATGCACGTCCCCCTCAGGGCTGGCGAATAGCCGTAATATCGACTTTTATCTTTTCAAAACCTGGGTGTATGACAAGACTGCAGGAACTCCAGTAAGACCGAAGTCATGCCAAAGCCCCCACTCATATCCTAGCAGCTAAAGATAAATGAGCCGCGACGCGAGAAATCCACAGCTCATATCCTTGACCATTCAATGTCCTGCATTTCTAAAATGATTTGAACAACATTTTTGCTACAATTGACTGCCTGTCCAAATTAAACTGTTTAACACCTTGCTGGTCAAAGTACCCATAAGGGGTGAAATTGACCGGTTGGATATTTTTATCATCTAAATTATTGGGTGGACTCACAAAAGTTATTGCCAATTTGAAGATGGACCTGTAAAAAGCTATTGAAATCATTGAATTGTTTGCTCAAGCGAAAGAATGCAAAAAATTAATTTAGATTGTAAATTCATGGCTAGTTAGTTGTCCAGGATTTTTCTATTGTCCAAAATGTGGGAAAGTGAGAGGTTAGGGTGGTTTTCTAGATCTTTCGAGTTCACTGACTTTAAATTTTGTACCTTATTTTAATGCTTTCGAGAGATAAACATAAACAGATAGCCATCCCTTTATTTCACAGACTGAGAGTTGTGATATGTGATGGGGTGGGGGTGGGATGTGTTGGTCATAAACCCAAGCTTAGGAAAATCAAAAGTTAATATCCCTGCAACTCCCCAGGCTAGAGAGACTTTTTTAGGGGGTTGCAAATGAATGGTCCATTATCTTAAACTTATGAGCAAGCGTATCCCTGGCAGTTAACCACAGTACTTTGTGCACATTCTTTAAACATTAACTGAAACATTAACTGAAAACAATGCTTTTCTTGATTCAGCATGAGGTCCCCCTCTATTCAATCAAGTTAAGTTTGTTTGTATGGAGGTTTCATGTCCCAGTCAATGATTTTTCAGTCATCTCGGGACTGAGCCACCACTTCCAGAGTATTAACCATTACTCCAGGGAGTAAATGTGTCTTGCTCAAGCTAGGACACAAACACTGTGTCCCAAGTGGGGATCAAACCCAGGACCTCTCGATTCGGAGTCCGATACTCTATCACTACCCCAACACACTCCCCTGAAGACCAAACATACAGCCTCAGATCTGCTATGATTGGCATACAGACTCGGCTCTGGGCAGTAAATGAGTCAGTAAACAAATATGACCAACTGGACCTTAAAATGAAATCCAGTTTTATCATAGCAAACATTAAAAATGAGCCGCCCCATGGGAAAACCAACAATCTGCATAGGCGAAAACAAAGGCGCAGATCAGCTTCGCGGTAACCGCGAAGCTGATCAGCGCCTTTGTTTTCGCTACTCGGATAGTACAATTCCTCTTCTACTTAAATCCGAAATTTCAAGTTTCTAGCTCTTTTCTGTGCTTGTACAGGCCGGTTTGTGTCTGACCTGTTCGGAAACCACATTGTTGGTTTTCCCACGAGGAGGCTCAAATATTAATTTGAAGGTATCATGATAATATACACATACATGTCAAAGCACTTTGCAATTTCGCGGACATTTGAACCACCTCGTGGGAAAACCAACAATGTGGCTTCCGAACAGGTCCAACACAAATCAGTCACAGAAGCAGGCTAGAAGCTTGAAATTTCGGATTTAAGTAGAAGGGGAATTGTACTATCCGAGTAGCGAAAACAAAGGCGCTGATCAGCTTCGCGGTTACCGCGAAGCTGATCTGCGTCTTTGTTTTCGCAAATGCAGATTGTTGGTTTTCCCAGGAGGCGGCTCATTTAATGAAGTAAAAACCACTCAGCTTTGTCCAAATGACCACCAGTTATGCTCGTGAAACAGTACCCATGTCGCATTACTTGAGCCACGTCATGAGAAAACTGGACTTTTGCCTATGCGAAAACAAAGGCGCAGATCAGCTTAATTCGCAGTAACTGTGAATCTGATCAGCGCTTTGTTTTCGCTACTCGTATAGTACAATATTATTCCTCTTCTATCTAACCTGAAATTTCAAGCTGTGACTGTACAGGCCGGTTTGTGTCGCCCCTGGTCAGAAACCCCGAAGACCGGCTCACATGAAAAATTCTTATTCAAATGACTCTGAGTGGTAACTGGATTCCCTCTGAGTATACTCGACTTGCCCCGGTCTTTACAAAACAGAAGCTGCGGCATTTTTATGACCCACTCAAATCATCTTTCATTTCACGCCAACACTTCACGCCTGCTGGGAAAACAAAATCGGAGAATTTAATAGGCCGAAAAAGAATTTTATCTGAATGGAATGACCAGCGAGCGAGTAATAAAAGTGTAGTAAAACTGTCGCTTTAAGCAGCTGGATATGCATTATTTCACACATAATTAGTCGAGCTAGGGTGCACTGCGGTGGCACTTGTGCGCTACTCATGGGATAAGTTTGACGAAACTTAAGTGTCACTCAGCTCAAGAAGTACTTTTCCGACACTTCAGATTTCAGGTTAACCATTATGAGAAAACCAACAAACTGCATATGCGAAAACAAAGGCGCAGATCAGCTTCGCGGTAACCGCAAAGCTGATCAGCGCCTTTGTTTTCGCTTCATGGATAGTACAATTCCTCTACCTTAATTCTAAATCCAAAATTTCAAGCTTCTAGCCATCTTCTTGCTTGTGTAGCTCGGTTTGTGTCAAACCTGTTCGGAAACCACATTGATGGTTTTCCCACAAGGCGGCACATTTATGTGTACTAATGGGAGGATATGGTCATGGTTTTTCGGTCAGTACCACTTCAATCTTCAAAACCATGGGAAAATCAGATGGGCGCATTTGAGAAATGGTTGTATTCGAATGTTTTTGTAAACGTTTAATAAGATTTATAACTGTCGTTAGCATAACAATATTGTTCCGACAAACATCAGTGTTATTAAATATCAATTGTGTCTTGTATTTTTCTGGTCCCTTCAGATATCCTTTCACTGCTCTGATCATGATAAAGCACCCAAAGCCTGTAACACTACTTAACAGTGAAAAGGACTCCTTTGATTTATTGGCTTTGTTATTGGCCATTTGTTCTTGGACTCTCAACCCATTAATGACGAATGGATCATTATCATTTGGATGAGTTCACTTTTATTTTAAGGGGCATCAGGAGTGATTTTTGGCGAAATTCCTTTAAGCAAACAGAATAACCCAAGATGGGACGCCACTTTCTGCGGCGTCCCATCTGGGGCTATACTGTTTGCCTATGTCCCACAAATAGGATGCCAGGCCAATATGAGTTTAAGGCGGCCATTTATGCTATACTCGAATTTCCATCACTCTAGTTTATCTTTAAGGCATCACTAACAGGTCTTTTGATCCTTAAATGTAACCCTTATATGGTCACACCTGTTATCCAGAAAAAAACAAACAAACACATGAAACAAATATGAAATCAGTATACACGGCTAACAAACCTTTAAATGCGTAACCGCGGTTAAGAAAAGAAATCCGATTCATGTCCTTCCGGTTTCGCATCAGATGACCAACAAAAGGTAAACAAACTTTTGCAGCTCGTGTTTTCGAGTAAAATATTTCGATTCGAAGACAAATATTATAATTCTCTCAATGCTATTTTATTAGTTAGACATTGCTATATTTGGACCCCAAAGGATTTCCAGAAATTTTTCTTTATAATCATGATTTTTATTCCCTACCCCAAAACACATGTTGGGATTGCATTGTACACGACGAAAATGTGGGTCAGTCGCAGGGATATTTTTAGATTTCCGCTCATTACGTCCATATTAACGGAAAGCATTTTACAGTGCGCAGATGATTTTAACATTGTGTGAGGTCTGGTGACAGTTTCGTTGCCTCTGGCCAATGCATTCTATGCATATGTGGTTAAAAGCTGTGTCAACATTTCGGTTACGAATTTAATCATTAGAATGATAGCAATATAGTCATTATAGAACACATGTATTAAAGATTTTGTTTTTGTTATTTGTTTTACGCTGAAGATTAGTGTCACATTCTCTCGTCCTTTCTTAATAGTTGCTTACTCAAATTTGGTGTGTTTGTGATATTTGCAGTGAAAATGTTTGATATAAAATAATACACACTGTTTATGAAATACATGTAATACAATAGTTCACATGCATGATATTCCTGTTCATGAAGACGATTTTACAGCATTCTGTATACTTTAATTTGTTTTTTTCTTGGTTTTATGTCTTTCAAAACGCTTTACAGGGAAATAAATACCATAACTTGAACAGGTTGAGGTTTTCAAACGTATCTTGAAATATACCCTTCATATTTTAATGATTAAATGCTTACCCATCTTTTCCTTCCCTTCAAATCGATAATGACGGGCACTAACACAACGAAATACTGACACAAACATCAGATGCAATTTAGTTAATACATATCTGTAAATTTGTCGTGGAACAATCACTAAAATTTGATATTTACCGGCAAATTGTCCAATTTTTAGTTGTATTTCGCCGACTTTGGCCTTGTTGGAACCCCAGGTTCGAAGAAGGGAATAAATAACTCAAAGACCATCACATTATTTTGCGAGCTACTTTGGTGCTGAGTTACAATAGTAAACAAGTGACAAAATAGCATTCATAGATAATCGATATATTTCTATACTAAAATATAATCATCAATCGATCCTAGTAGTGTATGTTTTGTTTACCTTTTCTTGGTCTTCATATGCGGAACCGGAAGGGCGTGAATCGGATTTTCTTTCTTAACCGGCGGTTACGCATTTAAAGGTTTGTTAGCCGTGGTATAAGGCTCATGAATGTACATACCAGTCTGGGAACAACTTGCAGCCACAGAACAGCAGAACAGGATCAAGTTGTTCCAAAACAAGTAATTACCAGAGGCTGCCTTCAAATCTTAAAGCTCTAAAATATGCTTGTTTAATTTGCTGCACTAAAGAATCAGGCCGGTCTGTAGCACATGTTTTGTCGTGTTTCCATCCGAGGCACTGACTTTTTCGTACATGTTTCCCCTCTTTGCCGATTAAGAAAACCAAGATTTCTATTGCTGTCAAAAAAATAGGCATTTTATACTGATAAACAGTTTTCTTACGGCAATGGCCAGGAAAAGTGTGGAAGTCCTTAGCTATGACACATAGCGACATAGAGCAAACAATCAAACAAAGCAAGCTGTTATTTAATGGTACATGAGTCAGCAGTTATTATAACTTTCTATGAGC
The DNA here is from genome assembly GCA_964017185.1 of Rugalucina vietnamica. Classification (NCBI taxonomy): domain Eukaryota; kingdom Metazoa; phylum Mollusca; class Bivalvia; order Lucinida; family Lucinidae; genus Rugalucina; species Rugalucina vietnamica. The sequence continues at coordinate 49,575,053 of OZ024878.1, read as the reverse complement.
CTGTGCGTGAGAAAACCAACAATTTAGGTTCCGACCAGGTCTGACACGAACCGGCCTGTACAGCCATGAAGCTTGAAAATCGGATTTAGGAAGAAAAGGGATTATACTATCCGAGTAGCGAAAAAAAAGGCGCTGGTCAGCTTCGCAGTTACTGCGAAGCTGATCTGCGCCTTTGCTTTTGCATAGGCAAAAATCTGGTTTTCTCATGGCATGGCTCACTGTCTATAATTACACAATAATGATGTTCATTTGCATATGGGGCCCCATGACAATCCAGAAGAGCCCGAATGATACCGAGGATCCTGTATATTTGCAGTCTCCCAAAAGCATTTACAGTTTGCTAAATACACTTTTGTAGATCACCTGAGGAAAACAGTACAATACTTTCTGTGAAACTAAAAAGGACAAAATTACGAGGGCGGACAAAATTGGCTGATTTCACATGAGTCGGTTCAATCTATTTTTCAATATTACCAATCACAAATAAAACATTGACAGCTGCTGTCACTGTTAAATCAGATGATGATGTAAATTTCACAGGTAAATAATGACAGACCTATTTGGAGCTCACTGTGACACATCATTTCATTTGAGCTGCCGCATAGGAAACCTGCAGTCTACATAGGCGAAAACAGGCGCAGATCAGCTGTGCGGTAACTGCACAGCTGATTAGCGCATTTGTTTTCGCTGCATGGCTAGTTCTTAAATCCAAAATTTCAAGCTTGTAGCTGGCTTCTGCGACTGTACAAGCGGGTTTGTGTCGGACCTGGTCGGAATCCCAAATTGTTGGTTTTCTCACGAAGCGGCTCATTTACAAGACAGATCAGAACTGGTGCATCTCTGTATCTTGAATCCTACGGTAGGGGAGCCCTGTAAAGTTAGTGGTAGCTGACCAGACTCAGAAGCGAAATGTCCTGGGTTCTGCCTTAGTGCCTGGTTAATACACGTGTGTGTGTGTACAGTTTTGTCCGTAAGTCAGGTCTGAAGACTAGGTCCCTTGGACTCAACACATTAGGCACAGCAAAATCTCCAGCCTCCTCACACTACTGTATTCATTTGCCATTAAAAAGGCATTAATTTACCATTAAAATGACATTAAAGTGACTAAACCCATTAATTTTTGCCATTAATTCTTGTTTAATTATTTTTAATGGGATTTTGCTACACCATTAAAATAGCATGACATTAATGTGCAGATGCCATTAAACTAATGAACAAAACTGTCCCCCAGCAATGTTGAAACTTTCATGGCCATTAAAAGTCAGTTAATTCTTGTATAGAGCTGTTTTAATGGCACATTAAAGGTGGTTAATTTAATGGTGAGCACCATTAAAGTAATGGACAATACTATCCCAGACGATATTTTAAACTTTCATGGCCATGAAAAACTAGTTAATTCTTAAAGAAAGTTGTTTTCATGGCAAATTTACGGGGATTAATTTAATGGTGAAAAAATTAATGGCATTTAAAATAATGGCCCAGTTGATGTTCAAACTTTCATGGCCATAAAAATCTAGTTAATTATTGTAGAAAGCTTTTTTCATGGCAAATTAAAGGTTTAAAATAATGGCCCAGCTGATGTTCAACTTTCATGGCCATAAAAATCTAGTTAATTATTGTAGAAAGTTGTTTTCATGGCAAATTAAAGGGAATTAATTTAATGGTGAAAAAGATTAATGACATTTAAAATAATGGCCCAGCTGATGTTCAACTTTCATGGCCATAAAAATCTAGTTAATTATTGTAGAAAGTTGTTTTCATGGCAAATTAAAGGGAATTAATTTAATGGTGAAAAAAATTCATGACATTTAAAACTAGAAAAAGTGCCTTGAGAGGCACGTATACCCCCGGCTGGTAGCCACAAAGCCCCCTCCCTACCCCCTACCTATACAACCCTGCAAATGCTCACCCCTGACATTGAACCTCAAATCCCCAATGAAAGACAGTACCCTTATCAAGTACACTTTAGAAATAAGCACTGTAAAGCATATTACATACAAACATGGGGAAGTGGTGTTTTAGAATGACAGATCTATTTTAGAGCAGTATACAGAGCTGACGTGTATACTCAATCTAGGACATAATCCACGGACATTGTGGGTCAGGTCCTCAGTCCTAGATTGGAATGAAAATAGTGTCATTCTTAAAGAAAAAAAAAAAAAAAAAAAAAAAAAAATGCCCCAGACCTTGACCTCAAGTCCCACCCCCACCCCATGCATAGACCCTTGGGTCAATCCCACCCCCCATGCATGGACCCTTGGGTCTAACCCTTATGTGGTACCTATGTTGTAAGCATGAATGCTTTCTGACAAATGGTTGTCAAGATATAGACCTACAGAATATTAATATTGGTAACTATTGTATCTTATAAATGTGTCCTAGATTTTGACCTCCAGCCCCACCCCTAGAGTTTGGTGCCATAAAATTTAATTCAACCCTAATTCAATCAATTTAATTCAATCTATGATCCAAATAGGAATACATTCCTATAAGTCTTTGTTAATATATGAACTTAGAGAAGAAAAAAACACTATGTAAATAACACATTTTCAAGGTGACCTAGATTTTGAACTCTAGCCCCACCCCCCGAGCATGGACCCTCAGGTCTGAACTCACGGAAACAAAGCAAACCTTATAGGGTACCTAAAGTCCAAATATGAATGATTTCTGAAAATTGGCTCATGAGATATACACCATTAGAGAAACTTTAACCGAAACTTTGACGCAAATTAAAGGTGACCTAGATTTTGAACTCTAGCCCCACCCCCAGGCATGGACCCTGGGGTCCGAACTCTTGGAATCAAAGCTAACCCTATAGGGTACCTAAAGTCCAAATATGAATGATTTCTGATAAATGGTTCTTGAGATATACACCACTAGAGAAACTTTAACCAAAACTTTGTCGCAAATTAAAGGTGACCTAGATTTTGATCTCTAGCCCCACCCCCGGGCATGGACCCTGGGGTCCGAACTCATGGAAACAAGGCAAACCCTATAGGGTACCTATGGTCCAAATATGAATGGTTTCTGACTTTATCTGCATGAGATATACACCACTAGAGAAACTTTAACCAAAACTTTGACGCAAATTCTACTGAACTAACGAACTAACGAACGAACGAACTAACGAACATACGAACGGACGAACGGACAAACGGAAAAGCGAAAACTATATACCCGTCGGCATAAATGCCGGGGGTATAATAATGGCCCAGTTTATGTTCAAACTTCCATGACCATAAAAACTAATTAATTCTTGTAGAAAGTTATTCTCATGTCTGTTTCAGTAATGCCATTTCATTATGTATGTATACATAACAATTGGTTCGGTTAAGGTAGCTGAGTCTGTATCTTTAGAGAAATAGATTCTCCCTCAGTTCACCACGTGTTCTAAGTGTACCTTCACTATTTGTTAGTTTAGTTATTTCCCCGTTTGGGTTTCAGGGATGAATGTTTGTTTATGATTGGGATCAGATCCTCGTCATTGCTGTCATTTTATTTACTTTTATGAGAACTTTGTTGAGATATAAATTCAGTCAATTGATAAACATGATATCATGGAAAGTGTGGAAATTAAAGACAACAAAATTGATTCACGTTTCACCTCTTTTACAAACTTGTATTGGATTCAGTGTTGATCCGGACGCAAATCACCATAAATTATCACTGGGTTAAGTTAAATTACACTACCGGTGCTGTCAACCAAGTTAGTCATATACCATACATGCAAAATATACTGTCAATTATATTGACTGCTGTATTGTGTATCGTTTGACAGCCAAATTGCTAGTATCATTTACTATACTGTTGTCAATGTATGCTGTCGACAGCAGGTTTTGCTTGTTTGGTGTACAACTGACTAAGGGTCACTACAGATGAGGGTTCAGTACCTGAAATTGCGCAATATGGCCCACACTCATACTTTTGAATGTTTTTACTGCTTCCAAAGGACATAACTTTTATAGGCGGCCCCCGTGGCCGAGCGGTTAAGAGCGCTGTTTCTTAATCACTGGTGCGGGTTCGAGCCCCGCTCTGACCACATGTGAGACAAGCCAAGTTATGCTTGCAGGTGTGCCAGGTGGTTTTTCTCGGGGTTCTCCCGTTTTCGCCCCACCTACTGATTGGCCCGTCTCATATGAGCTGAAATAATCTTGAAAGGGACGTAAAACTGAATATATATATATATATATATATATATATATATATTAAGAAACAGAGAACAGCACGATACAGGGAATTACATAAACAAACAGAATTAGCGTACAAAAATCAGTAGAGCGTCTGTAAATCTAACCAAATAAATGAAATAAATAAAAATGGCCGCCGTCCGTAGGTAACAAAAAGAACCGAAAATGATAGGGTCGCCTATGGCGGTAAATAATAGGCCGCTAAATAGCGTCAATGACGTCAAAGGTTTATAGATGCTAAAATTGGCGTACAGAATCGGAAGACCGCGGTGGTGTAATGGTTAGCACGTCTGCCCGGAATGCAGGAGGTCCGTGGTTCGATTCCCGGTCGCGGCACGACCGATTTTTGTACGCTAATTCTGTTTGTTTATGTAATATTCTGTATCGTGCTGTTCTCTGTTTCTTAAATACTTATATCCGATGCAGTAGAGCGTCTGTAAATCTAACCAAATAAATGAAATAAATAAAAATGGCCGCCGTCCGTAGGTAATAAAAAGAACCGAAAATGATAGGGTCGCCTATGGCGGTAAATAATAGGCCGCTAAATAGCGTCAATGACGTCAAAGGTTTATAGATGCTAAAATTGGCGTACAGAATCGGAAGACCGCGGTGGTGTAATGGTTAGCACGTCTGCCCGGAATGCAGGAGGTCCGTGGTTCGATTCCCGGTCGCGGCACGACCGATTTTTGTATGCTAATTCTGTTTGTTTATATATATATATATATATATTTTATTTGTCGGCAGCACAGGTAGTACTATTCGATTCAGCCCTTTGCTTACCAAAAAATCACTATTTGGGAAAGAATATTATGTGATATAAAAATGAGCCACTGAATCAGAAAAACAATTATTTGTTTATGTGAAAACAAATATTGATCAACTGCGCAATAATTGCGCAGCTGATCAGCGCCTTTCTTTTCAATCCATAGACAGTACAATTTCTCCTCGTTTTAAATCCAAAATATCAACCCTCTAACATTTTTTTGTGGCTGCACATACAGTTCGGTTTGTGTCAGAAACACAGATTGTAAGTTTTCTCGCGCGAAGTCTCAAATATATAGTTGATGCTTTATGTCCCGGTCAACAATTTTTCAATTATATTGGGAAGGAGCCACCGCTTCCTGGTTAGTTGACTTGAACTTTGCCAGCATAAATTGACTTGCTCAAGGACAATACATGGCGTTAGGGAGTTCGACCCCAGGACTCTTCTCCAGACTCTTATGCTCTGGCACTGAGCCTCAGCGCTCTCTAATACAAAACAATGAGAAAAAAGAACAAAAATAACTGGCACAGCTGTGAAGTCTCAAATTAGAATGTATACATGTACATGTCTTTGTGCAGAACACATTCAATGTAATTCCTTTGATCATAACAAACATGTAGCTGTTCTTGATCATTGTTACATGTTACGATTAAATGGGACTAATCCCACTCCCACTGTTTAGAAACCAAATTTGATTATCCTCTGGTGAACAAAATTGATATTCCCATCCGACTTTGTTGTAAAAACTTGGACCAGGTTGACCAACTACCTGCTATTGCAGTCAACAACTATACCATTTGCTGAATGTGTGCTGTTGTCTTATGATCGATCTGTTTATACTCTACTCATGGGGTGCACCTTTGCAGGCGGAAACTAAACTTTTAAGTGTCGAAATGACAAGAAATCATTACCTGTCAAACACCAATCAAGTGCAACTGTCAAAAATTTTAAAATAAAGTAAATAAATGGATTCACTCTTTTCAGAATTAAGCCAGTGATGTTTGTCATGCGGAAACCGTGGCTAGTTCTTTAGTTGAACAAATAAGTGTTGGAGATATACGTTATATGGTTACTGTTCAAAGGGAGATGTAGGTTTGCTCTCGCAGTATAAATATTCTTAAAATTTGAAAATATGTTTCGGCCCCATAGGGATTTGACCCCTATCAGTTCGGCCTAACACTCTAAAATCTTAGTGTAGTAAAAGTCTTTGTTGATGTTGTAAGGAGAGTAGGTAGAGCATGGCAAAGAGCTGGGTTTTGACCAAGCCTTCCCCATGGGGCAGGGCTTTTAGCAGCGCTTTGATAGATAAAAGTCTGCCCAGCTATGCCCCGTAGGGGTTTGGGGGGAGTGGGGGCAGTGGTCAAAAATGACGGATGATAATGTAGGTGCATCAAGTAAGCCATTACAGGACCACTGTGCTGGTTTCATATGCTGTAAATATGTTGAGTGGAATCCTTAAAGTTTTTGGTTGTTTACTTCTTACGATCAACGTCATGAGAAAACTAATGTTGTGGTTTCAGACCAGGTCTGACTCAATACAGACTGTGCAGCGACATAACATGGCTAGAAACCGGAAATTTTGGATTTAGTTCATAGAAGAATTTATTATACCTGTAGTGAAAACAAAAGCGCTGATCTGCGAAGCTGATATGTACCTTTGTTTTAGCTCGGCTGTACGAAGTACAGGAAGAGTTATTGCACTCACCTTGCGTTGGCGTCCGCATTGCTCAAATGCTAAAGTTTTTGGTTAAAGTTTTGAGAAGTCTGCATCTCTCGAACATGTGGATGGACTTAGTTTATAATTTGCCTATTGTTAGATATTAGTCTGAAGTTTTATACTGCACCATCCTGACCTTGCGGTCAAGGTCACAGACTTAGAAATTTTATGTTCAAGTTTTTGGTCAAAGTTTTTAGAATAGAAGTCTATTATCTCTTGAACTTGTGGATGGATCTATACGATGTCTGTGTAACATTTTGGTTTGAAATTTTATGCTGTACCATCCCGACCCACCTCAGTAACCTTGAGGACAAGGTAACGGACACTATTCCTCTTGTTACGCTGTACCATCTCAACCCAACTCAGTGACCTTGAGGTCAAGGTCATGGACATTAACATTTTACTTATAATGGTACCCTTACTTTTATGCGATTAAATTTTATTACTTCTAGAGACAAACCAGGCCTGCAGCAGCTCTTATTGCATGTGCAAGACATTGGTTTCCTCATTATGCACTCAGTTATGTTTTCTGCTTTTATTTTTACTTGCAGTTCAAACTTGTCAGGTGAGCATTTACAAGACATTGGTACATGTGCATGTACCCTAGTTGTTTCTAAGTATTTCTTTATATGCGTTCTGTTATGTTGATGAATGTTCAAGGAAATGTCTCTTTAAAAAAAAAAGTCTGTTAGATTTTCAAATGGAAGATACATTATCATACAAAGCAAATTCATGAAAGATTTTAAAGCAATTTTCAGGGATTCCGTTGGCTCTGGAAAACACGGAAAATGCCTAAAAATTCCATACGTTGAAAAGCCAACTTTCTAAGGATTATTTAAATGTTTCTGGAAACAAGACTTTTTGGGGGGTGGGGGGGGGGGGGCTTATCTAGGGTGAATCTTGGTCTGTGTGTCCATCCACACTTTCAGTCATGTTTCTAAGTATTTCTTGTGTTGATACATATTCTATAAAATGTTTCTTTTAAAGAAGAACAAGGTCTGTTCATGTTAGATGGTTTTCTTTATTTCTTAATATCTTAGACAACGTCCATGATAACAATGTAAATTTTCAGTATGAATATAGCGATAAAATCCCATTTTGAAAGTCATAGGCCGTTGGCCTCGGGGCTCGTACAGCAGATCTCCGACCTGTAACTGGGACAATGCGAAAACTCTTGAATCATAATATTATAATAAATGCTGCCATTCAAAATATACCTGGAAATATTTTATGATATAATTGTTTATTAATTTTTTCTGTTTTCTGTAACATTTCTACGGGCGCTGTACGGGCATCGTAAGCTAATCACAAACCAAATGTAACTTAAACATAAGTCTTACTCGGCCATTCATGCAAAAGTCAATGGGTACCATTTGCTGTTGAATTAATGGTAAACAAAAATGTTACTCAGTTAATATAAGAAGTCAAATAACACCATTAAAACTGAACGAAGCCATTAACTTGTTATTGGTATAGTTCATCATTAAGTTAATAGGCGCTGTTTGTTGTCAAATCGAGGGCAGACCAAATCACCATTAACAAAATGGGCCATCAATTTAATAACCATTAAGTCCATAGGCTTGATTACCTGTTAAGTTAATGGATACAAAATAGATGTTTACCATTTAAGTATTAATGGTATTGCTCATCAAAAATTAATGGGATCTTTGTGCCGTCAAATTAATGGCATACAGAAATCAAGTTCTACCATTAACTTAAGGTGGTCATTTACCATTAAAGTATTAATGGTGTTGATCATTGAAAATTAAAGGGCGCTTATGCTGTCAAATTAATGGGCGCTTATGCTGTCAAATTAATGGCAGACAGAATCAAGTTCTACCATTAACTTAAGGTGGCCATTAAATACAATGTCTTTAAAATATCATTAAACGCCTCTTAATGTATAGCATTTTAATGGGGGCCATTAAAATATTAAAGGTTAATTAATGGTCTTTAAACCTACATTAATTAACAAATTAACAGCATTTTAATTGTAATGAAGATACCTTTAAAATGTGTCTCCTGAAAAAGAAACAGCACCATTAAATTGGCATAAATTTTAATGGCTGATATTTAATGGATATTTAAGGCTCATTATTTTGTCATTAAAATATGAGTTTAAGTGTCTTTAATTTGCTTTTAAAATGACCTGTGAAAAATTAACGGCCCCATTAAAATGCTATACATTAAGAGCCTTTTAAGAAGTTTTTAATGCTGATGGCTACCATTAAATATTTTAAAGGTGCCTTTACTTTAATTGGAGTGATTTTTTAAGGCATGAATTTAACAGATTTTAATGGTCATAAAAGTAATGGCAATTTAACAATGCTGTTAACCTAATGGCATTTTGATGCTATTTTAATGACTCTTAATGTATAGCATTTTAATGGGGTATTTTAATGCTCTTTTAACAAGATTTTCATGGGGAGAATCTTTGAAAATGCTGTTAAATTTAATGGATATTTTTAATGCCTTTTTAAGTGACTTTTGATGGGGATGTGTGCAGTAGTGTCACGTAATGTCCTTGTCAGCAGTTTGCCCTGGAAAATTGTCATGGGTCTCAAGGACTGGAGAAGCCCAGGATCGAACCTGTGACCCCTAGTTTACAAGGCAAGGGGATTAACCACTGTGCCACAGAGGCTTCTGGTTAATACCCAAGAAGCAGAGCCTCCATCCCGACATTACTGAAAAATTATTGACAAGGATGTTAAAACATAACCAAACCAGAGGACCAATGGTCCTGTAAACGCTCACCTGAGACCTGAGATGTATACCAATAACTTTGTTTGACTAGAATGGTAATATACATGCATATAACCCCAGGGCAGGGTCAGGGCAACCTCTGGAGTCAATTTCTTTAATAAATCATAAAGATTCAGTCATGTGCAAATTTTAATACTGCACGTTTTGCCCTTCAAATGACATTATAACAATTTTCCCCATTCAAATGCTTAGGCAACCTAAGTTGACCTTGCCATAAAAAGGTCAAGGTCATCCCAGGGTCATGATTTATACAAACTTTGAAGAGCTCAATTGCTTGATGCTTCATGCCAAGTTTCAAAATCATAGGCCTTCTAGTACTGGAGAAGAAGATTTTTAAAGGTTTTTGCTATTTATAGCCATGGTGGCCATCTTGGTCATGTGACCTTGACCATTTATACAAACTTTCATTCACTCTTCCTACGAATGTTCCACATAAAGTTTGGCTTTGATTAGCCAAGTGGTTTCAGAGATGTTTCAATATTATGGTCATACACATGTATATAGCCCCGGGGCAGGGGCAGACAACCCTCTGGGTCCAAAATATTTTCATAAACATAAATCTTCTGTCCATTTGCTCATTCCTAGCAAGTTTTTTGCCATTAAATGACATTTTTCATTTTTTCACATTCAAGTGCATGGGTGGCCTAAGTTGACCTTGCCGTAAAAAAGGACAAGGTCATCCAAGGGTCATGATTTATATAAACTTTGTAGAGCTCCATTGCCTGATGCTTCATGCCAAGTTTCAAAATCATAGGCCTTCTGGTTCTGAAGAAGAAGATTTTTAAGGGTTTTTGCTATTTATAGCCATGGCGGCCATCTTGATCATGTGACCTTGACCATTTATACAAACTTTCATTCACTCTTCCTAAGAATGCTCCACATAAAGTTTGACTTTGATTGGCCAAGTGGTTTCAGAGAAGACGATCTTTGAATATCACTGTAATATACATGTATACTGCCCCGGGGTGGGGGAAGACAGACCCCTGGGGTCCAAATTTTTTCAGAATCATCAATCTTAAGTCCATTTGCCCATTTCCTGCAAGTTTTTCCCTACAAATGACATTTTAACACTTTTCCCCATTCAAATGCATGAGCGGCCTATGTTGACCTTGCCATAAAATAGGTCAAGGTCATCCCAGGGTCATGATTTATATAAACTTTGTAGAGCTCCAGTCACTGATGCTTCACACCAAGTTTCAAAATCATTGGCCTTCTGGTTCTGCAAAAGAAGATTTTTAAAGGTTTTTTCTATTTATAGCCCTGGCAGCCATCTTGGTCATGTGACCTTGACCATTTATATAAACTTTCTTTCCCCCTTCCCAAGGATGCTCCACATGAAGTTTGGCTTTGATTGGCCTAGCGGTTTCAGAGAAGAAGATGTTTGAATATTATAGTCATATACATGTATATAGCCCCGGGGCAGGGGCAGACAACCCCCCAGGGGGTAAAATTTTCCATTAACATTAATGTTCTGTCCATTTGCCTATTCCCAGTAAGTTTTACCCATTAAATAGCATTTTACCATTTTTCCCATTCAAATGCATTGGCGACCTAAGTTGACCTTGCCGTAAAATAGGTCAAGGTCATCCTAGGGTCATGATTTATATAAACTATGATGGGCCCACGTCCCCGATGCTACATACCAAGTTTCGTGGAAATCGGCCCACTGGTTCTGGAGAAGAAGATTCTTAAAGGTTTTTGCTATTTATAGCCATGGCGGCCATCTTGGTCATGTGACCTGGACCATTTATATAAACTTTCGTTCCCCCTTCCTAAGGATGCTCCACATGAAGTTTGGCTTTGATTGGCCAAGTGGTTTCAGAGAAGATCTTTGAAATTGTGAACGACGGACGACGGACGGACGACGGACGGACGGACGGACGCCGGAGCATGGGTATACTATAAGCTCACCTGTGAGCCTTCGGCTCAGGTGAGCTAACAAAAACCAAAGGCTTCGGATAACAATTCTCCTGATTCTAATTATGAAAATCCAAGTCTCTGCCCATCTTCTTTGGTAAACAGCCTAGTTAGAGTTGGTCAACACCCCCATCACATGTTTTGTCATAACATGGTTCATTTATCATCACTTCAACCGACATTCAGGCTCCTGAAACCTGAAGACCTGTATAAAATGGTGTCTCTAGCCAGACAGAAGGCAATTTTTCTTTCAAAAATACTGTTATCTTTGACCAAAGTTACACCAAATTGTCTATCAGGGTAATATTCATCACACGTTTTACATGAAACAGTGCTATATGAGCCACCTCGTGGGAAAACCAACAATGTGGTTTCTGAACAGGTCTGACACAAATCAAGCTGTACAGTCACAGAAGCTGGCTAGTCGTAAAGCTTGAAATTTCGGATTTAAGAAGAAGAGGAAGTGTACTATCTGTGTAGCGAAAACAAAGGCGCTGATCAGCTTCGCGGGTTCGCGAAGCTGATCTGCGTCTTTGTTTTCGCATATGCAGTTTGTTGGTTTTCTCATGAGGCGGCTCATATTTTCTCATGTTAGCCCTTGAACGAGAGTCATTTGACAAACCACAAGTCCAAGTACCACCGAACCAGTCTATTTGGCAAATAGTTGCAACAACAACGTGTGCTTTTCAAGTCACGAATATATTCTACAATTATACTCAGTCATCTTTTTTTTTTCATAAGATTGCAAGCAAAAAACACTATTACAAAGCATTTTTGCATCATTTTGATGATAAATGCCTTAATCATTTTCCATTTTTAAAACTTATGATGAAATAATAATTATACAAATTAATTTTTTGTTGGCATATCACCTAATTTGTATTGAGAGGCTTTTATGCAACAACTTCCTCATAATTTGCGTTTTTCTTTAAGTCTGATTTAACATCACAAATTGTCCAAAGCACAACAAAACTCATTTGAAATCAAGCATACAGAAGGCTGAAGTCCCCTGTCCCCCACCCCCTCCCCAGTTTTCCTGTTGTCCTTTATTCTAATTATGGATAATGGGTCCAATAGAACTCAGATATCAATGCTGAACAGTTACTGCTTATTTGGTCAGTATTGGCTTTCTCAAGTTTTGTCGCAGCACTGCTCATGAGCCGCATCATGAGAAGCAGTCTATTTACATAATGCGAAAACAAAGCCATAGATCAGCTGTACACAGCGCCATTGTTTTCACTTCACGCCGTTTACGAATGGTACTATTCCTCTTATTCTTGAATCTAAAACTTCTAGCCTTAAACTCAGTCTGTGACAGTGAAGGTCAGTTTGTATAGAACCTTGTGGAAACCCCAAGACCAGTTTTCTTGTTATGTGGCTAAAATGTCTGGAATTTCTGCCATGGATCCAGAGAAGTGCTATAATTAGGAGCTTACCTCAAAGAACAAAGCAAAACACTTGTCTATTTATAGATCTGATTCGATAGATCGGCAGGTGAGAATTAAAATGCGTCATCAAGAATGACAATGACCCAATTTGAGCCGTGGATTTTTTCCTATGCGAAAACAAAGGCGCAGATCAGCTGTGCACTGCACAGCTGATCAGCGCCTTTGTTTACATTACATGGACAATACAATATCTCCTCTTGTTAAATCCAAAATTTCAAGCTTCTATATACTAACCTTTTCTGAGATTGTACAGGCCGGTTAATGTCAAGCCTGTTCGGAAACCCCAAACCGGTTTTCTCGTGTCGCGACTCATTTGATTCTAACAACAACAGAAAACCGGCTAGCACATCCATGCATTCTGATCATGACCAAAAAAATTGCTTAGTGTTGTGGTAAAGCTACTTTCTTGACAAATAACGATTCTTGAGTTTAATGGCAGATTTGAAGAGCAACACCAAAGTCAACAATTTTTAGTCATGTTGGGATAGTCTTAGTCTTTTGACTGGAACTTTAATCTTAAGTCCAACCTAATGATCTAGCTTCTGAGCCAGGTAAACCAGCATGACATTGATGCAATCATATGTGACATAGAAAGATGCAATCATATCAGGAAAACACATAAAACTGGGGTTTGCAGGGGTATACCTATTTTTCTAATTTTTGCTCCAAAACATAGATTGTGGGTACTCGTTAGAACCGCCTCAGGTGAGGCGGTTCTAATGTGTACCCACAATCTATGTTTTGAGCAAAAGTAAGAAAAATAACTAAAATTTTCCACTGAAAATTTTCATTTTTTAAAGCTAAAGAAATCTCTGTAATATTGCATGGGCGTGTTTTCATAATGTGCAATCAAATCACATGCCCACCCAAAGTGTCTCAATATATATGTACACAAATTCCAAAGCAGCTATCTGACATAGAAGTATGTACCAGACATAGACTATTTGTTATTTTTGCACTAAATTTGCATTTAACTAATTTCCGGCCTTCATTCTACAATAAAATCACCTGCCAGAGTTCCAGAAATAAATTCCAAGAAATATATATGATCCATCACACCAGAAAATCTGACTTTAGTTGATAAATATAAGTCATTACGAAAACATGCCTATGCAATATGCAGAATTTTCTAAGTTGTAAAAATTGAAAATTTTCAGTAGCAAAGTTTTGATATTTTTCTTATTTTTGCTCAAAACATAGATTGTGGGTACACGTTAGAACCGCCTCGCCGAGGCGGTTCTAACGAGTACCCACAATCTATGTTTTGGAGCAAAAATAAAAAAAATAGGTATACCCCTGCATACCCCAGTTTTGCTATATAAAAGTGGGGTTTGAGGGGGTACACATTTCACGGACATGTTTTCATGATGGTTCTGAGTGAGGGATAAGCATGGAGGAAGTACTTTCCGAAGTAGGTCTCAAACTCTCAACCACTAGGCAAATGTGTTCATGAAATACATGTGGGACAGCGATGAGATTAATGGGCTTAAGTTTTTTCAAAAACTTTAATAGGTAATTTGTTAATAACAAATTCTCAAAATTAACAGCGACAAAAATATGCATATTAAACTGCTGCAGTTATGAATTATAATTATTTTTATCCCTATCAAAGAAATATCATTCTGTTTTATCCCTATCAAAGAAATATCATTCTGTATCTACTTTTTTCTCAGCTCAAAGTTCAAACACCATGTATGTTTTTATTGTAACCGTGACCTTCTGAATTTATTTATAGCATACAAACATGCAAGAAACCCTTTATTTGTTAACAATTGAGCCGTGTCATGAAAAAAACAAACAATCATTTTGCCTATGCGAAGACAAAAACGCAGATCAGCTGTCCAGTAACTGCACCACTGATCAGCGCCTTTATTTTCGCTCCATAGAGATAGTAAAATGAAACTTCTTTCTAAATCTGAAAGGCTTTTTAAGCTTCTAGCTATTTACTGTAACTGCATAGACGGGTTTGTGTTCAAGCTTGTCGGAAACCCTGAAGACTGGTTTTCTCGCGACGCAGCTGAATTATGTATTTTAACGACCCAACACCCACATTATCCTTTGCATTTTCGATGGAAAAAAATCTACCTGCACAATCTCTGATTGAGATCTCAGATTCTATCGGCTAATCAAAAAGATTCCGAGAAAGAGAGAAATGATAAGAGGAACGGATACAGGTGCTAGTTTATTAGCGATTCTCTTTTTTCAGCACAATCAAAATAACAATGCTACAAATAAAACGGTAAAGCTGTACCATTTGAGCTGCATCTTGAGAAAAACAGATTTTGTATATGCGAAAACAAAGGCGCAGAACAGCTTCGCAGTAACTAAGAAGCTGATCAGCACCTTTGTTTTCACTACAGGATAGTGCAATTTCTCTTCTTAAATCCGAAATTTCAAGCTTCTAGCCTGCTTATGTGACTGTGGGCGGAAATCCTGATCTCGCCTCGCAGCTCATTTATGAATGTTTCTCACATAAAGCACCAAAGCCGCATAGCGTGGCTTTTCACTTTTCAATTTGTAATACCCTGCTAAAGGCCTAGCACTGCATTGCATGGCACTTAAGCCACGCTATGTCCCCACTATCCCCAGTCCCATAGGGGCCAGGGATACAATGACTGGTGCATAAGATGCTTTCAATGAAGGTACAGTACAACTTTTTTGAAAGCTACAGTCTGGCTTAAAGGTTATAAAACTTTTCATGTTCAACTCTATTCCAATCCTTCTTATAAATGTCAAAATATGTTAGTTTGAATTGATGCTTTACGTCCAAGTCAACAGCAACGGTCATGATGTCGGACACTGCCTCCATTTTATGGGACTTTTACCCAACATTAGGATGTCATGACACTCAAAATGTGCTTCATAAAAATAACCACCCATTTAAGCCAATAAGGCTTATACGTATGGATGGTTTGACTAAACCACTTTACCTGAGCAGGCTGGCTCAGACTTGAGCCGTTATCAGTAATCAGATTGTCGGTCAGTAGTTTAGAAGCTTTGCCTGGAGACACAAGCAGACCATCTATTTCTCCTGCGCCCCAATGGGTGGGGGGGCCAAATGTCAAAATAGTAAGCATTTTAACATTAATGAGCATGTTAATTTTCATGATCAGCTGAGCTGAGCATGATTCCCACTTCTTTATCAGGCATTTATAAAAACCATGGACAGACTTTGAAGCAACAAAGCCCATTTCTGATCTGTCAATAAAATGCACCACAAATACATTTCCAGTGACTTTATGTGAACCGCGACGCGAGAAAATCGGTCTTCGGGGTTTCCGACCAGGTCTGACAAAAATCAGCCTGTGCAGCCATAGAAGATGGCTAGAAGCTTGAAATTTCGGATTTAGGAAGAAGAGGAATAGTACTATCCGTGTAGCGAAAACAAAGGCGCTGATCAGCTTCGCAGTTACTGCGAAGCTGATCTGCTCCTTTGTTTTCGCATAGGCAAAAATCCGTTTTTCTCATGATGATGTAAACCTTTATAAACAAAGAACTATTTCAAGAATTCTTTAAGTAGCAATCCGAATAAGCTGCGACAAAACCGGTCTTCGCCGTTTCCGACACGGTTTGACACAAATTAGTCTGTACATTCACAGAACCAAGCTATACGCTTGACACTTCGGATTTAAGAAAAAGAAAGATTGTTCTGTCGGTGTAGCAACAACAAAGCCGCTGATCAGCTGCAGAGTCATTGCACAGCTGATCTGCGTCTTTGTTTTCGCCTCAGCAAACCTCCGGTTTTTTCAAGACGTGGCTCAGATAAGATCATAATGCCATCAGAAAAGTTACGTAAATGCCCTTTTCAACAGTAAAATGTCAAGATGATTCCACCAGGAATCAAGGCGGTTTCGAGAGGAATGAAAAATGTCAAGGATGATTTTTTTTACTTGCATGACATTTTGAATCTGGTGGATTGTGAAAACCTGTCTTCTGACAGCCGTTTCCATTAAACACGAGTCGAAATTTACCAGTTAGACCAAGGCATAGACATTTTGACGAGTTAAAAAAATTTTTGTAAATGTGGGAAAGTGCTTTAATATCAATAAAGTTTTAAAGTCAAAAGATTGGATGGCTCTGTTTTGATTTGTTTGTTTTTTTCAGCTGAATTTCAGATATTTTTCCTTTGTTTATATTTCAGCTGCTGCTGACATATTTGGGTTTCCTACCAGGTCTGACACAAACCGGTCTGTACAGTCACAGAAGCAGGCTAGAAGCTTGAAATTTTGAATTTAAGCAGAAGAGGACTTGTACTATTTGAGTAGCAAAAAAAAAAAAAAAAAGGCTCTGAAAAAAAGGCTCTGATCAGTTACTGCACATCTTATCTTCGTCTTTGTTTTTGCATTATGCATAACGTTGGTTTTCTCATGACCTGTATCATTTCTTTTCGTTTCAAAAATAGAAATACTCCGACAAAGTGATTGCCAAAGTCTTCGACATTGTTCATTCCTTAATTCCCGTTGGTATGTTTGTTATTAACAAAAGTTGTTGTGGTGTCTGGCCTATTTTTTTTCTTTTTGGTAAATACAGAAATATGCACTGTCTGGCACCATTTAGTGCAGTTGCATGATGGAATTTCTTGGTACAGTACCAAGAAATAATCTTCACAGCTTAATCGGAGATTCATCTTTTCTCCAATCACAGTACATATTTTGTTCTTAGTTTGGGTTGCAGTGAACAACTTTCCAGCTATGTCTGGAGCAACAAAACAAGTAAGCTGTATACATTACCTTGCTAATGCACTAGTCATTTGTAACCACGCCCTCCCTTGCTCCCTAACACTTGGGGTATAGCGGGGACTTTGACTTTTGGTGCAGCAAATCCCCGCTAAAAGCCCCACCATTGGGGACTGCTCGTTGGTTAAACCACTGCATGCTGTTGTTGCTTTCCCCCCGCAGCTAGGCAAAAAGGTCCGTGAAATGAAAATAAAGGCTGCGGAGGAAAACAGCAGTGGTTTTACCAACCAGCAGTCCCCGCAGGGTGGGGCTTTTAGCGGGGATTTGCTGGACCAAAAGTCAAAGTCCCCACTATTCCCGCAGGGAGGGAGGAGGGGGGCCAAAGCCCAGTGGTAAACAACCAAATTTACAATTAGGAACTGAATGAAAAAAAGCTGGTTAACTGAGAAAGCAGCTATTTCCCAAAAGGCAGCCACTTTTAATCAAATAAAGGTTCAGTGACAATGCTTGGCAATATTAACACATTCCTAGACCAAACAATTGTTCAAACTTTTCCAAACATTCTTTTTTTTACAATTTTTCTACCTGTCCACAAAACTTAACTTGTTGGTGCTCAGTGTTTTTATGCTTCGACAAATGTGATTCAATCTAACCACCCTTCTATGCACACAAATGATCTTTCGATACAATTGAAAGGGCAATTTCTATTTTCTTTCCCTGCCCACAATGCACAATTTCATGCCGACTTGACAACAATGATCTCTCAATTCAATCAAATAAGCAATTTTTCTTTTTTTTCTGCGTCTGCGGTCCCTGCCAACAGCTCTGTAGGTATGCCTGATCCACGACAGCGCCAAAAATTACTGGAATTACTAGCTAATATTGGAGCCGCGACGCGAGAAAACCCGTCTTCGGGGTTTCCGACCAGGTCCGACACAAACCGACCTGTACCAGCTCAGAAAAGAGCTAGAAGCTTGAAATTTCGGATTTAAGTAGAAGAGGAATTGTACTATCCGAGTAGCGAAAACAAAGGCGCTGATCAGCTTCGCGGTTACCGCGAAGCTGATCTGCGCCTTTGTTTTCGCAAAGGCAATAATCCCGTTTTCTCACGATGCGGCTCATTGAGAGGTTGTCTAAATTAATATGCAAGAGTGAAACCTGAGTATTACAATGCCAAACCCAGTTCTGACGCCAAACTGTCTCGCACTTAAGGAGTATCCCGATTTCTATGTCTGTATGTGCCAAAGCTGATTGAGAACCCATTTAACCCATACACATACATAAAATGTGCAAATTTCTTCTTAGGCATAGTGGTAGCGCATCAGACTCCGAATCGAGAGGTCCTGGGTTCGATCCAAACAGGCGGCATCATGCTGTGTCCTCGAGCAAGACACATTAACTAACTACAGTACCGGTTAAACCCTGGAAGCATTAGCTCCGTCCCGACATGACTGAAAAATTGCTGACTGGGACGTTAAGCCTCTTCTTGTGCTGTGGTCAAGAAATTGAAGTTCTAGAGAACTTCCAATGATATAAAGAGCTTTATAAAAGTAAAGGTTGTCGCATTCGCATCTGAAAATAGTAGGTGTGTACTCATAATGATAATTAAGTCGTAGGAAATAATCACACTCATTAACAGTAAATTATTAAAGCATAAAATTTCCATCTGTCACATCTGTGACCTGCGTAACGAGAAAATCTGCTTTTAGAGTATCCAAAAATAAGGACAAAGATCATGTGCAACTGATCAGCACCAGTGTTTTTGCTACATGGCTATTACACAATTCATTTTCCTTCTAAATACAATGTACAAATTTTTCAGTCCCCTTGTCATCTTCTACAGGTGCTTGTTCAGAATGCCATTGATTGAAAACCAAAAGAAAGGTTATCGCATGAAACAGCTAGTCTACCCACCGCACACCCACATACGAGCCGTGATGCAAAAAAAAAAAAAAAAAGGAAATCAGTGTTTCCGACAAGGTCCGACACAAACTGGCAAACTGGCCTGTATAATCACTGAAGATGCATAGAAGCTTGAATTTTGGATTTAAGAAGAAGAGGGATCATATCCAAGAAGCGAAAACAAAGGCACTGATCAGCTGTGCAGATCTGGGCCTTTGTTTTCGCATATGCAATGTAAAGTTTTCTCACGACATGGCTCATATATATTCTGCTATTGTGACATTTGTTTTTTTAATAATTAATACTTAGAGATCTCTCGGGTGTCATAGTATGGTCCCATCCCATGCTCAAAACTGGGATGTGACATGTCTGATCACATCTCCATTTGAATATTTGCATCGGCTGGTTATGCAGACATGGCACATCTATTCAATAATGCACTAGTCATTAGTAACCATGCACCCCCCCCCCCCCTCCACCGGGGAATAGCAGGGAATTTGATTTTTGGTCCAGCAAATCCCTGCTAAAAGCCCTGCAGGGACTGCTCAGTGGTAAAACTGCTGTTTTTTCCCCACAGCCTGCTATCTTTTCAATTCACGGACCTTTTTGTCCTGAAATTTTTAAGGCTAAAGAAAACTGTTTATTGCATGTGCAAGTTTTCGCAATGATAAGTTTTATAAATCTGTTCTGCCGACTGAGCAGCCAAACGAAGAGGGAGACGAAGAGGGAGACTAGGCTTATCAGTGCATTTTTCCTTGGATTTTCTCCTCACGTTTTTCATGATGATCAATAGCACATAATACTCCTTGGCATCCAGCATGTTACATGAGCAATATAATATGAGCCTCGACGCGAGAAAACCGGTCTTCGGGGTTTCCGACCAGGTCCGACATAAATCGCCCTGTACAGTTACAGAAGCAGGCTAGAAGCTTGAAATTTCGGATTTAAGAAGAAGAGAAATTGTACTATCCGTGTAGCGAAAACAAAGGCACTGATCAGCTTCGTGGTTACCGCGAAGCTGATCTGCGCCTTTGTTTTCGCCTAGGCAAAAATCCGGTTTTCTCACGATGCGGCTCATATTGCAATTTCATAATTTCCAGCATGCTTCACCAATTATGTAACTCGTTATGAAGATTACAATGAAAATCATATTTGCTCAATCAAGTGTATGTGCGAGCAGAATCAGGAGACAGCCTGCTCTTTCGCATAATATGCAAAACCAATTTGGCAATTGGCACAGATCAGATCTATTATAAACAGCTTATTAATTTAAACTAGAATGTATTTTCAGACATAGAATGTGGCAAAACCTAGTCTTGAAAATTTTATATGGGTAACGCATCAAACCTTGATTGAAGATGGACAAAAAATAGAAAAAAACTAAGGTAATGCGTGCAATTTCATGATAACAGACCCTAAAAACTGTATGCTAATGCTATATGAAGGGTTAGCTACAATACTCAGAACCAGACACAGGGTTAGCTGCTAACCCCGTGCCAGGCACGAGGTTAGCTGCTAACCCTGTGCTAGACACAGGGTTAGCTGCTAACCTCGTGCCAGGCACGAGGTTAGCTGCTAACCCTGTGCTAGACACAGGGTTAGCTGCTAACCTCGTGCCAGGCACGGGGTTAGCTGCTAACCCCGTGCCAGGCACGAGGTTAGCTGCTAACCCCATGTCAGACACAGGGTTAGCTGCTAACCTCGTGCCAGGCACGGGGTTAGCTGCTAACCCTGTGCCAGGCACGAGGTTAGCTGCTAACCCCATGTCAGACACAGGTATTTGCAGCTTAACCCATGTCAAGCAGTTGCAAAGTTTTCTCTTAGTGTGTATATTAGGTTTGTATGTGTATGCAATGTGTATAACAAAATACAAAGGCAAAACTGATGTTTTAACCCTTGTTTATATATGTCTTAATACATGTCTGTGGAGTTTCAATGTACATACCTTACTCATCTGAGACGCTGTAGTCTTCTTGGAAATGATAGACAATAAAAGATAAGAATGAAACAAACTGTCAGTGTTGTTTATTGACTTTTCAACAAAAATACTACATTGTATCAAAAATAACATTGAACATCAAATAACCCACATTATAAATGACAAAGTTATAACACTTTCCACTTTCACCCCTAACTACCTGTGTGGCACACAGGTTAAGAAACTCAAATTTTTTGAAATTCAAAAATTGTGAGACTTTACATTGAAACATGCATATATACCTGCCAATTGATGAGATAAGATGAAAAGTTTTTAATTTTTTGAAATTGATCAATAAATGACAAAGTTATAACATTTTCCATTTTTACCCCTAAATACCTACAGGTTGAGAGACTCAAATTTTTTTAAATTCAAAAATTGTGAGAATTTACATTGAAACATGCATATACACTTTTCAACTGATGAGATAAGATGAAAAGTTTTTAATTTTTTGAAATTGATCAATAAATGACAAAGCTATAACACTTTCCATTTTCACCCCTTACTACCTGTGTGGCACACAGGTTAAAGGACTCAATTTTTTTTTATTTCAAAAAATGTGAGAATTTACATTGGAAAATGCATGTATTCTTGCCAATTGATGAGATAAGATGAAAATGTTTTAAATTTTTGAAATTGATCAATAAATGACAAAGTTATAACGTTTTTCATTTTCACCCCTTACTACCTGTGTGGCACACAGGTTAAAGGACTCATTTTTTTTTTTTTGAAATTCAAAAAATATGAGAATTTACATTGAAAAATGCATGTATTCTTGCCAATTGATGAGATAAGATGAAAAGTTTTTAGGTTTTTGAAATTGATAAATAAAATGACAAAGTTATATAACTTTCCATTTTCGACCCTGACTATCTGTATGGCACAAATTTTTTGAAATTCAAAAATTGTGAGAATTTACATTGAAACATGCATATATACCTGCCAATTGATGAGATAAGATGAAAAGTTTTTAAATTTTTGAAATTGATCAATAAATGACAAAGTTATAACACTTTCCATTTTCACGCCTTACTACCTGTGTGGCACACAGGTTGAGAAACTAAATTTTTTTGAAATTCAAAAATTGTGAGAATTTGCATTGAAAAATGCATGTATTCTTGCCAATTGATGAGATAAGATGAAAAGTTTTTAGTTTTTTTGAAATTGATAAATAAATGACAATGTTATAACACTTTCCATTTTACCCCTAACTACCTACAGGTTGAGAGACTCAAATTTTTTGAAATTCAAAAATTGTGAGAATTTACATTGAAGCATGCATATACACTTTTCAGCTGATGAGATAAGATGAAAGTTTTTTAAATTTTTGAAATTGATCAATAAATGATAAAGTTATGACACTTTCCATTTTCACCTCTAACTACCTGTGTGGCACAAAGGTTAAAAGACTCGATATTTTTGAAATTCAAAAATTGTGAGAATTTACATTGAAACATACATATATACCTGTCAATTTTTTAAATTTCGAAATTGATCAATAAATGACAAAGTTATAACACTTTCCATTTTTACCCGTAACTACCTGTGTGGATTTACATTGAAACATGTGTATATACCTGCCAATTGATGAGATAAGATGAAAAGTTTTTAAATTTTTGAAATTGATCAATAAATGACAAAGTTATAACACATTCCATTTTCACCCCTTACTACCTGTGTGGCGCTCAGATTTAAACAAGTACGGCACTGATCAGGAAAAGGTGTAATCAGAAAGAAATTCCCACTCCAAAAGTTGAGGAGGGAAAAACTAAATTGACAATTAGGTACTTATACTTAGAAAAGATATTGTAAGCCGAGTGAGCAGCTATTTCCCAATAGGGGGCCACTCAGTTACCCGAACTTAAACAAAATATGAAAATCCACATACGGTTCAAACAGTGCAAGAACTCAACTCCAAAACATTAAACAAATGGAACCACAACAGAAGTATCGCCTTGGAATGATCAGTATCATTAGATTACTGGGAGGGGGGGGGGGGGGGGGGCGGGGGGGGGGGGGGGGGGGCTTAAATTGATTTTACTGATTTTTTTTTTAATTCAAAAATTGTGAGAATTTACATTGAAACATGCAAGTATACTTGCCAATAATTGATGAGATTATCTCAGTTGATATTTTGAAATTGATCAATAAATGAAAACCAGAGGACCAACTTAAGTTGACCTTGCCATAAAATGGGTCAAGGTCATCCCAGGGTCATGATTTATATAAACTTTATAAAGCTCTATTGCCTGATGCTTCATGCCAAGTTTCAAAATCATAGGCCTTCTGGTTCTGGAGAAAAAGATTTTAAAGGTTTTTGCTAATTATAGCCATGGCAGCCATCTTGGTCATGTGACCTTGACCTTTTATATAAATTGTCATTCCCTCTTACTAACAATGCTCCACTTAAAGTTTGGCTTTTATTGGTATAGCAGTTTCAGAGAAGTAGATGTCATATATATATGTATATAGCCCCAGGGCAGGGGCAGACAACCTCCTGGGGTCAAATTTTTTTCAATAAACATAAATTTTCTGTCCATTTGCATACTCCCAGCAAGTTTCCGCCATTTAATTCCATTTTACTATTTTTTCCCATTCGAATGCATTAGTGAACCAAATTGACCTTGCTGTAAAATAGGTCAAGGTCATCCCAGGGTCATGATTTATACAAATTTAGTAGAGCTCCATTGCCTGCTGCTTCATGCCAAGTTTCAAAATCATAGGCCTTCTGGTTCTGGAGAAGAAGATTTTCAAAGGTTTTTGCTATTTATAGCCATAGCGGCCATCTTGGTCATGTGACCATGACCATTTATATAAACTTCCATTCCCTCTTTCTAAGGATGCTCCACATAAAGTTTGGCTTCGATTGGCCAAGGGGTTTCAGAGAAGATGTTTGAATATTATGGTCATATACAGGGCAGGGGCAGACAACCCCCCGGGCCCAAAATATTTTCATAAACATGAATATTCTGTCCATTTGCTCATTCCTAGCAAGTTTTCTGCCATTAAATGAAATTTTCCTATTTTTCCCATTCAAATGCATGGGTGACCTAAGTTGACCTTGCTGTAAAAAAGGTCAAGGTCATCCCATGGTCATTATTTATATAAACTTTGTAGAGCTCCATTGCCTGATGCTTCACACCAAGTTTCAAAATCATTGGCCTTCTGGTTCTGGAGAAGAAGATTTTTAAAGGTTTTTTCTATTTATAGCCATGGCGGCCATCTTGGTCATGTGACCATGACCATTTATATAAACTTTCTTTCCCCTTTCCCAAGGATGCAGATGAAGCTTGGCTTTGATTGGCCAAGCGGTTTCAGGGGAGAAGATGTTTCATTATTATGGAAATATACATGTATATAGCCCGGGGCATTTTTCCCATTCAAATGCATTGGCGACCTCAGTTGACCTTGCTGTAAAATAGGTCAAGGTCATCCTAGGGTCATGATTTATATAAACTATGATGGGCCCGCGTCCCAGATGCTACATACCAAGTTTCGTGGAAATCGGCCCACTGGTTCTGGAGAAGAAGATTTTTAAAGGTTCTTGCTATTTATAGCCATGGCGGCCATCTTGGTCATGTAACCTGGACCATTTATATATACACTTTCGTTCCCCATTCCTAAGGATGCTCCACATGAAGTTTGGCTTTGATTGGCCAAGCGGTTTCAGAGGAGAAGATCTTTGAAATTGTGAACGATGGATGGACAACGGACGGACGGACGACGGACGGACGACAGAGCATGGGTATACTATAAGCTCACCTGTGAGCCTTCGGCTCAGGTGAGCTAAAAATATAACGCTTTCCATTTTCAACCCTTACTACCTGTGTGGCGCACAAAAGACTTTTTTTTTAATAATATATATATAAAAAAATTGTGAGAATTTACATTGAAAAACATGCATGTAAACCTACATGTACTACTGTCTATACACCATCTTCCAGAAACTGCATTTTGCAAAATCTTCCTTTACTGAAAGACCTCAAGAAAAATATTATCATACCACCATTTTGCATTCCAAGTCTTAAGAAGGTGCCAAAAAAATTGAAAATCGGTTAACAAACAAAAAATTTTATGCCAGAAAATAAATTTGAATATGGGTTTTCCATTGAAAAAAAGTCAGCAAGGGAAGTAACCATTTTCCCGGAAAAAATCTAAATTAGCAGTTTTTCATTTAAAATGTTCAAAAAAAAAAAAAAAAAAAAAAAAAAAAAAAAAACTAGAAATGCGTGTTTGTAAAACACTATGCCCCCAACTGTATGCTTGTCCCTAAACTGGCAGTTTGTATGATTCATTTATTTCATTCGAATGCAGTCAAATTTAATTTCCTGAAGAAGCTGTTCGGTTGCGTCTGTTTTGACCGCCATCCAGAAACAGAATGTAAGCTTTTTTGCAGGCGAGTTAGAAATGAAGTAAAACATTAAAAATGGAGAAATTTTGTCAAAATTTGACAGAGAGTCCTCAAAAGTTAATCAGGTGATCTTCTTCTCAGTCCCAACCAGCATACCAAATATGAAGGCTCTAGCTAGCTAGCTCAAATACGTTTTGAGATATCTTGCACACAAGATTTTCAAAATTTGTTTTCAAAGGGACATTATTCCAACAAGGGGCATAACACGTACATGAAGAGAATACAGGCCAACTATTTTTTCTTGAGGAATCTGTATATGAAATTTCAAAACCCTATCATTCACCGTTCAAAAGTTTCAAATTTCACCGACAAAGGGAAAAATCAATCAAAATTTCAAAATTCTGTATTTTGTAAAAAATCGACGGAAAGTTCTCAAAAGTTAATCAGGTCATCTACTTCTCAGCCCCAACAAGTGTACCAAATATGATGGCTCTAGCTTTAATACTTTTTGAGATATCTTGCACACAAGATTTTCAAATTTTGTTTTCAAAGGGACATAACTCAAAAAAGGGGCATAACTTGGCCATACAAAAAATACGGGTCAACTATTTTATCATGAGGAATGTGTATATGAAATTTCAAAACCCTAGCATTCACCGTTCAAAAGTTTCAAATTTCACCGAAAAAGGGAAAAATCAATCAAAATTTCAAAATTCCGTATTTTTGAAAAATTTGACAGAAAGTTCTCAAAAGTTAATCAGGTCATCTACTTCTCAGTCCCAACAAGTGTACCAAATATGAAGGCTCTAGCTTCAATACTTTTTGAGATATCTTGCACACAAAATTTTCAAATTTTGTTTTCAAAGGGACATAACTCAAAAAAGGGACATAACTTGGCCATACAAAAAAATACGGGTCAACTATTTTATCATGAGGAATGTGTATATGAAATTTCAAAACCCTAGCACTCACCGTTCAAAAGTTTCAAATTTCACCGAAAAGTGGAAAAATCAATCAAAATTTCAAAATTCCGTATTTTTGTAAAAAATTGACGGAAAGTTCTCAAAAGTTAATCAGGTCATCTACTCCTCAGTCCCAACAAGTGTACCAAATATGAAGGCTCTAGCTTCAATACTTTTTGAGATATCTTGCACAAAAGATTTTCAAATTTTGTTTTCAAAGGGACATAACTCAGAAAAGGGGCGTAACTCGGATATGAAAAAAATATGGGTCAACTATTTTTTCATGAGGAATGTGCATATGAAATTTCAAAACCCTAGCATTCACCATTCAAAAGTTAACACACAGACAGACAGACAAGCCGAAAGCAATATGCCCTTCCAACTCTTTCAAAGTTGGGGGCATAAAAATGTATTGTATGCATAGCTGAGAGCCCAACTCTTAAAATTATTCCACAGAGTTGCCTGATTTTCAATTTTTAGATGTTTGGATTACCTCCTTTGTACATGAAAAAGGCCTATTCAAAATAAATTTTGGCATAATTATTTTATTAGTGAACTCATTTTCAAAATTTCAGAAAAGCGAGATTTTGAAAAATGCAGTTTCTGAAAAATGGTGCACAGACAGTAATTGATGAGATAAAATAAAAAGTTTTATTTTTTTTTAAGTTGATCAATAAATGACAAAGTTATAATATTTTGAGCCTGTGCTTGAGAAAACCAACAATTTGGGCTTTCAACCAGGTCCGACACAAATCGGCCTGTACAATCTCAGAAGCTGACTAGAACCTTGAAATCTCGGATTTAAGAAGAAGAGGTATTGCACTATTTATGGAGTGAAAAAAAAAAAGGTGCTCATCAGTCGTGCAGTTATTGCACGGATGATCTGCAGCTTTATTGTCGCATATGCAGATTGTTGGTTTTCTTATACATCTGCTCATTAGCTCACCTGAGCCGAAGGCTCATAGGTGAGCTTATAGTATACCCATGCTCCGTCTGGCGTCCACCATTTTCAAAGATCTTCTTTGAAACCGCTTGGCCAATCAATGCCAAATTTTATATGAAGCATCTATAGGAAGGGGCAACCAAAGGGGAACCAATGTGTATATAAATCCAGGTCACATGACCAAGATGGCCGCCATGCCCATAATTATTTTGTTAGTGAACTCATTTTCAAAATTTCAGAAAAGCGAGATTTTGAAAAATGCAGTTTCTGAAAAATGGTGCACAGACAGTAATTGATGAAATAAGATGAAAAGTTTTTATATTACCCCTTCATATACTAGTAGATGCTTCCTATAAAATTTGACTTTTATTAGCTACGGGGTTTTGGAGGAAATGATGTTTGAACATTTATCTACATGTATATTGCCCCGGTGTGGGGGCAGACCAACCCCTGGGGTCCAAATTTTTTCAGAATCTTAAATTCTTCAGTCCAAATGCCCATTATCTGCAAGTTATGCCCTATCAATTTTCCCCATTCAAATGCATGGGCGACCTATGTTGACCTTGCCATAAAATGGGTCAAGGTCCTTACAGGGTCATGATTTATATACACATTGTACTAGTTTAGGCCCAGATGCTACATGCCAAGTTTCGTTGAAATCGGTCTGCTGGAGAGAAGACTTTTGAAGGGTTTTTACCAAATATGAGCATGGTGGCCATCTTGGTCATCTGACAGGTCTGGATTATTTACAAAAATTGGTTCCCACTTCCTATAGATGCTTCCTATCCTATCAAATTTGGCTTCAGAGAAGAAGATCTTTTATGGTTATATACATGTATATTGCCGCGGGTGTGCCCATCCTACAAGTTTTTCCCTTCAAATGACAATTTTACAATTTTTCCCATTCAAATGCATGGGCAACCTACCTTGCCATAAAATAGGACAGGGTCATCACAAGGTCATGATTTATAAAAACATTGTATTACTTAAGGCCCAGATGCTACATGCAAAGTTTCATTGAAATTGGTCCACCAGTTCTGGAGAAGATTTTTGAATTGTTTTATATAAGCTTGGCGACCATCTTGGTCATGTGACCTGGATTTTTTTATATACACATTGATTCTCCCTTCCAATTGATGCTTCGTGTATAATTTGACTTTGAAAATTTGGACGATGGACAGATGCCAGGTGACTGCCTATCCTATAAGCTCGCCTTTGAGCCTACGACTCAGGTGAGCTAAAAATTTGATTGTGTGATAGTTCCTGGTCATATCCTTTTCTGCTTTGCAATAAATGAATGTTCTGTCAGTCTGCAGAAAGAGTCCTTGGTTCTTAAGTTGCCAAGAAAGTGTGAAACAAACTGGCCCTGAATGTTTTCAGCACATATGTTGAGAAAAGACACTGTGTGTTTCTTTGATTGTCACTGTGCTGTAAAAATTGTGCAATATCACGAGAAAACTGGACTTTTTGCATATGTGAAGACAGCAGTACTCCACAGCTGATCAGAAATAGTACAATTCCTCTATTTTCAATCTGAAATATCAAGCTTCAATCAATGTTTTGTGACAACAGGACTGTGTAGGACCTGGTTGGAAATCCGCTAATAGAAAGGTTTTCTCTTAATGTTGCTCAATTTATCTTGCACACTGTCTCTGTGGTGTCTTCTGATAGTAGTGTTAAGATTGAAACCTCTCGGCATGCACCCTGTTAAAAGATAAAAGTAAGCAGCATATTTAAGAAATACATTACTTCTAATAATATCAACCATACATTATTTTACCCAATTCAGTCTGTACTAAGATGTTAAATCTTCAAGCTGAATAAAGTGGATGCATTATTCCTAAGAAAATGTGCCTTGTGCTTGAAATATGTAAAACCATCTGACATAACATGTCCTTAACACTTTTGTTGAGTGTAATTTACACCCAAACCCAACTTACCAGAGGACCAATAGTCCTGTAAAAGCTCACCTGATCTGGGCAGCTTTACTTGTTAAATTGTAGGGGAGCTAATGACCCCTGCCCTGGGGTGTGGCATGTAAGGAGCACAGATGGCAGTATTTATAAAGAGGATTGCTGAATAATGCTACATACTGACAAAATATAAAAGCTCTGGGACTATAAATGGTTTTTGAGAAGAAGATTTTTTGTATGCTTTTCTCATTGCTCTAACAGACACACACACACATGTACAAACGCTGGTTCAAGTACCATCCTATAAGCTCACAATGTGAGCCTTCAGCAGCTTGAGAGTCTTTACAGATGCATCCATTCCATGCATTTATGACATTAATGGATGCTAGCTCAAATGGCTTTAAAAGTAGATAATCTATCACAATAGTTGCACAAATTACCTGTTTCCTAGTTGACCTGTGTTTCCTCAATATTCCATGTTGGTAAACAATAATCATTGTGTATCATCAGTATCTTCTCCCAATGCAATAGTATCAGCTGTCTTACTACTGGTAGTTCAAGTACCACCAAGCATCATTCAACATCCCTTCAACTGGAAGATCTGATAATAAATATCAAAATACGGTGTATAAGTTTTTCTGGCTAAAAGACACAACCTGGAACCAGTAGGGTTCAAACCAAAGACTTCTTGATTCAGAGTTTGATGCCTTGGCCACTGTGCTTCCTCAGAGCTGCTATTCTGACAACTCTTAAAAGGGTACAAACTATTTAACCAGACAAGCAAGGTTTATATACTAGCATGTCAATTCCTTTTAGCTCATCTGAGTGTAAATACCTACAGTCAAATATTTGGTGGGATATCTACAATGCAATTGCAGAAAGCTGAACGATGTTGACTGACGGTTACAGTTACTTTAATTTTATCCCATTTAATGTGTGTTAGAATATAGATCAGCTCAAGTGAGTGAATTGAGTAAACATTCACTGTTTGTCGGGTCAGTTGTTATAATATAAATCACTGGCACTACACACTCCTGATTTGATCTTTACAACCAATCTCCAAACAGTGAATTATTACTCAACAATTCAGCTAGAGCTGATCTATGTCTTGAATAGAAAACACCCACTTACTAATATTTGTGAGCATGATGTTAGCACAATCTTTGTGTTTTGTGTTTAACCTCATTTTGTTAAAGGTTTCTAAATGAAGTCACTTACCTTATCATTTCTGAATTCAACAGCATAGGCATAGAGGAAGAATTTACTTTCTTATCTCTTCTAGTTTGTACCATTCTTCTAATACTGTCATAAATGTGGCCCCGTTGTGTTAGTTGGCATCCACTACCTGTAAGTTAAGGGAGTGTTAATATTCTATAAACCCATCAGAGATAATTTTTATTTGAAATTATGAGATCGAAGCACAAAGCAGAGTGTGCATTAGTCATGGCTACCAATGGACAGCTCTTTCATACAAGATTTACAATAAGAGCTGTCGCAGGAAAGCGTAGCTCGCCTGACTTGTGCTTTGCCACTAAATTTATCAAAATCTATGACCCATGACCCTGACCTCAAGGTCACTCAGGTGGGTCGTAAAAGCATAAAATTTCAGACCAATATCTACAAACATGCAAAGTATCAACTTGATCCATCAACATGTTCAAGAGATATAGACTTCTAACAACTTTAACGAAAAACTTCAACAAAACATTTCTAAATCTGTGACCTTGACCTCACGGTCACCCAGGGTGGGTCATGATGGTACTCCATTTAACTTCAGACCAATATCTTCAAACATGCAAAGTATCAACTTGATCCATCAACATGTTCAAGAGATATAGACTTCTTAAATCTTTAATGAAAAACTTTAACATAAAAATTTTCTAAGTCTGTGACCTTGACCTCAAGGTCACCCAGGTTGGACCACGATGGTACTGCATAAAACTTCAGACCAATATCTACCAACATGCAAAGTATCAACTTGATCCAGAGAATTAATGTCCCCCGCCTTGATTGTTTAGTTACACGAACATAATCTGAGAATAACATATATCCAAACCACATGCTCTTTCTTGTACACGCCCGAAAAAACAACTAAGTTCAAAATTGCGAAAAAGTGAAAAAATTAAATTGAGGATTATATCCAAACCAAGTATGCATATCTTCCGTAAAGTTTCAAAAGAATCGGAACTGGAAAATGTGTTTATGAAACACTATGCCCCCAACTGGTAAGTCACTTTCAAGATGTAAAAATGTCCAAAAAATGACTTAAGTTCAAATTGTAAAAAAAGTGACAAAAATTAATCTGAGGAGTATATCCCAACCACATGCATATCTTCAAAGCATGGTCACAATGTCTGCAAAGTTTCAAAAGTATCGGTATTAAATTGCAGGAGGAGTTGCGCACACAAGGTACCCTCTATCCATTCACTAAAATGCCCGAAAAAAATGACTAAGTTCAAATTGTGAAAAAAATGACAAAAAATAATCCAAGGATTACATCCAAACCACATGCATATCTTCAGACCATGCCCATAACAAATGTAAAGTTTTAAATGAATTGGCATGAAACTGTAGGATGAGTTGCGCACACAAGGTAACCACTGCCCATTCATTTTCATTGTGAAAATGCCTGAAAAATGGCTAAGTTCAAATTGCGAAAAAAGTTACAAAAATTAATCTGAGGACTATATCCAAACCACATGCATATCTTCAAAGCATGGTCACAACATCTGTAAAGTTTCAAGAGAATTGGAATAAAACTGTTGGAGGAGTTGCGCACACAAGGTACCCACTATCTATTCACTTTATCAAGAATTAAAAAGGGAAATAACTCTCACAGAATTGGCCCCTAGCCCCTTGAATTTACCTGAAAGAAAAAATATGGGTCCTCTTAATTTTCATATACAAACTACATACCAAATTTCAAGATCCTAGCTCTAACGGTTCCTGACCGAGTGCTAAGTGTAACTCACGCATCACAGACTGACTGCACACCACTGGACTGGACTGGACTGGACTGGACGGACAGACCCAAACCAATATGCCCCCTCAACTTCTTCGAAGTTGGGGGCATAATAAAACTCAATAAATGCAACCTATGCTAAGCTGTCCGGGAAGTGGAACGAGGTACCGAAGTGGAGCGGAGCTGATCTATGTGCAGAGATGAGAATTTGAAACAAAAAAAAAGGCGGCCCCCGTGGCTGAGCGGTTAAGAGTGCTGTTTCTTAATCACTCGATCATCTCACCGCTGTGTCTGGTGTGGGTTCGAGCCCGCTCTGGCC
Organism: Rugalucina vietnamica; assembly: GCA_964017185.1. Taxonomy (NCBI): domain Eukaryota; kingdom Metazoa; phylum Mollusca; class Bivalvia; order Lucinida; family Lucinidae; genus Rugalucina; species Rugalucina vietnamica. Next base: position 49,542,252 of record OZ024878.1, on the reverse strand, counting down.
ACATGCGAGACAAGCCTGCGGGTGGTTTTTCTCGGGGTTCTCCCGTTTTCGCCCCGCCTACTGATTGGCCTGTCTCATATGAGCAGAAACAATCTTGAAAGGGACGTAAAACTGAATTAAAAAAAAAAAAAAAAAAAAGAGAATAAGAAAAAGAAGGAAAAGAGAAAAATGGTTGCATTTATTGAAATGAATATTGTATGGTCTCCATTATTTCATTCAAATTCAGATAAAGAAAAATAAATTGTAGATATATAAAAAAAAATCAAAAAAAAAATCATATGTCCCATTTAGATCTGCATTCAGTGTGGGTGCATTTATTAGAATGAATATTGTATTACAAGCCTATGAAAAATCAATATCAGTTTCCACGCTACGTCAGCTGTGTTTCTTGAATGAACTGACCTAAATATTGGCCTCAGTGTGTATTAATAAACGGTCCATTACACATTATAGACTGGATTAATTTGACACAGATACCGATGAGTAAGTTGATTAAATCTTTTGTTTGCAACTTGTTCCCAATCAGTAATGACTCAAAGTTGATACATGTATCATAATTATTGACATGTTATTGGGAACCAATTAATTTTGACTGTGTCTGGTCAGATCAGAGACATGAGAGATGGCTTGATTATTTTTTGGCTACATGGCAGCGAGAAGTTGAAAATTTTGGACAGGAGAGGGAATTTGAAACAGAAAACTAGCACTAGCCAGTATCATTAATATGTAGAATTACCTGTTCCGCTGATTACAGTGTCATGAAAAGGCAAATTTATTTTGATTTGAATTCACAAAACAAATGCCAGTTGAGTCGCCCATCTTGCAAGTTCTTCTGTGATGACGTAACGAAAGCCGTACGTCACCGAACTTGATCACGTGCCAAGTTTGACGTCATCAACGAGTGGCTTTGACAGAAGAAGTTGAAGAAAAAAAAAACATGAAAAAAAAAAAAAAAAAGACTAAAAAGTGCTGGCGGTGCTGATGAAATGCCAAAATAACCAAATCCAAGTGGTTTGTATTAAATCCCCAGTAGTTCGTCACACTACTGTAGTTTTGAATGCAAAATCATTGGAATTTCTACTCTCTTTTAGTCTTTAATACAACATCTTTTGGAAACAAATTTTTACCATGTCAGTTTGGCCATTGGGGCAGTGTCTAATCACATTACCCTTACCAATATCTTAAACTGTTAAACAAATACTAGGTGGAGCAGACTGGCGCAGTGGTCATCAGTGCGACAATGCTGGATCCACCGTGCGACAATGCTGGAGCCACCGTGCGACAATGCTGGAGCCACCGGTTTAGCCCTTTTAAATAACAGGAAGAAAAAGCAGTTTCCATCCTCCGGGGTGTCATTCGTTGTGGCTTTGAGCAAGTCACATTTCCATAGCGCCTGAGCTAATGGTCAGAATTTGATTGACTCTGTGGCAGTCTGTGCATAGTAAAAAAATATGTAAGAAATTGTAAGCTTACCCAGGAAAAATGGTTTGTTTACTTGAGCAAGACACAGAGGCTTCCTTGACATTTTGTCGACTGTAACTTTTTGTCAAATGTAACATTCTGTCGAATTGACAGTTTATTGAAGATTCATCGAAAATTTTTCGTCGAATTGACATTTTGTGGAAAATGTCGAATTTTGGTAGAACTATACAAAAAGTCTATTGCATGTGAATTGTTAAACATTTGGTGTGACACTACGCAAGATATTGCTGACATTTTTGGCTCACCTGAGCCGAAGGCTCACAGGTGAGCTTATAGTATACCCATGCTCTGTCGTTCATCGTTGTCCACAATTTCAAAGATCTTCTTCTCTGAAACCGCTTGGCCGATCAAGTTGAAATTTTATGTGGAGCCTCCATGGGTAGGGGAATGAAAGTTTGTTCATGGGATCTTGGTCACGTGACCAAGATTGCCGCCATACCCATGTATCGTAAAAACCCTTCCAAAATCTTCTCCAGAACCGGTGGGCTGATTTCCACGAAACTTGATATGTAGCATCGGGGACTCAAGCCCATCAACCCCATCATAGTTTGCTAAAATGATGACCCTGGCATGACCTTGACCTTTTTTGTGGCAAGGTCAATTTTGGAAATATAGGCTTTTACATGAGAAAAGGCGAAAACAATGGATATTTTGGAAACTATTGCAGCCTGCCTGAGACTTGAAAATTGCTAGATGCAGACAACTAATGGAGTCAATGAAGGTATGTAATTAATTAAAGTCAAGGCCATTTCTTGTCCTTGACCCAAGATCGTTGAAATATCAAAATTAAGTCACAAACCACTTGACCGATGAAGTTGAAATTTTATGAGGAGCCTCCTTGGGTAGTGGAATTGAAATTTTTGTTCGCGATATCTTGGTCACATGACCAAGATGGCCGCCATGCCCATATATGGTAAAAATCTTCTTCTCCAGAACCGGTGTGCCGATTTCCACGAAACTTTATATGTAGCATTGAGGACTATAGCCGATCATACTTTGCTAAAATGATGACCCTGGAATGACCTTGACTTATTTTGCGGCAAGGTCAATTTTGGAAACATAGGCTTTTACATGGGAAAAGGTGAAAACAATGGATATTTTGGAAACTAGTTGCTAGATGGAGTCATTGAAGGTATTCAAGGTAAGTAATTAATAAAGGTCAAGGTCAGTTCTTGTCCTTGACCCAAGCTCACTGAAATGTCAAAATTAAGTCATACTTTCAAAGATCTTCTTCTCTGAAACCCCTTGTCTCATCAAGTTGATTTTTTTTTTAATTCAGTTTTACATCCCTTTCAAGATTATTTCAGCTCATATGAGACTGGCCAATCAGTAGGTGGGGCCAAAACGGGAGAACCCCGAGAAAAACCACCTGACACACCCGCAAGCAGAACTTGGCTTGTCTCACATGTGGCCAGAGCGGGGCTCGAACCCACACCAGACACAGCGGTGAGATGGTCGAGTGATTAAGAAACAGCGCTCTTAACCGCTCGGCCACAGTGGCCGCTATAAGTTGAAATTTTATGTGGAGCCTGCTTGTGTAGTGGCATTGAAATCTTGTTCACGATATCTTGGTCACATGACCAAGCTGGCCGTCATGTCCATATGGTAAAAACCCTTTAAAAATCTTCTCCAGAACCGGTAGGCCGCTTCACAGTCAGGAAACTTGGTATGTAACACAGGGGACTCCAGCCCATGGTAGTTTGCTAAAATGATTACCTTTGGATGACCTTGACCTATTTTACAACAAGGTCAATTTTGGAACATAGAAAAAGGCGAGAATAATGGATATTTTGGAAACTTTTGCAGCCTGAGACCTGAAACTTGGCAGATGCAGACAACTAATGAAGTCAATAAAGGTGTGTGAGTATTCAAGGTCAAGGTCATTTCATGATGACTAAATGCTCCGAGATCAGGCTTCAGGTGAGCTTTCAGGACCAATGGTCCTCTGGTGTGAAAAAGACTGCTCTGCTTTTTAGCTTACATGAGCTGAAGGCTCACAAGGTGAGCATGTAATAGTATAGTAGTCGAGCGCTCTATGCATCCACACTTTCAAACGTACATATCTTAAGGCCTCTGGGCCAATTGCCATCAAATTTTACCAGAAGCATCATTGGGGTGTTGGAAAGGTTGCATTAGGTTTTGGGCTAGGTCCGATAAGACCTCTGGTTACCATGGCAACAGATAGCTCCCATAGACTTACAATTGGAAAAACATAAAATAAATCTTCTCCGATACCGCAAGGCTCAGCGCTTTCATATTTTGTATGTAGCAATGTATAGTGGTCCTCTTTATAAATCCTGCCACTCGTGCCCCTGGGGATCATACAGGCCCCTCCCCAGGGGGCGTCATTATCTGCCATAGGCTTATAATGGGAAATACAAATAACACCAAAAAGTGCCCTAAAAGTAAAAATTCTCAACACAAGATAAATTGCATTAGCCATAATGCATGTTATATTTTCAAATATGTAGGCCCTACAGGCATAGGTATGGTGAAATTTTTGAAAGCCTGAAAAGAAAAGTGAAAATTTCTGTGTTTTCGCACCTACAATATGTCTCGGATAACAGAAATGCCATCTATATGTGCCCCACTTAAAATTCATTTTTTGACAAAAGTGAAACCCAAATGTCCACCCTGATTGTTTTTTAGCCGTAAAGAATAAAAAAGAAACAAAAAATCCAATAAAAGCTGTCGCAGGACAGCGTAGCTCGCCTGACTTGTGCTTTGTCACTAAATCTATTAAAATCTATGACCCATGGCCTTGACCTCAAAGTCTCTCAGGTGGGCTGTGATGGTACAGCATAAAACTTCAGACCAATACATGCATCTACAGGGATTTTTTTCGGGTGTCTCAGGGGCCGAAATAAGGCCCCATTCCCAATGAGATTTAGGGGACTTTTTTCCCAATTTGGAGAAAAAAATTCCCAATCACAGCTGAAAATAATTTACTATAGGTCAATTCATTGTGAAACTCAAGTTCTGCTGTTTGAAATGCTGTTTAAATTTGAGGTTATGCTATTATTAATGATTCTAAATGCATAAGCTTGATTAACTATGTCAACTTGGAAAATATTATCAACTTTGAATATTCTGAAAATTTCCCAAATTCGGGGTTTATGTCGCTAATTTTCCCAATCAGAAAGGCCCTAGGGCCCCTTCCCAAAATTGCCAAAAAAATCCCTGATCTACCAACATGCAAAGTATCAACTTGATCTATCTACATATTCAAGAGATATAGACTTATAAAAACTTCAACCCAAAACTTTTTTAACACAAAGTCCATGACCTTGACCTTAAGGTCACTCAGGTGAGTCAAGATGGTACAGCATAAGACTTAAGAATAATATCTAATATCAATAAGATCCGTCATATACACATCTAAAAACTTAAAGCAAAAGCTTTAACAAAAAGCTTTAACATAAAATTTCCAAGTCTGTGACCTTAATAAACCACCCTGCTTTTTCACTCACCAATACTATATTGTAGTCATCCTAGAAAATCACTACCAATCCGATCATACGATCTTGTCAATGGGCAATGATTGTCATGTCATGGTCATAGACTTTAATAGATTCAGTGGCAAAGCACAATTCTGTCCTACAACAGCTCTTATGTAACCACCTAATCAGCTACTGTTCTTACATTATATCTTTTCTGAAACACATTATTTACTCTTTCAAGGCATGTATGCTGCAAGTGCTCCCAACAAGATGGCCCTTCAGATTGCAGATCTTCTTCAACAACCCCCCAACAGGTTCCACTGTCTGATCTTTGCTCAGAAGGATCATGTAAGTATTTAGAAAACCTTTTTTTTTTTTTTTTTGCAATTGCCTACCGACCCACTCTTTTATCAGTTTATCTGCCTAACAAAATTTCTTCTTTGGCGTTTCAGACTGATTTTTTTTAGCTATTGTAGTCACCTCGGTTGTCTGCATTCTCGATCACTGTGACCTAATTTTTCAGTGATTGTGCCTTATAGAGATGTATGAGCCTCATGATTTGGGTTACCAGTCAAGTTGGTCTAACTTGGTCATGTCAAGTTGGTCTAACTTGGTCATAATAGTTGACAAAGCCAAATGCAGTCGAGCACATGTCATGCGACAGCTCCTATTTTGAATATTGCTTGATCAATGTCTTTCACTCTATGCGCACTTAATTTTACCTGTGTTTGGTTATGCTGAATGCAATCTGAATGTACACTCCCATTTTGACGTACCTACTCACTCTAAACCACCATGTAGGCAATCACAAACAAAGATTTTTTAAGTAGTAAAACAATTTTGAATTAGATCTAGCTACATAAAACTGAATAAAAAAAAAAACTATATTCTTGCATAGATATCTATGCACATAGCTGTTTGAAGCCGTTTTTGATTTGTCGAAAGCCGTGTTCAAACCGCAAAACCCGTGTTCAAATAATGAAATTCACGTGCCGTTTGAACATGGGTTTTGGCCGACGTCATTGGTCAAAAAGACGTGACGTCATATATTTCATAGAAACAAAATGGCCGACGTTGAAGAAGCTCCGCGGTTTTTGGTGCGTTTTTACGTTGTTAATGTTGTTTTCAAGCGATTTTAAGTGGATTAGAGTGAAAATGCAAGAATAGCGATCAACCATGGTTTGTTTCAGTGTTCAAACATTCGCTGGATCACTCGGAAGGTGTTTGAACACGCGGCCTGCGGCCTTGTGTTCAAACACCTTCCTCGTGATCCATCGAATGTTTGAACACTTAAAACCATGGTTGATCCCTATATTAGAAGTAACTCACACTCTCACAAACACAAGTTAAAATAAATTGATAATAAAAATAAGCACTGGGGGCATTCTTTCAATAGTTGAAGCTAAGCACTGGGGGCATTCTTTCAATAGTTGAAGCTACATAAAATTTTGTACTCTGTTTTTGCAGGTATGGATTATGGAGAGCAGAAATGAAGCCTGTGAAGTTTTCTACCTTGCAGATTGGTCATACTAAATTCCATCCAGACAAATTTTAAGTGATAGAAGGTAACTCATAATGCAAATAAGTAAGCGGTACTGTAGCTGAAAATAACACTAACAGTGTTAGAAATAAGACCTGGGAAGCAACTTGTCCAGGGGGCAACCTGCAATCAAGCTGTACTTGCCCCCCATGGTTTGAACTTGCCCCCATATAAACGTCATATAAATATTACTAAATGAAGATTATTTATCATGTTTATGCATGAATTCAAAGGTACAGTCCAATTGTCATTGCTTTGAATTTGTATTTTTGCTCATCTAAGAATGGTGAGATTAAACACTTCTTGGAAAATTTCAGGTTGTCCTGGGGGGCAACCTTTCAGTAAGATCAGGTTGCCCCCACCAAATTTTACCCGTGACGGGCAAGTGGGCAACTGCTTATTTCTAACCCTGCACTAAGGCTGTCTGATGCATACTATCACACTATATTCTTGTGTGTCAACATCTGACGAGGGGCCCACTTGGCTGTGTGGTTAATTATTTTATTATCAAGCTTTATTATATGATGTCGCTGTTTTCCAGTGGGATAAGGTCATGTTATAAAAACTGTTATGACCACACGAATAGAATAGAATTTATTAAAATGCACAGTTGTACCCATAGTCTGCGTTAAGGGCATATATAATATAACATACATCAAAGTCCATGTTCAACAATATACACAAAATCTACATGTGTATTTTAAACACTTTTGTGGGAAATACGTAACATCATTTATCATATGACGTCGCTGTTTTCCAGTGGATAACGTCATGTCTTAAAAATTATATGACCACACGTGTATTAACACTTTTGCGGGAATATGTAACGTCATTGACGACGTCCGTAACAACAATATAGATTTTCATTGAAAATATGTCCACTTCGAAGGCGATAAAATCCTATTTTAAAAGTCATATGATAAAACAAATTTTACACGAGTGGTCATTTCATATGAAATTTATTAAACTCGCCGAAGGCTCGTTTAATAAATTTCATATGAAATGACCACTCGTGTAAGATCCTCTATTAATGACATCCGTAACAACAATGTTAATATTCATTGGTTTTTCTACGGGGTTATCCCGTTTTCGTCCCACCTACTGATTGGTCTTGTGTATATATTAAGTGTTGAGTGATGCTACAAAATGACTTTACTAGCAGTGCAATGTTCAAAGACAAACCATAAAGCTTCTACCTGCATAATGTCCATACCTATTAGGAGCCATTTTTAGCTCACCTGAGCCGAAGGCTCACAAGGTGAGCTTATAGGATGGCCATGATCCGGCGTCCGTCCGTCGTCCACAATTTCAAAGATCTTCTTCTCTGAAACCGCTTGGCCGATCTAGTTGAAATTTTATGTGGAGTCTCCTTTGGTAGTGGCATTGTAATTTTGTTCGCGATATCTATATCTAGGTCACATGACCAAGATGGCCGCCACGCCAATATATGGTAAAAACACTTCAAAAATCTTCTTCTCCAGAACCGGTGGGCCGATTTCCACAAAACTTGGTATGTAGCATCGGGGACTTCAGCCCATCATAGTTTGATAAAATGATGACCCTTGGATGACCTTGACCTATTTTATGGCAAGGTCAAATTTGGAAACAGGCTTTTGCATGGGAAAAAGTGAAAACTATGGATTTTTTGAAAATTTTGCAGCCTGAGGCCTGAAAAGTGGTAGATGCAAACAACTAATGGAGCAGATGAAGGTCTGTGATTAATTTAGGTCAAGGTCATCTCTTGACCTTGGCCAGTCTGTCGTCCGTACACACTTTTCAAAGATCTTCTTCTCTGAAACTGCTTGGCCAATCAAAGTGAAATTTTATGTGGAGCATCCATGGATAGGGGAGACAAAAGTTTGAGGTCGAAATCCAGGTCACATGACCAAGATGGCCGCCACGCCCACATATGGTAAAACCCACTCAAAAATCTTCTTCTCCAGAACCGACAGGCTGATTTTCATGAAACTTGGTATGTAGCATTTGGGACTCCAGTCCATCATAGTTTGATCAAATGATGACCCTAGGATGACCTTTACCTATTTTACGGCAGTTTCAATTTTGGAAGCATAGGCTTTTACAGGGGAAAAGTGAAAACTATGGATGTTTTTTAAAACTGTTGCAGCCTGAGACCTGAAAAGTGGTAGATGCAAACAACTAATGGAGTAGATGAAGGTATGTGATTAATTTAGGTCAAGGTCATCTCTTGACCTTGGCCAGTCTGTCGTCCATACACACTTTTCAAAGATCTTCTTCTCTGAAACTGCTTGGCCAATCAAAGTGAAATTTTATGTGGAGCGTCCAAGGGAAGGGGGAACGAAAGTTTGATCGCGAAATTCAGGTCATATGACGAAGATGGCCGCCTTGCCCAACTATGGTAAAAACCACTCAAAAATCTTCTCCAGAAACGGCTGGCCGATTTACGCGAAACTTGATATGTAGCATTTGGGACTCCAGCCCATCATAATTTGTTGAAATGATGACCCTAGGATGACCTTGACCTATTTTACTGCAAGGTCAATTTTGGATACATAGGCTTTTACATGGGAAAAGGCGAAAACAATGGATATTTTGGAAACTGTTGCAGCCTGAGACCTGAAAGTTGCTAGATGCAGACAACTAATGGAGTCAATGAAGGTAAGTAATTAATGAAGGCCAAGATCATTTCTTGACCTTGACCCAAGGTCATTTAAATATCAAAATTAAAAATATGGTTTTCTCAGATATCACTGGGTTTGGAAACTATTGCAGCCTGAGACCTGAAACTTTGCAGATGCAGACAACTTATGAAGTCAATAAAGGTGTACGAGTATTCAAGGTCATTTCATGATGACTTAATACTCCAAGATCAGGCTTCAGGTGAGCGTTCTCAGGACCAATGGTCCTCTGGTTAACATGACAGAAAGCCATTCAAACAACAAGACCCACATTCAGATCAGGAAATACATGTACCAATTAAACATGGGTTTTGGCTAAATCACCGTCATTGTGACATGACCCAACTGTTTTCCGTAAAAGACAAAATGGTTGAACATGCTTTCAGTGAGCTTTTAGGTTGTTAATTTTTTTTTTTTTTTTTTTTTTTTTTTTTTTTTTTTTTTTTTTTTTTTCAATGAGATTTTGGATTAAATAGTTGTGAAAATGCATGAAATAGTGATTAAGCAAGCTTATTTCAATGCACTAGTACGTTTCTAGAAAGAATTCGAACCAATTTACTAGAGCCTTGGCCAACTTTTATGCATCAAAATGCATGTTTGATCCCTATATGCAAATTTGGTGTATTTTAGATTCTTGCTTTTTTGATAGGTTAAATGGAGACAAAGCACAGTTCTATACTAAGAGTAGACAGCTGAAACAGTGACACAGGACAGTCATCACATTCCGCAGGTATTTTTACCATAGTTTCATAATTCCAACTTTACTAATTTCCTTCATTCTGATTGGTTGTTTGGAAGATTTATACTTCGATGAAAGCAATGTGTAAGAATACTCGGTTTTAACTTTAAAAATGTCACGACGTTACATGATTACGTGACGTTTCTCCTTAAAAACGTCACGACGTTACATGATTACGTGACGTTTCTTTGAAGAAATGTTGACTTCACCACTTCTAAATGTTATAAAAACAATGGATGAACACATCGAAATGAATATTTGGAATTTTGATTAAAATGGACACTTTTTCTTTTAACATAACATCGTACGGTAAGTGTTTTAATCTTCTTGTTGTGTGTTGAAATTTGACTTTAAAATTTCTTAATGTTCCGAGCCCCAGTTCAAAATCGACATGTCTTTCTATTGGTCCAGACTGCGATATTTTTTCCCAATAGAACAATTTTGAATGAAGGGGAGATGTTTTAAAGCTTCCAACTTTACAGCATGTCTATAGCAAGCCAGTTATAGCTTCTATTAATTGCAAGAAGCGAGTTCTATGCTTTGGAAATTTTCAAGATGACTTATGAAAATCAGTTTTGCTCTATTTTCCTTCAGCTGGCTATAAAAATTTAAATCAATGTCTACAGACAAATGCAATGTAATGAGACAAAGTTGGAATTATGAGGCATTAATTTTATTTTTGTTGATTTTATCGATGTGTAAACTCGGGCGAATCACTCACAAACTAAATAAAGCCCGAAGGGCTTTATGAAAAATGTTGTGAGTGATTCTCCTGAGTTTACACATCGATAAAATCAACAATAATAATAATACATTCCTACACATTATACATTCCTTGCAATAAAAGTTGGTTAAAAAGTGAATTTTGTAAATTAACCCTCTTCATTCATCACAAGTCAAGTACTATAAATTCACACAAAGTTAGTACAGATCGACATTTTCATGTTCAGTTTCCCATTTTATTGGTGGATATGTGGCAATAATTGACAGTTAAAAATACATGTCAACTTATCAAAAAGAAATTCTATCTGCTGATAAACTGCAACTTATGAGTCACTACAACTTAGGTTTTCTTTGAAGGTTAATTTGTAACCCAACTTCATTAAATCTATGTTCTATAATACCATTTTAAAATATGTTTATTCCAGCTAGATGGAGACTCAGAAAATCATGTGATTATACTACAAGTGGACTCAACTTTTCCCAAGATAAAACCCTCACTGACATTTCTACTGAAAAACCAGGTCATCATGGTCAGAGAATATGCCAGCAATGAATACAAAATGAAGAAATAAAACTGTTAAAAGCTGGGGTTGATGCTTCTGATTGAGAAAAAAATCTAGAATGACTTTGAACTAAGTTTAGATACAGCCACAATGTGGTATTTGTATGAGAGGAACTGTTGCAAGGATGAAGCAAGGCCAAATAACTTAATCTTTTATGCCAACCTAATCCATTAGGCTCACAAGGCGAGATTGTAGTATACCAATGCTCTGGTGTCTGCCCATCCACCATATTTAGCTAAGCTGAGCCAAAGGCTCACAGGCCCATGCTCTGGCTTCCGTCCATCATCCGTCAACAATTTCACAGATCTTCTCTACAACTGCTTGGCCAATCAAAGCCAAACTTCATGTGGAGTATTCTTAGGAAGGGGGAACAAAAGTTTGTATAAATGGTCTAGGTCACATGACCAAGATGGCCACCATGGCTATAAATAGCAAAACCTTTTATAAATCATCTCCAGAACCAGAAGGCCTATGATTTTGAAACTTGACATGAAGCATCAGGCAATGGAGCTCTACAAAGATTGTATAAATCATGACCCTGGGATGACCTTGACCTGTTTTACGGCAAGGTCAACTTGGGCCGCCAATGCATTTGAATGGGGAAAATCAGAAAAATGTGATCAGATGGGGGGAAAACTTGCTGGGAATATGCAAATGGACTGAAACTTTATGTTCATGAAAAAATTTTGTCCCCAGGGGGTTGTCTGCCCCTGTCCCAGCGCTATAAATACATATTTATGACCATAATATTCAGACATCTTTTCTGAAACCGCTTGGCCAATCAAAGCCAAACTTTTTGTGGAGCATCGGTAGGAAGGGGTATTGAAAGTTTGTATAAATGGTCAAGGTCACATGACAAAGATGGCAGCCCTGGCTATAATTAGCAAAAACCTTTAAAAATCTTCGCCTATGATTTTGAAACTTGGCATGAAGCATCAGGCAATGCATCAGGCAATGGAGCTCTAAAAATGTGTATAAATCATGGCCCAGTGATGATCTAGACCACCTATTTTTTGGCAAGGTCAACATAGGTCGCCCATGCATTTGAATGGGGAACATTGTTAAAATGTGATTTGAAGGGCAAAACTTGCAGGAAATGGGCAAATGGACAGAATATTTGTTTTTGAAAAACAATTGTCCCCAGGTGATCGTCTTCCCTTTCCCTGGGGCTATATACATGTATGTGACCATAATATTCACACTTCTTATTCTCTGAAACCGCTTGGCCAATCAAAGCCAAACTTCATGTGGAGCATTGTTAGGAAGGAGAAATGAAAGTTTATATAAATATAAAAGGTCAAGGTCACATGACCAAGATGGCAGCCTTGGCTATAAATAGCAAAAACATTTAAAAATCTTCTCCAGAACCAGAAGGCGTATGATTTTTAAAATTGGCATGAAGCATTAGGCAATGGAGCTCTACAAAATTTATATAAATCATGACCCTGGGATAACCTTGACCTGTTTTACAGCAAGCTCAACATAGGTCACCTACGTATTTGAATGGGGAAAATTGTTAAAACGGGATTTGAAGGGCAAAACTTGCAGGAAATGGGTAAATGAACTGATTTAAGATTCTGAAAAGAATTTTGACCCCATGGGTGGGTCTGCAGGCTCCTGCCCCAGGACATTATGTATACATGTATATAACCATAATATTCAAATATCTTCTTCTCTTAAAACCACTTGGCCAATCAAAGTCAAATTTTATAGGAAGCATCTGCATGAAGGGGAAACCAATGTGATTATTAATAAACCAGGTCACATGACCAAGATGGCCACCATGCCCATATATGGTAACAACCCTTCAAGCACTTTCACAGGAAATGCTGAACCTATTGCAATAGAAATTGATATGTAGCAATTAAGACTATAGTCCTACAATGTGTTTATAAATCATGACCCTTTGATGACCTTCACAGATTTTACGGCAAGGTCAACATAGGTCACACATGCAGAAAACTGTTAGAAAGGCACTGATGGGAAAAACTTCCAGGAAATTGGCAAGTTGACAGAATATGTATGAATTTGAAAATGAAATTAACCCCAGGAGGTATTCTGACCATGTCTTGGGGCTGTATACATGAATATGACCTTTATAGTCAAACAAATTAATTGGTATATATCTCAGATCTCAGGTGAGCGTTTACAGGACCATTGGTCCTCTGGTTAGCTCATGTGAGCCGTACACAAGTTAATCTTATAGTTACCCATGTTCCATCGTCCGTCGTAGTTGTCATTGTGGTAAACAATGTTTGAACGTCTTCTCTGAAACCGAAGGGCCAATCAAAGCCAAACTTAATGTGGATCATTGTTAGGAAGGGGGAATGAAAGTTTGTAAATGGTCAAGGTCACATGACCAAGATGGCCCCCATGACTATAAATAGCAAAAATCTTTAAAAATCTCCTTCAGAACCAGAAGGCCTATGATTTTGAAACTTGGCATGAAGCATCCAGGAATGGAGCTGTACAAAGTTTGTATAAATCATGACCCTGTGATGACGACTGATTTTACTGCAAGGTCAACATAGGTCGCCCATGCATTTGAATTAGGAAAATTGTTAAAATGTCATTTAAAGGGTAAAACTTGATGGGAATGGGCAAATGGACTGCAGATTTATGATTCTCAAAAAATTTGGTTCCCAGGGGCTGGTCTGCCCCCAGCCCGGGACACTATTTATAAATGTTTATGACGTTCAAAGATAGTCTTCTCTGAAACTGCTTGGCCGATGAAAGCCAAGTTTTACATGATGCATCTATATGAAGGGGGAACCAATGTGTACATAAATAATCCAGGTCACATTACCAAGATGGCCACCATGCCCATATATGGTAAAAACCCTTCAGAAATCTCTTCTCTGGAACTGGTGGACTGATTTCAACAAAACTTGGCATGTAGCATCAGGGACTAGTGTGCTACAAAGAAAATATAAATTATGACCCTGTGATGACCTTGACCTATTTTACAGCAAGGTCAGCTTAGGTTGTGTATGCAGTAACCTCTTAAAATGTCATTGAAGGGGAAAACTTCGAGGAAATGGGTCAATGGACAGAATATGTATGAATATGAAAATAAAACTGACCCCAGGGGTTCATCTGTCCCTGCCCTGGGGCTGTATACATGTATATGACCATAATAGTCAAACAAGTTTATTGGTATATATCCCAGATCTCAGGTGAGCGTTTACAGGACCATTGGTCCTCTGGTTTGATTTTGAAATACACAAGTCTATTAAGCCATGTGTTGCATAGGTAGTTAGGGGTGAAAATTGAAATAATTGAGCCACACAGATGGTGAAAATGAAAACTGTTATAACTTTGTCATTTATTGCTCCATTTGAAAAATGTAAAAAAAACAAACAACTTTTCATCTTATCTCATCTATTGAAAGATGTTTGTGCATCATGCTTCAATCTAACAATTTTTGAATTTCGATTTAATAGAGTCTTCGAAGCCATGCACCACACAGGTACCGACGAGTGACAATGGAATTAATGATCAATAATTTTTTTCAAAATTTAAAAAAAAAAAAAAAATCATCTCATCTCATCTCATCAATTGTTTCACTGTTAATACTGGCATTTTTTTTTTTTAGCTCACCTGAGCCGAAGGCTCATAGGTGAGCTTATAGTATACCCATGCTCCGTCGTCCGTCCGTCGTCCGTAGTCGTTCACAATTTCAAAGATCTTCTTCTCTGAAACCGCAGGGCCGATTGTTCTCATATTACACATACTCCATCTACAGGTAGGGGGAAAGAATAATTGTGTTTTTTGTTTTGATCGGATAAGGACTCTGGTTGCTATGGCAACTTATGCTTCCCATAGACTTAAAATGGAAAAAAGTGAAAATTGCCAGTTTTTGCTGTCTTGTTGGAGATATTTGAATTTTGTTTTTGTAGAAATGTTTATTGAGTAGTCCTCTACGATTCATGTGACTTTTGTCCTAATCCTTCATTTTGATAGGTTGCAGGGGCCCCATATAGGGTAAAATTTCGAAAAACATTCAAAAATCTTCTTCTCAGAAACTGTCAAGGGGATGAAGCCTATACTTTGTATACATGTTCCTGGCAGTGGCCTCTACATAATTTGTGTTTTTTATTCCAGGCGGATAAGAACTCTGGTTGCTATGGCAACTTAAAGTTTCCATAGACTTATAATGGGAAAAGTGGAAATCGGCTATTTTTCCGCTAAAATTGCATATATTTGAATTTTGTTTTTGCAGAAATGTTTATTGAGTAGTGTTTGACGTTTCTTGCGAGTTTTGTCCTAATCCTTTATTTTGATTGGTTGCTGGGGCCCCATAAAGGGCAAAATTTTGAAAAAAAAAACATTCAAAAATCTTCTCAGAAACTGTCAAGTGGATGAATCCTGTACTTTGTATACATGTTCCTGACAGTAGCCTCTACATAATTTGTGTTTTTTATTCCAGTCGAATAAGAACTCTGGTTGCTATGGTAACTTTAAGTTTCTATAGACTTATAATGGGAAAAGTGGAAATTAGCTATTTTTTGAAAACTATTGCAGCCTGAGATCTGAAAAGTGGTAGATGCAAACAACTAATGGATTAGATGAAGGTATATGATTAATTTAGGTCAAGGTCATCTCTTGACCTTGGCCGGTCTGTCGTCCATACACACTTTTCAAAGATTTCTTTCTCTGAAACCACTTGGCCAATCAAAGCCAAATTTTATATGAAGCATCTATAGGAAGGGGGAACCAATGTGTATATAAATAATCCAGGTCACATGACCAAGATGGCCGCCATGCCCATATATGGTAGAAACTCTTAAAATATCTTCTTCTCCAGAACCGGTGAACCGATTTCAACGAAACTTTGCATGAAGTATGGATGACTCAAGTACAACGATGTATATATAAAACATGACCCTGTGGTGACCTTGACCTATTTTATGGCAAGGTCAACATAGGTCGTCAATGCATTTGAATGGGGAAAAATTTTAAAATGTCATTTTAAGTGAAAGTCTTGCAGGAAATGGGCAGTAGGACTGAAATTTATTGATTCTGAAAAACAAATGGACCCCAGGGGCTCATCTGCTTTTAAAATGTTATTTGAAGAGGAAAATCAGCAGGAAATTGCCAAATGGACAGAATATTGATTATTCTGAAAAAAGAAAATGGCCCAAGGGCTTCATCTGCCCCTGCACTGGGGTTAAATACCATAACATTATAATATTCAAATATGTTTATTGGTATATGAAGCAGATCTCAGGTGAGTGTTTACAGGACCATTGGTCCTCTGGTTTTTTATTTACATTGGAAATGTTTTAGTCATTCAAGCCATGATATTTATTGATCAATTTCAAAAAATTTAAAAACTTTTCATCCTCCTATCTCATCAACTGGTAGGTTTACATGCACATTTCAATGTAAATTCTCACAATTTGTCATTGTCATTTATTGATCATTTAAAAAAAAAAAAAAAAAAACTTTTGGTCTTTGCTCCTCAACTGGCAGGTGTATGTGCATGTTTCAATGTAAATTCTCACAATTTTTGAATTTCAAAAAATTTGTGCCATACAGATAGTCAGGGTCGAAAATGGAAAGTTTTATAACTTTGTCATTTTATTTATCAATTTCAAAAACCTAAAAACTTTTCATCTTATCTCATCAATTGGCAAGAATACATGCATTTTTCAATGTAAATTCTCATATTTTTTGAATTTCAAAAAAAATGAGTTAGGGTCGAAAATGGAAAGTGTTATAACTTTGTCATTTATTTATCAATTTCAAAAAAAAAATAACAAACTTTCATCTTATCTCATCAATTGGCAAGTATATATGCATTTTTCAATGTAAATTCTCATATTTTTTGAATTTCAAAAAAACAGTCCTTTAACCTGTGTGCCACACAGGTAGTAAGGGGTGAAAATGGAAAATGTTATAACTTTGTCATTTATTGATCAATTTCAAAAAATTAAAAACTTTTCATCATATCTCATCAGTTGAAAAGTGTATATGCATGTTTCAATGTAAATTCTCACCATTTTTGAATTTAAAAAAAAAATGAGTCTCTTAACCTGTGTGCCACACAGGTAGTTAGGGGTAAAAATGGAAAATGTTATAACTTTATCATTTATTGATCAATTTCAAAAAATTAAAAACTTTTCATCTTATCTCATCAATTGGCAGGTATATATGCATGTTTCAATGTAAATTCTCACAATTTTTGAATTTCAAAAAATTTGATTCTCTTAACCTGTGTGCCATACAGGTAGTAAGGGGTGAAAATGGAAAATGTTATTAGCTCACCTGAGCCGAAGGCTCACAGGTGAGCTTATAGAATAGGCAGGCATCCGTCGTCCGTCGTCGTCGTCCGTCGTCGTCGTCCGTCGTCGTCCGTCCACAATTTCAAAGAAGAATATTTCTGAAGCTAGCAGGCCGATCTTGATCAAATTTAATGTGAACCATAATTGGGTTGGGGGATTGATGGCATTAGGTTTTGGAGCAGATTGTATCAAAATTGTGGTTTCCATGGCAACAGATAGGTCCCATAGACTTACAATGGGAAAAACTAAAAAAATCTTCTTCTCTGAAACCACTAGGCCCACAGCTTTGATATTTTGTACTTGGCAATGGCTAATAGTCCTCTACATAAATTGTGCCAATCATGCCCCTGGGGTCAAATTTGGCCACGCCCCGGGGGTCGATAGACTCCATAGACTTACAATAGGAAAAAAAACTAAAAAAATCTTCTTCTCTGAAACCACTAGGCCAACAGCTTTGATAGTTGGTATGTAGCAATGGCTAATGGTCCTCTACATAAATTGTGCCATTCATGCCCCTGGGGTCAAATTTGGCCACGCCCCGGGGGTTGATAGTCTCCATAAACTTACTATGGGAAAAAAATTCAAAAATCTTCTTCTCTGAAACCACAGGGCCCACAGCTTTGATATTTTGTATGTGGCAATGGCTAATGGTCCTCTACATAAATTGTGCCAATCATGTCCCCGGGGTCAAATTTGGCCACGCCCCGGGGGTCAATAGTCTCCATAGACCTACAATAGGAAAAACTAAAAAAATCTTCTTCTCTGAAACCACTAGGCCCACAGCTTTGATATTTGGTATGTAGCAATGGCTAATGGTCCTCTACATAAATTGTGCCATTCATGCCCCTGGGGTCAAATTTGGCCAGGTCCCGGAGGTTGATAGTCTCAATAGACTTGCTATGGGAAAAAAATTCAAAAATCTTCTTCTCTGAAACCACAGGGCACACAGCTTTGATATTTTGTATGTGGCAATGGCTAATGGTCCTCTACATAAATTGTGCCAGCCATTCCCCTGGGGTCAAATTTGGCCACGCCCCGGGGGTAGATAGTCTCCATAGACTTACAATGGGAAAAACTAAAAAAAATTTCTTCTCTGAAACCAAAAGGCCTAGAGCTTCTATATTTTGTATGTTGCAATGTTTGGTAGTCCTCATTATAAATTGTGCCAGTCATGCCCCTGGGTCAAATTTGGCCATGCCCCGGGGGTCAATAGTGTCCATGCATAGACTTTCATTGGTGGATTCTCAATTAATTTAAATATCATGAGCTTACAATGTGATAATCTCTCAGGTGAGCTACAGGACCAATGGTCCTCTAGTAACTTTGTCATTTATTGATCAATTTCAAAAACCTAAAAACTTTTATCTTACCTCATCAATTGGCAAGAATACATGCATTTTTCAATGTAAATTCTCATATTTTTTGAATTTCAAAAAAAAAAATGTGTCCTTTAACCTGTGTGCCACACAGGTAGTAAGGGGTGAAAATGGAAAGTGTTATAACTTTGTCATTTATTGATCAATTTCAAAAATTTAAAAACTTTTCATCTTATCTCATCAATTGGCAGGTATATATGCATTTTCCACTGTAAATTCACACATTTTTTGAATTAAAAAAAAAATTGAGTCCTTTAACCTGTGTGCCACACAGGTAGTTAGGGGTGAAAATGGAAAGTGTTATAACTTTGTCATTTATTGATCAATTTCAAAAAAATAAAAACTTTTCATCTTATCTCATCAGTTGAAAAGTGTATATATATGCATGTTTCAATGTAAATTCTCACAATTTTTGAATTTCAAAAAATTTGAGTCTCTCAACCTGTAGGTTGTTAGGGGTAAAAATGGAAAATGAAAATGTTATAACTTTGTCATTTATTGATCAATTTCAAAAAATTAAAAACTTTTCATCTTATCTCATCAATTGGCAGGTATATATGCATGTTTCAATGTAAATTCTCACAATTTTTGAATTTCAAAAAATTTGAGTTTCTTAACCTGTGTGCCACACAGGTAGTTAGGGGTGAAAGTGGAAAGTGTTATAACTTTGTCATTTATAATGTGGGTTATTTGATGTTCAATCAATGTAGTATTTTTGTTGAAAAGTCAATAAACAACACTGACAGTTTGTTTCATTCTTATCTTTTATTGTCTATCATTTCCAAGAAGACTACAGGGTCTCAGATGAGTAAGGTATGTACATTGAAACTCCACAGACATGTATTAAGACATATATAAACAAGGGTTAAAACATCAGTTTTGCCTTTGTATTTTGTTATACACATTGCATACACATACAAACCTAATATACACACTAAGAGAAAACTTTGCAACTGCTTGACATGGGTTAAGCTGCAAATACCTGTGCCTGGCACAGGGTTAGCAGCTAATCTCGTGCCTGGCACGGGGTTAGCAGCTAACCCCGTGCCTGGCACGAGGTTAGCAGCTAACCCTGTGTCTGACATGGGGTTAGCAGCTAACCTCGTGCCTGGCACAGGGTTAGCAGCTAACCCCGTGCCTGGCACGAGGTTAGCAGCTAACCCTGTGTCTGACATGGGGTTAGCAGCTAACCTCGTGCCTGGCACAGGGTTAGCAGCTAACCCCGTGCCTGGCACGAGGTTAGCAGCTAACCCTGTGTCTGGTTCTGAGTATTGTAGCTAACCCTTCATATAGCATTAGCATACAGTTTTTAGGGTCTGTTATCATGAAATTGCACGCATTACCTTAGTTTTTTTCTATTTTTTGTCCACCTTCAATCAAGGTTTGATGTGTTACCCATATAAAATTTTCAAGACTAGGTTTTGCCACATTCTATATCTGAAAATACATTCTAGTTTAAATTAATAAGCTGTTTATATCCATCCGGCTGAACAGTACTTCTGTTTTTAATACAAATTGGCCATACAGCCTCTTTATAAATTCTAAATTTCAAAGTTCTATAGCTATATGTTAAGCATCTGTGCAGCCTGGTTGTGTCAGACCTGTTATGAAATTCTACAGCCAAGTTTTTTCAAGATGCCGACCATGTAAAAGTTGAAAATCAATTAGCTTTTTCATTAATAAAGAAGTTAATCATTTTCAACCCAGTGGGAAAACTGTTTCATTCATTCTCACCACAGTCATCAATGGCAGGTCACATGGTCTAGTCACATGACCAAACAAGCAGGTCATGTGACTCCAATAAGGCCTGTAGATTTCATTGACTGACTCAGTATCGCAATAGCTGTCAAACAGATCACACTGTCAATAGTAAATTGGTGTTTTCAGCATTTCAGCATAAAAACGGACAAAATACTATTTTACAGTAACAATAATTGCATGATCTGGATTTAATGTTTACAAAAAAAAAATAATAATAATTTGATAAAATAGCAGATAAATATTTCAGAAAAAAAAGTGCAGTGAATAAAATTGTAGTGAAGGAAAGAGGATTTAATATTAATTAAATAGTTTCCAGAGTTTGGAATAAATAACTTTTCATTGGAGCATAATAGAGAAGAAATGAAGAATATTGATGAATATCAAGCTATCAAGTAGAAAAGGAGATTTCCACTCGACAAGCAAAAATGGCAGTGAAATTTTACAGAATGTTTTATAAATTGATCATCACATATTTGGCTGTTGGTGTTTTCACACTTTCTTGTTCACGTGTTGTACAAGCCAAATCTGAGACAGAGAAATCAAATAGAAACTGTGTTATACATTTTGCTACTAAAGTAGACAGTTGTTTAAATCCATTTCTTGCCACGTTAAAGCGACAACGGGTACGACAAAAGTCGAAAACATCTAGATTAGTTCAGACATTTTCACAAAAAACATTATGCTTGTAAGTATTTCTACTAATTTTTTTTTTTCTATTTTCTATCCTAATTTTGTTGTTCTCTCTAATCCTTGATAAGTTTGAGGTTCGAACCCCATAGTAAGGTAAACCTCACATTCCAAATGATCCCGCCCCCAAAACAAAACTGTTCTGCAGTGGCGGTACCAACTGATTCTATTTAATATTTTTAAGCAAAATTTGAACATAAATTTACTTTTTTTTTATCGATTGTTTTTGAAACAGCCAGCCAGCCATCTAGCAGGTCCTATCAACAATATTTTAGTCATTCTGAAAAATGAGATTTTTGTAAAAAGAAAAAAATCTCACTCAATCTTTGCATAAGCCTTTCCTGCCTGGTATCTATGTTGCATTTTTAAATCTAATTGCATCAATTCCTGGTCCCGCTATTCTTACTTTCAAAACCCATCATTTAATACAGAAGCGGAGAATTTTTTTTTAAAACTTGACCTAGACTGCACCCTGTCACAAGGAATGCTATAAATAATTTAAATACTGGTTTGACGAATTAATTGCGGGCATTATGGCGTGAAGGAGCTGATAACTTTCACAAAGCCAAACCCTTGACCGAAGATGCACCCTACTCATTTACCATAAATAGACAATTTCATTTTGAGCCTGTGCGTGAGAAAACCAACAATTCGGGTTCCGACCAGGCCTGTCACAAACCGGGCTGTACAGTCACATAAGATGGTTTTGGATTTAGAAAGTAGAGGAATTGTACTATCTGTGTAGCGAAAACAAAGGCGCTGATCAGCTTCGCAGTTACTGCGAAGCTGATCAGCGCCTTTGTTTTTGCCTATGCAGACTGTTGGTTTTCCCATGCGGTGGCTCATTTTCTTTTCGCAGTCGGAATCTGAGGCAATCAGCTGTCAAACTATCATTACAATAATTTAATAACTGCAGCTGGGCATATCTAATGTGAAATTTAACGATGCTGATGATAATTGTTCAAGCCCCTGGCCACCCGCTAGTTAATGATGACAATGTTCTTGGAAACGTTCTACAAGAGTCTGAGTGAAACAAAGTTCAAAGGAAGGGACAAATACTTTTCACTTGCCATCAAAGACCGGAAATATAGAAGATTGAACGTTTGCATTATTTATTATCAAGTTTCTAACCGGTACTATTATCTACCATCCTTTTTCCGTAAAGGAATAGATCTTTTAATGGGCTGAATACCATACCTTAAAACAAAACAAAAGTAGGACATTATAAAAACATAACAAGCTGACAATTTTTGTAAAAAGGAACAGGTTTCAAGCATGCTTCTGGCTTAAACATGGGCCCTTTTTCGTCTTGCTAATTCAGCTTTGAAAATTATTCTTTTAAAAATTATTCTGAGCAAAATTCAAAAGCTGTAAAATCAAAGCTAGGCAGGCAAAACATGAAAATTATTTGCATCTTTAACAAATCATATGCATGTTTAAGACGATTATCTTTGTTCTTTATTCTATCACTGCTGACAATGGACGCCTGCTGATTTCACATCTTCCAAGCACCGAATCCTACTCATAACATGAGCCGCGAAACAAGAAAACCGTCCTTGTTTCATTTGGGAAGAAAGTGCTTAAAAAATAGTTTTGATATTTTTTAATTTTCTTTTTGCTGCTTACAGTCAAAGTCTATAAAACACTGATCAGGCTGCTCTAACTGTCCAAAAGCACAGGCTGATCAGCAAAATTTCTTGCATAAACACTGATGTTTTCTCGTGTAGTTGCCCATTTCATATCAAACGTTAAATATGAATTGTATGAATTTGATGAGGGATGATTATAACGTTTGTGGTGTCCAGATGCATGTTTTCTGCATACCATATGCTGCGGAGCGTGTGCGTCTTAGGCAACTCCCCGTAACTCACACCCCTTCAAAACACAGCCCATCAATCTTCATACAAAAGACCTTTGATCAGAGTACAAATCTAAATGGAATACTACAGTTACTTTAATGAGTATTAAACTATCAGTATCGCATGTGCAGCTTTGATGCACCCGGTTGATGACTATGGAAATTAATTCCAATTTCATTTACTATTCGCAATAATCTGGACAATGACCAAAGTATGACAATGGTCAATGTCAACGGGAAACTGATTTACTCTGGCCATAAGGGAGATTGCATATAAAACTAGATGGAAAATTTTACTATAATTCTGTGATAAACTGCAAGCCATTAATGTAGAACCATTTAGAACAGGTGATCGTATCTCGGCTCTTCTGCTGAAACAATGTTAGCGCTGCGGACATAAATCGCCATTTGCGACAATGTAGATTGCAAGATACACCTGCATGCATAATGATGCTACAAATTTGTTCGAAAATCTGCGCTATAATGTCCGTTCTGTCCATTATATCTTATTGAATATGGAAACTGCTCATCAGAATGCAATGAAAAACAAATTTTATGATTTTCTAGCCCTAGTCACAAATGAGCCGCGTCGTGAGAAAACGGGATTATTGCATATGCGAAAACAAAGGCGCAGATCAGCTTCGCAGTAACTGCGAAGCTGATCAGCGCCTTTGTTTTCGCTACACGGATAGTACAATTTCTCTTCTTCTCAAATCCGAAATTTCAATCTTCTAGCCTGCTTCTGTAGCTGTACAGCCCGGTTTGTGTCAGACCTGGTCGGAAACCCCGAAGACCGGTTTTCTCGCGTCGCGGCTCAAATATCAAAATTACATAAATTAGCCAAGGCTTTTTTTTCCCATTAAAAATACAAAATTTCAAGAGTTAACAAACAACATAACCTTATTTTATGTCATGAACTTTTTTCATCCTGTGCAATGTATGAAATTTCACCCATTTAGAAAGTTCATAGGGGTACATAGTATATGATCTCTTGACTGAATTGCACTAAAAATGATATTTTACTGTGATGCTTCACCAGTTGCACGCATGACCCAATGAGCAATGTCATGAGAAAAACTACTTTTTGTGTGAGAGAGGCCATCTTTTTTTTGCCCTATTTAATCAACTCCAGCCAGAGACATACAGTTTCAGAGTTTCAGCCAACCCTTGTAAACTTCAAATGATGCCCAATATCAAAACTCAGATTTAACCCTATTTCATCAGAAGTCTCGGTTTCCGCTATGCTACAATCTACCATGACAGCTGGATAGATCTTAGCTTCAAGCAGCTCATGTGAATAGCTAATGTGAGACACCTTGGCCGAATCAAGGCTTTGCTGAACTCAGAAATGCCAGTTGCTGTTTTTTACTTTTTTCTCATTCTGCGGCATTATATTCTATTTCTATCTCCACCACTACTTTACTTGTCTATAATGGCTATCCTTATTGAATTTCCGAAATTGTTTGGTGACAGGCCTTATATGAGCCGTGATGCGAAAATAACGGGCTATGGTGTTTCTGACCAGGTCTGACAAAAACCAGCCTGTGCAGCTACAGAAGATAGTTAGAAGCTTGAAATTTCGGGTTTATGAAGTAGAGGAATTGTACTATCCGAGTAGCGAAAACAAAGGCGCTGATCAGCTGTGCAGTTTACTGCACAGCTGATCTGCGCCTTTGTTTTCACATGGGCTAAAATCCTGTTTTCTCATGGCACGGCTCCTTTAGGCTTGTAGATTTGTCAATATTTGCACTATCTAGACATTCAAGCCCACTAAAAGCTACCTTTTAGCATTCTTTTGTGGGATGCAGGGTATAATTATTTATGCTTTATAAGCTAGATAATAAGATTTTCAGCAAACAGGCTTTTATTACCTTGTCCCATCAAAGAGATGATCTCTGAATAGGACTTTATGGGCTATAGTAACAAATATTTGTTATTGTACACTAACAAATATTTGGTTATTAAACCTAAGATGTGATTTTATCTTAACCTCAGGTGCACATGTTATTGAAATCACTCAACAGTAGCTTTTGTCAGGGAATTTTGGCAATTTAAGCCAGCAATATGTACACTGTTACAGTTTATTTCAAGATAAGATTTATAGACCAGAGGACCATTGGTCCTGTAAACGCTCACCTGAGTTCTTACATATAAGACCCTAATAGCTGGCTATCAACTGTTCTATGAGGACATTTGGTCAACCAAAGCCTCTGTGTAATGTTGGTTGTTTCTCAGGATCCTGGGTTTGATCCCAGGCTTCTAGACTTTAAAAGAGGTTCTACCTCCATATGCCCTTAGATGTTGAGTGGGATATAAAACATGAATAAAATCAATTGACCAACTTTGATGAAACCACCTTAATTAACTCTTGGTGCCTCCCTTTATTTTAAGTGCAAAGTTAGACAACTCTTAAACTAATTAAAGCCTAGTCACAGTAAAAATTATATTGCTGAGCATTCAAAGATGGAAGTTCTGCTGTGTTTCTCACTAGTTTATGGTTTGGTGTGGATTTTGGTTACCTTTAAGAAAAAGCCACTACATTTGACTCTGCTTATCACATGGGATTCTTTTAGACTTTGTTCCCATTGTGCCAGTTCTTGATCATTGCTTTAATACCTTCTACTTCTCTGTCCTGCCATACCCAACTTTGTAATCAACAGGTCAGAATCAACAAATGGTGATCATTTTAACAGTGTTATCCAAATAAGCCATATTAGCTGCTGCAAAAGGAGTTTCAGTGAAAACAACTAGTTTTTTTATCTAATATTTTTTATTCATTTAATTGCACTACACTGATTCCTAAAGTTCATCCATTAAAATCTATTTAACTTAGACCCTTATTACTAAAACACAAAAGTATTACATCAATAAGAGTTACTTAATTTAATGACAACATTATGAAAAGTGAATCAAAAAGATGAAGAAACTTAATCAATTATGAATCTTGGTTAATCTAGTATCTTAAAGTAGATGTAGAAGTAATGAGACTGTGTTTACAACATTAAGAGTCAGAAAACATGCCAAAACTGGACATATGCAAGAACATTTCTGTGGCTAAATAGATACCTTGTAAAAATCATTGTAAAGGTACAGTTTAACACAATCTAAGAATTATACTAGGCCTAGACCACAACATCAAAAATAACTCAAGTAATGTCACATTATTACTGTTCATAAACTTGTTGCTAGGCATTAGCTTGTATGCAAAATCTAGCTTTTTCCAGTTCTACATTTTCATTTAAATCTATATACATATTTTCAAATAATAAAAACTTTTGACCATTACTTATGTACATTATAATCATTATCGAATCAAGCTCTGAGTTACAATACTTTTGTGGAGCAACATGAGAATATGTCCTAAACTAACAACCATCCGTCAATATATGTATACAGATTTTTCAAAATCAGAAATATCACTCCCACTCACTTTTCATCACTATGCAATATTACAATAATGTCTTGTAACAAGATATACTGAAAAGCATGTCTTCTTGCCAAACATTTATTACACATTTATATAAAACTATAAAGCACTTGTTACATCATTCATCACCGTATCAATACAATGAATCCTTAACAATGCAATGTAATTGCTTGTTTTAATTTACCTGAAATAAGCATTTTACTTTTTATTTCAAATTCTATTTAAAAAATCATATGTTATAGTCACAGTCTCTTTCATTCTTCATCTTATTTAAGAATACATGTTGTTGTTTTTTTCAGTTTCATTACAAACAAATTATACATAATCACCATTACAACTGTATTTCACCATAGTCTAACAAATATTTTAAATGTGTTATTCATAATACATAACTTTTGAATCTCATTGCTCCCTAACTATAATGATAAAACAATTATTTTGTCCTTTTTGTTGGAGTTGAGTTTTAACATCCCTGACAAAATCTTTCCAGTTATGCCAAAAATAAGACCAACTGCTTGAAGAGTACTAGACTAATACTTTTGTGATTAAAGCTTCTTTTGCAAAGATATAACACCACAGCATGAGGGCTCTCACTCAAGATTTAATGGTCTACCACTAGGCCTCCATACTCACTATTTAAGGAGCTAATTCAAAATAAATTATTGCTGATACAGTACATCAAACATTCCACTGAGAAATAATTGTAAGAACCCATAGTGAAACAATACCTGACATGAATATAAATGGATGTACATGTATTGTTACAACTACAAAAAAATACAATTAGGCCCACACACACATATATATAAAAAAAGAAAAATAAAAAATTGAAAAAAAAAAAAAATATGGTGGCAACCCCAAGTTTTGCTAAACCACCAAATTTAATACTTAGTGGGGTTACGCCTTTGCCGTTTTTCTCTTGATTTTCTTTTTCATATTTCTCTACTCTGTAATGATACAACAGTTGGAAAGTTTTAAAGACACCTTTAGTAGTAATCTTAGTCAATAACAATATTTAGTCATCACATATTCAGCTTTTCATCTTTTGGGGGTTGTGAAGTTGCCATTATACGTAAGAAACATTATTATTTGTCTCAAAAGGGGTTACACTGGTTGTTCTGTACTTTATTCATGTTCTGCACCACCTTTCCATTATTTATTTGTCTATGGCACAATATATTATTTTATGATCAGACCAATAAGCCTCGATCAAATCGCAAAACCCTTCAGAATTTGAAAATATCAAATCTAGCACTGATCCAGAGTCTGTTGTACATTGTTTAATATGCTGCATACACCCAAATAATTTCTCCATAAAATCCACAAACCCTGTACTGGCACCATCTATCTGTATGTTGAAGTCACCTAATATGACTAACTTAGCATTCAGTTCAATAACCGGCCTAAGATGACAGTGGATATCCTTTCTAAAATCAGTCTGTGAACTTTTTGGGTATTTGTACAACACAACAACTTGAACATAACCTTGTTGATTGCTGAATGTGCCAATGAATATGAACTCAAATGACTTGCATTGCATTTTCACGACATTCTGAATCTGCAA
The DNA here is from genome assembly GCA_964017185.1 of Rugalucina vietnamica. Classification (NCBI taxonomy): domain Eukaryota; kingdom Metazoa; phylum Mollusca; class Bivalvia; order Lucinida; family Lucinidae; genus Rugalucina; species Rugalucina vietnamica. The sequence continues at coordinate 49,514,148 of OZ024878.1, read as the reverse complement.
GTACTCCTTTACATACAATGCAAGTCCATGATATGGCCTGTTGCGAGTCTCTTTTACTGTGTCATCAAGCCTAATAAGTCTGAACCGTTTGAGGGCAAAATGTATGTTTTCATCCCTACTACATAATCTTGTTTCAGCAAATCCAATGACATCTGCTGCTAACACATTTGGTTCAAATTCAACATCCTTAAAATGTTTATGCAAGGATCTAGCATTGTTGAATGCAATTTTGGTTTTGCCAGCACCAATTTTATACAGAGGAACATAACAGAGCTCTAATGCAGCTTCTCTGCGTAGCCTTTCCATCTCTATATTCACATCATTATCAACATCCAGAGTATTTTCATTCATATTCAATATATATAAGTCCTCAAGCTTTTTCACTCTACTGAATGCAACATAGTGCATATGTGGCATTTTATACTTTCTATCTTTCTGGGATAAATCAACAACTACCTTGTCTACTGTAGCTCCTTCTGCTTTGTAGACTGTTTTACCTGAAGCTGGTGTTAGCGGAAATTGGCTTCTCTGAAATGTTTTGTAGTTCACTATAAATGTTCGTTGTGTTTCAAATACAGGTGTCCAGTCTGAATGAATGCTAGAGTTGTAGAATTTCCTGTTTTTTTCACGTGTTGCCCTACCAACTCGAGGGTCATCAAACAAAACCCAAACAATGCTAGGTCTATTTGTTCCTTCCATCCACCTGAAGTCAACATGTTTCACAACACCCGTAGCACCATTAGTTAAACCGTCTTCTACATCTACATTAGCTGTATGAACAACAATCATTCCAACAACTACTGTCAATGACTTCTTCAATTGTCCTGTTTTCCCATAGTCGTTTGGAAGCCCATCAATCAGGGACTGTTGCCTTTTAGCAGGAATGTTTGATGAGACAACAATGTCATGGCATGGTATTGTAAATTTTTCTCCAGGCAACTGACTCAAAATAGTGTCATTGTGTTGGTCTACATAAGAATTCTCCGCAAATAAATGAAGGGCGTCCTTTGGATAGTCACCGGTTTCATGGTCAACAACACGTGCCTGCAGCTTTTGTTTGTCTTCCTCTGTCATTTCATTCAACCGAAGTCGGTTTAATAGTTGTGCAAATGCAAGGTCATCTTTCTGCCTCATGATATCAACCAATTCATACATTTTGAAGAGTTCTTTCCACAAGTTTTGTCCCAGTGAAGATGCTCCCACTTTCAAATCAAGACTTATCAAATAATCACCTACTGGCTTTAGCTGGTACAGATCACCCACAGCAATAACACTTAAACCACCAAAAACTTCTTTTGTTCCCATGAGCTGCTGTAAGCGAATGTTGATAAAATTTAATGTCATGTTCCCTACCATTGATATTTCATCAATAATGACAAGTTTCAGATGTCTATACTTAATTCTGAACGTGTTTAATTCATCAGCTGAAAGATGATTTGTGCCCTTTTGATACATTTTCTTGTGGAAAGCAGAGGAAATGGTTTGACCACTTATATTGAATGCAGCAAAGCCCATGTAAGCACACAGTAAAATTCTTTTATCATCTGGATTTTCTCCATCTTTCAAATTCCACAGTCTGTACAGACTTTGATAAAGTGCTCGAATGACAACTGATTTACCAACACCTGCACCTCCTGTTAAAAAAGCATAGACTGGTTCATCTTTGGATTTTATCCAGTGAACAATATGGTTAAAGAATTCTCTTTGTCTCAAATTAAGACTTCTGAGTAGTTGTAAATATTCATCATCTGGTAATAAGATACCACTTGTTTCTACTGGTGGCACTGAGCAAGTTGATTGTAATTCTATTCCTATGTCATAGTGCCTCTGCTCTACAACTCTGCTTGGGTTAAAGCAAACAAACTTTTCTGATTCTGCTGGCCCTTCTTCTTCTGTTTCTCTATTTTCTTGCTCTGCATTTGGTGCAATTTGATCATAGTCCCTTTCCTCATTTTCCATCATTTGTCTTGCAATCTCAAGCTCTTCAGCATGATGCTCATACTCATTTCTTTTGGACACGAGTGATGTCTGCACGGAGTTATACCGAGCTTCATATGTTCCAAAAGAACCTATTAAATCTTTCTGTTCATTTCGCCAAGGTACAAAAAGCATGAGCTGCTCTCTAAAGTAATTTTCTGGGTCTCTTTTTCTGTTGTATTTTACATACCTTATTATTCTTGGTACTTTTCTTTTCTTGTACTTTGTTCCATTTTTTGCTTCAAACAACAGGTCTGAACTTTGAATGTTATCATCAAAGATGTCATCACTTTCATCACTAGACGTATTGACAAAACTGTCATCATCATTAGTGTCATCAACTTTCTCTGAAAACTTATTTCCTTTTGGATAAGTAATGTCAACCTTAGAGACATAATCAGCTAAACATAATTTCCCAAGCTGCCTGGGTCTTTTAGAATACCTCTGTATTACATTTTCAGATTCTACATCTGTGGATTCAGCTGGAAGTTCATCAAGAGCAGCTTTTGGCTTCAACAGAAAGATTCTTTCCTCTGGTATAGATGTGTTGATGAAAACAATATCCCTGGTACATTTTGTCAAAGGAATTTGCAGATCAAGATAAACAGCTTCTTGAGCACTGACTTCAACACAGTTAGAAAATACATTCCCAATATGCCTGACTTGCTTCTTTAGGTCAAGATTTCCTCTTCTAGCCTCTTTTGCTGCTGCGTCAAGTTGTGCACTCATACCTCTCTGTGATTTACTTATATAACCAACTATATATGAAGCACAACCGTATGGCTCAAGAACAATCTGAATGTCAAGATTGGCCTTCCAGGCAAGAAGTATGTTTTCATTAAATGGATTTATTCTCATTTCCTTCACTTTTCGCTTTAAGAAAACCTTTGGTGCTTTCAATGAGCTTCTTATGCAGCAAATATAATCTTCGAAGTCCATTCTAGCATTTTTTTCTAGAAACTCATCAAATGGTATATCTTCATTTTCTTTACACTCATTCATTGATTTTTGGAGCTCTACATTCTTTTTCTTGTACTTGTCAATGTTTTCCTCAAGAGGATACAGCAACATAGTTTTCGGCAATGGTGGCAATGGAAATCCAAACCTACATATTGGTTTCCCTTTTTTTCTGCAGGTTCTAGAATGTTTGTGACTTTGAAGGTTAACAAGATTTGCTGTTTTCTCATTATCACTACTGCAGGTAAGATATTGATCAACAAATTCAATTATTTCCTCTTCTGACTTTGTTTCTAGAGTTGGAGCATTTTCTACCCAAACAAGCATGTGAATATGAGGGGAGCCACGTTGCTGAAACTCAACTCTATAAAAATAGTCAAGTACCTTTCCAATTGGTTCAGAACTGCTTTTTAGAATTGTATTGAGGAACTCTTGAACCCTATGATCAAAGTACCTTGAACATGTAACTGGGTCTTTCTGAACTAGCTTTGTTTTCTCTTGCCAAGTAAGCCTTTCTAATTCTGTTTCAGAATATTCAATACCATCATTCAATTTTGCTAACATTTTCAATAGATCTGTCCATCTAGTATCGGCAGCTGACAATGACATAAACCAAGTAGGTAAAGAAAGTTGCCTAATCATTGCAAAAATGTCTTTCTTGCGCATTTCTAAATAGGCAGGAGAATTTCTCAGTTGGCGAAAGATATAATAGCCTTCATCAAGGTTTACAAGTTTGTCCAAATAATTTGAATCTCTAGCTTCAGCTGCAGTTATTTTTTGACCTCGCTTTTTACATCTTCTAACAGCCAAGTTGACTTTATCACTGATTTGTTTCATCTGTAGCTTTTTGTGTTTAAAAAATATATTTGGAACTGACTGTGCAGCTCTTCTGTCAACACTTCTCAATTCCCATTTAACAATGTCACTATAATGAACTGGAACAATTCGCTCTTCCTTGCTAGGTGGTGTTTGTCCACAGAAAATGGATGGGAAGCACAAATACTCTGCATCTTTATCATTATATAGACTCAAAGGATGTTGTCCTTCACCTGGTGCAAAAGTGTAAACTTTGTCACACTTATTGTCAATATCTGCATCATCCACTAATGTATCTATATTGCCAACATGGTCATTAGCATCTATTTCACTGTAATGATCAGAATCATAATCAGCTGGTGCATTAGTGTCCTTTTTACTTGTGATTTGTTCCTGCTTTTCATTATCCATGCTATGTTTGTCATTAATTTGTTCTCTTGAAACTCCTAAAAACTCTCTGACTGTTTCCTCTGCACTTTCAGTAACTTCCTGAAACCAGTCATCATCAATTACTATGCCAGAGTTCTTGTACAGTTTGCTGTTGTTCATAAGCCAATGTAGAGCAGTTAAAACTCTTAATGGTCTAACATTTTCTTTAAAGTCAACCGTTTTATAGGAAAGTTTCTTTTTCAACTGAATAGCAACTGTAAAATTTTCATCCATTGGCCTTGGAAGACAGTTGATAGTAGGCTGAATATCAACAGGCACATTGATAACATTTCCTTTTAAGGAGTACTGGCCACCACGTGGCAGTTCCCTAATCTGCATAAATGGAATGCGAAGTGCTATTAATCTTTCTTCCAGCTGATGCAAATTTAGTTCTACAGGTTTGTTTGGCCATTTGAAGCCATTACCTACTGATAATTTTGGACATTTCCTTTCTCGTAATGCACTCAAGCAAGTATGACAAACCCATTCTTCATTATTTACAGACATGTAATCTGTGCAATACAGCCTTTTAATTTCTTCTGGAATATGAGTGTTCTTTAACATTGAAACACTTTTTCTAAACCATGTTTGATGACAACATGTACAAATGTATATGGGGCCAATAGATATATCTAAATGAAACTGTTTGATAGTTTCTTCAATAGTTTTAAATGCCTTCTGGTGAGTTTTATGAGGTAAGGTTTCTGTATCATGTTTGAATCTTTTGCACGAAACATTCATTGTAGAAATGTCATTACATTTTCTCTTCTCTTGTCTTATCTGTTGTTTCTTGATTCTTTCACATTCCAGAACAATCGGATTTTTCCTTGCATTTTGTTTTGATACATTCTGGTACACTTTCTCTCGTTCCAGAAAAGCAGGATTTTGTCTTGCTGACTGTTTTGATTTCTTCTGATATGCAACTTCTTTCATTCTAAAAGCAGAATCTTTTCTTGCTTGCTGCTTTGATTCCATTTCTTTCCTTTTAAAGGCAGGGTTTTTCCTTGCGTGCTGCTTTGATTCCTTTTGATACCTTATTTCTGTATCCTTAAAAACAGGATCTTTTCTTGCTTGCTGCTTTGATTCATTTTCTTTCCTTTTAAAGGCAGGGTTTTTCCTTGCATGCTGCTTTGATTCCTTTTGATACCTTATTTCTGTATCCTTAAAAACAGGATCTTTTCTTGCTTGCTGCTTTGATTCCATTTCTTTCCTTTTAAAGGCAGGGTTTTTCCTTGCATGCTGCTTTGATTTCTTTTGACACCTAATCTCTGTATCCTTAAAAACAGGGTCTTTTCTTGCTTGCTGCTTTGATTTCTTTTGACACCTAATCTCTGTATCCTTAAAAACAGGGTCTTTTCTTGCACGCTGTTTTGATTCCTTTTGATACCTGATTTCTGCATCCTTAAAAACAGGATCTTTTCTTGCACGCTGTTTTGATTCCATTTCTTTCCTTTTATAAGCTGAATTTTTTCTAGCCAATTGTTTAAAAGTTCTATAATATTCAGTGCGATTATGCTGCTTTCTTTTTTTCAGTAAAGATTCTTTCTTTGATTCAGAGTTGAGTCTACAACTGCCATTTCTTTGTGTTTTCAGAGCCTGTCGAAATCTCTGATCTTTGAAATAGCCTTCCATACGACTTGTCATTTGATCTTCGTACGTCTGTCCTTCTTGACATTTCTTAATATGGACTGGCAGGAAGTCAAACTGCAAATTAGTATCAGTTTCTAGTTTCATGCTGTCATAAAAGGCATATATATATGTAACTAGGTCGTCCAGGTTTGAGAAAGTTATTAAACAGGAAGCACCATCACTTGATGAAAGTCCATTTTGCCCATGGGAATGAGAATCAAAAAAGACATACAACCCATTCTGTTTAAAAACTGCAGAACATATTGCACCAACAGTTAATAGGCCACATGATACAGAGGAAAATGCCGACTGCAAAGTAGAGTGAAGTGTTGGTAAGCCATGATCTTCAGTATCAAGAAGAACACCACTTTCAACTTGAAACTTTTCCAAAGCAAATTTTCCTATATCTACTTCAAAATCATCTGGGATTTCTTCTAAGCTCAAAAGCTGGTTAATGAACTTTCCATCTGTTTTCAACTTGCTTATTACAGTTTGATACAGAGAATCCCCTTCACAAAGTACTTTATCTATCATTGAGCTATTATCTACACTATGACCAAGTGCGTATGACAACATACATAACGCATTACATGTACACTGATATCCTCTTGAATGCTCTGAAAATCTCACATCATTTTGATGAAAACTTCCAAATACCAAATCAGTGGCATTCCAGAATGGTTCAGGTAATCTTGCTGCTTGATAACTAACTATATCATTGTCTAAACAGGGTTTACTACATGAATCATTGTTAAAATGATACTGTGTGCTAACATTTTCATCATGCTGAGCAAGTTGTTGAAGCATTGTATTTTGAGGACAAGAAATCATACTATCTTTTTCACATGATTCTTCAATGACTATTGACTGATGGTCAGCATAAACTTGAGGAAAAGTATCTAGAAACACTGTATCAAAATCTGTCTGTACATTTGAGCTAATATTTGCTATAAGTGAGTTGAGCTCAATAATTGCCTGTTGGAATTGACAGATATTTGCTTGTTTGCAGGTCCTTGCATGTATTTGCTTGTCTTTGCCATTTATTTGTTTGCCTTTGTCATGTGCCACCAAGTTGGATGGACTTCCTGCCACCACGTTGGATGGACTTCCTGCCACCACGTTGGGTGGGCTTCCTGCCACCACGTTGGGTGGGCTTAATGTCACATCATCGTCACAATCTGTTCCTCGTCTCTCTCTATCCATAACTGTTCCATCTCCATCATCTACCTTCGTCCACTGCTTCCCCCTTTCTGTCTCTGCTTTTCGTCTGCCATCTGCTCTCAATCTCTCTCTCCATTCCTTCCTTTTTGTCTCTGACCACTTCCAACCCTTTCGTCTAGGCATGATTAATCAACTGAAAATATAAAGAAAAGGTAATGTGTAGAATCGTTAAATATTTAGCCTATATAAATCTTCAAAATAGAACCTAGAAATATTATACCATCATAGCAAAGTTTAAAAAAAAATGTAGCCAGTTAGTGGAGCTGCTCAGACTCATCTGTCACTTCGCCGTTTTCATAGCATAGTAGTTTTTCTATTGCTGAAGGAGATCTACACTAAATTTACTTTAAACACAAAGAAGCAGATCAGCTGCTCTAGTCTACTCGACAGACTGATAAGCCTCTTCATTTTCAACAGCTAAAATAGTATGATCTTTCTAGTTTCTAAATTTCAGATTGCCCCTTTTACAAAAAAATTATTAAAACTTATCTGTCACTTCATCTGTTCTTGACCTCCCTTTTATTTTCTATTTTCAGCCAGTTCTTGCTCCTAGGCATGAAAGCACCTGAAAATAGAATGGAAATACAATGTAATGTCTAAAATACAATAATGGGCCAGGCAGCATACAGGGTTAACATTTCTCTGATAAATATAAATCTTGTATCCATTTGAACATTTGTTGCGAGCTACCACCTTTCCCACCTCGGTTTTTGGGGTGGGTTTTTAAATCTGATTGCGCCTTTTCCTGATCATTGCCTATTTGTACCTTTTTAAATATATGACTTTGTAACAATTTTCCCTATTTTATGAATACTTCATGTCAAGTTTCAAGATAATAGGACTTCGGATACTGGAGATTTTTAAGGCATATGACAGCCATCTGGGTCAGGTGGTCATGACCGATTTTAAAAATGTTGTTGATAAAGATCAAAGGAAGCTACATGTATACGATTTTGGCTTTGATAGGCCAAGCGGTTTCAGACAAAAATATGTTGATATAATATGGTCGTTTATAGCCCCAGGATAAGGGCAGACAACCCATCGGGTCAATCTTTTCCTTCAAATAAATTTTCAGTCCATTTGTGAATTTTTACCATATATGGGCAAGGTGGCCATCTTGGTTATGTGACCTGGATTATCTATATACACATTGATTCCTCCTTCCTATTATGGATGCTTCATGTAAAATTTGGCTTTAATTGGTCAAGCGATTTCATAAACTGATGTTTGAATACATATAAATTGCCCCGGGTAGGGGCAAATGAGCCCCTGGGATCCAATTGTTTTCAGAATCATTAATATTCAGTCATACTGCTCATTTCCTGCAAGATTTCCCTTTAAATGACATTTTAACAGTAATCTCTTTTCAAACGCATAGGCCACCTTTGTTGACCTTCCAGTAAAATAGGTCAAGGTCATCATAGGGTCATGATTTATATACACATTGTAGTATTTGAGTCATCAATGCTTCATTCAAAGTTTCCTTCAAATCGGTCCAGCAGTTCAGGGGGAGAAGATTTTTAATAGTTTTTACCACATATATGGGCATGGCAGCCATCTTGGTCATGTGACCTCGAGTATTTACATATACACTATTTCCCCTTTCCTACAGATGATTCGTTAAAAATTTGGCTTTGATTGGCCAAGCGGTTTCAGAGAGGAAGATGTTTGAATATTATGGTAATATTCATGTATATTGCCCCGATGTGGGGGAGAGATGAGGCCCTGGGGCCCAATTTTTTTTTTCAGAATCATTAAAATTCAGTCCTACTGCTCATTTTTTGCAAGTTTTTTCCTTTAAATGACAATTTAACAATTTTACCCATTAAAATGCATACGCTACCTATGTTGACCTTGCCGTAAAACAGGTCAAGGTCATCACAAGGTCATGATTTACATATACGTTGTAGTACTTAAGTGATCGATGCTTCATGCCAAGTTTCATTGAAATCGGTCCAGTGATTTTGGAGAAGAGAGTTTTTGAAGGGTTTTTACCATATATGGGCATGGCGGCCATCTTGGTCATGTGACCTGGATCATTTATATACACATTGGTTCCCCCTTCCCATAGATGCTTCATGTAAAATTTGGCTTTGATTGGCCAAGCGGTTTCAGAGAAGAAGATGTTTGAATATTATGATAATATACATGTATATTGCCCCGGGGTGGGGGCGGATGAGCCCCTGGTGCCCAATTTTTTTCAGAATCATTAATATTCAGTCCTACTGCTCATTTTCTGCAAGATTTTTCCTTTAAATGACAATTTAACAATTTTTCCCATTCAAATGCAAAGGCGACCTATGTTGACCTTGCAGTAAAATAGGTCAAGGTCACCGCAAGGTCATGATTTATATACACATTGTAGTACTTGAGTCATCGATGCTTCATGCCAAGTTTGGTTGAAATCGGTCCAGTGGTTCCGGAGAAGAAGATTTTTGAAGGGTTTTTACCATATATGGGCATGGCGGCCATCTTGGTCATGTGACCTGGATTATTTATATACACATTGATTCCCCCTTCCCATAGATGCTTCATGTAAAATTTGGCTTTGATTGGCCAAGCGGTTTCAGAGAAGAAGATGTTTGAATATTATGATAATATACATGTATATTGCCCCGGGGTGGGGGCGGATGAGCCCCTGGTGCCCAATTTTTTCAGAATCATTAATATTCAGTCCTACTGCTCATTTTCTGCAAGATTTTTCCTTTAAATGACAATTTAACAATTTTTCCCATTCAAATGCAAAGGCGACCTATGTTGACCTTGCAGTAAAATAGGTCAAGGTCACCGCAAGGTCATGATTTATATACACATTGTAGTACTTGAGTCATCGATGCTTCATGCCAAGTTTGGTTGAAATCGGTCCAGTGGTTCCGGAGAAGAAGATTTTTGAAGGGTTTTTACCATATATGGGCATGGCGGCCATCTTGGTCATGTGACCTGGATTATTTATATACACATTGGTTCCCCCTTCCCATAGATGCTTCATGTAAAATTTGGCTTTGATTGGCCAAGCGGTTTCAGAGAAGAAGATGTTTGAATATTATGATAATATACATGTATATTGCCCCGGGGTGGGGGCGGATGAGCCCCTGGTGCCCAATTTTTTTCAGAATCATTAATATTCAGTCCTACTGCTCATTTTCTGCAAGATTTTTCCTTTAAATGACAATTTAACAATTTTTCCCATTCAAATGCAAAGGCGACCTATGTTGACCTTGCAGTAAAATAGGTCAAGGTCACCGCAAGGTCATGATTTATATATACATTGTAGTACTTGAGTCATCGATGCTTCATGCCAAGTTTGGTTGAAATCGGTCCAGTGGTTCCGGAGAAGAAGATTTTTGAAGGGTTTTTACCATATATGGGCATGGCGGCCATCTTGGTCATGTGACCTGGATTATTTATATACACATTGGTTCCCCCTTCCAATAGATGCTTCATGTAAAATTTGGCTTTGATTGGCCAAGCTGTTTCAGAGTAGAAGATCTTTGAAAATTGTGGACGACGGACGGACGGACGACGGACGACGGACGGACGACGGAGCATGGGTATACTATAAGCTCACCTTGTGAGCCTGACGGCTCAGGTGAGCTAAAAACCACTAGCAACTTTTTGCACTATATTTAGATCAAGGGGACTGTCCACAAAACAAGATAAAATCTTTTTGGCTGTGCAGCTAGCTCTAGCCTTGATCATTTAGTACCCTACAACATAAAACTACTAAATGTCCACAGCTTTCATACTAAAGTTGGTTTGAGAAAGCCAGAGAGCTGGTTCTCATAAGGTGGCTTAATTATTTATTCATCATAACTTGAAAATCTGAATAAGGTATAATATTGTTCTAAAATGACGTACAGGTGCTGACAACTGAAGTTCTCAAAAGATTTTACATTTGACAAGCCTGGGAATCTTATCCTATCAGCATGGTCTTTTATGGGACCTTATTATCACCCACTCTAAACAATTTGTTTGTTTGTCCCAAAGTGTAAAGGACCTTAAATGATACTTATCAACCTAATATCAATGCATTTGAATAGAACAATGCAAATATCTATAGCAATATTGGCTAGATCAGTGTCAACACTGTTTGAAAATCTGATTTATTTCTTATTTGTTCTTTTCTTTTCTTTCCATTTTTCATTCAACACAACAATTTATTGGCTGTCATTTTCTTTTTTAACTTTTTAAGCATAAAATACAATCAGGATGCTAATCAGACAATGTGGGAGTGCAAATCAGTAGAGTTTTATCACCACCATTCAAAATAGCATACATGACAATAAACTGCACTGATTCATCTGTAGACAGCAGCAGATGCTAGTTTTTACCAGTCTAAACTTTATTTTATTTTCTATTTATTCTATTATTATTATTATTTCATTTTTTTATTTTATTTATTTATTTATCTTTATTTATCTATTTGTTTATTAATTTTATTTATTTGAGCCGTCTCGTGAGAAAACCAACAATTCGGTTTCCGAACAGGTCTGACACAAATCAGGCTGTACAGTCACAGGAGCAGGCTAGAAGCTTGAAATTTCGTATTTAAGAAGAAGAGGAACAGTACGATTCGTGTAGCAAAAACAAAGACGCTGATAAGCTTTGCCGTTACCGCGAAGCTGATCTGTGTCTTTGTTTTCGCATATGCAGTTTTTACCAGTCTAAACTTTATTTTATTTTCTATTTATTCTATTATTATTATTATTTCATTTTTTTTATTTTATTTATTTATTTATTTATCTTTATTTATCTATTTGTTTATTTATTTATTTGAGCCGTCTCGAGAGAAAACCAACAATTTGGTTTCCGAACAGGTCTGACACAAATCAGGCTGTACAGTCACAGGAGCAGGCTAGAAGCTTGAAATTTCGTATTTAAGAAGAAGAGGAACAGTACGATTCGTGTAGCAAAAACAAAGACGCTGATCAGCTTTGCCGTTACCGCGAAGCTAATCTGCGTCTTTGTTTTCGCATATGCAGATTGTTTGTTTTCTCATGAGGTGGCTCATTTATTTATTTATTTAATTTTTATTATTATTATTATTTTTTTTTTTTTTTTGGCATTTGTCATTTTATAACCCTGATATTTTTCTAAAGGCTGTTACTTGAATTTTTCTATTTTCAGGCATATACTGCACTTATCTGTCTATCTTTAGACAGCAGCAGCTGCAAGATTGTCTTGAGATATATTTTTTCTTGCATCTGCACCAAACATTTTTCAAAGTATTTTTTCTAAAAGCTGAGACTTGTATATTGTAAAATATCTGTCGATAATAAAATGTATTTTCCTTACCTTTCCAGGCACTTTTTTTTCTAAAAGCTTATACTTGTTAATTTCTAGTCTTTCTTTTTCTAAAAGCTGTTACTTGTAAATATCTATCCCATGCATTTCTTTCATAAATCTGTTACTTGTACATTTCTATTTCTATGCATCCTCTTCCAGGCATATTTTTTCTAAAAGCTGTTACTTGTTAATTTCTATTCCCAGTCATTTTTCTTCTTCTAAAAGCTGTTACTTGTAAATTTCTATTTTCCAGGCACTCTTTTTCTAAGAGTTGGTACTTGTAAATTATTTTTATTTCCATATATTTTTCTAAAAGCTCTAACTTTTAAAATGTCAATTTCCAAGTGTATTTTTTTCATAAAGCTTTTACTTGTTAACTAATTATTTCCATGTACATTTTTTTCTACAAGCTGTTACTTGTAATTTCTATCTCTCCAGGCACTATGAAGAAGCCCTCCAGTGTTTACACGAGACCATTCAAGGTTGTGATACTCCAGAAACTACGACACACGTCCAAGAACGACTCAGTGCACCATGGGTAATTCCCACCAATCAACTTTGTAACATAAATATGGAGAATAAAACTACGAAATCGGAAGCAGCAAGACTAAAAGTTGATATACCAGGCACAGAAAAGGCATCAGACAAAATGGATAAACAAATAGATGGTACAGCTCTGGGTAAACAGACAAACAATAATGAGAAAGCAGAATGGATGAAAACGGGTAGTGAAACTGTGAAAAACATTGACAATTCTGAAAATACCTCGGACGACAGCAATGACAGTGCTTTAAAGTTCCAACCCAAAAGTGATACATTTATCCAAAAACAGACAAATATTAATATTTATTTAAGTCCAAAGAAAAATGATAATTCAGAAAATATATCTATAAAAGAGCCCGGATCTCGGGAACTGGCAATAACATTTGGACAGCAAGGAAAATGGGAGAATACGGGTACCAAGAAATGGAAAACAAAAATTGGAAAACTTTTCTTTCAGCACTGAAAAATTATACATAAGTCTACCTCATTTTTTAGCTGCATCATGAGAAAACCGGATTTTTGCCTATGCGAAAAAAAAAGGGCGCAGATGCGAAGCTGATCAGCACCTTTGTTTTCGCTACACGGACAGTACAATTTCTCTCCTTCTTAAATCCGAAATTTCAAGCTTCTAGCCTGCTTCTGTGACTGAATAGGTCGGTTTGCGTCAGACCTGGTCGAGAACCCCAAAGACCGGTTTTCTCGCATCACGGCTCAAATACAAAGTGTTTGTATACTATGTTGTATGAGCGGCTTGCTTTCAAGCTATTGAAATGAAGTGTGCATAGCAAAGAACAGCAAAAGTGATCAGTCTACATCTCATACACCTAGGTTTGCACTAACTCGAAAAAAATCTCACGACCACCAAGCTTACATATGATGCAGTTCTATTTGTCATTATTTCATTCCATTGACAGTCAAATAAGCCCCAATGCGAGAAAACTGGTCTTCAGGGTTTCTGATCAGGTCTGACACAAACCAGCCTAAACCATCGCTTGAAATTTTGGATTAAAGCAGAAGAGGGACTTTACTATCTGTGTATCAAAAACAATAGCGCAGACAGCTGGGAAATCACAGGCCGAGACAGCAGAAGAATATGGCGCCGTTCAATCAACCCCGACATTGGGCCTCAACTTTCATGTTTTACCATTTTGCTATCAATGCATAAACACTACTGTGTTATACCTCTAAAACTAAACTACTTCTTATCCAGTAACTATTGAAGAGAAAAATAATGGGATACATGCCTGAAATGATTGTCATTTTTATTTGCTCTTGTTAATTATCTTTGATGTTTGAGGAAACCTACTTTAAAGCCATATCTGTTTGCTTGTTTGTTTGTTTGTTTTGAGATTTAACGTCCCAGTCAACAGTTTTGCAGTCATGTCGGGACGGAACCATTGCTTCCTCGGTAATTAGTGTGTCTCAAGAACACACCATGATTCCTGGGTGGGGGTCGAACCCTGGACCTCTGGTTATGGCGTCCTATACTCTACCACCAGGCCACCTCACTCCCAAAGACCACATATGATCTATATTATTCAACGTTTCGGCATTCTTTGTTTTAAGTCCCAGTCAACAAGTTTTCAATCATGTCTGGTCGAAACCATCTTTTCCTTGTACAGCGAGTTGTTCCTATTCGCTGTTCCTAGGCATACACACGTACCTACCAGAGCCAGATTACCAGACCCCGAGGTTATAAAACTTTTTTCATGATCAAATCAGCTGAGACTAAAATTTATCCTGCCCATAAATGTTAAAATGCCAACAATTGTTGGCATTTTAACATTTATAAGCAGGATAAATTACATGCTTTGGAGTTCTAAACATTCTATTTCAATATATTTGGACTATTTCAGTATTTATGAGGAATTGAAATTTCAAGCTCAGCTGAGTTGAGCATGACAAAAGTTTATAACCTTGGGACAACTTAGCTGAGCTAAAAATCTAAATCTGCCCATAAACTGAAATCTGAGGTTTAGATCATCATACCCTCCCAAGACAGGGGTTCTGAAGAATGAATGTGAAAGATTCATTCACACACTGACATTGGGAGTGTAAGATCATCAAAGCCTGTCTCAGCTGAGCTGAGCATGTAAAAAGTTTCATAATCTCGGGGCCAGTACTTCGAACAGATTACCCGACCATTTAAAAATTTCATAGTTTAGTAACCATTTCTTTGCTGACAAATTTTCTCTAACTTTTACATTCCTTTTATTTCGTATGGCATTGTTAAATATCATTTCTAAATTAAACAGGTAAAAAATCTGATCACGCTTGTTGCTTATAAATGAGGAACACCACACAAAGCCAAAATACATGTATGATCACAATGGGTATCCAGCAACAATGGGGAATAAATACATGTCTAGGAACAACCTAAAACAGATCATTCTGAACCATGGTGAGTTGTTCCTACACAGGTATTTGCATCACACCACCTATTCATTTCACGTGCTGGTTGCATATTCTCAGTCAAATTTGTTGTTTTATCTGTTCAGAGGTTTAATGTCCCAGTCCACCATTTTTCAGTCATGTCAGGACAGAGCCACTACTTTCTGGGTGTTAACCAGTACTCTCGGGAGTTAACTCATTTAAGCCTGGCGTCCCTTTTATGGGACATAGGCAAACAGAATAGCCCCAGATGTGACGCCGCAGAACGCGGCGTCCCATCTGGGGCTATTCTGTTTGCTTGGAGAAATTTCATCGAAAAATGAGATAAAAATTAAAAATCACTCCTAACGACGACCCTATAAACGAAAATGGACTCGCCCAAATGATAATGATGGGAGAATCCATTCGTCATGTCTTGCTAAAGAACATGAGATTGATGCCCTTCCTCCAGTCCATCACAACCCCCAAACTGGTTGTCCCTAGGAACCCTGTGGGAAACCTGTATGATCAGCAGGAAACACAACAATAGAATCCTAGGAACCCTGTGGGAAACCTGTATGATCAGCAGGAAACACAATAGAATCCTAGGAACCCTGTGGGAAACCTGTATGATCAGCAGGAAACACAACAATAGATTCCTAGGAACCCTGTGGGAAACCTGTATGATCAGCAGGAACCCTGTGGGAAAGCTCCAAGTTGACCTATCTTGGTCATAAGGTACAATTAACCCACTTTTGACGAATGGATTATCCCATAATTATCATTCCATTGAGTGAACATTCATTTTTAGGGACTTCAGGTTTTATTTTCAATTTTCATTTAATTTTTTTATGAAATTCCTCTAAGCAAACCGAGAAGCCCCAGATGGGACGCCACGTTTCGCGGCGTCACATTAGGGGGCTATTCTGTTTGCCTATGTAATAGGATGTCAGGCTTAAATGAGTTCATAAAGATGTATAAGTTAGTACTCAAGTACAGCATTTATAAATGAAAGTTCAACAAAAGAATGTTACAATGAAAGTAACATCAGTTACTCTCTTAACAAAAAAGTTATCAGTGCATCTTAAAGATGATCTTAAAGGTTTCAGGTACATCTCAATGTGAACTTACAGTACCTTTCACTCGAGTTTGCCGTTTGAGCATTTAGGTCAATCAAATTTGTTCACTTGAGTTTGCCGTTTGTTTGTAAATCAGGTAACTTTTTATTCTATTTTAGAACTGAAACAGTGTCCCAGGTGCCAGGTGTTCTTAAAATCTATTCAGCATTTATCTTTAGGTAATGATGTCAACTCTTCTGATAAAAAATTGTAATTATTTTGGTTAAAGCACATTTTTATTTCAAAATTCTTTGCACAACACATACAATGCATATTAAGAACACACATTTGTAACAGGATAGAGACAAAAGCAGAATTTTATCAATTTAAGCAGTTACCTGATCGGTATCTACATGGCAAAAATTCCACATGATAAGTTAAAAATTTCACTCGAGCTTGCCGTTTTTAAAGGTCATTTAGTTTGAAGCTGTCACTCAAATCAGCAGATCAATCAATCAAGATGTCTTTGAGGACAACATACAAACTCAGATCTTCGGAACACATGGTCTTCTTGCGTGATGCAAATGCTAAAATGGCAAACTCGAGTGAAAGGGGCTGTAATACCAGACATATAGTACGAAAATCTCATTCAAGTCTACAAACATTTGAGCCTGTGCATGAGAAAACCAACAATTTGGGTTCCAACCAGGTCCGACACAAACCGGGCTGTACAGTCAAAGAAGATGGTTAGTCGCTTGAAATTTTGGATTTAGAAAGTAAAGAAATTGTACTATCCGTATAGCAAAAACAAAGGCGCTGATCAGCTTTGCAGACTGCGAAGCTGAGTTGAGACTTTGTTTTCACAAATGCAGTTTGTTAGTGGCTCATATCGATATGTTCGAAATGATAGATTTTGTACATATTTAAATATTTAGCTTACTTCTCCTATGAAATTATGAAATAGAACTTGCACCATGTAAAAGCCTGTAGCATAGTGGTTAACCAAGGATCGATCACAAGTATGAATTTGGGCTTCTATAATGGTGTTCTAGATTTTGACCTTTAGCCCCACCCCTGGACCCACGCATCCGATGCCATGGAATGAAAGCCAACCCTACAGGGTATCAATGGCCCAAGTACCAATGCTTTCTGATGAGTGGTTGTCAAGATATGGACTTCTAGAAAACTATACCACAGAAAAGCCATTTTTGAAGGTGTTCTACATTTAGACCTCCAGCCCCACCCCCTGGCCAGGACCCAGGGGCCCGATGCCGCAGAATGAAAGCTAACCCTACAGGGTATCTATGGTCCAAGTATGAATGCTTTCTGATGAGTGGTTCTGAAGATATGGACTTCTAGAAAACTATACTGCAAGTGTGACACGCACATGCACAGGAACGGAAACATGGACGACCGGGGTGACAACAGCTCTATGCACTTGGTGCAGTCGAGCTAAAAACCAACATTAATGCCAGGGCCACTTGCACTATGCCTTAAAATCAATGAGCTTTCACATTTAATGTATTTCATATCAAATTATGGTCCAAAATAACAAGGGAAATAACCAGTATCAAGTCTTTACAACAACCTAACTGTAAAAGATAGGGAGCTGTTTTGTCTTGTATTAAATCCCTAAGGCCACAAAACCTAATAATTCTTGTTGTGATTTGTGTCTCCACATCTGCCAAACATGAACATATGTGCCATGACACAATAAGTCTTCGGGGTTCTCATCTGACACAAATTGGGCTGTTCAGCCAAAGAAAATAATTTGAAGTTTGAAATTTCTGATTAAAAAAAAAAGAGGGGGTTGTACTACCCGTGTAGGGAAACACAGGCACTCATCAGCTGATTTGTTTTCGCCTATGCAAAAATCGCCTCATATCATACTGCATATATGGATTGTATTCACTCGATAATATTTAAGAAATCGCCCATATTGTCCCATTATTTTGCAAGGCCTTTTCTATAATTTTTTTTTATCTAAATTGTGCAACTCACACTTGCTGCCAATCATGCATTGCAGACTGATCTATACCCTACTTGACTGCATTTCAAATGCAGCTCTGGTGCCATAGCTAAAACGCCCCAGTTTGTAATTTAGTTTCAGGACAGCTATCTATTGCAGACATCTCTAATTCTCCAAACACTTTTTTATTGTGTCACGTAAATGCCATTATCATTCCCTTAAGCTCAATTTACATTGCCACCAATAACATACTTCGGCTCGCTCTTGATTAAAAAATGCTGAAGGTACTCAATGAAACAACTTTTTGCAATTCTTGTAATGGGTGCATAACAGTTGTTTCACAAACAAACTTTTTTTCTTTCTAGTTTTGGGGTTATAAATGTTAAAGGAATAGGTTTACAAACATTAATCTTCATTTCAAAAGTAAGAGATCAGCGAAACAAACATTTTGAGGCCACATTCGTTAAAATTGGTTAAGTGGTTTTGATGATATGACAGTTTAAATATTTTACAATGGTCGCCTATGGTGGCCGCCATTTTGTTTAGCTAGTCACATGACCAAGAAGGAAAAATGCTTAATTACAACAGTAGGCTTAGTTTTTACATTCCAAAACAGATTAGTATGATTCTATTAAATAGGTGAAAAGTATTTCAACAATTTTCTTACTTTAATTTTCATGCAAATGGCAGATATTTATAATTCCATGATTGTGAGGGAGTGACATCATACCCTCACAGCCTCGTTCTGGATTTGGGCCATCAAAATTTTCAAACCGCTATAATTTTCTTATACCCTTATTGATTTTCATGAAATTTGTTGCAAACTGCTAAGCTACCTCAAGGCTTCTATAAAACACACATACAATAGTTTGTGAGCCTATTCCTTTAAGTCATGTCTAGATGGAGCCATCGCTATTACTGGGGATCAACCAGTTAAATGTAACCAGTTACTGTGCCTTATTCAAGGACACTATCAGACACCATACAGGATGATCCCGAATCAAACCACTCTTAATCCTTTGGCTCCCTAAAAAAACTTTATTTTCATCATCTGGTCAGTCAGGTTGTCTTGTTGTTTTTTTATTATTATTTTTTTTTTTTTTTTACTTTAACGTGTCTGTATCTTCTAAATCCAAACTATTGCAAGATACAATATAATACCTATAGCATTGCAGACAGGGTTTTCCCTGGCGCACAAAAACAGACATTTGACCCCCTTTTTGTCTCTTATGACCCCCAAAATTATCCAGAGACGGGACAGGTATGTACACCAAAATTCTAAAATATTTCTATTTCATATGTAAATGTCCCCTAAAATCTCAACAGTTTGGTCAAAATGTCCCTCAGGTGCCGCCATTAGTGGGACATTGGTCCCCTAAATTAAAACTCTGAGGGAAACCCGTTACCTACCCTGATTGTAAACTCTGACACAAATGAAGTTTATGTGATGTAGCTCACATTTCCCACCTTGTAATTTAGTTTCAGGACATCTATCTGTAGTAGACATCTCCAATTCTCAATCCACTTTTATTGTGTCACATCAATATACCATTATTTGAGCCACGACACGAGAAAACCGGAATTCGGGGTTTCCGACCAGGTTCGACACAAATCGGCCTGTACAGCTACAGAAGCAGGCTAGAGGCTTGAAATTTTGGCTATAAGTAGAAGAGGAGTTGTACTATCCGAGTAGCGAAAACAAAGGCGCTGATCAGCTTCGCATTTACTGCGAAGCTGATCTGTGCCTTTGTTTTCGCAAAGGCAAAAATCTGTTTTTCTCATGATGAGGCTCATTTTTCCCCGATATAGTACATGTACTAACTAGATAAGTACACCTCAATCTCTTTATAACACTACTGCTGGGGTCCAAGCCAATTTACATGCTGGGTATCCTATCTGTGTTATAATTAGAGTAAAAGGTAGAGACAAATAGCAAAAATAGTCCAATTGGGGCCCAACAATGAATATCAGTGTTGTATCTAAAACCATGCTGTAACAAAGTGTTATAAATAGGTACAGGTGTGATTTTTATACAGATTAATGTCCCAGTCAACAATTGTTCAGTTACGCTGGGAGTTTCTTAGACTTTGACTTATCAAGGATATGTCAAGTAAATCTTGAACACTATAGACCATTTTCTCTCGAGTCTGATGCTCATAGACATGATAATTCACCAGTCATTTGTAACCACTGCTCCAGGGAAGGAAGGGGATTATGACTTTACAGCTTTAAGTGCCCTGCTACAAGCCCCACCCCCAGGGGACAAACTGGAGGTCAAAACTTTGCTCTTGCCCTGCCCTTCACAATCTAGAAAATCTACCTGGGGTAATGATCCTTATGTCAAAACCCCATCATTTCCCCTGCACTGTGGGGACACTCAAAGTAATTCATTAATTGCCCCGCACTTTAGCCCGGCTACCCCCCACCCTTCCACGAAGGTGGGGGCCAGTGGTTACAAATGACTGGTGCAAAACAAGGACATTTCTATCATAGTTCTACGTGCAATAGGTCACCAATAAACAGTTTTAGTCCTTTAGGCAAAAACAAGGCATGTATCAATTTACTAAGTTCTCTTGCAAAAATACCATCAACAGAATTAAAATTGCCAAGACAATCATAAATCAGACTGCTTGTGGCATTTTTACAGTTTGCTGATGAACAGATTGTCTTGAGGGACAAAAGAACAGAATACAATCTTTGAACTCTTGAAAACCGGTCTTCCCGACCAGGTCTGACACAAATCGGCCTGTACAGTCACAGAAGCAGGCCAGAGGCCTGAAAGTTTTGGCTATTAGTAGAAGAGGAATTGCACTATCTGAGCAGCGAAAATGAAGACGCTGATCAGCTGTGCAGTTACTGCACAGCTGATCTGCACCTTTTGTTTTCACCTATGCAAATTGTTGGTTTTCTCAAGCAGTAGCTCATATTATACAGGGAAGAAACTTTTATAGACAAAATGAAGCATACAAAGCAGATATATCCAAATCAGTCAAAAATATGGTTAATTTTAGAAAACAATTTTTTTCGTTTAAGCTTTACATTATAGTGAACAGTCATATGCGGGAGTCACCGCTTCCTGTGTACTCAACCAGTAATGTGAGGAGTACAGTTTCTTGCTGCAATACAGATCACAATGATTGAAGGTTTATTACCCTGAATCTCTTTTTCTTGCACACCAGATAGAGAAATCCTACATTTTACTCCACGTGAGAAATTCTTACTCACACAAGGTTGTTATCTCATCCCTACAGCCCACCCTGCGTTCAAGTGTTCTTTTTTAACACTGGTTGTAATTTCGTTGTTAAGCATTGACGTCAATAATGGCAGACGCCTTAATTGTAGTGCTTTTCTAGATAAATAGTATAAAATCAAGCGTTGTCGCATATAGGCGTGCAAGAAAAAGAATCCATCATGCATGTAAGGTATGGATAGACAAATCTGTCCCTCGGCGAGCCTTGTGATGCCAAACTGTGACCCACAGGACAGATTGCCTATCCATATCTGACATTCATGTAAGATTGTTATAATATCCTGACACTCATGCAAGATTCTTATAATATCAAGCCAACAATACACCACCGAGCAAAGCCAATGCCATTACATTTTTAAATTCTGAATTTTAGAGTGACTATTATCAATTTAAACATTTTTCATTGTGTCCAAACATACAGGGCTTGTTACAGAAGCACAAATAAAACACCACTTACCCTTGTTTCAATGATCTCTGGTAGAACAGGCAGAAAATCTTCCTCAATCACTTTAGCTAACGCCTTCTCACAGCGTGTAGCACTCTCCTTGAACCACTCGGCCAGGTTGATCCAGTCGTCCAGGGTCGTACAGATCAGGTGCCAGCGTGATCCGGTCTTAGACTTGGGAGGTGGTGTAGGTTTCGGCCTTGGTTTGACTTCAGGAGATTGAACAGAGGTCAGTTTTTCCTCCTCATCTGTTTCTTCTTTGATTTCTTTGGGGTCAGCATTTTCTTCTTTCAAAGATTTCTTTTCCTGTTGTTAAATGAAACATAGCAATAAAATGTTTTTGTATTAAACCTAATGTTTGTATTTATCTTTAATTTTGAATTTTCGTGATTTTTTTTTCCACATCAAACATTTAAGCCTTATGGGTCACTGGGCTCTTGTCAGTACTTTAACATGTTTAAACTTTAGTTTCTGACCGAAAATCTCTTTGTCGCTTGTAAATGAAATTCAAGATGACTCAAGCCAGTATGGATAGGTTTTCTTTTTAACCCTTTAATGAATAACCCAAGTTGTCACCTACCTCATTTTCTTCTCCATCTGGTTGTATTTCCTCTTTAACCACAGTCGAATCGACATCTTTTTCATCTTTAATCTCATTTTCAGCTTTAGATTTAGCATCAGAAGATTCTTCCTCATTCAAGGTTTTACTTTCTTCTGTTACAATCTCTGTTTTTACAGATTCACCTTCTGATGGTTCAGACTTTATGGTGCCTTTACTACTTTCTTCAGTTGAGTTTCCATCACAATCATTTGCTAAATCTTTTTCATTTTCAGTTCCAGTTTCCATTTTGGTTTCTGTCCTTGTACCCATTTCAACTTTCACTTCAGTCTTTTCTTCAGAAACGTCAAGTTTTTCTGTTTCCTTGTCAGTTTTTACATTCATTTTCTCCTTTTCCTCCTGATTCTTGTTAGAATTAGAATCTGTGGAATATCTTAACCTTCTTTTCCTTGTCATTAAACTTTCTGGCTTTTCTCCATTCTCATCATCATGATCCATTTTATTTTCTTCACAATTTATGTCATCATTGTCATTTGATCCTTCGGTATCTTTGCTTAAATCTGCACTTTTTCTGGGTTTCCCTCTGGTTCTAGGTTTTTCAGAATCTTTTTCAGACTTGGTTTCACTATCACTGCCATTGTCTTCATGATCATTGTTTCTCTCACTATTGTCAATAACTCTACCAGATTTTCTTCTACCTCTACCTTTTGCCGAATTGTTCCCATTCCCATGGTCAATTTCTTTGTCCACACTGCTACCTTTTTCTTTCAGTTTATCATCACTGTCAGTGTGATCCACAGCTTTTCTGGGTCTGCCCCTACCTTTTGACTTCTCTGAATCTTTTTCAGACTTAATTTCACTTTCACCTTCAACATGATCATTTTCTTCGTCATCTTTTGCAGTATCTTGTTCAGGAAATTTTCTTGGCCTACCTCTACCTTTCATTGATTTTGCTTCAGAATTTGTTTCACTCTTACTAGTATTAGGTTTTTCAGTTTCTTTAGATTTACCAGCCTTCCTATCTGACCTTGTGCTACGTTTAGGAAGATCTTTCTTAACACTGTCCGACCTTGTTGAAACTTCTGACCTAGCTGATCGTCTTGAGATTTCCGATGTTACCGATCTTGCATCCTCATCATTGTCAGAATCTGAACAATTTTTGTCTGAGTCATCTATACCACTATCACTGAAAAAAAAAA
Organism: Rugalucina vietnamica; assembly: GCA_964017185.1. NCBI lineage: Eukaryota > Metazoa > Mollusca > Bivalvia > Lucinida > Lucinidae > Rugalucina > Rugalucina vietnamica. Next base: position 49,490,440 of record OZ024878.1, on the reverse strand, counting down.
CATTGTTACAGTTCAACCTCATTATAACACTAACTTACTTTGGGTCTATGGAAGGTGACCATGTTATAAGTGAATTTAGTGAAACCATGTTATAATGAGGTTACTTACTATGGACATAAAGCAAAATAACCTATTTGTGAGCCATCACATGTCTGTGTTGAAAACTGCATTGTAATGAGGCATGTTTAAATGAGGTTGAAGTGTACTTGTTTCAGTTGTTGTTTAACAGTTCAGTCAACAATTCTGCAGTTAAGTCCGGACAGAGTAACCACTTCCTGGGGGTTAACCATCTAGGAGAGTAAATGTTGGTTGATTTAGGGTTTTAATGTCCCAACAATAGCTAAGGTCATATGGAGAAGGGACCTTGGTTTATAGTCCCTTCTGATAGACTGGAGAGCCCAAGATCAAGCCTGCTAACTCGGAACTAGTGAAATTGAGCCGCGACGTGAGAAAACCGGTCTTCGGGGTTTCCGACCAGGTCTGACACAAACCGGCCTGTACAGTCACAGAAGCAGGCTAGAGGCTTGAAATTTTTGGCTATAAGTAGAAGAGGATTTGTACTATCCAAGAAGCGAAAACAAAGGTGCTGATCAGCTTCGCAGTTACTGTTACTGCGAAGCTGATCTGCGCCTTTGTTTTCACATAGGCAAAAATCTGTGACGAGGCTCACATTGAACTTTGAAAACCTGAATACTCATTCTCATGTTCTATGTTCTACCAGCAGGCAAAGTGCTCCAAAAGAACATATCACCTAATAGACTGAAATTTGAAACAAACATCCAAATTGTCAAAAAGCATCAAATTTGCCTAGACCCTAACGAAGCTGATGCTGGAAAATGAGCCGCTGCATCAGAAAAAACAACAATTTGCATATGCAAAAACAAAGCCGCAGATCAGCTGATCAGTAACTGCACAGCTGATCAGCTCCTTTGCTTTCGCTACACAGATCGTACAATCTCTCTTCTTCTTTTATCCAAAATTTCAAGCTTCTAGCCTGTGATTGTACAGGCCAGTTTGTGTCAGACCTGGTCAGAAACCAAAATTGTTGCTTTTCTCGTGTGAAGGCTCAAATAGTCTAATCTGGGCCTCCTTTTTTGACAGGGTGTGTGTTTGAAATTTAATTCTGATAATTTTGACAAAAAATGTAGGGAATAGTGAACAATGAAGACATCAGGAAAGTTTTTTTAACTGTCATATTTCTCTTCCGCATTTTAGGACATCAAGAGGTGTTGTGTTTAAGTGCTGCTAATTAAGAAAGCCTACCTCTGTCTATCGTCAATCTGCCCTCTAGCGTTCTTCTGCCGTAATCTCCCGCTTCTCCGTGTGTTCTCTGGTATTTCCTCTTCTTGTTTAGCTCTCGATGGTCGCTTCTTCCTAGACGGGGGCTGTCTTTTACCTGCCTTTTTCTCCACCGGTGTAGGTTTTGGCTTCTCAGGTGATTTCTTGCCCTAAAAATCAATGCAGTCCTTTTGTATAGTAGGCTTCATAAATACATGTGCATATTTTTGTCACTGTTCAGAACAGATATTGATATATGCCATTCTATAAATACACCAAAGCTAATTCAGCCTACGCATGGGAAAACCAACAATTTGCATATGCGAAAACAATGACGCAGATCAGCTGTGCAGTAACTGCACAGCTGATCAGGGCCTGTTTTTGCCACACGGATAGTCAATTCCTCTTCTACTTATATCAATAGTTTCAAGCTTCTAGCTTTATTCTGTGACTGTACAGCCTGGTTTGTGTCGGACCTGGTCGGAATCCCAAATTGTTGGTTTTCTCATGCACACGCTCAATTAATGATCTGCAATCCAAGGTGGTTGGTGTTGTTTCTTATCACGATAAACTAATGCATCAGTCATTTGTAACCACTGCCCCCCCCCATACCGGGAAGGGTGGGGGATAGCCGGGCTAAAGTGTGGGGCAATTACCTTTCGAGTGTCCCCCGCAGTGTAGGGGAAATGACAGGGTTTTGACATTAGAATCCTTACCCCAAGGCGAAGGGCAGGGCAAAGAGGGCACTTCCCATTAACCCATATATGACAAGATTTCTCTGTGCAAACAGAATAGCCCCAGATGGGACGCAACGTTTTGTGGCATCACATCTGAGGCTATTCTGTTTGGCTATAACCCACAAAATTGACGCCAAGCTTATATGAGTGAATGTCGTATCCAAAAAACTGGACAAGCCTAGGATCAAACTTGTAACCCCGGTTTAGAAGCCAGTGCCTTAGTGGCTTGACCACTAAAACACAATCCCTTCTAAAGCTTGAAAAAAAATAGTTTTTTAATCTTTTTACCTTAGATGTGGTTTGTCTTTTGTTTTCTTTCTTTGGTGTCTTTTCTACTGTAGAAGATGCTTCTTCCACCTCTGTGTCACTATTTGATTCTTTGTCTTCTTCTTCCTCACTGACTTCTTCACTAGAAGACTCTTCAGACTCTTCTTCAGATGAAGAGGACTCGCTAGATGATTCACTTGTACTGTAGGATGTAGAATACAACATAAAGGCCTTGTGTAGCAAGAACTTGAAAAATATTCATTCAAGGGAGATAATGCAATTTATAAGAAACAGAATAAGTCTGAACTTTCTGCAGCTGAAGAGAACTCGCTGGATGATACACTAGTTCTGTAGTGCAGAATGTTTGTTTGAATTGAGGTTCAACGTCACAAACAACATTTTTTTCAGTCATATCAGGACTGAGCCACTGCTTCCTGTGTTTTAACCAGTACTCTGGGGAGTTAATGTGCCTTGCTCAAGGACACAACATGGTGCCACCAATGAGGATCAAATCCATGACCTCTAGCTTTAAGGTTGGTTTCACTACCAATATGCTACCGCACTCAGGCTTAAGTTAGAGTTAAGAACTTGAAAAATTGTTGGCTCAAGGGAGATAATGCAAGTATCCCAGAAACAGATTACCACTACACCTATAAGCATTTTCAAAATGCTTGCGATCTCTCAGCACTATTTTCACTGTATGACCACATATAAACCCACGGCGATAACCACAGACCGAAAAGACTCTGGCAGCTCGGTTCAACGTGAGCTTTCATACCCAAGCCAGCATGCAGTATTTAGTGCGACCCAATCTGAGCTGCCACATCCATATCGAGTACGACCTGATGTCGGTGGTCAATTAACAACAAGATTCCAGCCCTGATCAATTACATATGCGCTCTCGCAGTGGCAAGATCACAATAAATGCACATCGCTTTCGTGAACAAATGCTCTTCTAGAATCACTGGAAGATATTTTCAGGACAAAACCTTCATACAACCTTGTGCTGGACACAAGGGTTTTGTTGCACCTGCTTCAATTCAAATCATAAATGCTACTTGCCAAGCTTTTTACCAAACATGATCAGTTCTATTTAAAAGAACAATTTTTGAGCCGTTGCACCAGAAAATCTACAACATGCTAAGGCGAAAACAAAGGCACAGATCAGCTGTGCAATCAGTGTCTTTGCTTTTGCAGCGCCCAATAGACAGTACTGTGCCTCTACTTTCTAAATCTGAAATTTCTAGCTATTTTGTACGACTGTACAGCCTGGCCCAGAGGTTATAAAACTTTTTTCATGCTCAGCTCAGCTGAGACTAAAATTTATCCTGCTCATAAATGTTAAAATGCCAACAATTGTTGGCATTTTAACATTTATTAGCAGGATAAATTACAGGCTTTACAGTTCTAAACCTTCAATTTCAATACATTTGGGCTATTTTCGTATTTATGAGGATTAGAAATTTCAAGCTCAGCTGAGTTGAGCATGAAAAAAGTTTTATAACCTCGGGGCCAGGTTTGTGTTGGACCTGGTTCTTCTAATGCCAAGGCTCATTTACAGCACTACTTAAAACAAAGTTTCTAAAAAGAATGCCTAACAAACAACTCTACCTTTCCATAAGCTGTTGTTCGTGTATCTTCTGAATCCTCCCGCTTCTCCTCCTCTTCCCCTTGCTCTCCTCTTCTTCTTCCTTCTTCTTCAGCTCCAACAGCCTCTTCTTCTCCACCCGCCGTGCCGTCCGCCTCTGGATCTTTTCTTGTTTACGCTGCTCTTTTTCTAGCTTTCTTTTACGCTGCTGTTCTTTTTTCCGCTCTCGCCGCCTTTCTCGTTCCTGTTTTCTGTTATAAGATGGGACAAAAATATGAATAAATCATAAGCTTCTGATAACTTTGTTTGTTTGTATTATGGGTTAACATCTCAACAATTTTTTCCTCATGTCGGGGACAGAGCCACTGCTTCCTGGGTATTAACCAGTCCTCTCTAGAGAGTTAATATGCCTTGCTCAAGGACAAAACATGGTGCTGCCAGTAGGGATCGAACCCAAGACCTCTTGATTCGGAGTCAGATGCTCTAACAGTAACAATACGCGACCATGCGCCCACTTCAGGTAAATATGCTTCAGGTAAAGATAATATTCTTTGTTTGTTTGAATTATCGGTAAACATCTCAACAACTTTTGAGTCATATCAGGATGGAGTTACCATTTCCTGTGTATTAACCAGGATTACAGTCTTGCATAGTGAGGTCCGAGCCCAAAATTACCACTAGGCCACCACCTTCTTCAATACTATAGTCTTACATTCATGTCAGAGGTAGGTATAAACTAGAAATGCTTGTTTGTAAAACACTATGCCCCCAACTGTATGCTTGTTCCTGAACTGGCAGTTGGTATGATTCATTTATTTCATTTGAATGAAAAGAAATTTAATTATCTTAAGTAGCTGCTAGGTTGCCTCTGTTTTGCCCTCAATCCAGAAACATAATGTAAGGTTTTTGCAGACAATTTAAAAATGGAGTAAAAATTTCAAAATTTTGTAATTTATCAAAATTTGAGGGAAAGTCCTCAAAAGTTAATCAGGTGATCTTCTTCTCAGCCCCAACCAGAAAACTAAATATGAAGGCTGAAGCTAAAATACTTTTTGAGATGTCTTGCACACAAGATTTTCTACTTTTGTTTTCAAAGGGACATAACTCCAAAAATAAGAAAAACTCGGACATGAAAAAAAAAAACATGGGCCAACTATTTTTTCAATAGGAATCTGTATATATGAAATTTCAAATCCCTAGCATGCACCGTTCAGAAGATACAATAAGAGCTGTCGCAGGACAGCGTGCTCGACTGCTTCTGACCATTGTCAAACATAAGGCCAAACCCGACCAGTAACCAAAGCATTATGCTCATACATCTTTTTGTCTTGATGCAATATGGCAAAATCACTGAGCCATGAAAGTTAACTATAACTACCTAAGATTTATAGGTCTCACTCATATTGTGAAAGAAGTGTGTTCATATACCAACTGAGTGCCAAGACAAAATCACTGAACCGTGAAATAAGGTCACACTGACCTATAAGTATTTCAGGGTCAAAGGTCTAGTGATACTTACTCATAATGTTAAAGAAATATGATCATATACACATTCAGTGTTGAGATATAAAGCAAAATCACTGAACCATGAAATTAGGTCATAGTGACCTATAAGTATGTTTGGGTTAAAGGTCTGGTTATACTCATTCATAATCAGAAAGAAGTATGAAAAAATACCAACTGAGTGTCGAGATACAAGGCAAAATCACTGAACCATGAAATTAGGTCACATTGACCCAGGAATACTTTACGGTCAAAGGTCTTGTCATACTCATACATATCGTGAAAGAAGTATGTTCATATACCAATTGAGTGCCGAGATATAAAGGAAAATCACTGAACCGTGAAATTAGGTCATATTGACCTAGGACAACTTTAGGGTCAAAGGTCTTGTCATACGCAAACATCGTGTGAGAGAAGTCTTTTCATAAACCACTTGAGTGCCGAGATATAAGGCAAGGTCACTGAACCGTAAATTAGGTCACAGTGACCTATAAGTATATTGGGGTCAAAGGTCTGGTCATACTCACTCATAATCTGATAAAAGAATGAAAATATACTAATTGAGTGTCAAGATATAAGGCAAAATCACTGAACCGTGAAATTAGGTCACAGTGACCTAGGACTACTTCAGGGTCAAAGGTCTTGTCATACGCAAACATACGTTGAAAGAAGTTTGTTCATAAACCATTTGAGTACCAAGATATAAGGCAAAATCGCTGAACCATAAAATTAGGTCACAGTGACCTATAGGTATATTAGGGTCAAAGGTCTGGTCATACTCACTCATAATCTGAAAAAAGTATGAAAATATACTAATTGAGTGTCAAGATATAAGGCAAAATCACTGAACTGTGAAATTAGGTCACAGTGACCTAAAAGTATATTGGGGTCAAAGGCCTGGTCGTACTCACTCATAATCTGAAAGAAGTAAGAAAATATACTAATTGAGTGTCAAGATATAAGGCAAAATCACTGAACCATGGAAAGTAGGTCAACCGACCCTTACCGTCATGACACACAAGTCAGTGTCACAAAGTCAAAAGATGAATGACCAACCATCTTCCTAAGTTGTTTCTATTAAGAAATAAAAAAAAAAATTTGGGGAGTTCTAGATTTTGACCTCTAGCCCCGCCCCCCTGACTCCGACCCAGAGGTCCGATGTCATGGAACCTAAAGTGTATGAAGTATGAATGCTTTATGATAAGTTGTTGTCAAGATATGGACTCCTTGTAAAAGTTACACAGCAGTACATCTATTTTTTACAGTGTTTTAGTTTTTAACCTCCAGCCCCACCCCCCAGGCATGGACCCAGAGATCCGATGCCATGAAATGAAACTCAACCCTAAAGGGTACCTATGGTCCGAGTATGAAAGCCCTCTGATAAAAAGTTTTCAAGATATAGACTTCTAGAATACTATATCACAGAAAAGCCATTATTATTAATGGTGTTCTAGATTTTAACCTCTAGCCCCACCCCGCTGGCATGGACCCAGGGATCTGATGCCATGGAATGAAAGCCGACCCCACAGGGTGTCAATGGCCCAAGTATCAATGCTTTCTGATGAGTGGTTGTCAAGATATGGACTTCTAGAAAACTTTAACACAAAAATTGCCATTTTTGAAGGTGTTCTAGATTTTAACCTCCAGCCCCACCCCCTGGCCTGGACCCAGGGGCCCGATGCCATGGAATGAAAGCTAACCCTACAGGATATCTATGGTCCAAGTATGAATGCTTTCTGATGAGTGGTTGTCAAGATATGGACTTCTAGAAAACTTTAACGCAAGTGTGACGCGCACGGGAACGGGAACATGGACGACCGGGGTGACTGCAATAGCTCTATGCACTTCGTGCAGTCGAGCTAAAAAGGTGTAACAGACGCACATACACACAGACAGACAAAGCCGAAAGCAATATGCCCTTCCAACTTTTCAAAGTTGGGGGCATAAAAAATTCAAGTCAAGGGTGTGTTTGTTGATGTTTTTTTCATCACAATCCTGGTAGACTGATTTTTTTCTGTTGATGTCAGGTTTCTATTGTGGATTAATGCACCAGTCATTAATTTTTAGCCATATTTTAATAGGCCGATTTGTGTTGTAGCCAGTAAAAAATCACCAATGACAAGTTTTCTCATCATGAGGCTCATGCAAGTGTACAGCCCAGTTTGTATCTCCCCTGGTTAGACCTGGTCCGAAATATGGCAGACCTGTTTTTTTGTTGTTGTTGTTGTTGTTTTGTGTTGTTTCACTTTCTTTTTATTCAGTTTTATATCCCTTTCAATATTACCCCAGCTCATATGAGATGGGCCAATCAGTAGGTGGTGCGAAAACAGGAGAACCCCCAGGAAATACCACTTGGAACACCTACAAACAGAACATGGCTTGTCTCAATCAGCCCTTGTGGTGCTCAAACCCACACAAAAGACAATGGAGAGATGATCGAATGATTAAGCGCGGTAACCAATCATTAACCACTCTTAACAACTCAACCATGGGGGCCGTCACAGACCTGTCTTATTTTAAGGACATGACTTGTGCTGATCATGTGAACAGATATCCTCAAATATTCCTACCTTTTTTGTTCTTTTGTCAATTCTCTTTTAGGTTCGGGATCTTCTTTGTAGAGTCGGCTACCATAGAAATACCAGTACAGGCCCCCTTCTTTATCCTTACCGAGAGGCTCCACACGCATGCTGTCCCCATCAAAACCCTGCAAATCATCACATAAATAAATATTTGCTTCTATGCAATATACGCAATATACATGTAGTGTGAAATATGTTTGGTTGCAAAAATGACAATTTTCAAGACAAACAATTTCAGTATTGTTTCCCTTAATTGAGGTGGTTCTTTAGGATACCCAATTTTTTGCAAAGAACAGTGTAGGAAAATGGCGTATTTACCCTGTAAGATATTTTCATTAAATATGTGATATATTACATATGTATTCTAGAGTGGGTTCAAGCCAATTTTTATCAAAGCCATGCTAGAGTCGACCTTAAATTGTCAATTAATAATTGGTGTCTTGTTCTATCCAAAACCATATTTAACTGATCTGCATATGGTAGTCGAGAACCTCTGAGCTACAATTAATTATGTTCTCTTACCTATCCAAAACCATATTAAACATCACTGCATTATACAGTTTCAATCTAAAACTTATTTCAAAACTGAGCCTGTGCATGAGAAAACCAACAATTTGGGTTTCCTACCAGCTCTGACACAAACCGGCCTGTACAGTCACAGAAGCAGGCTAGAAGCTTGAAATTTCTAAGTAGAAGAGAGATTGTACAGCAAAAAACAAATTTGCTGAGCAGTTTCGCGGTAACCGCGAAGCTGGTCTGCGCCTTTGTTTTCACATATGCAAATTGTTGGTTTTCTCATGCGGCAGCTCAATTCCTTTTGTAAATTACCTTCAACAGTTCCATCACATCCTCACCGTCCAGCCTGTATTCACATATCGAGTGAATGACCTCCACCTTCTCTCTCAGCGTTAGCTCCATGAAGGTATTCTTCTTGAGGATGGGGTTCTCCGTCGAGTCCCACTTGTACTTAATGATGTCCTTGATGTATAGGTCATAGTTGAAGGAACTGAAAATCAGGAATTTGTATTGGAAGTTAAGATGGAAACAAAATGGTTTTGCTGCCCTATAAATTTTGTTTATGTTAATGCATAATTTTTACTCAACATTTTTTCAGTCATGCTGAGACAGCTGCTGCTTCCTAGGTATTTAATCAATACCTATGGGGAGATGCTGTCTTGCTTCTTCTGCTTCTAGGACACAAAATGGCTCTGCCTGAATTCAAACCTTAAACCACTTTATCTCAAATCTGACAATCTACCACCAGGCCACTACACTTCCCAAATCCTTTAAATAATAACATTTGAGCTGCCCCATGGGAAAACCAACAATCTGCATTGGCGAAAACAAAGACGCAGATCAGCTTCAAGGTAACCGCGAAGCTGATCAGCGCCTTTGTTTTTGCTACTTGGATAGTATAATTCCTCTTCTTCTTAAATCCAAAATTTCAAGCTTCTAGATCTTTTCTGTGCTTGTACAGCTCGGTTTGTGTCGGACCTGTTCGGATACCACATTGTTGGTTTTCCAACGACTCCTTACGAGGCGGCTCATTTATAAGAAACAGTAGAGTTGATTTCTAAAGCATAGTCTCACTGATCATCACAGTCTGTATTTTTCAACAACAAAAAAGAAAATTATCAGTGACAGTTTATACTATGATAAAAATGTCTGATGTGACAACAGGCTCAACAGCAAACCATTTAGCAATAAAAAGAAAAATGTCTTAATTACATCAACATATGAGCTGCGACGTGAGAAAACCGGTCTTCCGGTTTCCGACCAGATCTGACACAAAGCGGTCCATACAGTCACAGAAGAAGGCTGGAAGCTTGGAATTTCGGATTTTAGAAGAAGAAAAATTGTACTATCCATGAAAAGAAAACAAATGTGCACCTTTGTTTTCATCTAAGCAAATATCTGGTTTTCTCATGATGCAGCTCATATAAATTTTAAATAATCTGTTTACAAAGTACTACAAACAAACTAATACATTTTCTCTTTCCATTTTAATACCAACCAAATATCGTCTCTGCCATAGCAGCCATTCAGCAGCTTACAGACAAGGTCAGTGAGGAATTCACAACCAGTCTCCTTCTCTGATTCCAAGAGGCCATCTTCAAGGTCCTAAAATGTACAGAATTAGAAACTTGTTGATAATGATTTGACCTGACATTGAGCCACTTGTGAATATTTGCATGAAAATACCATAATTGATCTAGGCCCACACAATTAAGTTTAAGAATACAACTCATGTATTGCTCGACACATATTGCCGTGCAATGACAGGAATCAGCCGAGCAGTAAAAAAAGTTCTTATTGTCAGACTTAGCTGATCTTAGTTAAAATTTCACTGTAAAGAATGAACAGAAGTAAGACTGCAACAGCACATAGTCGGCACTTGACTGGAGCACCATGTGCCCACTCCAGCAGTTGCTGAAAGGCCATCCCATGGGTCAAGCTGGACGACAATAACCATGTAAACCGACATGGACCATCTCATCAACTGAAAAGTGCACTATGAAAAGTACATGCTGTTACTAAAAATAGACATACATGTATATATAAACAAACTGAAGGCTAACTGGATTATCTCCCTTGGATAACAGAAAAAATGAAAATGAATTTTCAAATGATGCAAGGAGAAACTGACAGCTCCTGTAGCTAAAAGTAGTGCTCCATATTTCATTCATTATACTCTTACCCCCAGAATTTCGACACAGTTGTTAAAAATTGCCTACCTCAATATCAAAATCTGACAAATCAAATGCAGCTCTGAACAAGGAGCAGAAATGGGCAATGCTTGGAACTTCCCACCACGACCGTAGCTCTGAAAATAAAAGGAAACATGAATGGGCGACGGGAGATCTTACAGATCTACAATTCTGACTAGACATCGCGCTCATTGAAAGGCTATATTCAGAAATAAATCATTTTTTGTACCCTCCATCGTCCATGTGAAGAAACTTCAGCAAGTGCGTTGGTAATGCGCATGCGCAATTGTGTCTGCGCTCACATTTCCGTTTTCGTTTCGCGTCGATCAGCTGCCAAAAAATTGGGTTATAAACATAGGCTCGATTTTTCTAGTTCAAATTAAAAAAAATATCAGAGAATAAGCCCAAAATTTTTAAATAGCCCAAGAAATTAGAAATCGCGGGAAACGACAACCCCTTTGATCTCGAGCATTGTGGGTAAAATCCAAAATGGCGCACGATACGCACGAAAATTTGTGAAAGTTGTAAGTAAAGATTTCTTCGTTTAACGAAGAATTCTGAAGGGTTTTGTTCATTTGAGCATGACAGTCAAACAGTTTTTACAACAGGGCAGTTGTTTCTAGAATTTTAATAGGCCGCTAACGTCTCCATTTTGAATAAAGACCTATTTTCGCACTTCAACAAAATGTAAACATTGACATGATTGGCCATGACAAACACATCAATTAATTTTCAATCAAGTTTGCAGTTACATGGCAGCGAAAGTCAACCAACCATGATAATGCCTGGGGCATAGTCAGTGGCACAATACCTGTACTTATAGTGCCATAGGTGTCACAGTTGAATGGGTCCAATTACCTGCTTGCTAAATCCTGCTAAATCACAAGTCAATTATTAGGGGTGTCATTTGAACTAGTTCAGCATGGCAACAGGAGGCTGCATAATGGTTGATTTTTATGCTTACTTTCCATGGTCATTAGCGAAGGTAATGTCAGGACTCATTGTCTGTTATCCTGGCATCTTTAGTTGTTTCCTGGACATGGCTAGGATTTGGCCCTTTTTTGCCTACTCCCATTTTTCATACTCCCAGAATCATTTAAATAGTTTACTGGTGAAACATCAAACTGACAATACCACACCAGGGTTTTCCCCATTTCCCCTATTCCCGTTTCGCCTACTCCCGCTTTGTCTACTCTGGACATTCAATGAATTCCTGTTTCGCCTACCATCAGGAAAACATGTCCGCGTAATGTTTACCCCCTTAAACCCCACTTTTATACAGTAAAACTGGGGTATGCAGGGGTATACCTATTTTTAGCTCACCTGAGCCGTTAGGCTCACAAGGTGAGCTTATAGGATGGCCATGATCCGGCGTCCGTCCGTCGTCCGTCCGTCGTCGTCCGTCCGTCGTCCGTCCGTCGTCCGTCCACAATTTCAAAGATCTTCTCCTCTGAAACCACTTGGCCAATCAAAGCCAAATTTTATATGAAGCATCTATAGGAAGGGGGAACCAATGTGTATATAAATAATCCAGGTCACATGACCAAGATGGCCGCCATGCCCATATATGGTAAAAACCCTTCAAAGAGCTTCTTCTCCAGAACCGGTGGAATGATTTCAACGAAACTTGGCATGAAGCATCGATGGCTCAAGCGCTACAATGTGTATATAAATCATGACCCTGTGATGACCTTGACCTATTTTACGGCAAGGTCAACATGGGTCGCCAATGCATTTGAATGGGGAAAACTTTTAAAATGCCATTTAAAGTGAAAGTCTTGCAGGAAATGGGCAGTAGGACTGAATATTAATGATTCTGAAAAAAATTGGACCCCAGGGGCTCATATGCCCCCACCCCGGGGCAATATACATGTACATTACCATAATATTCAAACAACATCTCCTCTGAAACCGCTTGGCCAATCAAAGCCAAATTTTATGTGAAGCATCAATAGGAAAGGGTAACCAATGTGTACATAAATTATCCAGGTCACATGACCAAGATGGCCGCCATGCCCATATATATGGTGAAAACCCTTTAAGAATCTTCTTCTCCAGAACCAGTGGACAGATTTCAACAAAACTTGGCAGGAAGCATCAATGCCTCAAGCACTACAATGTATATGTAAATCATGACACTGTGATGACCTTGACCTATTTTACGGCAAGGTCAACATAGGTCGCCAATGCATTTGAATGGGGAAAACTTTTACATGTAAAATGTCATATAAACTTTATACATGTATATGAACATTATAACCTAAGAAATTTATTGGTATATATCTCAGATCTCAGGTGAGCGTTTACAGGACCATTGGTCCTCTGGTTCTTATTTTTGCTCCAAAACATAGATTGTGGGTACTCGTTAGAACCGCCTCGGCGAGGCAGTTCTAATGTGTACCCACACTCTATGTTTTGGGCAAAAATAAGAAAAATAACAAATTTTTTCCACTGAAATTTTCAATTTTTGCTTCTGAAAAAATTCTCTGTATACTGCATGGGCATGTTTTCGTAATGTCTGCACTTTTTGTCAGCAAACTTTTTTTTTTAACTTATTATCATTTATTTTTATTCTACATGTTTTATAGTAATATAAATATGTGAATATTGTACTTGTTTTAACATGTTTAAATGTTAAAATAAAGATAAATTTAAGATCAACAACTAATGAATTTTCAATGTTTTAATATATGCTTGCACAAGCCCTTTCAATAATTATTTTCTTCATTTTTCTTCAAAAACAAAAAATAATTAAATAAAAGTACTTCTTTCACTTTTCTACGGTAAACTTTAAAATGTTTTTGCATATTTAAATGAATATCCTGTTTTAAAACAACTGTAACACACAGCCATGCCAAGCCCCAGCAACCCCGTCGGTGGAAAAGCATGCTCATCCACCAAGGGCGGTTTACTGCGCTATATACTCAACACTAACTCGAGTCACAAAGTTTGGAGTTTGAAATTTGCATATTAGAAGTACTCAATATGCCGCTAATGAGGCATAGGGTATTTTGGGATAGGGGATATTCACCCATTTTTATTTTGGGATATGGGATATTGACCCTATTTATTTTGGGATATGGGATATTCAGAAATTTTGGGATATGGAATAGTGGAATTTATTTTGGGATACGAGTTAAATTAATTTTGGGATATGGGGTATTTTAACCAAGCCTCGCTTATACGTTGCACCAACATATACTGACGTCAATAATAAACGCCTCATCGAAAATGTTGCATAACTTTGCCAATAGATACACAATCAAAACAAAATTTGCATTTTCCTTATTTTTACGTTCTCTCTCATGGTATAGCATAAACCGAATTTGGTTAACATACGCACTTCTCTCAAAACTTGCGTGGGTGCGCCATTTTAAAAATGCATCCTGGCCTCATTGTACAGACGTTTTTGACGTGAAAACTCTTGAAAGCCGTGCAAAGTCGTTTTACAACCTTAAGAACATCAAAATTTTGAAACGCAACATAACTGGGCTACGTGAAGTTGAAATAATGAAAATAACATAGGGACTTTTTACAAGGAAAGAAACAGACGGAACGAAAAAATGATATTGTTCGATTTCTGGCGTTCGAACCGACTGCATAGTCCGGGACCATCGTTCGCCTCGGCATAAGATTCAGTATATTTACTTCAAGGGAGGCTATCCTGTCACATAATTTCCCCCTCCGAAAAGACTCGTCCCGAGTCTTGGCCTGGGGACTACATGGGTAAGGCAACCCCGGTCTGGCAGTTGTCATTATCCCACCGCTGCCACCAAATGTAACAAACAGCCGAGCCGAGCCACAGCAAATACCATTGGTGGAAAAGCATGCTCATCCACCAAGGGTGGTCTTCTGAGCTATATACTCAACACTTACTGGATTCACAAAGTTTCGAGTTTGAAATTTGCAGATTACAAGCACTCAATATGCCGCTAATACGTTGCACCAACATATTTTTTTCAAGGGAGGCTATCCCGTCACACAACATTCAATCTTGTTGTTCATCCATATTGAATGAGTAGGCAAAACAGGAATAGTGAACAGTTTTGGGGTAGGCAAAATGGGACAAATCATAGGCGAAATGGGAGTAGGCAAAATGGGAATAGGCGAAACAGGAACATTCCATGGCTAGAACTGGGGCTAGAAACCTAAAATAATGCACAGTTTCATGTGATAGAGCCCAGATCCTTGCCTGTCAGTCAGGGTACTAACATTTTTAGTTGTTTGGACTTCAAAAATTATATGACTCTCCAGAAAGAACAGGAAATCTAATGCATAGAAATTGGAAAAAACTTTGCTACTAAGCCTATATGAATGCAGAAACCCACAAAGATTCTGATAATCGTATTGCCTTGCTTGTTGTGCACAGACATAAAATAAAGCGGATCCATGACGTTTCGTCTAAAACCATTTCGTCTAAAAAACGTTTCGTCTGAAGGACATTTTGTCCAAAGGACATTTCGTCTAAAAGACATTTCGTCTAATGGACATTTCATCTAAAGGACATTTCATCTAAATGTCATTTCGTCTAATACAACATAATTACATTACGTTTAAAACTCGTCTAAAAACGTCTAAGATTCATCTAAAACTTGTCTAAAAAATAAATGATAAGGAAAATATTTTTGAACAACATTTTATTGGATATTGATTTCATGACATTTAATAGCTCAAATTATAGTAAGTCCCATAGACAGTCCATGTATTTCATATTTAAAATGGTATCATAAAATTTAACCGTCAAAGGCAGATAGTATGAGCCATATTGTGCAATTCCGTATATATTGTGCATGGTCACTTAATTAAAAAAAAAAAAAAAAAAAAATGTGTAGAATATGTTTCTACAATGTTTATGTTTCAAATACTCAAAATGTTCTTACTGATCTAATATGGCCGAAAGAAAAATATGATCTGCACTAATATCTGTGTACAATGAAATGATATTATAAGAATCTTACGTGAGTGTCAGGTATGGATAGACAAATCTGTCCCGAGGGTCACATTTTGGCATCACGAGGCTCGCCGAATGATGCCAAACTGTGACCCGAGGGACAGATTTGTCTATCCATACCTTACACGAATGATGGATCCTTTTTCTTGCACGCCGTAATGCGGCGACGCTTGATTTTTATATTATTTACCTAGAAAAAATGCTACAATCGCGGCGTCCGCCATTTTGAATTAAAACGTTTTGACGTCATCGTGACGTGTGCGCTTAGCGACGAAATAACGTGACATCCTATACAACCAATGTTAAAAAAGAACACTTGAATGCATAGTGCGACCAGGGTGAGATAACGAGGGTGAGATAAGAATTTCTCACATGGGGTAAAACGGAGGATTTCTCTATCTGGTGTGCAAGAAAAACAAATATAGACCTACCACATTGATTAATATTGATTTAAAGTAGGGTGCGGCATTTTTGGTTAAAAATTCTTAATTTTTCTTAACTTTTTTTTTAGACCAAATGTTCCACCTGCTTGATTTTTTAGACGAGTTGTCCATTAGATGAAATGTCCTTTACTCGAAATGTCTTTTAGACCAAATGTCCTTTAGACGAAATGACATTTAGACGAAAAGTCCTATAGACCCAATGGCATTTAGACAAAATGTTTTAGACGAAATGTCCTGCACCCAAATAAAGCAATTCAGGGTCTGTTTCTATTCAAGACCATAGCTGTTTAAGGATAATCTATCGGACATCTTGGTCTTCAATTTGGGAAATGTACCAGGATTTCATCTAATTAGAGCAAAAGTGGGTGGCGTTTTTAAATTGAAATTTCACACAACATACCGTAATATGATTATCTATTCCTCGAGACTCGATACACAAAATCCAGATGTCACAGTGCAACGCATTTCGACATTTAAGCATGTCCAAGCACATGTTTTAATTTATTTGTGGTTCCGAAATGTTTGAAACACACCCTGGGATACCATGACACAACAATTTACCTTATATACTCACCAACAAACACAGAAGGCAAATGCATAAGATATACTTTTTTTTTTCAAAACCCTTACTATAGTTTTTGTTTGAAATGATGCTTAACATCCCAGTCAATAGCAAAGGTCATGTCGGGACGTGGCCCCCATTTTATTAGACTTTTACCAAAAAAATGAGGATGTCATGACATCCAACTTGTGCTTCAAATATAACCATCCAACTAAGCCACAAAGGCTTATACGTATGAATGGTTTGACTTGAACCACTTTTCCTGGGCAGGCTCAAAGGCAGTAATCAGCTGGTCAGTGAGTAGCGCATAAGCTTTATCTGGAGGCACAAGCAGCCAATCCATTTCTTTAGACCACAATCATTGTGGCTAATGTTGCTTTAAGTCCCTGTAATACTCTTGGGAATTCTCGCGGCGTTTGCACGGCGTTCTTAAATTTTCCAGAACGCCGCGAGAATTCCCAAGAACAAAAAATTATTTGTGAAAAGAGGAAGCCATGAAGTCCTCACCCCGTCCTCACGGCGTCCTCGTCTAGTCCAATGCATTGCTACGGAGTTCGCACTGTGTTTTACCGCGTTCCTGCGGCGTTCTGGGTGGCATTTCATGGTGTTTGCACGGCGATTTCAGTGCGCTTGCGCGACGCTTTTGGTGTATGTACTGCGTTTCCATGGCGTTCTGGCACTGCATTGACGGCTTGTAGGCAAAGCAGATATGATGTCTCAATCATTTGTTTGTTTGCTTTGTCTGCTGTGCCTGCATATACATGTACACAAATAGAAAACCAGCTCGTTGTTTGATAGACATAAAGAATGGAATCCTTACAAGTGCATCTCATTTAATTATTATTTTATTTGCTTTGTCATATTTAAAATCATTTTATTCGTCATTTTTGTGTTTTTGTCATACATGTTAAAACAAAACACCACTGGACGCGGTAGAAGCTCCACATGAGCGCAATGAACGCGTGAAAACACCTTGCAAACGCGGTAGATGTTCCACGCGAGCGCCTTGATCGACGTAAGAACACCTTGCAAAATCCACTGAAGCACAGTAAGATAAATTACACGCTGCACGCTGCTTATGAGCGCGGCGTAAACGCAGTGAGATTGCGATGAACGCCGTAGAATCTCCGTGAAAACGCAATGGGCTACAAAGGCGTTTGCACTACGATCTCACTGCGCGCCCGCAGAGTTCCTTGGGCTTTGATGAATTTCTCACTGCGTAGCCACGGCGTCCTCACGGCGTCGCTCTTATTAAAACGCCGATTGATGGCCTTCTTTTGGGCATGTGCAAAAGAAACACCTTCCCTTGGCGTTCTAGGATTTGCCACGGCGTTCGATGGACTTCCCAGCGCATTGCTACAGCATTTGTAACATTCTCAAGTTTGTGTTCTGCATTTTTGTAGAAAGCCGCGCGATCTCAGCGATAATGTCCTGGTGTGACAGGGGTTTTATGCTATTTGGCTGTCATTTTGATAGAATAATACACATACTTTATGCGGAAAATTAATAGTGTTGGACACCTTTGCGTCACTGCAACGCGCTACAAACGTTATATTTGGTGAATGCTGAGACCTTAAGTAAAAATGCATGCTCATTCTTTAATGTTTGATATTGCAGGTTATACGATATAACCGAGTTGATTTCGGGTGAAACTTTCTTCAAACTGATCTTCTCTCCCCCCCCCCCCCCCATGGAATTTGAAAATTTTACCTAAAAAGGTAATTTCTCAGGGGGGTGGGGTGGGGTCCACCCCCCCCCCCCCCCTCTTGTCCGTGACCAAAAATTACCATTTTCGTTGGACCCCACCTCATGAAAATTTCTGGATCCGCGCATGGACGGGGAGCCTGGTTTGCTAGTGCACAACTGATAGGTCATGGGTTCGGTCCGATTCCCGCCTCCATGGGTAAATAAATAACTGACTTGACACAACCATCCTATGAGTTAGTATTTACATTGTATACATGCATTAGGCCCAAGGTTTCAACTGACATGTTTACAAATTAACATTTTGCGTGGGTTGTTTTCTTACGTCCCGCTTAATAATATAGCTATGGTCACATACGGATAAGCAAGCTCGGTTTGAAGTCTCCTCAGAGAGGCTGAAGAATTCTTGGATCAATGACACCCTGGATACATCCCATTAGGCCAAAATACATAATTATTAGATTCTCATCCAAATTTTTGAAAATTCTTTGGTGGGTGCATGGGTGACTTCTATTGTTCATTTTAGGACACACACTTTGACTCTCTACAAAGCCTAGTGTCTTAATATTTTTTTTTCATTGATCCATTAAAAGACACACTCTCAGACCGCTACACTGGCACGGCACCATTTGCGTCAAGCGTTCTTTTTTTTTTTTTTTTTTTTTTTTTTTTTTTTTTTTGACCGTGTGATGGTCTCGGGGTGTATGTGTCCATTGTGCAGCAAATTCACCTCTTGCTCGGTTGCACCATGGGGTTGAGTCTATCAAGGTTGGATACCAAAAATACAACAACAACAACAACAGACTATTATATTAAGCGAATTGAATTTATGCACAATTATCTTTAATTTCTATTTAACACATGTTTTTAGTTCTTAAATACGACCAAATTAAAACTATGATTTTGTGCAGGTTTTGAACAGGGGCGGGTGGGAATGAGAATCTCAAAATAAATTTTCTTTGGCCTTAGACTTATTATACCAGGTTGACCAATGTTTTGCTTGACCGACTTTGCCCAAGGACTATCCTATAAGGGGACACAATATAGGCAAGTTTCAGAGGTCATTTTTCGTTGTCATTTTTTTTTTTTTTTTTTTTTTTTTTATTATTATTTATTTATTTATTTTTAATTAAGCAACAAGTTCTATAATAATAATAATAATAATAATAATAATAATAATAATCCTTTTTTATTATTCAGTCATTTTCATATATTTTTGTGATGTAAGTAATACTATATTTTGATAGAAGAGAATCCAGTGCTTGCCTTATAATGCTGAGCGCCTTGTAGCAAAGTAACCACTGGTACCATATCAACCGTCTTATTTATAACGTGACCCAGGATCGAACCTACGACCTCCCGCTTCCGAAACGCACACTCTAACCATTACACTATTGGGACCGGTGTGACGGTGTTACATGGTTTTAATTAACTGATAATGTTAAACTTACGTTTGTCCAGGGAGCTACCATACAATCTGCGATTTCCATAATAATATTCAGACATTATACATGTAGGTAACCACGGACCAACATGTATTGGCGTATGGTATATACCAGCATCTTGCGATATCTTCCTATGGCTTTAGTCGATGGTCTGGGACAATGCCACATACGGAAATCACTGCTAACTTAGACTGGAAACATGTGGCTTACGTAGGGAACATGTATGATGTTCGAACGAACGGAGACCGTGTATGGCTTGCTTCTTTTCCAAGGCTGACAAGGCTTGAATTATATAATCTGCTCTTTCTCAAACCATGCTTTATTGTAACAATATTTGTTTGAAAGGTATTATCACTCGCAGATCTACATATTGTAGATACATAGTATGATGCATCACAGTTTGACCTGACAAATACTCATCTATAATATTCACATATCGCACTTGGCGATGGCACGACGTACAGAAGTTGCGGCGGCGCAATGCAATTTCTCATTTTTTCCGATCTTGCAGCAAGTGAAGTTTCATGAAAAAGAAATGTGGGAATCGATGTTTCCCTTTCTCAAAAACGTATAATTTTATATGCTATACATGTATAGAGTCCTTGTAGAATCGTATGAAATATGTGCAGAAGGTCGCCATATGGACGCCACACGGAAATGGTAAATCTTGCATAGTTCGAACGCCGTGAGTTAATTGCAAGCCAAAAGCTAGTAATTAGGCATCCATTACTTAAACCACTTAAACCCCGCTGCAAACAACCCTGAGTTGGCAGACTCGCTTGTTACTTGTTTCTATTTGGGTCGCCGCATGGGAAAACAAACTCTGCATAGGCGAAAACAAAGACGCAGATCAGCTTCGCAGTAACTGCGAAGCTGATCAGCGCTTTTTTTTTTCGCTACACAGATAGTACAATATCTCTTCTACTTTAACCCAAAATTTCAAGCTTCTAGCCTGCTTCTGTGACTGTACAGGCAAATTTGTGTCAGACCTGGTCGGAGCGCATATCGGTGGTTTTCTCACGCACAGGCTCATTTATGAATGACATCAACAAAGAGAAGTGACAAAAGCGCCACAGACATTAATTATTGGGCCCTAGGTAGTGCTTACGCAGCTGTTACACACCTGTAGGTAATCAGTATGTCTCACATACGCCATGTACATACGTCGTGATATGTCACAAGAACAGAATTTGTATGTCAGCATGCGCAGCTTGACCACCAATTGCAGATTAAGAGGGGTTCGAAGCGACTCCGCCCCCCACCCCCATTTTGAACCATTTCAATTTCGTGGGGGAAATAAGAGCAATCAGGGATGTTGTACAAAACGACCCCGACCCCAGTGGGGTTGAATCCCCCCCTCCTTTTCTAATCCTAGATCAGCCACTGACCTCAATAAGCCTCAGACCCCAGCGTTTAAAAAGTTCACACACATCACTGATACACTGCTCATATAAATAGTGAGACAGTATCCGTGAGTCTACAATATGCAGTTTCATGACCATCACCAGTATTTTATATATATGATTATCATATATTACATTTTTCAGGCACCGTTAGATATCACACACTAGCATATACCTACAGTAAGTCAAACAACAAATATAATCTATTTTATAATAATAAATCATTTTGACCACTGAAACCTTCTACACTATACCCCATGTCTAGGGCCATCTCACATATTACAAAAACATTTATAAGATAAAATGGAGAAAAAAAATGACATGTATTTTTTGGCACACAAATGCTAAGACAACGACAAGTAGCATCGTTTCATGTAAAGTGGTGTTAAATAGTGGAATATCTTATTTATCTAGTCGGTCCATATTTCTGACATTTATGTGTTTATATTCGGCTGTATCACGGATTTCGCTTGAACTCATGGAGGTAAGAGCATCCAAAACACTAAAATTCGTCATTTTTTCATGGGGCTTATCTTCTTATTGGCGTTTTGTAAGACTCTAATTAGTGCCGCCGACTAATATTTTGGACAAAATCATGCTTATTGTCTCTCCAGTGTGATGGCCAGAAAAGTGTCAACACCGTCCAAAAATGGCATATGTGTATGTGTACTTTTGATTTACCTTAATTGTAATTGAGTAAACAAATCCTGCTTTGTAGCAGTACATGTACCTTAGCAATGTTTATTTGAGCATGACTTTGAGTTGTGCAGGTGTTTAAATCCAGAGTCCAGTTTTGTAGGTTCTGAGGAGAGAGTGCAACCATGGTTACCACACCTCAACCTCTTTATAACACTATTGTTGGGGTCCAAGCCAATTACCGTCGATGCACGACATTTCGTCGGAAATGTTTTGTCGGAAATGTTGTAACTTAAAAAATATTCACCGCAAAATTTTGAGATTTATTCCGTAGAAGACTAGCCTATTGGTCCACATTTTGAGCCACCAATCACTAGGGTTAGGGTAAAGGTCTAGGCATGGGGACATTTTCAACAAATGTAATTTTCGACGAAAAAAATTTCCGTGTTAGCTATCCATTCTGTGTTATAACGAGAGTAAAATTTATAAACATATAGCAAATTTTGTCTAAAATGATCATTTGGGGTCCAACTGTGATCAGTGTTATATCTAAAACCATTTTGTATTATAAATGAACCGTGTTGTAAAGAGGTCCAGGTGCACCATGTGATCTGATCATTATAAAACTGCACACATAGATTATTTTGTAGAAGTTGTCTTTGAAATATTTCCTGCTTTACAATAGTTAGTTTAATTTACATAAAATATATACCATTTCAGACCGATACACGTTCCAGTATACAAGCCATTATTTGTTGTGACTAAATCATATGATTCATCCATATCTCTTGCTCACTCCATTTTCCCTAGCCCCACATCCTATCCCTACTAACATCTATCTGTCTTGACATTACTGCAAATGTCAACTCAACTTACTCCTTTTGAGTAAGTGTTGCTAGTTGTAGTGTTAACACTTCCTTGTTTAGAAATCTGGTAACCTATTTCATGTGTTAAGTCTTAGAAATTGTGCAGTCAACCAGTTAAAATTGCTACTAGAAAATTGTCTGTCATCATGTCACATCTAAATGAAATCATAAAAAGTTGTGAAACACTCATATTCTGAATTTGCTGTGGGACAAGAGAAATGCCAGAGTGTGAAAGCAGCTTAGTTCAAGTTTATTTTGAGAATGTCTGAAACTTGCATTGCCAAACTTGTTCGTATGACGGTAGGAGACAGAAGAATATTTGCCAGATTTTGTGCTGGGATGGTTTAAAAATGTGCTGACAGTTAGCCATGGTCCAGTGCGAGTTTTCACTCTAAACTCAGGTTCCATTAAAGATATAGGATGCTGACATAAAAAGTTTTTGTACTGTAGGTTCAGTATGGTGATAAACTTGACTAAGCTCTGATCATGGACCCAGATTACTACAGAACGGGGGGGCTGCCAACCTCCCTGAACCGGTATCCAGCTGATATAACGTCGTTACTAGCGGAACAATCACAAACTGTTGTCCCAGGTACGTATCACAAATACAAAGTTGAAAGGTCAAATCTGGTTTCTTTTCTGGACAATTATGTCACAATATACACTTTTATAATGCGGAATTTAACATCGCTAACTTTAATTCTTAATTTTATACTAAGTACATTTTACTGATGCTTAATAATGATATAGACTAGTCTAATTGTATTAATATTGATATGAATAATTGCCTCAAAATCGTGATTCATGGGAGCTTTAACATAACTGCTTTATTGAGAATTGAAAGTCATTAAGCATGGCCTGCACTGAGATTCAGCTAGTATTAAATTATTTTCTTAGAATTACATGTAGATACTTTCAAATTGAGTCTCATAAAATTCTGCCAAAATCCTAAGACGAATATCTTAATGTGGCGATTGACTTAAATTGTATGTTCCCAATGAATATATGAGCCGCATCGTGAGAAAACCGGATTTTTGCCTAGGCGAAAACAAAGGCGCAGATCAGCTTCGCGGTAACCGCGAAGCTGATCAGCGCCTTTGTTTTCGCTACTCGGATAGTACAATTCCTCTTCTACTCAAATCCGAAATTTCAAGCTTCTAGCTCTTTTCTGAGCTTGTACAGGCCGGTTTGTGTTGGACCTGGTCGGAAACCCCGAAGACCGGTTTTCTCGCGTCGAGGCTCATATAATAAAAACAAAACTCGCAATGAATATAAAAGTGTTTTCTCTTGTTTTACAGGTCTGGGGTTGACATCAGCATTTCCCAATACCACACTATCATCTGCCACTGCCAGGTCATTTGGCCCACTACCCGGGTTTGCTGGCCACAGTCTCCATGGTCTACAAACCCAGCTCAATGAAAGCCACCTCCAGTCTGCGTACAAGACCGTTCCACAAGGGTCCTATGCTCTGTCGGACCCATACGTGGGTTTGAGGTTAACAACACAGGCTGCCTCAGCTGCTGCTCTCACGAAGCCTCTGTTCGCCCAAGATGCAGCTATTGCTCAGAGTCCCACGCTAGACATTGCTCAGAAGCAGTGGGGGCTTTCAAACTTTGTCGGTTCCACAGTCAATCCCTTTGGTCTCCTCCCCGGTGAATTACCTAACAATGACATTCTTTCATCAGCCGCTGCGCTCTCCAGTCAGCCGTCACCTGCACCGCCACCTGCTCATAATGTGAAGCATTCATCAGCCTTACAGACAAGCTATCAAGCCGAAGATATACTTTGTAGGAATACAAAGTCACCTTTACAGAGGTCTTCAACTTACGAGTATCGTGGCTCCTCAAGTTCGGGTCAACCAAATTATTTGGGTCAATCTAATCCTTTGTTAGCATTTAACCAAGATGTGCCCTTCCAAAGTAAGACTGATCTATCAGTTTTTAATGACACAAAATATGAAGCTGTGAGTCCTGCGCCAAGTGATAATCACCAAAACGCAGGTTCGGACCAGTACAATGTCGCTTTGCAAGATCTTGCTTCAATTAGCTCAACACGAGAGAAAATGACAGTCAGCAACGCACATCAGAAACCGCGGCAGATTATTGAAGCACCAAGGCAAGTTGATAAGAGGGGACCAGTCCAAATGCAGCAAGAATTGTACGGCCGGGCGACACCCAATGGACAGATCACTCAAATAAAGCAGAACCCCACCCAACAACAGCAGCAGAACATTGCAGGAAGTCCACAGACCCCGATGTCTTTAGGCAGCCCACCCATGCCAAGTTCAACATTTATCACGGCTCCAGTACCAGTTCAGGCTCCTGCAGATTCGACGACAAAACCGAAGAAAGCCCGTAGTCGGAAGAAAAAGGAACCAGTCACTTTGATCGAAACTAAAAAGGAGCCGGTGACAGTATATCCCGAAAATGTTCAATTTAACCAACAGATGATAAACCCAGCGATACGAGACCAGCCTTTTTCAAGCTCATCAGAAGTTATTCAGAGAACGGGAGGAAATGAATATGTTAACCAGCAAACATTTATGCAAAATTCACGAACTTCACAATCAGTTGACAATATTCAACAACCAAATCCGCAACCTAAACCAACCGCTCCCGATATTAACCGTTCTGCTCAACCCTTACCACAACCGCAGTATAAAAGTGAACAGTCGCCCATCATGGCTCAACCCTCCCCTGCGTCAGTTCATCAACAGTCCCCCATGGGTGCTCCTCAACAATCCCCTATGGCTGCTCCCCAACAGTCCCCTCTCGCTGGCCCCCAACAATCACCAATGATGGCACGATTTCAATCACCCTCACCAATGCCCTCCCAAAGTGGGGTACAATATTCGGTCTCAGATGCTCTCGAAATGAGTCGAGAAGCAATGTTTGCAGGTTATAATGGCTCCGAAATGAACTCTTACCCTCTGCAGGAAACTTTTGCTAGTCAGCTTGGCATTCAGCGACCGGATGCCTTCGGAGCAAACGAAGGCCCTTTTTCTTCTGAATATGGTGGCCAGTTCGTCAGTCCCAACAATGTACTAGCTGTTGAAATACAAGAGGCCCCCGACCCCGCTTCGACCATAGATGAGGGAGCATTCGCAAGTTTAATGGATGAATCATATGACCCTAGTCAATCGAGATATGTTAAACAAGAATTTGGCCAGGACCCATATGCTAACTTTCCTTTAACAGTTAATCCTTCCGACCAAGATGATGAATTCGGACACTTAGCTCAAGCTCCTAAGGAGAATAAAAATGAAAGTTCTAATTTTGGACGGACTAGTGTGAAAACTGAACCAATTGGTAAACCACAAGAAATACAGCAACCACCGATAACCCCAAGGATGGATATAAAATCAGCTGCGGGTGGAAGCTCGTTCATGGATTCTTATCTAAACTTCCTGCAAGGTAAAAAACCAGAAACACTTTCTTCTATGAGTAGTGCCATAATACAAAACAAACCTCAGTTACCAAAATATATACCTGAACCAAGGAGACCTCGCCCGGTGGAAGTTCCGAAGGAAACCCCGAAAAGTGATGACGGTCGGACTAATTCACCAAAACGTGATATTGTTTCAAAATCATCGTCAAAACCCTCAGTGATAACTTTTTCTGATGACGAAGAGGACCAAAAATCTAATAGTCAGATAAGCAGTGCTGTAAATAGTGCAATTTCAAACTTGTCAGAAACAAAAAGCAACAATGTGAAAATCAGTACCAATAAATCAGGGGGCTTGAAAATGAAAATAAACTTGCTGCAAGTGAAAAGTGCAGAGGCTAAAGCGAAGGCTGCCAAGTCGAAACGGTCGCCCAATAAATCAAAACGAAAGGGTAAACGGGCCGACTCGTCAGGTGACGAGGATTACGGAGGTGGGAAAGAGGAGGAATCCCCAGAACCAGTACCAGTGCCTCATAGAGAAACCTCGGCAAGAAAGGCCAAGCAGAAAAAAGGTGAGTTGAAATTTTTATCAGCATTCTCATTTATATTAGCTTTCAAATTTAATATGAGCTGTATCATGATAAACCTATCTTAAGAGTCTAACCATATCTGATACAATCCAGCCTGTTCTGCTACAGAATGTGGTTAGAGCCACGAACTTAAGGAAGAAAAGGGATTGTACTATCTTTAAATGAATGAAAAGGCGGTTAGTCAAAACAAATGTATGATTGGCCCCCTCATTTGACACATTCCTTTGATGAAGATTTGGTTGGTTGGTTGATTGGGGTTTAACGTCCCACCAACAGCTAAGGTCATATGGAGACGTGACCTCGGTTTATAGTCCCATCCGACGGACTGGAGAAGCCCTGGATCGAACCTGCGACCCCTGGATTACAAGGCGAGTGACATAACCACTGCACCACGGATGCTTCTGATGAAGATTTGGTCATGAAAATATTTATACGGCCACTTCCTCTTTTGCTGTCAGATTCCAGAGTTTGAGATGGGCTAAGTTTCCACTAACCCTTAAGAAATCTGGTTTTGGCAGTTGACATTTTTCCCGCATTGTCTTATAGAAGTATATGATGTACATGTAGGCCCATTCTCTGGAATAGTTAGTCAAAGGGGATATATTAGTTTAGTTATCTATGACATACATTGACTGCCTAGTATTTTAAGATGTCAATTTTTAAATCATTTTGAAAAGTCTTCCTCTTCTTCCTAAATACGAAATTTCAAGCTTCTAGCCATCTGTAGCTGCACAGGTCGGTATGTGTCAGACCTGGTCGGAAACCCCGAAGACCGGTTTTCTCACGTCGCGGCTCGAATGTTCTAGCAAAATTAACCTCCCTTCAGACTTGCTTTGTTCTTTTTTGGCAGCATGTAAATTTAGCTGTGGAGTTCAGTGTTGGTCTTTGAGTGGAATAGAATATAGTCAGACTAGCAGGCAGTTGGCTTAGCTTGATTCTTGAAGGAAGCCTGACTTAGATTCAGAACGTTTGAGCCGTGTCATGAGAAAACAGGATTTTTGCATTTGTGAAAACAAAGGCGCAGATCAGCTGTGCAATAATTGCAATAATTGCACAGCTGATCAGCACCTTTTTTTTTGCTACACGGATATAGTACAATATCTCTTCTACTTATAGCCAAAATATCAAGCCTCTTGCCTGCTTCTGTGACTATACAGGCCAATGGTGTCACACCTGGTCGGAAACCCTGAAGACCGGGTTTCTCGCTTTGCGGCTCATTTTATGTAATATAGGAAGACTACATGTATCAGTAAGCTGTGTCATGAAAAAAAACTTAACATACATGTATGTGAAATGGTTGGGTCATTTGGGTTCAAATCCCACACAACAGCTAAGATCATATTGAGAACAGGCCCCGAGTTTATAAAACGTTTTTAGCTCGACTGCACGAAGTGCATAGAGCTATTGCAGTCACCTCGGTCGTCCACGTTCCCGTTCCCGTACGCGTTCCCGTGCGCGTGCGCGTCACACTTGTGTTAAAGTTTTCTAGAAGTCCATATCTTGACAACCACTCATCAGAAAGCATTCATACTTGGACCATAGATACCCTGTAGGGTCGGCTTTCATTCCATGGCATCAGATCCCTGGGTTCATGCCAGGGGGTGGGGCTAGAGGTTAAAATCTAGAACACCATTAATAATAATGGCTTTTCTGTGATATAGTATTCTAGAAGTCTATATCTTGAAAACTTTTTATCAGAGGGCTTTCATACTCGGATCATAGGTACCCTGTAGGGTTGAGTTTCGGGGCTAGACGTCAAAATTTAGAACTCTCCGAATTTTTTTTTTTTATTTCTTAATAGAAACAACTTAGGAAGATGGTTAACTTAGGAAGATGGTTGGTCATTCATCTTTTGACTTTGTGACACTGACTTGTGTGTCATGACGGTAAGGGTCGGTTGACCTACTTTCCATGGATCAGTGATTTTGCCTTATATCTTGACACTCAATTAGTATATTTTCTTACTTCTTTCAGATTATGAGTGAGTACGACCAGGCCTTTGACCCCAATATACTTATAGGTCACTGTGACCTAATTTCACGGTTCAGTGATTTTGCCTTATATCTTGACACTCAGTTAGTATATTTTCATACTTTTTTCAGATTATGAGTGAGAATGACCAGACCTTTGACCCCAATATACTTATAGGTCACTGTGACCTAATTTCACGGTTCAGTGACTTTGCCTTATATCTCGGTACTCAAATGGTTTATGAACAAACTTCTTTCAAAGTATGTTTGCATATGACAAGACCTTTGACCCTGAAGTAGTCCTAGGTCACTGTGACCCAATTTCAGGCTTCAGTGATTTTGCCTTATATCTTGACACTCAATTAGTATATTTTCATACTTTTTTCAGATTATGAGTGAGTATGACCAGACCTTTGACCCCAATATACTTATAGGTCACTGTGACCTAATTTCACGGTTCAGTGATTTTGCCTTATATCTCGGCACTCAAATGGTTTATGAACAAACTTCTTTCAAAGTATGTTTACGTATGACAAGACTTTTGACCCTGAAGTAGTCCTAGGTCACTGTGACCTAATTTCATGGTTCAGTGATTTTGCCTTATATCTTGACACTCAATTAGTATATTTTCATACTTTTTTCAGATTATGAGTGAGTATGACCAGACCTTTGACCCCAATATACTTATAGGTCACTGTGACCTAATTTCACAGTTCAGTGACTTTGCCTTATATCTCGGCACTCAAGTGGTTTATGAACAAACTTCTTTCACACTATGTTTGCGTATGACAAGACCTTTGACCCTTAAGTAGTCCTAGGTCAATATGACCTAATTTCACGGTTCAGTGATTTTCCTTTATATCTCGGCACTCAATTGGTATATGAACATACTTCCTTCACGATATGTATGAGTATGACAAGACCTTTGACCGTAAAGTATTCCTGGGTCACTGTGACCTAATTTCATGGTTCAGTGATTTTGCCTTATATCTCGACACTCAGTTGGTATTTTTTCATACTTTTTTCTGATTATGAATGAGTATGACCAGACCTTTAACCCAAACATACTTATAGGTCACTATGACCTAATTTCATGGTTCAGTGATTTTGCTTTATATCTCAACACTGAATGCATATATGATCATATTTCTTTCACATTATGAGTAAGTATCACTAGACCTTTGACCCTGAAATACTTATAGGTCAGTGTGACCTTATTTCATGGTTCAGTGATTTTGCCTTGTGTCTTGGCACTCAGTTGGTATATGAACACATTTCTTTCACAATATGAGTGAGACCTTTAAATCTTAGGTAGTTATAGTTGACTTTCATGGTTCAGTGATTTTGCCTTATTGCATATGCAAAGCAAAAAGATGTATGAGCATAATGCTTTGGTTTACTGGTCGGGTTTGGCCTTATGTTTGACAAAGGTCAGAAGCAGTCGAGCACGCTGTCCTGCGACAGCTCTTATTCATGCTCAGCTCAGCTGAGACTAAAATTTATCCTGCTTATAAATGTTGAAATGCCAATTTTAACATTTTGGCATTTAACATTATAATTACAGGCTTTGGCAATCTTACCCCGAAATTTCAACCAATTTTGGTTATTTCAGTAATTATGAGCTTTTTAAATTTCATGCTCATCTGAGCTGAGCTTGAAAAAAGTTTTATAACCTCAAGGCCAGGCCTCTGTTTAAAGTCTGATCCAAAGGACATGACAAGGGTCATAATAAAACAAAAATCTTGAACAAGAAACCAAAAAGATTGGTTTTCATGTGACTGTGCTCTAATAGATTAAACTCTTGTGGTATCAACAGTGACATATTTTAAGATGCTAAGAAAATGTGGACATGATCAAAATTATATGTATTTTATCCTGTACTTCATTTTTTCCTTCTTTGTGCCACCACTCCATCCTGCTGTGCAAGTCCACTCCACTCCACAACTCCACCCCATAAAATACAATTTGCAAAGTGTATGCAAGATTTCTCTCCCATGAAATGTGTAATTGGATTTTGCAACCTTGATCATTAGCATAGAGAAAATGGATGCAGAAGACCCAGACTATAATAATCGGAGTAAAAGGAGGAGATTTTCACCTCGTAAGACTGTGTCAATGTACTTAGATTGTTTGCATGTAGCCCAGATTGTCAAGGCGCTTGAAAAAATGGTTATGCTAGGATTAATAATTTTTTATTGAATGCCAGCTCAGCATACATTTTTGTGCAGAAAATAGAATATTGTTCACTCTTAAAGAATGCAGTATGTAAGGTTGACATGGCTTCATTATAGACATACAAGTTGCAGATACAAATGCGATTTATCTCTTTATTATGCTCAAGAGCAGATAAAATTACTGGCAGTTTCTTGTGTATTGGTAATTTCTGTTATTGGAGTGGGTGGGGTAATTGCGGGGGTAATTGTATCATTAAAAATTAAAAAAAAATCTTGTTTCAGGCCAGGTCTGACACAAACCAGGCTTTACACCTGTTCAGGCTTGTAGCTAGTGGCTCGAAAAGGAAGAAGTGGGGTTGTAGTACCAAAAAGTGAGCCGCCTCATGAGAAAACCAACTATCTGCATATGCGAAAACAAAGACACAGATCGGCTTCGCGGTAACCGCGAAGCTGATCAGCGTCTTTGTTTTAGCTACACGGATAGTATAATCCCTCTTCTTCTGAAATTTAAAATTTCAAGCTTCTAGCCATCTTCTGTGACTGTACAGCCTGATTTGTGTCGGACCTGTTCGGAAACCAGATTGTTGGTTTTCCCCATGAGGCGGCTCAAGTGTCAGTATAACAAACTAAAATATGCAGATACATGTAGTGCTACATCGTGTGAGCTGTGTCACGAGCAAATCACTTGTCCGGGCTTCCAACCAGGCCTGACGACAGCCCAGAAGAAAGCTAGAGGCTTAGAAATGGATTTAAAAAGATCTATCTGTCAGGTGAAAACAAAGGCGCTGATCAGCAGTGCAATTACTGCACAGCTGATCTGCGTCTTTGTTTTCACATAGATATAATGCCACTGTTTTCTCATGATTTGGCTCATGTAATTATTGGTTTAACTTAGAATCATAAAAATATCTTAAAATAATTTTTAATTGTTTACAGTTTAGTTTACTGTGTGTTAGTTAAAATGGTTTGCGGTAGAGTTCACGGTGTGTTGGATTATTGAAGTTTCATTTTCGATCATCAACAACACATTGGTGGACTGCAAACTGCTAATCGATCATTGTTAATCACTGGACTGGTGTTACATTTTATAACGATTTCAATATATTTTTAACATTTTACCTTGTTAGACGCTAATGACCCATCAGGGTTAATGTGTTGTTAAACAACAAACAAACAAACAAACACAACACTAGATATACCCCCAGACGTGGACGCATTGAAGTTAATCAACAGGAAAGAAATGATTATTGGGCACAAACTACTGCTACATTCCATAAACTTATCAAGCTACGCTTATGTTTTTGCAGCTAAGTACACGATAGATCTTGACTCTGATTCCGACTCAGACACGTTGAAACCAATCAACATGAAAGATTACGAGGAAGAGGAAAGCTACGACTCTGACGGCGACCCAGCCTGGACTCCATTTGAGCTAGTGAGTACCTTTTTTTGAGGCACTACCAGGGGTAGGGGGTCTTAGCTCAGACTTCTCACTAGGATTTTGAAAATTGGAGTAAAAAAGAGGTTTTTCCAAAACTGTTGGATTCTTCCTATACTTTACTATTGGGGCTTTCTAAAAAGTTGGAGTCAGATTAAAAAAGTTGGAGTTTTAAACTCCAATATTGTAGTTAGCGAGAACTCTGTTAGCTCCCTGACAGAAAAAAATTGACTTTCTCCCCCAGCTCTCTAATTGTTTTACCTCAGATCCCTGCTCCCTAAAACTCAAAATGTTTTTTTGCCAGCTCCTAAAAATAAATGACCCAGCTCCCCAGATCCCTGAAAGAAAATGGTCCTTCTCCTCAGATCTCCGAAACATCTAGTAGAGTCTCACTCCTATACTGTTAACCTACTGGTGAAAGAAAGAGCGACAGGGAGGCAACCATCTGACCATTCAGACATTTATAAATGAGCCTTCCTGTGAGAAAACCAACAATTTGGGTTTCCGATCAGGTCCGACACAAACCAGGCTGTACAGTCACAGAAGCAGGTTAGAAGCATGAAATTTTGGATTTATGAAGAAGAGGGATTGTGCTATCTGTGTAGTGAAATCAAAGACGCTGATCAGCTGTGCAGTTACTGCACAGCTGATCTGCGCCTTTGTTTTCGCACATGCAGACTGTTGGTGTTCTGATGGGGAGGCTCAAATTTATGCAACTAAAATGAAGTAAAGATTAAACAGGCTGCTGCTAAACAACAGCCAACTTCATTTCTAACAAATTTTGTGGTTCTTCCAAAGTTTAAGGATTTTTAAGATCAGCCAAAGGAATAACTCATTGCTTGTCTTGTTTCAGAAACAGAAGTCTTCCTTTGATCTTGACTTTGGGGAGAAGAAGAAGAGAAGTAGAAGCAGACCTAAAAGGTATGTTTAAATACATCTATCGGTCCCAATATAACTGCAAAATTTGTCGACTGGGACATAAAGCCATAACCATATTTACATGTAAATGCACCTAACAGCTCATTAAGTACCAACATATAGAATGCGCAGAGAGCGCAAAGCCAGAGTCAAATGGGCCATCACTAATTTCTTTAACATTGACCTCTACTTGCAACAGACAGTTTAAAGCTAAAATTGGCCCGAAGAATAATTATTAGAGAAGAATGACCCCCAACATGTAGTTCATTTTTTCTCCAACTGTGCTACAAATTTTGTTGCATTTTATTTCTCTTTACTTCAATACATATGCTCATCTCTTTTCAGCAAAGTTAAGGCCCGGCGGCAGTCTGGTGAATCATCTCGGTCATCTGTAGGCACTCCCAGAACCTCTCTATCACAGGAAGACCTGAACGCCTTACCCCCAGTAGCTAAAGCCCCCAGGGCCCAGAATCCTGAGCCGACTGAGCTGAGTTCGGACAGTGAGGAGGAGAGCAGGTTGAAGTCGTTGCTGCCTACCGTGAATGGGGAGCTTCAGGTGTGTATAGAATGAGACATAATTGAGCCGCCTCGTGGGAAAACCAACAATGTGGTTTCCGACCAGGTCGGACACGACCTGGCCTATACTGTCACAGAAGATGGTTAGAGGCTTGAAATTTTGTATTTAACTAGAAGAGGGGTTGTATTATCTGTGTAGCGAAAACAAAGGCGCTGATCAGCTTCACGGTTACCGCGAAGCTGATCTGCGCCTTTGTTTTTGCATATGCAAATTGTTGGTTTTCCCATGAGGCGGCTCATATTTAGAACTTTGTATTTGATTTGCACAGACTTATCTGGCACTATAGCTGGCACTATAGCTCAATCTGTAGTGTTTGTGTTATCTGTATAAAACGGGGTTTCCATTTACCCTCTATTGGGGGTTTTTTACCCCCAAAATTTGCCATATACCCCCAAAATTTGCATAAATCCTTATACAGGCCTATACATAGGGGGTATAAAAGTAAGAAAATTAAGCCAGTGTACCCTTGAACTCCAAATTCCTGATAAAAGTAATGTGGTTAAATTCAGATTTAGAAAATGGTTTGGACATGGTGAAAGTACACATTACACAGCTGAGGAAGCACTTTCCCTAGTGTTACAATGTTGGACTATGATTTGAGAGGCACTGAAATGGTTGGTGTGTGTCTTTGAGCAAGACATTTACTTCTAACATGACTGAAAAATGGATGACTGAGATGTTACAAATCAAATCCTGCAAGCAAAAATGACGCAGTTTGTGCGAAATGAACAGGACGTGAGAAAGCCGGTTTCGGGATTTCGGACCAGGTTTGACATAAACAGGCCTGTACAATCACAGAAATAGGCTAAAAGCTTGAAATTTTGGATATAAGTAGAAGTTGGATAGTACTATCTGTGTAGCGAAAACAAAGGGGTTGATCAGCTGTGCTGTACACAGCTGATCAAGGCCTTTGTTTTCGCATTTGCAGGTTGTTTTTCTAATGCGGCAGCTCAAAATATATTTTCTGTACCCAGGTTGGTGAGTTTGTTATGGAGAAGAAAGACATCAAGAATTACGAAACATATCCCATCTGGAAAATAGAGTCAGGGCGAATGTTACACAAGTATGAGCTGTTCGCGGAGGAGGCTAGAATATTACATAGGGCAATTCCTACAGTAAGTCGAGCAACTCAATAAGAGCCGCATCGTGAGAAAACCGGATTTTTGCCTAGGCGAAAACAAAGGCGCAGATCAGCTTCGCGGTAACCGCGAAGCTGATCAGCGCCTTTGTTTTCGCTACACGGATAGTACAATTTCTCTTCTACTTAAATCCGAAATTTCAAGCTTCTAGCTCTTTTCTGAGCCTGTACAGGCCGGTTTGTGTCGGACCTGGTCGGAAACCCCGAAGACCGGTTTTCTCGCGTCGCGGCTCATAACATCTCAGGTGTATTACGTTAATTCAATGGCTAATTTTGCATTTTTTTCATGACAGCATAAGTCTTTTTAAAGTGTCATCTAATGGCTATGAACAAGTTAAAAAGCAAAATCAGCTTTGGGCTTTGAGAGGTCCTGAGTTCAAACCCCTCGCCATTGAACTGTGTTGTTGAGCTAGACACATAAACTTCCCATAATACTGGTTAGTGGCTCCACCCCGACATGACTGAAAAACTGTTGACTGGCACATGAAACCACCAAACAGACAAATTAGTGAAACATAATATACAAGATTTCTTTATGGAACTTTCGTACATGTATTTCAGTTTTCAAGTTGGTTACCAAACATGCGTAATGGTTTTCTGCCTATCAAAGTGAGACATATACGCAAGCAGGGGGACACGGAGTATGTCGAGGTTATAGAGGACACCAGACCAAAGTTACAGCTGGATAAACAGTAAGTTACATGGTCAAACAGTATAGCTTCTGCAGAACGCGGCGTCCCATCTGGGGCTATTCTGTTGGCACAGAGAAATTTCATCGAAAAATGAGTTTGAAAAAATATAAAACACTCCTAACGCACCTAAAAATTTAAGTGGTCTTATCCAATTGATAATGATGGGTGAATCCATTAGTGACAAGTTGGTTAATAAAGTGTACGATTCATGTCTTTGGTTTAGGCCTTGAAACAAAAAGGAATGAGGA
Organism: Rugalucina vietnamica; assembly: GCA_964017185.1. Classification (NCBI taxonomy): domain Eukaryota; kingdom Metazoa; phylum Mollusca; class Bivalvia; order Lucinida; family Lucinidae; genus Rugalucina; species Rugalucina vietnamica. The sequence continues at coordinate 49,454,638 of OZ024878.1, read as the reverse complement.
TGACCAAGGACTTGAAACTTTGACAAATGAGCCACCTCGTGGGAAAACCAACAATGTGGTTTCCGAACAGGTCCGACGCAAATCAGGCTGTACAGTCACAGAAACAGGCTAGAGACTTGAAATTTTGGCTAGAAGTAGAAGAGGAATTCTACTATCCGAGTAGCGAAAACAAAGGCGCTGATCAGCTTCGCGGTTACCTTTGTTTTTCGCGCCTTTGTTTTCGCCTATGCAGATTGTTGGTTTTCCCATGGGGCGGCTCAAATGTCTTTGACTTCTCTTTTGGTGATTCTGCCGAAAGATAAGCAGATCTTATATGAGCCGTGTCAGGAGAAAATCAGCTTTTTGCATTTGCAAAAACAAAGACGCAGATCAGATGGCAGTAACTGCTCAGCTGATCAGCGCCTTTGTTGTTGCTACACAGTACAGTTCTTCTCCTTTTTATAGTCAAAATTTTCTGAGACTGTACAGGCCAGTCTGTATTGGACCTGATCGGAAACCCCAAAGACGTTTTTTTGCGTTGCAGCTCACTCGCCTCTGAGACTTGAAACTGGGATATCATGTCTGTATGACCTTTTCTGTTGACTGGCTATTAAATTAGGATTCAATAACACATGGTACTGATTTATTGCAGGCTTGAAGAAAAGTATGAGGAGCACCCACTGATCGATGTCTTCAATGTTTATATACAAATATTTCTTAGTCAAGCCCTCGAGCCGGGATTTCTTAGTGCAATTATAGAGGAAAAGGGTAAATTTATATATTTATTCTGTTTATTTCCTGTGTGTTTTGCTAAGAATTTATAAGGCAGCTTTCATAATGTAAGCAGTCATAATATTTCTTTGATGTAAATTATATTGCAAAAAATCAATGCTGGTAACTATGATGTTTGACAGAAAAATGACTGGAAAAACATCTAACTTCTCATTTCGTTTTCTTTTACAGATAAGTTTTATCTGGATGCTCTGGAAAGGATTGATGGTGTTATCGCCAGACAAATTCAGGATATAGAGTCAAAAGTCATGTGGAAACCAAGATTCAAGGTATGAAAATGAGCCGTCACATCAGAAAACCGACAAACTGCACATGTGAAAACAAAGACTCAGATCAGCTGTGCTGTAACTGTACAGCTGATCATCGCCTTTGTTTTCACTACAAGGATAGTACAATCCATCTTCTTAAATCTGAAAATTCAAGCTTCTAGTCTACTTCTGTGACTGTACAGGTTGGTTTGTGTCGGACCTGGTTGGAAACCCAAATTGTTGCTTTTCGCTTGCGAAGGTTCAAATATTAGTACTCACGTTTTGTGTAAGCTAACCCGTTAGACAAATGTTGTTAAAAAGTCCCTCTCGAAGTTTCTTGATTGCATAAAAGTTGGGGCTATATAATGAGCCAAGTTTTGAGATAAGCTACATCATCTGGATTTCCGACTAGGTATGACACAAGCCACGCCACCAAAGATATTTCAGAAAAAGCAAGGTGCAAACACTTTGTAGGAGATTTAGCTTTTGTCTTTCGAAATTCGACTTTTATCTTCATTTCTGAAGTTGTATATCTGAATATCTCCCCCACCATGTTTTCAGGAAGGTTTACGGCTTCATCCCCACATCCGAGAGCTTGACAGACCCAATCTGAAGATGTCGTGTCAAGCATGCGAGTACGCCAACCAACTGGCTATCAAGTCTGTTCATCTGTTTCTTAACATATATCTGATTATCTCCCCTGTTTTCAGGAAGGTTTGCGGCTTCATCCCCACATCCGAGAGCTTGACAGACCCAATCTGAAGATGTCGTGTCAAGCATGCGAGTACGCCAACCAACCGGCTATCATGTCTGTTCACCTGTTTCTTAACATATATCTGATTATCTCCCCTACCATGTTTTAAGGAAGGTTTGCGGCTTCATCCCCACATTCGAGAGCTTGACAGACCCAATCTGAAGATGTCATGTCAGGCGTGTGGGCGTGCGAGTACACCAACCAGCCGGCCGTCAAGTCTGTTAGATCATCTTTTTCTTAACATATAACAGATTATCTCCCCTACCATGTTTTCAGGAAGGTTTACGGCTTCATCCCCACATCCGAGAGCTTGACAGACCCAATCTGAAGATGTCATGTCAGGCATGCGAGTACGCCAACCAACCGGCCGTCAAGTCTGTTAGATCATCTTTTTCTTAACATATAACTGATTATCTCCCCTACCATGTTTTCAGGAAGGTTTACGGCTTCATCCCCACATCCGAGAGCTCGACAGACCCAATCTGAAGATGTCGTGTCAGGCATGCGAGTACGCCAACCAACCGGCCGTCAGGTCCGTTCATCTGTTCGGAAATCCCTACGACAGATTCACTCTGCAAGAACAGCCTGTACCCGGTGGGGCCAAATCGTCATTGGTAGGTCACTGTCTTCATTTTCTCGAAGTATTAGGACAGATAGGCCCAAGCAAATTGTAACATTACGAAAACTTGCCCATGCAATATACAGAGATTTTTAAGCTTTAAAAATTGAAAATTTTCAGCTGGAAAATTTTGATATTTTTTTTATTTTTGCTCAAAACATAGATGAGGCGGTTCTAACGAGTACCCACAATCTATGTTTTGGAGCAAAAATAAGAAAAATAGGTATACCCCTGCATACCCCAGTTTCCCCTACACAGATAGTACAATTCCTCTTCTTCTTAATTCAGCAATTTCAAGCTTGTAGCCATCTTCTGTGGCTGTATAGGCCAGTTTGTGTCAAACCTAGCCAGAAAACCAGACATCACGAAAACATGTCCGTGTAATGCATACCCCCCTGAACCCCACTTTTATATAGCAAAACTGGGGTATGTAGGGGTATACCTATTTTTATCGCACCTGCTTATAGCAGGGTGCGATATAGGAGTCCAAATTTCTGTCCGTCTGTTCGTTCGTTCGTCCGTCCGTTCGGTCGTCCGTCCGTCCGTCAACATTTACGTCGAAGTTTGACATTTACGTCAAAGTTTTTGTTTTCTCTGCATTAGTGATAGCTGTGACTGTGAAACCTTGCATAGTAATTGTCCTTGACATACCCTTCAAGCATGCACCTTGACCCAGTGCCCTTGACCTATATTTCACGGTCCATTGACTTTGAAATTTTTTACGTCGAAGTTTGCTTTTCTCAACATCAAACATAGCTGCGATTCTGAAACCTTGCATAGTAATTGTCCTTGACATACCCTTCAAGCACGCACCTTGACCCAGTGCCCTTGACCTATATTTCACGGTCCATTGACTTTGAAAATTTTTACGTCGAAGTTTGCTTTTTTCGACATCAAACATAGCTGCGATTCTGAAACCTTGCATAGTAATTGTCCTTGACATATTCTTCAAGCACGCACCTTGACCCAGTGCCCTTGACCTATATTTCACGGTCCATTGACTTTGAAAATTTTTACGTCGAAGTTTACTTTTCTCAACATCAAACATAGCTGCGATTCTGAAACCTTGCATAGTAATTGTCCTTGACATATTCTTCAAGCACGCACCTTAGCCCGGTGCCCTTGACCTATATTTCATGGTCCATTGACTTTGAAAATTTTTACGTGGAAGTTTGCTTTTTATCGCACCTGCTTATAGCAGGGTGCGATATAGGAGTCCAAATTTCTGTCCGTCCGTCCGTTCGTTCGTTCGTCCGTTCGTTCGTTCGTTCGTTCGTTCGTTCGTCCGTCAACATTTACGTCGAAGTTTGGTTTTCTCGACATCAGAGATAGCTGCAAGTCTGAAACCTTGCATAGTAATTGTCCCTGACATACCCTTCAAGCACGCACCTTAACCCAGTGCCCTTGACCTATATTTCACGGTCCACTGACTTTGAAAATTTTTACGTCGAAGTTTTGTCAACATTTACGTCGAAGTTTGGTTTTCTCGACATCAGAGATAGCTGCGAGTCTGAAACCTTGCATAGTAATTGTCCTTGACATACCCTTCAAGCACGCACCTTAACCCGGTGCCCATGACCTATATTTTACGGTCCACTGAATTTGAAAATTTTTACGTCGAAGTTTGGTTTTCTCGACATCGGAGATAGCTGCAAGTCTGAAACCTTGCATAGTAAATGTCCTTGACATACCCTTCAAGCACGCACCTTGACCTGGTGCCCTTGACCTATATTTCACGGTCCACTGACTTTGAAAATTTTTACGTCGAAGTTTGGTTTTCTCGACATCACAGATAGCTGCAAGTCTGAAACCTTGCATAGTAAATGTCCTTGACATACCCTTCAAGCACGCACCTTGACTCAGTGCCCTTGACCTATATTTCACGGTCCACTGACTTTGAAAATTTTTACGTCGAAGTTTGGTTTTCTCAACATCAGAGATAGCTGCGAGTCTGAAACCTTGCATAGTAATTGTCCTTGACATGCCCTTCAAGCATGCACCTTGACCCGGTGCCCTTGAACTATATTTCATGGTCTATTGACTTTGCCCGATGCAGGTGCGATATCGACCTCCGCGGAGTTCTTGTTCTTATTTTTGCTCCAAAACATAGATTGTGGGTACACGTTAGAACCGCCACATCGAGGCGGTTCTAACGTGTGTCCACAATCAATGTTTTGAGCAAACATATTAAAATTAACCAAATTTTTCCATTGAAATTTTCAGTTTTTCATGTTTAAAAAATTCGCTGTATATTACATGGGCAAGTTTTCGTAATGAGACCGGTTTCCTCGTATCACAGATTGTTTGATGTATGTAGGTAGCTGACATGATAACAATGTTGAAAGCCAACTATATAATTAAAATGTTCACTCTGTTTTTCAGGAGTATATGGTGGGGAAGACGGCAGCCCATTATGTCCGACCATATCATAGTCTGTACCATTTCAAATACAATCTCTACAAACGATGCCTTGCTAAGGTAAGATAACTCCTAATGCTCTTAATAGTGCTTTTGGTTGCTCATAGATGAGTCGCATTGCGAGAAAATGGAATTTTTGCCTATGCGAAAACAAAGGCGCAGATCAGCTTCGCAGTAACTGCGAAGCTGATCAGCGCCTTCGTTTTCGCTACATGGATACTGCAATTTCTCTTCTTCTTAAATCCGAAATTTCAAGCTTCTAGCATGCTTCTGTGACTGTACAGGCCGATTTGTGTCGCACATGGTCGGAAACCTCGAAGACCGGTTTACTGGCGTTGCGGCTCAGATAGGCATGGCTAGTTAGTAGTTGTGGTGTCTTAGGTTGCAGTTTCAAAGTCTTGAACTTTCAATGTTAAGACTTGGCATGAATAAATAAAGATGGTTTCAGTTGACAATCTGCTGAAATTTAATTATAACAACAGAATTATTTCTTGTGGCAATGTCAACATTTGAGCCGTCTCGTGGGAAAACCAACAATGTGGTTTCCGAACAGGTCTGGCACAAACCGGCCTGTACAGCTAGAGAAGCTGGCTAGAAGCTTGAAATTTTGGAGTTAAGTAGAGGAGGAATTGTACTATCCGAGTAGCGAAAACAAAGGCGCTGATCAGCTGATCTGCGCCTTTGTTTTTGCATAGGCAAAAATCCGGTTTTCTCACGATGTGGCTCAAATAAAGATGGTTTCAGTTGACAATCAGCTGAAATTTAATTATAACAACTTAACAAAATTATTTCTTGTGGCAGTGTCAACATTGTAAGTTTTACATAAAAGCCATATGATGCTCTTGATTTTACTACATTGATTGTACAATTCTACTTTTCACAAATCTGAAATTTTAAGTCTGTAGCCATGAATAAGTTTTGCTTTCAGCAGAGTTTGTGTGTTACCCTGTTTAAACATCCCAAAAAAGAACTTTTTCTTTTTAACTACGTGCAAAAATTAGCATTTGATATTCATTACAGGTGAATATTACCAAAGATTCCAGTGACAGTAAAGAAACCGCTGCTATATTGGACCAGTGCTTACAAAACAGGGCTTGGGTATTACAGGTATGGTTGTTAATATTTGAGTCACGTCATCACGGGATTTAGCACATGCGGAAACAAAAAGAATCCCTTTGGAAAATAAACAGAGGTGTGTGTTGTAACTGTCTGCATTGCCACATTACAGGGTTTGCACAGACCTGGAAAAGTCCTGGAATTTGAACTTTGTCTTGGAAAACTGGAATTTCAAAAATGTGCCGAAAGTCATAGAATTGTCCTGGAATTTGTAAAATTGTCCTTGAAAATGAGACATTGTCCTTCAATTTCCTTGAAGGGTTTTGGAAATTTCCTCTTGAAAGTAAACAGAGGTGTAAGATGTAACTTATTTTGTTGCCAGACAAAAAATTACCTTTCTGTACTGATCCAAAGTTGATTTTATTGCAGATATTTGAAGATTTAAAGAAAATGTTGGAGAAAGGCTGATCTGGTTCTTCAATACTATAGGATGTGGATACAGACTGGACTGCTCAAATGTGATAGTGCTAGCATAGGGAAGTGACTTCAAGGTCATTAGAATTGTTGTGGATATCAGATATCAGACAAGACCATGTCGTGAGAAAACTGGATTTTTGCCTATGCAAAAACAAAGGCGCAGATCAGCTGTGCGGTAACTGCACAGCTGATCAGCCCCTTTGTTTTTGCTACACGAATAGTAAAATTCCTCTTTTACCTATGTAATATTATGTTAAAATGTTTTAGCTTATAGCTTTCTTCTGTGACTGTACTGGTTGGTTTGCGTCAGAGCTGGTTGAAAACCCAGAAGACTCCTTTTTCTGGCATCATGGCTCAAATAGATTAGGGTGGAGGGTTAAAAAAAGGAAAAAAAGAAAGTATTCAATTGAATTTTGTAATAAATCTTTTGTACTAGGTCTCAATGCTTTCTTGGACTAGCTGAAAGACTGTTCAAACACACAAGCGCGTCTGTTAATGATGAATCTTATTTATTGTTAGAATACACAAGTATTGAACTTACAAAATCTACCAAATGGCATGGACTTAGCCTGTGCATAGATCTTTGTTTTGTAAGGCATTTGTGCTGAAGGCTTCCTAGATCTCAATGCTCCCTAAGACTAACTGCAAGGCTGCTCAGACATTCAGGACCCAGTTGTTCAAAGCATCGTTAGCTTAACGATATCGTTAAGACATAAATTTGTTAAGCAAATATCAGCAAAAGTAACAAATACACTGTTATTTTTTGTTGAAAAAATGTGAGAATCCTTTGCAGTGCAAAGGATTCTCACATTTTTTCAACAAAAAATAACAGTGTATTTGTAATATTAATGTTTGAAATTTTAACGAAACGTTAACTAACGATATCGTTAGTTTTGAACAACTGGGCCCTGGCGTACATCAGCGCAGTCTGTCTATGACTTGTATGACAAAGTACTGGACAGTGGCCTAGTGGTAAAGATTCAGATACTTTATCTTGCAGAACTGGCCCTAATGTTATAAAAATATTTGCACAGTCAACTCAGCTGAGCATGAAATACAAACTACTCATAAAGACTCAAATAGGCCAAATAAATTGAAATTTCAGGTTTAGATCACCAACGCCATTAATTTATTCAGCTATTAAATAGTTAACGTTTGTTGGCTTTTAACATGTGAGCAGGATAAATTTTAGTTTAAGCTGATGTAAGCATGAAAAAAAGTTTTATAAACTTGGGGCCTCGGTTGCACCTCACTGGTGTCTTTCTGTTGGGTGCCATTGAGCACGACAGCTTGATTTATTTTACATGAAACAAGCATTTTAAGGCCAGTTATCAACACTTACAGCAGGTTTTTGATTTTTGACAGTTAATTGTGTGAATTCTTTAGACTTACAATAATCAGAGGTAAAAGTAGTTTCAGATAGAATTTGTAGAAAGCAGCTAGGCCGTTTGATCTTTTTTCTTGTTCATGTTAGTATGCATTCCATTCACCGGTTATCCAGAGACAACCAATGTGACTGTGAACAACCAAAGCAGATTAAATCAATAAGCAACAGTAGGCAGTATTTCCTTTTCTGGGAACAACTTATGAGAATGATATATAGTAAGTTGTTCCCAGACAGTTATTTATATCCTACAGCCTTATATGAGCAGCGCCTTGAAATTTTGGGTATAAGTAGAGGAGGAAGGGTTCGTACTTTCCGTGTAGCGAAAACAAAGGAGCTGATCAGCTGTGCAGTAACTGCACTGCTGATCTGCGCCTTTGTTTTCGTCTAGGCAAAAATCCGGTTACCTCATGACACGACTCATATAGTTTTTCATCTTTATTGGTTGTTCCCGGTCCCATTGGTTGTCTCTGGGGAACGGATGTGTTCCATCTTTGAAAGAAAGTGTTATTTTTATGGGTGTTTCCCTTTTAGTAAGGTTTGTATGTTATATGAGCCGCCCCATGGGAAAACCAACAATCTGCATAGGCGAAAACAAAGGCGCAGATCAGCTTCGCGGTAACCGCGAAGCTGATCAGCGCCCTTGTTTTCGCTACTGGGATAGTACAATTCCTCTTCTACTTAACTCCAAAATTTCAAGCTTCTAGCCTGCTTCTGTAGCTGTACAGGCCGGTTTAAGTCGCACCTGGTCTAAAATCACATTGTTAGTTTTCCCACGAGGCAGCTCATATGTTAAATGGCTACTTTAGTGTAGGAATTAGCTGTTCTTTTAAAAGTTTTTTTTCCACATGTTTGTCAATAGCTGATCAGCATTAATACGTATCTGTAAGAATGGATAAGACTAATCTTAGTTTTGAACTATGTATTACCATCTGACCGCACAGCAATATAGACTGTTCAAATAGAATAGATTCTGAAGTTTTTGTGTGACTTATTTCGCATTTATTTTTTAATTATTAGTTCTTGAATTTGCAAGAGGCTAGACATGCTCCTAAAAGCTTATGTACAGATTTATTAGAGAGACCACTGAATTCAGGAGGCATCGAATTTCATAAAAATCAATTTCTTGCAAAAAATTTCCCAACTTACAGTAATATGAAAAATGAGATAAAATTTCTGTTCTTACAACTGCAGAAAAACTTACAAATGAAACAGCCCTTCAATTTGCTAGTACCTCATGATTATATAACCATGGTTTTTACACTAGAGGTTAATACCAAACCAATTTTAGATTTTGGCAGAACGCATAGAAATACTTGTTTTTAAAACGTTTTGATTTTCTAAACTGATGATACCCATAATACCTTTTTGTTAAAGGGAGATGTCATATGAACCCGTCTATCTTCCTTGCAAAAGTATAATTTATTGTATTTATTTTCTATTTATAGAGACCTTGTTACAAACTAAATGTATATTTTTGTTTGTTTGTTTATGTTGAGGTGTAACATCCCAGTCAACAATTTTTCAGCCATGTTGGGACTAAGCCACTGAATCCTGGGTATTAACCAGTACTGTGGGGAGTTAATGTACCATGCTCAATGGCACAGCACGGCGCCCGATGTGGGGATAGAACCCAGGACCTCTGGATTCGTAGTCTGATGCTCTACCACCAAGCCACCACACTTTCCAAATGTATATTTTGTGTTTTTCAAAGGTACACATGCATTTAGATGATACTGTACTTTTCTCAAACTTACTTTATATTGCTCGGAATAACTGATAGAATTTAAATCAAACCTATTTATTCTGTCACGATGAATGTTTCTTTTAAAATGACAAGGTCAAAATGTTATATTTAGAAGCAAATTTGTAGATTATATTGTTACTGTTTATTGTAAGGAACTATGTTTTTCTGTAAAAAAAAAAAAAAATATGTTGAAAAGTATTGTTGAAGTTTAATCAGAATTGCTAGGAAATTAGTACATGTAGTATTGTTTTTGAAGTTTTAAATAGGTGTTGACCGGTTGTATTTAAGAAAACTATATTTTCTGATGTATATGTCAGTTTTTTTGACTTATGTGTAAGCTTATTTTGTGGTCAGTTTTACATACTTTTTTGAAAATAATTGTTCTTGATTTGTTTGTTGTATGACATGGGGACATTGTTTGATTTTGTGAACTGCTAAAGCTAGTATCTCACTGGCATGCGAATTTCTTGCGACTGTTTTGCGAATTTTGTCGCGGACTTTCGCACAACATTCGTGCGAGTGTCGTGAGAATTTTCGTGTGTCGCGAACTAGTCGCAAACTGGTCGTGAAGGTTTTAAGCATGTTTTATGCGAATTTTTTCGCCAAAATATTATGCAAGACTGTCGCGCGACGTTCGTACGAGTGTCGCGAACATGTTGCCACGAAATTTTGGCAAATATGCAATGCAAAATTTTCGCGACACTAGTACTAATGTCGTGCGAGTGTCACACCAAGGGTGTCGCACGACAGTCGCGCGACAGTCTTGCGAAAACCTGGCGACTATCTGGCGAGAAAATAAAACAAAGCGACATTCGTACGAATGTCGTGCGACACTCGCACGAATGTCGCGCAACTGTCATACGAATTAAAATGAAAGTAAGCTACATTCGCGGGAAAGTCATGAGACACTTTCACGAATGTCGCGCGACTGTCGCGAGATATATTTTCAAAATTAGACCGAAATTCGCGAATTTGTCGCATAAATGTCTATTCAATGAGACTGCAACATGAAAGTTGTGTTTATATCGTTTATCTTTGTCGCGAAAATAGTCGCGAACTATTCGCGAACAAGTCTCCAGTTGTCGCATTCCAATGAGATAGGGGCTTAACAGAAACTCAAAACCTTTCTGAAATGAGCCACAGCATGGAAAAACCAACAATCTGCATATGCAAAAACAAAGGCGCAGATCAGCTTCGCAGTAACTGCGAAGCTGATCAGCGCCTTTGTTTTTGCTACATGGATAGTACAATTCCTCTTCTTCTTAAATCTGAAATTTCAAGCTTCTAGCCTGCTTCTGTGCTTGTACAGCCTGGTTTATGTTGGACCTGTTAAAAACCCACATTATTGTTTTTTCATGAGGTGACTCATATGTAGACAGAACGTAGTGGTGACGACAGTCTAATCTTGGATCGCATATTTGCTTTGCGGGTTGCGGGTTCAATACCCAGCTGGTACATGTCTGTCATGTTGATGACATGTTTATCATGACGTAATAAAAGCAATCGACCCACAGGGTGTGTCTGCATAATGAAGTATAAAACATATAACAACATCCAAGAAAAAAGATATAGCATTTCAAAAGTGTGAGCAAAATTGTCCACAAAAATGTCTTACATGCATCCGTTGTACTTGTTTATGGTCAGTTATTTGTTCAAAATATTTTGCAAGGGCAGCCTATTTGATAGTTCTAACTTCCATGGGTGATTACTTCCCTTTGAAATATGTTGCAAATTGAAAATAAACCTCTGAAGTAAAAATGATATTGTTAATTAAGAAATATTTGAGCCACGTCAAGAGAAAACCAGTCATTGGGTTTTAGACCATATCCGACAAAAAACGGCCTGTACAGTCACAGAAGGAGGCTGGAATATTTGATATAAGTAGAAGAGGGATTGTACTATCTGTGTAGAGAAAACAAAGGGGCTGATCAGCTATGGAGTAACTTCGCCTTTGTTTTCGCATAGGCAAAAATCGGGTTTTCTCATGACGCGGCTCATTTGCTTCAGTCTGCTTATCATATTAATAGTTGGGGAGCAAGGGGAAAAAAAAAGAGATAAATATGAATAAAATTAAGTGTTCAATTTATTGTTAGATATTCTATTGGAACATTTTTCATACATTTTCATTGGATTGACAATATATCTTAGTTGTTAATTTTTTGCATTTTAATTGTATATCAGGTATTTTATTCACACATAGGTGGGTGTTACATATTTTTTCATGACAATTTTCAGAAAATATGAGCCACCTCATGAGAAAACCAACAATCTGCATATGCGAAAACAAAGGCGCAGATCAGCTTAGCAGTAACTGTGAAGCTGATCAGCGCCTTTGTTTTCGCTACTCGGATAGTACAATTTGTCTTGTACTTAAATCCAAAATTTCAAGCTTCTAGCTCTTTTCTGTGCTTGTACAGGCCGGTTTTTGTCGGACCTGTTCGGAAACCACGTTGGTTTTCCCATGAGACGGCTCATATGATTATTGTGTGTCTTTTGTGATAATAATGGTATAAATTTTAGCGTTTCTACTTGAAAATAATAATGATATAAATTTTGGCATTTTAATAAAATAGTGAAAACCTAGTGGTTAAACCAGTTTACCGGTTAATAAATTTAAAAATAATATTGAAGATCACTTCTCGTGATATTTCACAAATTATTTTTATTCAGGAACAATTGTTATTGTATCATGTTTATCTCAAAATTCACACACGTTATTTTCACGGTGTAACATACTTTTTCATGTCAGACAGAAAATGAATTCATTTGACGACCATTCTGTAATTTCTCAGTGCTTCATATTTTTTTACTCGCATTGTTGTAAAAATAAGATGTATATTTTGTTGTTTCCATCATGGTTCAAAGTTTTCCATTGTTAAAGAGTTTTATGTACATATTATGACGTTATCATGTTAGGTCAATGTTTGTTTCATTCGGTCCTTGAAGGTAGTAAGTGTCTATCTTTGTGGAACATTCTGGGCCCAGTTGTTCAAAATTAACGATGTCGTTAGTTAACGATTCGTTAAGATTTCAAATGGCATTATTACAAATACACAGTTATTTTTTGTTATTTTTTGTTGAAAAAATGTGAGAATCCTTTGCAAAGGATTCTCACATTTTTTCAACAAAAAATAACATTTTCAACAATCAACAAAAAATAACAGTGTATTTGCTTTTGTAGTCCGCATTTACTTAATGAGTTGAGGTCTTAACGATGACATTAACCTAAGGAAGTTTTGAACAACTGGCTCCTGATTTATGTTCACTGGGCTCAATGGGACAACTTCTTATAGATATAAGCCTTTAAAAGATGGTTGACAATTAGAGTTTATCATATGATAATGATATTTTGGTCACCTCTTTCAATATCCATCTGAGACCCCATTAGCAAGCTTATGAACTTGAGGATGATAACCAAAATTTTGTGATCTATTTAGTATTCAAAAACACATTCTTTGCACAATTTGAATATTTATTGACTTCTTTTTCAACATAGAAATGAGATACACCATTAAACTATGTGACACACAGTGCTGCACTGTATTTTACTTCACATTCATTGTAAGGCTATTTCAATTTTTTTCTATGTTTAGCGTCCACCCCAGTCAGCAAAACTTACCCACCTATCTGGAAAAAACAAACAAAGCTAGAAAAAAAAAACATACTGTTTTCTATTTATAGCCCCGCTTTGAAAAAGTGGGGCTATACTGGATTCACCATGTCCTTCCGTCCTTCTGTCCTTCCGTTATTCCGTTATTCCGTTATTCTGTTATTCCGTCCAAATTTCATTTCCACTCAATATCTTGAGAACCAGTTTACAGAATCTGACCAAATTTTGTATGTACATTAACATTGACAAGATCTAGCTTGGGATTGTTGACCGTCATTTTTCGCAAAATTTTGACAGAGTTACTGCCCTTGATTGACGTCAGAATTTCGTTTCCGCTCAATATCTTGAGAAAGAATTCACAGAATCCGACCAAATTTTGTATGCACATCATCATTGACAAGATCTAGCTTGGGATTGTTACCCGTCATTTTTCGCAAAATTTTGACGGAGTTACGGCCCTTGATTGACGTCAGAATTTCGTTTCCGCTCAATATCTTGAGAACAAATTGACAGAATCCGGCCAAATTTTGTGTACTCATCAACATTGACAAGATCTAGCTTGGGATTGTCACCCGTCATTTTTTGCAAAATTTTGACGGAGTTACGGCCCTTAATTGACGTCAGAATTTCGTTTCCGCTCAATATCTTGAGAACGAATTGACAGAATCCGACCAAATTTTGTGTGCACATCAACATTGACAAGATCTAGCTTGGGATTGTTACCTGTCATTTTTCGCAAAATTTTGACGGAGTTACGGCCCTTGATTGAAGTCAGAATTTCATTTCCGCTCAATATCTTGAGAACGAATTGACAGAATCCGGCCAAATTTTGTGTACACATCAACATTGACAAGATCTAGCTTGGGATTGTTACCCGTCATTTTTTGCAAAATTTTGATGGAGTTACGGCCCTTAATTGACGTCAGAATTTCGTTTCCGCTCAATATCTTGAGAACGAATTGACAGAATCCGACCAAATTTTGTGTGCACATCAACATTGACAAGATCTAGCTTGGGATTGTTACCCGTCATTTTTCGCAAAATTTGGACGGAGTTACGGCCCTTGATTGACGTCAGAATTTTGTTTCCGCTCAATATCTTGAGAACGAATTGACAGAATCCGACCAAATTTTGTATGCCCATCATCATTGACAAGATCAAGCTTGGGATTGTTACCCGTCATTTTTCACAAAATTTTGACGGAGTTACGGCCCTTGATTGATGTCAGAATTTTGTTTCCGCTCAATATCTCGAGAACAAATTGACAGAATCTGATCAAATTTTGTATGCACATCAACATTGACAACATCTACCTTGGGATTGTTGCCCGTCATTTTTCGCAAAATTTTGACGGAGTTAAGGCCCTTGATTGACGTCCTAATTTAGTTTCCGCTCAATATCTCGAGAACCGATGGACAGAATCTGACCAAATTTTGTATGCACATTAACATTGACAAGATCTAGCTTGGGATTGTTGCCTGTCATTTTTCGCAAAATTTTGACGGAGTTATGGCCCTTGATTGACGTCAGAATTTCGTTTCCGCTCAATATCTCGAGAACAAATTGATAGAATCTGACCAAATTTTATATGCACATCAACATTGACATGATCTAGCTTGAGATTGTTGCCTGTCATTTTTTTGCAAAATTTGGACAGAGTTATGGCCCTTGGTTGATGCCAGAATTTCGTTTCCGCTCAATATCTCGAGAACAAATTGATAGAATCTGACCAAATTTTATATGCACATCAACATTGACATGATCTAGCTTGAGATTGTTGCCCGTCATTTTTCGCAAAATTTGGACGGAGTTATGGCCCTTGGTTGACGTCAGAATTTCGTTTCCGCTCAATATCTGGAGAACAAATTGACAGAATCTGACCAAAATTAATATGCGCATCAACATTGTTAAGATCTAGCTTGGGATTTTTGCCCGTTTTTTTTTTTTTGCAAAATTTTGACGCAGTTATGGCCCTTGATTGAGGTCAGAATTTTGTTTCCGCTCAATATCTCGAGAACAAATTGATAGAATCTGACCAGATTTGATATGCACATCAACATTGACATGATCTAGCTTGGCAATGTTGCCTGTTACTTTTCGCAAAATTTTGACGGAGTAACAGCTCTTGATTGACGTCAGAATATAGATTCCACTCAATATATTGAGAATGAATTGACAGAATCTGACCAAATTTTGTATGCACATCAACATTGACAAGATCTAGCTTGGGATTGTTGCCTGTCATTTTTTGCAAAATCTTAGAGTTTTGGCCCTTGATTGATGCCAGAATTTTGTTTCTGCTCAATACCTTAAGAACAAATTGTCAGAATCTGACCAATCTTTTTATGTGCATCAACATTAACAAGATCTAACTTGGCATTGTTGTCCGTCATTGTTTGTCTCTCCCTAGCAAAAAGCTCAGAAGCGGGGCTATAGTCAGATCCTCTGACAATTCTAGTTTACTACTAAAACATGCAAGTAGTAAAACATTATGTTTTTGTGGTTTTTTTTTTTTCAAGCTTTGTTTTTTCTTTCCGGAAAGGTAGGTAGGTTTTGCTGGCTGGGGTTGACGCTAAACATAGAAAAAAAAACTTGGAATAGCATGTATAGATGCAGTATAATGCATGCATAATAACGTCTTCCTATTCAAAACAGCCCAATGCATACTCATTTCCTACAGTAAAGACCGAAACCATAGTAAGAACCATAAAAAGATGGTCTGTTTTCCATGATGCCAAACACTATGGCCTTATTGCTGATCATTCGACTTCTCCTCTTAGTCAATCATTCGAGGATTCAAATTCCTGTTATGTCCTGAAGAAAGACGCATTAGTTCACCTTCAGTACTGGTTAATAACCAGGAAGCGGCAGCTCGGTCTCAATAAGACTGCGACATTAAACCATATAGCAGCTACTCAACCAACCAATTAATAGAAAGTGTTCTGTTGAACCCAGTGATAATATGAGCCACGTCATGAGAAAACCATCATTTTGCATATGCGAAAACAAAGGCACAGATCAGCTTCGCAGTTACTGCGAAGCTGATCAGCGCCTTTGTTTTCGCTACACAGATACCACAATTCCTCATCTTTCTATATCCAAAATCTACATCTTCTAGCCATCTCCAGTGCTTGTTTAGGTCGGTTTGTGTCGGACCTGGTCGGAAACCACGTTGTTGGTTTTCTTATGATGCGGCTCATATGGTTATTATCTCATCTTTCTTATTAGGTCTTTAGGAGATGATATTTTGTATATTTTAAATGATTCTATCATCTTGGACTATAATTGTGTTCCATTAAAGTGTACTTAAAATCAGGAAAATGTGGAAGAGTTGTTGGTTTTCATTTAGTTCCAATTAATTTAACATCAGTTCAGTTTTATAGTAGTTGAAATGATGGTACTGAACAAAACTTATAACAGACTTCCAGAATGTCTAAAGAGGCGCATGCCACCAAAATAACCGTTTTGACCAATCAGATTCGAGCTCAGTGATCCATGCTCTGAAAACCAAAACGTTTGTACCCATATTCACTGGAAATTGCTGACCAGCATATGTCCGGTAGACCGTCTGGGTAGACGGTCTTACATTTAAAGTGCGAAAAAAAAAATGCCATAACCGTGTTGCGTTATGAGTTTGGCTCAGTATAGTTAAATTGCTTTTGCACCACACAAGTACAGTCAAGGACCAAAAGTATTTCCACAACGTCGGAAACTCCATAGACTTAATGTATTTTCATGTTTATAAGAAAAATTATCCCCCACCTTCTAGCCAACGTATTTGCATGATTTTGGTGTCATTCGAAAGGTAGATAAATAACGCAATAAACAAAGGTTATTTGATGAAGTTTCGACATTGCGTTTTCAATATACAACAGTTTGAATTTTAATGTAATTTTGAACAAGTTACTTTCCCATTGACGTCAATGGTGACGTTGCCCAAAAACTGTCAAAATAAATCTAGCTTGTTGTTTAAAAATTGATAGCTTTGAAACGCATTCGTGAAATTAATCGAAAATACCTTGTTTATTATGCCCCCAACTTTGAAAAAGTTGGAAGGGCATATTGCTTTCGGCTTGTCTGTCTGTCTGTCTGTCTGTCTGTGCGTCTGTTAACTTTTGAACCGTGAATGCTACGGTTTTGAAATTTCATATGCACATTCCTCATGAAAAAATAGTTGACCCGTATTTTTTTTTCATGTCCGAGTTACGCCCCTTTTCTGAGTTATGTCCCTTTGAAAACAAAATTTGAAAATCTTGTGTGCAAGATATCTCAAAAAGTATTTAAGCTAGAGCCTTCATATTTGGTACACTTGTTTGGGCTGAGGAGTAGATGACCTGATTAACTTTTGAGAACTTTCCGTCAATTTTTTACAAAAATACAGAATTTTGAAATTTTGATTGATTTTTCCACTTTTCGGTGAAATTTGAAACTTTTGAATGGTGAATGCTAGGGTTTTGAAATTTCATATACACATTCCTCGTGAAAAAATAGTTGACCCGTATAGTTGACCCGTATTTTTTGGTATGGCCAAGTTATGCCCCTTTTTTGAGTTATGTCCCTTTGAAAACAAAATTTGAAAATCTTGTGTGCAAGATATCTCCAAAAGTATTGAAGCTAGAGCCTTCATATTTGGTACACTTGTTGGGGCTGAGAAGTAGATGACCTGATTAACTTTTGAGAACTTTCCGTCAAATTTTGACAAAAATACAGAATTTTGAAATTTTTATTGATTTTTCCACTTTTCGGTGAATTTTGAGACCTTTGAACAGTGAATGATAGGGTTTTGAAATTTCATATACAGATTCCTCATGAAAAAAATAGTTGGCCTGTATTTTTTTCATGTACGTGTTATGCCCCTTGTTGGAATAATGTCCCTTTGAAAACAAATTTTGAAAATCTTGTGTGCAAGATATCTCAAAACGTATTTGAGCTAGAGCCTTCATATTTGGTATGCTGGTTGGGGCTGAGAAGAAGATCACCTGATTAACTTTTGGGGACTCTCTGTCAAATTTTGACAAAATTACTCCATTTTTAAATTTTTACTTCATTTCTAACTTGCCTGCAAAAAAGCTTACATTCTGTTTCTGGATCGAGGTCAAAACAATCACAACCGAACAGCTTCTTCAGGAAATTAAATTTGACTGCATTCAAATGAAATAAATGAATCATACAAACTGCCAGTTTAGGGACAAGCATACAGTTGGGGGCATAGTGTTTTACAAACACGCATTTCTAGTTGCTTTATTCATTTACCTTTCAAATGACACCAAAATTTTTGTTGACCAGGAGAAACGGGAGAATTTTTCTTGTAACCATGAAAATACACGCAAGTCTATGGGATTTCTGACGTTGTGGAAATACTTTTGGTCCTTGACTGTACATGTAGTTTCAAATACACCAACTGGCGTTTAGCGTGGAACATGTAGAAAATGCGTCTCCAAAGTTATTAGCAGAAAGGGTATCAATCCTTCAATAATAAACATTGAATGCATGCTAATCAATTCTTTATTTTAATACATAGCTAACATGTGAACCTTCAGATTTCGCACATAAATGTATAACTAGGGGTGTGATGTGCTAGTAAGTCATAGAGCTTTGGTAATGACTAATCGAGAGGTCTTGGGTTGGAATCACTATTGGGTGTCGTGTTGTGTCCTTGAACAAGACGCATTTACTCCCTAAAGTACTGGTAAATATCCAAGAAGCAGTGGCCCTGTCCAATATATGACTGAAAAATTGTTGAATAGTATGTTAAACTTAAATACAAACAAACACATGTTTCGTATATTGGATGCTTGGCATGGATTTCAATTCATTGTTGAAGATTGATAGCCATTCTGCTGCTGTTAACATGTCGGTTTCAGTAAACTGAATAATCCATTAAATGTCAGTCTTAAAACTGGCATGCATGAATACAGAAAGATTCTTCTTCATTTTGTTTTTCAATCTGCGAAAAAGTCAAATTGTTTACAATGCCAAGCATGCATATTAAGTTTTAGCTCACCTGAGCAGAAGGCTCATGGTGAGCTTATAGGATGGTACTCGAGCCGGCGTCCGTGCGTTCACATTTTCTAAGATGATCTCTGAAACTGCTTGGCCAATCAAAGCCAAATTTTATATGAAGCATCTATAGGAAGGGGGAACCAATGTGTATATAAATAATCCAGGTCACGTGACCAAGATGGCCGCCATGTCCATATATGGTAAAAACCCTTCAAAAATCTTTGGAACTGGTGGACTGATTTCAACAAAACTGCATGAAGCATCAATGACTAAAGTAGGCCAATGTATATACATGTAAATCATGACCCTGTTTAAATAACCCTGGACTATTTTACGGCAAGGTCAACATAGGTCGCCTATGCATTTGAATGGGGGGAAAACTGTTTAAATGTCATTTAAAGGGATAATATCTAAGACAATACAGAAATATGTCAGTATCACATGCATTGCATTTTCATCATAATTATCCCTGTCTTACCACATGTTTTAGCAGTTTATAAACATCAAAGACTGCAACAAAGTAAACAAGACGTACTGGAATAATAAAACTTAGTTGCCGTGAAAAAATTTAAATAATTGAAAATGCCAGACGAACATATGCTTATGACTTGAGAAATTTATTCGTTTGCATCATCGGCTGTTTTGCGTTGCAATCCAAAATCTATGACCGGTGTTGGACTTTGGAACAGTGATAGACGTAGACAGGACCAAAGGGATCAAGTTCGTGAAGTTGTTGCGCACAGAAAAAATAAATTTAAACAATTTCACATTATTCAGGTGAAAGATTTGTTATAAGGAACTCTTTCATGGATATAAATGTAGGTGTCTGTGCGAAAGCATTTTTAAAGAACCGCGTGATTATATAACAACACTGTAATATACATGTTAAGGGGGCGACTATTAATTTTGATTTTCATAAATCGGGGGTGGGAGGGGGATGAGGCTGAGGAACATGTTTTCGGGCCGGAAATTGTTCTTCACCCAGGACCGCAGTCGAGCCCTTTACATTATATATAATACAAAGCGGTCAATATAATATATTTTACCCTGTCCGGTATTTTTTCTGGAACTTGAATTTGTATCTGGATTTGTTTCGCTTAGACGTCAGATCAATGTTTTCAGATATAATTCAGGTAAAACAGTTGTTAGGAATAAGCTGATGGATAGGAAGTTTCGAATAATTAGTACTAATTCCATTTTCCTGGAGTACTTACAACATGAAACGCTTCATTTGCAGGTATCTATCCATGCAGAATGAACACTACAGAACAAAACCGATAAAATGCCAAATGCGCAGATTGTTTACTCGGACTAGTCTGATCAGGAACATTGCCTCGTGCGATCACTGGATAGCTGAAATGGGTCTAAGCTTTATTTATGTGATAGTCGAGGGTTCTGGTCAGATTTAGTGGATGCACAGTCACTGGACGTAAATGTCAAATTGTGATTTTTCTTTTCGGTTCGGCTCGGCGCTCAGCCCGAAAATGCTTATCGATGATAGAATCAGAGTTTCCGAGGGTTGTCTAATGTATTTTGGAAATAGACCGTTTGAAATTGCATTTAACGGTATTAATCAGATGCGTTTTCGCAGCTGCTGGTACCTATCATATTTGAGCTTTTGCGCGAGAAAATCAACAATTTGGGTTCCGACCAGGTCCGACACTGTTAGATAATGTGCTCCAACAGAAGATGGATAGAAGCTTACAATTTCGGATTCAAGAAGAAGAGGAATGCATTGTATTATCCGTGTTGCGAAAACAAAGTTACTGCACAGCTGATCTGCGTCTTTGTTTTCGCATAGGCAAAATCCGTTTTTCTCATGACGAGACTCATTTGTGGTTTTGACCTCTGTTTACATGGTATATTTTTGTTGATACGTATAATCGTAAAAATGATTTTCAGGTGAGACAGAGAATCTCTCTGGCAATCTTCCGATGGGGTTATGGTTTGAAACGTTTCAGATTTCCTTGAATTATTGACCCCTCAAATTTATAAGCGATCTGAGCATATTCCAATTTTCCTGGTATCAGCCACAGTTTACCTCCCATTCAACAACGATTTTTCAGTCATGTCGGGACGAAACCACCGCTACCAGTAATTTGGGGAGTTGATGTGCCTTGCTCGGGGAAACAACACGTAGCCACCTGTGGGGATCGAACCCAGGACCTCCGCTCGATCTTGAGTACGATGCTCTACCACTACGCCACCGCGATCCCCAAGCTAGCAGTTTGCCGTGTTCAATAATTTTCAAAAAAAATTCTCGGTTGCTGTTTGTTAGTTTTTAGCTGTAAAACCAACTATACATGTTTTTGTAACCATGTATTAAGTTTTGGAACATTTTCTCGGCGATCTATTTTTTTTTTTTTTTTTTTTTTTTTTTTTTCACTAGATTCTTTCCAAAATCCTTGCAAAATAAAATGATTTACCAAATAGGTCACTAGGTCACAGAAGTAAAAGAAATGCAAATACGTACAAAGTCAGCTTGACACAAATATGACATTGAAAACACCGAAAATACTTTCTAACCTCTATTTTGTACTCATTTTTTGAAAATAAATATTCTCTTGAGTGAATGCAACAGGCATTCGGGGATCTTTCAAATTCTTCTTGGCTTGGCAACCTTATGATTTTCAATTGATCCATGAAGCATTTTGAATGTTTAACCAGAAATGCTCAGAATCGTCTTTGTTGACATATTTAACATATTCAGACAATGTACATGGCAAAACAACAAAAACTTACCACACCCTAATTCCACTAACGCGAAAGAATGCGTTTTCATATGGCCAAAAATTTTGATTTCATTACTTTCTATCTTGGCCAGTCTTGAATTTCTTTCGAACAGGGACTACAGTACTGTTGAAGCTAATCTTTACACCAAGTTAACAGAAACTAGCTTTGAACTGGAAACAGACATTGACGTAATTACAGCCCTTTTCATTCGAGCTTGCCGTATGAGCATTTGCATTCGTATGAGCAAGAAGACCAGGTGTTCTGAAGATCTGCGTTTCCTTTTCATGTTGTCCACAAAGACATCTGGATTGATTTGTGCGACAGTTTAAACTAAATGACCTATAAAACGGCAGGCTCAAATGATTTTTTTGTCTTGTTATGTGGATTTTTGGCCATGTAGATGCCGAAAGGTAACTGCTAAAATTGATAAAATTTTGCTTTTGTCCATATCCTAATTTAAATGTGTGTTCTTAATATGTATTGTACATGTTGTGCAAAGAATGTTGAAATAACAAAGTGCTTGAACCAAACAATTACATTGTTTTTATCAGAAGAGGTGACATCATTACCTAACGATAAATGCGGAATAGATTTTAAGAACACCTAGCACCTGGGACACTGTTTCAGTTCCAGAATAGCATGACAATTACCTGATTTACACACTAACTTGATTGAAATGCTGAAACGGCAAGCTCGAGTGAAGAGGGTTGTATGTAGTGTGAATGTTACAAATGGATAGTTCTCCTCACACATAAGCGAAAGTCTCTCGGCGTAAACTTGTGTTTAACTGCAAAAATAGCTTTGGTTTGTATATATTTGAGTTATTGCTTTACGTCTCAGTCAACAGCTATGATCATGTCGGGACGTTATCTGTTGACATGGCGTAAAAACAATAAATGAAACTAATGGTATGTTTCCGTAAAAAGGTAGGAGTGTAAAAGAGGGCACACTTTCATGTTAAATAAATCTTTATTTTGCAGCATTTTAGACATGTGGATGAGCCAAATCTTGAAGCTGATAATGACCCAGATTTGCTCAACAAAAATGTTTTGGTACATCCTCGTTTTGCGTAGTTTAGATTTAATGAATTGAACTTTTGCACTTATTAAGGACTGTATGGTACATGGGAAGATATAGCGGTATTTATTTGTTTATTGTTTGAATTGATGCTTTACGTCCCACTCAACAGCTATGGTCATGTCGGGAAGTTGCCTCCATTTTATTGGACGTCTACCCAAAGTTACGAAGTCATGGCATCCAAAAGGTGCTTTAAATATAACCACCCAAGTAAGCCAAAAATACTTATATGGTTTGACTTGAAACCACCGTTCCTGGGCAGGCTCAGACCCGAGTGGTTAACCAGCATGACCAGTAATCAGAGAGCCAGTCAATAGCGTATAAGCTTTGCCTTGAGACACAAACAGCCCATTTATTTCTTGAGGTCCCAATGGGCGGGGCCCATATTCTCACCCGACCAACATGGCTTATCTATATAATATATTTGCCGTTAGATCTGTAATGTCATAATAAGCAAAATACATGTACATGTACTGATATTAACAAATAAACATTTGAGCCGCCTCAATGGAAAACCAACAATCTGCATAGGCGAAAACAAAGACGCAGATCAGCTTCGCGGTAAGCGCGAAGCTGATCAGCGCCTTTGTTTTCGCTACTCGGATAGTACAATTTCTCCTCTACTTTACTCCAGAATTTCAAGCTTCTAGCTCTTTTCTGTGACTGTACAGGTTGGTTTGTGTCAGGCCTATTCGGAAACCACATTGTTGGTTTTCCCACGAGGCGGCTCATTTTTTTTATTTTCTTGCATGATAGTTGTTCATATACTGACATTGATGACCACTGTATAGGAAAGGAAATTTGCAATAAATAATATTAATGTCAAGACAGTCAAAATTGAAAACAAAAGTGAATTTAAAATGACCACACACTTTCTCCTATTGTTTCCGCTCAAATTATATCATAAGACACGATGCGATGCATTTTCGATCAAATTTAACTCATTTAAGCCTGGCGTCCCTTTTATGGGACATACGCAAACAGCATAGCCCCAGATGTGACGCCGCAGAACGCGGCGTCACATCTGGGGCTATTCTGTTTGCTAAGAGGAATTTCATCTTAAAATGAGATAAAAATTAAAAATCACTCCTGATCGACGCCCCTAAAAATGAAAGTGGACTCACCCAATTGATAATGATGGGAAAATCCATTCGTCAGATATGGGTTAAGCATGAGGACATGGCAAGCTGAACACAATAGATTGAAATTTTATCACAATTTGCGCTTCAATAGCAAACCAAACTGTAGCAGCAGCACCTCATTTTATCGCCATATACTATCGTACACCGGATATAGCCTAGCAGGATCGAATTAAGAACTGATAATCTAAAAACAAGTATAGGATAAATATTAACTTTAATAACTCCACAAAGTTTTGGTGTGCTTAGATCTTCTCCCGAATTGCACCATTGTTCATTCAGACTCTTCGCCAACAAATTTATCTTTTTTATCAACAATATTCACAGAATCAACCTATTGATATGTATACATGAACACCTGCTAAATGGGGCTAGTTATTTTGTTATTATTTTGCTTGAACATTTTAGTCAAAACATTGCGCATTTGTGCTGCTGAACTTCGCCGTCTGGGTTTATTATCTATCATTTTTCGTCTACGAATTTCACGATGAAGTTCATAAAATAGCTCCGTGATTTCATCACCACCATCGGAAGCGGAAGTCTCGAAGAACGCACATGCCCATTCCGTTGAAAGTCTCTCACCCTCGCTGTTTGGAACGTGAATTTCGTGAAGGAGATCATTTTTGTTGCTCACAAGAACACATAGAGCGTTTGTCTTTTTGATATCGTCTATGTTTTGTTTGATATGTGATAACTCTTCAAAACTGTGTCTGTCATTTACAGCATAAACAATCACAAAACCGTCTGCCCATCGCACGTGCCCCTCTCTGTGTATGGTCCATTCCTAAAAACGAAAGAATACGATTGTTTTTAGAATTGTTTGTTGATCTTTTGGGAAACTTCATTAATTTGCGTACACAAACAGTATGATCTAATTGACCATGGTTGAAAAAAGGCAATGATCTGGAAATGGCACAAACAGAGAGAAATTCCAACTCCAAAAACCGAGGTGAGAAAAAATAAGTTTGACAATCAGGTACTTTATACATAGAGAGCATACCTTAAGCCGAGTGAGCATCTACTCCCCAATAGGCGGCCACTCAAACTAAGTATATGAAAAGGTTCATAAGGTGCAAATAGAACAAAACATCACGAAGGTATCCTTATACGAAAAAGACGAAAATGAAACTTGCCCAAGAATCAATTAGTTGACACAATCTCAAAATAAATGAAGTCTACCTGGCCTGCTGTGTCTAGTATTTCCATGGAAACCTGTTCGTCGTCCACTACGGCCTGGTGTTTGTATGTACATTCTGAAAAAAGGTTTAAAATTCAGCATACTTTATGCATTTGAATGTTATTTATACCTATTCAAAATAGGCATATAAAAGGCACTCTAAGTACCATGAATTATGTCCCATGCAATTAAAAGCAGTCGGTTGGCGGTTGATTCTGTGAATAAATGAATGCGTATTATTTATGCAGATTGCATTCATATCAAGAATGTTCTCCTAAAAGCCTTTGTTTATGTATGTCGGTATGTTTCAACTGAAACTACATCTCACATTCTTCCAGCAATACCAATAAACATCTTAATTAAATTATTTCCATATTATGTTCATTCTAGAATCATTTAACCAGTATCATTATACGGTTTACACTTTTAACCCGGAAGCCTGTAGTTTGATGAGCATTATTTACAATCTTTAGAAGCTAAATCTCTTCTCTTAATGATGCAAAAAACACTTAATGCGTTTTATAATATGATAGAATTAAGCTGGAGATTCAATAACGCATTTTCTTTGCCCTTTGCATCACTCTCTCAGTCACTCGCTCACCTCACTATTTCTTTCTTTCTTTCTTTCCTTCTTTCTTTCTTTCTTTCTTTCTTTCTTTCTTTCTTTCTTTCTTTCTTTCTTTTTAAATCAAATCAAATCAAACACATCTATATGATGATTTTCTCGTTATGAGACACGAACATTTCATCGAAAAATTTCATGTACATAAAATCACTCATGATGCCACTAAAATCCACTTAATCCAAACATCAGGAAAACATGTCCGTGAAATGTATACCCCATTGAACCCCATTTTTATAGTAAAACTGGGGTATGCAGGGGTATACCTATTTTTCTTATTTTTGCTCCAAAACATAGATTGTGGGTACTCGTTAGAACCGCCCTCGGCGAGGCGGTTCTAACTTGTACCCACAATCTATG
This sequence comes from Rugalucina vietnamica, assembly GCA_964017185.1. NCBI lineage: Eukaryota > Metazoa > Mollusca > Bivalvia > Lucinida > Lucinidae > Rugalucina > Rugalucina vietnamica. Next base: position 49,428,443 of record OZ024878.1, on the reverse strand, counting down.
TTTTGAGCAAAAATAAGAAAAATAACTAAAAATTTCCACTGAAAATTTTCATTTTTTAAAGCTAAACAAATCTCTGTATATTACACGGGCGTGTTTTCATAATGAATGATAATGGTGGGCAATCCCATCCATCACAGAGGCTCTGTGCATTTTATGGGTTGGAATCATGCATTGGAATCATGGAATGGAGTACTGGAGTGTATCGTGGAGTGGAGCCTTGGAGGGAAAACTGGAGTGAAGCAGAAAACTCATTTTAGACAAATTCAATGAAATATAATGCTAGGTTTCGGATATGGATGTAAATGTCTTGGCATATCATCTGTGTGCATTTTGATATATCCAAAATTTGGACTAGTCAATCTGTTTCAACAGGGGGCTGATTTGCTAAGACATGCACACCCATATCCCAAATTATAATATTTTTATTTTTTTCATAAAGTATTAACCGGTTTTGCCTGCATTTAATTTTCTTTCACTCCAAAATTTCCCTCCAAGCCTCCACTTAACGGATCCACTCCAGCACTGCAGTCCGTGACTCCACCGTCCAAGAAGGCACCAATACATACATAACTGTCATCAGAAATGGGTGAATACTCACCTAAGGTTGGGTCATATTCCCATATAAAACGTTTGGTTAAAAACCTCACAACCAATGCTGAAACGAGAATAAAAATGAGCTTTTATTAAGTACTGGTATTCATTCTTGAAATCGTTGAAAACAAAAGAAATATGCATTTAAAGCGGGCTACATCAAGAAAAATACGACATTATAAATGATAGAAAGGGAATTGGATCTCTGGTGGTCCCAAGTATAAATCTTTTGGCAGAGCAACTGTAAAACTGATGTAAATGGAATAATTCTCAGTTTGGTAACTCGTTCTTTTTCTGCTGTCTGGAACAATCTAACAATCTCGCTCTTGAACATAGATACTTTGATTTGTTATTTTTTTCTATCTAATGATGTAATTTCCGCTTAAGATTTATTGCAGGTTATTGTTCACTTTACGAGGTTTTTACCTTCTGGTTTTCATAATATCCTTGATGTTTTGAAAGAAATTTGAACAGGTGGGTTGTTGAAATTATTTGCAATAATTGGCGAGAAAAAATATAAATACGCTTGATAGAAGTTCCATCGAAACTTCAAACATGCATGCTTGATTTTATAAGGATTCAATATCAAAACGCCCATCATGGTTAAAATACGTTATAAACTGAAATTACCCAGATACCACGCTTATACTTTAAGTAAATGTGCACAAGTTTGCAGTACAGTGAGCTGCCGTATGTTTTTGGATTTCCTGGATAAACAGATCATCATCAATGTACCTAGACTGGCATACTATCTGAGAGAATGTTGGATTTACTTAGAGAAATTTTTGACATTAGAGACTGGGACCAGTCTACAATGTACCTGTCCAAGTAGCTTATGAGTCTAATATGTTCTTGGCCTGTTTGATTCTGATCTGTAATAGCCTTTTGTATGATGGAATTCTCACGATTCCGTCATTTTACCTTAACCTTGCATTTGAAACATGTATGAGGCGAAATCACCTTATCCTTGCATTTGAAACATGTATGAAGCGAAATCACCTTATCCTTGCATTTGAAACATGTATGAAGCGAAATCACCTTATCTTGCATTTGAAACATGTATGAAGCGAAATCACCTTATCCTTGCATTTGAAACATGTATGAGGCGAAATCACATTATCCTTGCATTTGAAACACGGTATGAAGCGAAATCACCTTATCCTTGCATTTGAAACATGTATGAAGAGAAATCACCTTATCCTTGCATTTGAAACATGTATGAAGCGAAATCACCTTATCCTTGCATTTGAAACATGTATGAAGCGAAATCACCTTATCCTTGCATTTGAAACATGTATGAAGCGAAATCACCTTATCCTTGCATTTGAAACATGTATGAAGAGAAATCAAGGCTTACTGAATTAGCACCTTGTCAATATTATAAGTATGGGTTGGTGTGAGATATATGAGGCCAGATCATCTCTTTATATGTGACTTGGCATATTAAATATATAATTTAAAGATTTCATTTTGATATTTTGTTCATGCGCCTTTTAAACGTTGCTTGCTAACGCTGAACAATCCTTATAACTCTAAGTATAAGTTATTGTAAGAGCTCATGAGCTAATTGGCCCTTACCTTCACTATTACTAAACATTGATATAGACTGAGTGAGTAAAAAGTCGTAGAATTGCATTTATTTAAAATAATAATGGCCAACAAGTAATATTTATACATCTGGAGTTTTACTGAAGATCCATTAATCTAACTAGAATGCTAGATGCTGGCATTTCTTAATTCGTAGCTTTCAATTTTATACCTTTCAATACCTCAACAGTGCACTGACTTTCTTGACTTTGGCGTATAAAGTAAGAATAGATGGACCAGCGATCGATGCAAATACATTTAAAGTCCAAACATAGACACCGGGTAGGAAAGAAGATACATCACTAAACAAAACATTTTTCCGACAACACACTCGAAAAACAGGATGACTAGCACTTTCCCAACAAGATAGCCATCCGGCTAGCCTCAATCAAAACCGAAGGCAATGAACACAATAGAGAGGCTTGTAGAGGATTTTCATCAGGATGTTTATCATGATTTATTTTTTTTGTTCTTGATGATTCATTGACTAGTAAGAGATTCACCACGAGGACCGAAGAACTAACTAAATGTTATGAAACACTGCGGAAGCTGAGGGTGAGGTTAGGCGCCTGTAAAACCGGTTTAAGCCCGCCAGTAACTTTGTGTTACTGATCGTTCCAAGGCGATACTTCTGTGGTGGTTCTTTTTGTTTTATGTCTTGGTGTTCAAAAAAATTTTGTGCTGTTGGCGCCATATGTATGTTTTCATATTTTTAGTTAAGTTAAGGTAACTGAGTGGCCACCTATTGGGAAAATAGCTTCTCATTCGGCTTACGATATGTTTCATGGTATAAGTACCTGATTGTTAGTTTGGTTTTTTCCCACCTCGGTTTTTGGAGTGGGAATCTTTTTCTGATTGCGCCTTTTCCTGATCTTTGCCTACTTGTACCTCTTTTTAATTTATTGCTACAACAAACAGACCGCCCCATCACAAATAAGTATTTTTCCAGATTTTGCAGTCATTGAACCTTAATTAGTCTTGTAACATTTTAAACAGCAAAGCCTGGAACAAAAGTACACACCAAGAAATGAGTCTTGCGATTGTTTTCAATGGAACTTCCTAATGTCAGGTTCTAGAAAGATTGTAACACGTGAAAACTGGTAGTGAAAATTTAAACACTTTCCTGATGGAATTTCAAAAACGCTGCATTCGATTTTCAACATGTATTTTATTGTATTTTGATAAAATACCACCAGAAAAACAAAATTGATAAAATTATCTTTCGATAAAGTTGCATGTATTTTGTTTTATTTTAAGTGCGAGTATGCAATAAATATAATTGAACATTTATTCTTGGAACGTGTGCCAATCCATATGATTTACAATTCAGGGAAGTGCTATACTGTACTTGAATACGTATTTAATGGTCATAAATCATCTTAAACTGATGAAAATGTCTGCATCCTGCGCCAAGCAATAACAATGAACATATCATTATGCAAGAGATGAAATATCTGGTTAATAGCAGTCTGAAATATTAAGAAAATGCATTTATCAGTAAAATAAGTTATAAAATAACGATTTCCTTTGAAGTGTAGGCGGGTGGTGCAGTTGATGAAATATGGTATTTGCGTTTTATTTAGTTTGGCATTTTACATTTAGTTTGTTGTTTATCATTTCATTCTCTTTTCAAACCAGTCCGTTTCTCGCGTTGTTAAGTCGTTATCCTGACTTAGTAATAGACATTTTTCACTTTTGAACGTAAATGTTGCTGGCGCGTGCGTTTACAATTTTCGGTGTGATGGGGGACGACTCGTGAGGGCATATTTGAGACGATGACGAGGGGCGATATGAAAAATTACTTGGTGAAAACTACCAATAGCCTAACAGAGACCAATTAAACAAGACATGCAAAAAAGAAATAGTCCATGACGTCTTACTCTGTAGCTCAGTAGGTAGCATGTATGGAATAAAACCAAAAGGTCCTGGGTTCGAGTCAGGCTAGGACAAAAATTCTTTTTCTATTCTTAATTGCTTCCTTTTTTCGCCCCTGTGACAATAAAGCTTAGAAAATGAAAAAGAAAAGAAAAGAAAAAAAATGCGAGAATCACAAAATGCACCGCTGCATTTAATACTAAAAGCGTAAATTTGTGGATTAAAGTGTGTAGTGAGAAGACAGTCCGCACGTATAGGTTTTTTCACTGTCTTGTTGTAAGCCGGTAGCTTGATCGTAATTATCGGCAGAAGAGTGGACCCGCGACCGATCCTCACGTCAACATTTATTTTCTGAAGGCTGGTACAGATAATGCGGCTAGGATAAGTTGACCGCCTCTAATAACTTAGCGGCCCCGTGGCCGAGCGGTTAAGAGCGCTGGTTCATCTAACCGCTGTGTCTTGTGTGTGTTAGAGCCCCATACTGGCCACATATGATACAAGCCAAGTTCAACTTGCGGGAGTGCCAGGTGGTTTTTCTTAGGGTACTTACGTTTTCATCCCACCTACTGATTGGTGAGCTGAAATAATCTTGAAAGGGACGTAAAACTGAACTAAAATGCGCAAGACAATAAATCAAATAGTATAGTGTACATGTTCAGATACATGTATATCTGTGTTTATTAGATGTAAAACTACAGTTTCACGTGCTGTCTCATGAGCGAACATAATTCATTGTTTATATTTCTTTTTTCTTTTTTTCTTTTTTTTTTTTTCTTTTTTTTTTTTTTTTTTTTTTTTAATTCAGTTTAACGTCCCTTTTCAAGATTATTTCAGCTCATATGAGACGGGCCAATCAGAAGGTGGGGCGAAAACGGGAGAACCCCGAGAAAAACCACCTGACACACCCGCAAGCAGAACTTGGCTTGTCTCACATGTGGCCAGAGCGGGGCTCGAACCCACACCAGTCACAGCGGTGAGATGTTTATATTTCAAACAGATTATCAGCTTGATGTCGAAGTTTCGTTCATTCGACAGTCATCTGCATGCCATACGAAGTGAGATGGAGGCAACATCCTACATGTAGCTACATTACGCCAAACCACACAACTAATTTTGTTTATTGTAGACCTTCAACAGTAATTCAGCCATATCCAGTGTGCTGGTTACGATGTAGTAAATCAATTTGGCAAGACATAAGTTTTCTTTTTGATCCATATTTATTCTGTGTGATATTGTATGCGTGTTGTTTACCTGGTTGAATTCAAATAAATATGATTAAAATCAAACTAACACAATATTATTTTTATGAGTTGCTAAAGTGTTTCCATAAAGGACTCCATGTCGTGGTGGTTCAGTCAGTCGCCTCGTAAAACGGGCAGCGCGTTCAATCCAACGCGTAACTCCGTCTTTCGGGCAAGACCAAGGTCCAGTATGTAAATAGTTGTTATTTGCACTCGAGACCCCGAATATTCCTCGTTATAATGTATGGTTTACATTAAGCATGCATGCATGATGGAATATAAATGCATTTTTTTCTTATCGGCGCGAGTAACATCGGAGAAGTTTTGCTATCTGTTAAAATCTAATCAGGGCCCAGAAATACATGTACACTACGCCCACCTTAGTGAGGATGTGAAATTTATTTGTACCGATTCCATGTCATTCTATTGTTACTTGATTACAGATAAGGGTCTGACTGTGCTCATTTCTTTCATTGTTTTCATGGTATAAGTACCTGATTGTTGGTTTGGTTTTTTCCCGCCTCGGTTTTTGGTGTGGGAATCTTTTTCTGATTGCGCCTTTTCCTGATCTTTGCCTACTTGTACCTTTTTCTGATCATAATTTCGTTTTTATACAATTTTCGCCCCGTTCAAAATTATTTTAGTTCATATGAGACGGATAAATCAGTAACAAGGGGGGGGGGGGAGAACCCTGAGAAAACGTCTTGGCACACCCACAAGCAGAATTTGGTTTGTGTCACCTGTGATTGTAAGACTGATCAATTGGGCAGCAACCTACGACGAAGTGTTCATTGTCTTGGTGATGGATGTTGCCAAAGCGATATTGCTTTTTTCATTTACTCCATTTTATCACATGTTGTGTGATGTTGCATCAATCTTTGCTGTAATGGCTTTTGTTGTATCGCAGGCATTTACGATGGTGCTGACACTGATAGACAATTCCTGAATATACATATTCATGCACAGTATATCACGCAGACATTTTACGTGCTCAATTTACCGGCTTTTTATTTGTAAACAAGCGAAACGACATCCGTGAACCTAATAGTGTGCTGTGTTTGGCTGTTGAATTTTTGTCCAACGGCCCCTCGAAATAAAAAAAAAAAAAAAAAAAAAAAAAAAAAAAAAAAAAAAATAAAAAAAAAAAAAATAAAAAAAAAATAAAAGATTTTTTCAAGTTTCCAAGTCGATACTTCTGTGGTGGTTCTTTTTGTTTTATGTCTTGGTGTATAAATTTTTTTGTGCTGTTGGCGCCTTATGTGTGTTTTCATATTTTTAGTTAAGTTAAGGTAACTGAGTGGCCACCTATTGGGAAAATAGCTGCTCATTCGGCTTACGATATGTTTCATGGTATAAGTACCTGATTGTTAGTTTGGTTTTTTCCCACCTCGGTTTTTGGAGTGGGAATCTTTTTCTGATTGTGCCTTTTCCTGATCTTTGCCTACTTGTACCTTTTTATCAAGCAGGATCAGTTATCAAACCCCATTGCTGCTTGACAAGCCGAAATCAGTTAGTGTTAACGGCATGTGTTCGTCCTTTTAAACCAGGGACCGCGGGTTTGATCCCGGGATCCTTGTCTGTCGGATGATACTATAAACCGATGTTTCGTTTCCATATGACCTTTGCTGTTGGATTAACGTTAAACCTCAAATCAAAAAACCAATTTTATTATTTACGTAAATTCTGATTGAGTAAGAAGCTTATGTGCATTTATTCTCGCCCGGTTCCGGACGCAAAAAATGCCCATATATGTAAGGTTAAGAATGATAAAGGTGTTGTACATGTAGCTCTGTCGTCAGCATGTGTAATACATGTGCATTAAAATGGTGCCGTGTATCTTGACGCTAGCATAACAAAACCAGAGGCGCAGAGGCGGTTCTAACGAGTACTCACAATCTGTGTTTTTAGATGCATGGGCATCCTAAGTTGACCTTGACGTAAAATAGGTCAATATCATCCCTGGGTCATGATTTAGGCCATGTATAAACTTTGTAAATGCTTAATGCCAAGTTTCAAAATTATAGGCCTACTGGTTCTGAAGAACATTTTAAAGGTTTTTTCTGTTTATAGCCATGGCGGCCATTTATACAATCTTTCGTTGCCTTTCCATGAAGGAGGGTCTGGATGGGGTATAATGATTAATGAATAATGGCCTAAAATTTTTAATGAGAGTGAATAAAGAGCAAAAAAAATAATGATTAGTGAATAATGAGGTCCTAAAGAATAATGAATAAATGTAAATTTTTAATGAATAGCAGAGTAATATAATGAATAGTGAATAATAACATTTTAAAGAATAATGAATATGCTATAATTTGGCTGTGGAATTGTCTTAGATGGCCTCCCTGACATTCCAGAATTTCATTTTTTTTCTGGGCTCTGGTCGCCCCAGACCCGATTTAGTTCCAATGTTGTATTCATATTTCAGAAATCTTTGAATATTTTGGAAAGACATATGTCTGGAAGCCAAACATGTAGGGCTCACCTCATGGACCAATTGAAAAAGAAATGTGTCATAAAATAAATCATTCTGGATGTTTACTGAGCCAGATATTATTTCACTGTTTTGTTTGCTTATGTATATGTATTTTCTTTTCATTGTATTACCCTACTTTGTCCTTATTATGTAATTGTTCCAATTCTATAATGATACTCTTTTCTGTGGATGGACTCCATCTTGCTTTTTTATATGACAGAACATAATTATAGTGTTTTTTGCAATCAGAAACAAGGCAGCACTAAGAACGTTAATGCAAATCTATCTCATTCTAGCAATTTATATGGCGCTACATATTTTTTCCTCGCTCGCTTCGCTCGCTCGGTATTTGGACATTAATAATATGTATTGTACAATCAGGCACAAACACAAATCCATACATCACGTAGTACTCCTATACTTACTAGTTTACTAAATAAAACGACAGCATTTTATTATAACTTTTACCCCTGAAGTAACAATTTTTCTTAAATAACATTTGGTATTCATAATTGAAGAGAATTGGAGGTGGGGAACACCTATGCCTTAGGTGGGGAACACCTATTTGCTTGTGGATATTAGCTGGGTGAAGAAGGCGTGACTAGTAATTATCATATTTTAATGAATAATCAAGCTAATTTTAATGAATAAGCCAAAATTTTAATGACAGTGAATAAATGGCTAAATTTTTAGTGATTAGTGAATACCAGGACCCCCCATCCAGACCCTCATGAAGTGTGGCTTTGATCGGCCATGCGATTGCAGAGAAGTTGGAATATTTTGGTCATGTATATAGCCACCGGGCAGGAGCAGACAAACCCCTGGGGACTAAATGTTTTCATGAACATAAATCTTCAGTACCTTTGCATGTTCATCGCGAGTTTCCACCCATTTAATTACATTTAACTTATTTTCCCCATTTAAATGCATGGGCGACCTAAGTTGACCTTGCCATAAAATAGGTCAAGGTCATCCCAGCATTATGATGTATACCAACTTTGAAGAACTCTATTGTCTGATGCTTCATGTTAGTTTTAAAATCATAGAGGACTTCTGGTTCTGGGAAGAAATTGTTTTAAAGGTTTTTGCTATTTATAGCTATGGCGGCCATCTTAGTCATGTGACCTGGGTCATTTATGCAAACTTTCGTTCCCCCTTCCTAACAATTCTCAGCAAGCAGTTTAACTTTGGTTTGCCATTTGGTTTCAGAGGAGAATATCATGGATATTGTTGACGGACGACGTCGGACGGACGACGGGGCATGGTCATCCTGTAAGCCGAAGGGCTCACGTGAGCTTAAAATAGGTATACCCATGCCTACCAAAGTTTTGCTGTATAAAAGTGTGGTTCATGGGGTATTCACGGAAATGTCATCCTGATATGGATAACCGACCATGCTCGAGATGACTTGAAAATCAAATATGTCAAAACATTGTAAGGCGTAGAATAAACACCTACACATAAAATCAAAGATCAACTTAAATCATGCCATGTATACATATATATTAAAGTTTTCTGTGCGTTCACAAAAACACGTGAAAATGTAGCTTAGCAGAACCAATGTACGTACATACATAAGCCAGTATGTAAAATGTCACATGGTGATAACAAATAGTTGATATTGTTTTTTTTTTCCACCAACAGTTATGGTCATATGAAGACGGGACCTCGGTTTATCGAACGAGCGACGCCTAGTTATACACACGAGTGTCTAAAATAATCGAATTCTGCATAGGAAGCTGTTAAAATGGAGGCATTTTATTCATAGATGCTCCACATAAATTTTAACTTTGATTGGCCAAGCGGTTTCAGAGATGAAGATTTTTTTATATTCAGTTTAACGTCCCTTTCAAGATTATTTCAGCTCATATGAAAAGGGCCAAACAGTAGGTGGGGCGAAAACGGGAGAACGCCGAGAAAAACCACCTGGCACACCAGCAAGCAGAACTTGGCTTGTCTCACATGTGGCCAGTGCGGGGCGCGATCCTACACCAGACACATCGGTGAGATGATCGAGTGATTAAGAAACAGCGCTCTTAACCGCTCGACCACGGGGGCCGCCATGAAGATGTTTGAAAAGTGTATGAACAACAGACTGGCCAAGGTCAAGAGATGACCTTGACCTAAATTAATTACATACTTACATCTACTCCATTAGTTGTCTGCATCTGCCTTTTTTTAGGTCTCAGGCTGCAATCGTTTTCGAAAAATCCATAGTTTTCACCTTTTCCCATGTAACAGCCTGTTTCCAAAATTGACCTTGCCGTAAAACAGGTCAAGGTCATCCCAGGGTCATCATTTTATCAAACTATGATGGACTGGAGTCACTGATGCTTACATTCCAAGTTTCGTGGAAATCGGCCTGCTGGTTTTGGAGAAGAAAAATTTTGAGTGTTTTTTACCATATATGGGCATGGCGGCCATCTTTGTCATGTGACTCGGATTTCATGATCAAACTTTCGTTCCCCCTACCCATGGATGCCCCACATAAAATTTCAACTTGATTGGCCTAGCGGTTTTAGAGATGAAGATGTTTGAAAAGTGTGTATGGAAAACAGACTGGCCAATGTCTAGAGATGACCTTGACCTAATTTAATCACATGCCTTCATCTACTCCATTAGTTGTCTGCATCTACATCTTTTCAGGTCTCTGGCTGCAATCGTTTTCAAAAAATCCATAGTTTTCACTTTTTTCCCATGTAAAAGCCTATGTTTCCAAAATTGACCTTGCCGTACAATAGGTCAAGGTCATCCCAGGGTCATCATTTTGTCAAACTTTGATGGACTGGCACTGACGGTAAATACCAAGTTTCGTGGAAATCGTCCCGCCGGTTCTGGAGAAGAAGTTTTTTTTAGTGGTTTTTACCATATATGGGCGTGGCGACCATCTTGGTCATGTGACATGGATTTCGCGATCAAACTTGAAAAAAATGCCGCTACACAAGGAGGCTTCACATAAAATTTCAACTTGATTGGCCAAGTGGTTTCAGAGAAGGAGATCTTTGAAAATGTAGACGACGACGAAGACGGACGACGGATCATGGCCATCCTATAAGCTCTCCTTGTGAGCCTTCGGCTCAGGTGAGCTAAAATAAAAGACTAGATGTTTCTCAGTTTTATAATCATTTATTTACTTGTAAATAACATTGTGTTAGTTTGAAGATTAATTATATTTTTTTGAAGTCAACCAGACAAACAGCACGCATACTACAAGAGAATAAATGAGGATCATACAGAAAGCCTGTGGCTTGCAAAAATCATCTAAAATTCGTAATTATCGTACTCGATATGGCTGAAATACTGTTGAAGGTCTACAAAACCTCAAATTATAAGTATGGCTATGCATAATGTAGTTAGGATATCGCACTTATGACACGCAGATGGCTGTTGAATGGGATCGAAACGAAACGTCAACAAAATAAACCCCACCAAGCTTTCGAGTATCTGTTTGAAAAACATGTATAAACATGCCAAATGAATTATGTTCGCTCACGAGACAGCACGTGAAACTGTAGTTTTTACACCTTATAAATATACATATGTCTGTACAGGTACACTATACTATTTGAGTTAGTGCCCTACGTCCGCGGAAAACATTTAAAGTCATTCAGGGTGGCTAACTTATCCTAGCCACATTATTCCTGTACAAGCCTTCAGAATATGAACATTTTATGTCCCCATGAAAGAAATATTGACGTGAGGATCGCTCGAAGATCAGCTCTTTACCAAAACAATACGATGGAGCTGTCGATTTCAATAGGTTAAAAGTCAACAAGAGAGAAACATTAATGTGAGGTGCCGTCTCGCACTTCAATTCCTTTACGATTTAAGTATTTTATGCACAAGGGCATTTCCTGATTCTTGCATTCGCCAATAAATATAATCAGCTGATAATACATTTTTTTTATTTCCTTAGCTTTATTGTCACAAGGGAGACAAAAGAAAAGAAAAAAAAACGTTCCGACCAGGACTCGAACCCAGAACCTTTCGTTTTGAATCCTAGCTTGCTAGATACTGAGCTACAGAGATAGACGTCCTACACCATAACATTTATTACATGTCTTATTTAATTCGTCTCCGTTGGGCTGTTGGTAGTTTTGACTGTGTATTTCTTCATATTACCCCTCGTCTTAGTCTCACATATGCCCTCACGAGTCGTCCCCCATCACACAGAAAGTCGTAACCGCACGCACCAGCAGCATTTACGTTCAAAAGTGAAAAATGTCTATTAACATCTGTCCTTCAATCTATTAGACTTTGATTCGTTCCAGCCAAATGTAAAACATTGTTTAATATTGGGGCCGGTTGTTCAAAACTTTGTTAGCTTAACGTCATCGTTAAGACCTCAACTCGTTAAGTAAATACCGACTACTTAAGCAAATACACTGTTATTTTTTGTTGATAAAATGTGAGAATCGAGTCTCACATTTTATCAATAAAAACAGCATTGTATTTGTAATATGCATGTTTGAAATTTAAACGAATCGTTAACTAACTTTTGAACAACTGGGCCCAGATCTTTAGAGCGAACTGAACTCGTCTGAATTATGACATCTGCAATAAATAAAATAGCATCTAAATCAATAACAACTGGACAACTTCTCTTCAACATCTTTATTCCTATATATATTTCAGATTTGTGACTATTTGGTAGTTTGGCAAAAAGTAGGAGTATTTGATTGGAATGACATTTCATACTTTTGTTTAACAACTATTTGATTTATATTTGTAATTGAATGTTCATTGTTATTTGTTATTTCTTGGCAACTATGACAATTTTATCACTTTTCCTCTCTTAAATACCAACACTCAATAACAATAAATATGAAATGATTATATCTGTAGCATTATGAGAATTTTATTCTACTATTACAAATAGTTTGGCAAATGTAATCTTTAAATTCATGACTTATCGGAAAAGTTGTTGTTGTATATGTTTATGGCAAGAGCTTATTAGACATGGTTGATAGTGATACTTGTAAGGGATGTAGCTGAAAGCCATTAAAAGTCTGCAAAGCATTATATAACCATAGTCAAAGGGGGGAACATTACTTAGGGTGTTTGCACGAACCATTGTCAACGTACAAGTCCTAGCCTGGGTTCCAGTCTGATCATTTTCTCTCTTTTTTATTTTTTTCATTTCTTGGTCAAAAATGACAATATCTACGGAAAATTTGATGTGTAATTTTTATAACGTATGCATTCAATTGTAAAAAATAATAATAAGAGAAAATAATTATATTGAGGACTGGACCCAGGCTATACAAGTCCTAGAGCGTGAGTACAGGTTGCATTTCACCATTAGGGTTTCCATAGGTGACAATGTTAACGTTTTGTCACCTAGCTCGAAAACTAGACATACAAAATTCACAAGACTGGTCTCATTTTAAACGTTCATCATAGCCCATTAATTTAAATGAAAATTAATAGCATGTTTACCTACTCAATTCAAAGCTATGTCCCGTTAAACGGAAGCACCCTCAGAAACCATGTTTCGTAATGCGGGTGGGTCTTCAGAGGGGTTCATGCAGAAAAGTCCGTCCCGTTCCCATCCGATACCGGGATTTATCGACTAAAACATGGCATTCGAAACGGCGCATGTTTCAAGTTTTAAAACAAACACTTCACAGCGGAAATCAATCAACGATTATTGACAGGTGACGTCATTTTTGTCTCTAATACAAAGTAAATGCTCTCCCCGAAAAAGGCGGGGCGAGTACTCATGAATATTTAGTAGTGTGTACCCTAAAAGTTAGCTCTATACGCTATTGGAATTTTAAACTGAGTACCACACAAGATTGGCTGACGCGTATGCCTTATTTTTCTGAATGAGTTATTTGTTTTTTATTTTTTTTTAAAAAAATAGAAACACGGATGATCGAAAGATTGTCAGTTGTATGGACGTAAAGAGCCCCCTATACTACTCATTGGTTTGTTTTCAGAAATGGTATGATGTAGTCCAAAGATGCATGAGATGTAAATGGTACGTTACATTCGTTGTAAGTTTGTACAGTATGAAATTGGGCGAAGAGATTTAGGCGAGCTAAAAGTAAAAGCCTTTACCAGTGGCAGTACGAAAAATTTGCTTTTCCAGCACATGATAAAAAGCTAAAGAACATGCCAGTTTGTTTATGCATCGATGCACCGTTTATATTTTCAACATGTAAATCAGTGGAAATAGCGTAAGACACTGGCATAGTTCGAATAAATATTCAGCTCTTGATCAAAATGCAAGGGGAATCAGGTGTGTTGTTCAATAACAACAAATGCAATTATTTCTTCGCCAGAAAGTCAGGAATACATATTTCTATACTATGACCGGATCACATGGAAAGTTTGATTGGCAATTTTCAAAAGATGCATTTGTATGGAAAAGAAAAAGTAAGCAAAGATGAGGAAATGGTGCAACCAGAAAGAAAGCCCCACTCTGAAACCCGAGGTGGGAAAAATGACAATCGGGTAATCCAGATATGACTTTCTGGAACCCAAATCGTTTGCGTTAATTCATTGTACCACTCATCCACTTACAGACAGTATAGACAAAAAATCGATAAATATCAATATAAAAGTGTGATGTAGACTCCAAAAACAAATGAAACGTGAGCAAAGTATTTTCTTAAACGCACACCCAATTTGAACATCAAAGGGAAATGTCTAAATGTGAATATGATTGATTGTGTATTGCTGATAATTATATGCATTTTGTTAATATTTCATGCTGCTATATATCAGATATTTCATCTCTTATGCAATGATAATGTTCATTGTTATTGCCTGACATAGATTTTAAACATTTTCGACAGTTTATGTTGATTCAGTATCAGAAGCGATTGTTTATTGCAATTCAAGTAAAATATGACGAAAGCTTGTTTACATAATTCAGGATTGGCATACGTTTCTAGAAGGTGTTGAAGGAATTTTCAGAGCAAACTTAACCATTGCAATACACATCATGCTGCAATTAATTACTAAACTGAAGCTGGTGTTCAACACTAAATCTCGTCGACCTAGTTTCTAAATCGTAGTCCTTAAAATGATATTCATTCAAATCATGTGCATTAATAAACATGATACTTAGAATCGAGCAAAATGTTGACCCAAGTGTTACTGTTATAAATTGAACCTAGTGCGAAGAAACCGAGATAACCGAGGCTATCACGCTAGCTTTGCAGAGAGAATTCAAGAACGATTTGCTTTGATAAAATATATTTTGCATACTCGATGTCTTATCAGTCTGAAGCAGATGCAAGTTGAAAGAAAGATTATTAAAACTTGTACAGTACTACAGAACCAACACAGTGTGCAGATAAACGAAAATAAAAATGTCGAAAAAAGGTTTATGTTTCAAAAAGTCGAAAATGATCAAAATCCCTCGCCAAACAAATTGCTTTGCGGTTAGAATTTCAACAAGTTAGCTCTATACGCTATTTGGAATTTACAACAAAGTACAAAATGTACTTCAAAAGATTGGCTGACGCGTATGGCTCATTTTTCTGATATATGAACTTTTTTTTTTGTTTTTAAATTAGAAACGCGGATGATCGAATGTACATGTATGTCAGTTGTATGGAGGTAAAGAGCCCCCTATACTACTCATTGTTTTCAGAAATAGCATGATGTAGTCCTAAAATGTACGAGATTTAAATGGGACGTTGCATTCGTTAATGTATACTATGAAATAAATCAGTGTCAATAGGGCGAAGAGATTTAGGCTTACTAAAAGTAGACAAGGATCAGGAAAAGGCGCAGTCAGAAAGAGATTCCCACTTCAAAAATCGAGGTTGGAGAAACTAAATTAACAATCAGGTACTTTTACTATGAAAACATATCGTAAACCGAGCGGCTGTTTTCCCAATAGGTGGCCACTCAGTTACCAAAATTTAACTAAAAATATGAAAACGTACATAAAGTGCAAACATCACAAAAATTCAACTCCTAGACACAAAACACTAAGAACCTCCACGTAAGTATCGCGTTAAAATGATCAGTAAAATATATAGAGGATATTTGCTTTTTTGAGGTGAATACCAAATATATTTCATCGAGTGAGTTGAAAACATCAGAATTTTCACGAGTGCGCAGCACGAGTGAAAATTTTTATGTTTTCAACTCACGAGATGAAATATATTTGGTATTCACCGAAAAAAAGCAAATTTTCTTTTTATTTTATACAATACACAGGCATTTTCCAATTCACAAGGCAGGCGGTGAAAATGCAAAAAACAAAAATTTTTGAAAACATAAGGAATTTTGGTACCACATTGTTCCTTACGTTCTAACTAAGAAAATTAAGAAAATAAATACCCACACTTTATATTTTCGTTCATAAATAACGGAGTTATAGGCGTTTGAATTTCTGAAGTGAGACTTATCTAATGACGTCAAGTAAATGGAAACGTCAGAAGTAATCCAAAAAATCTGACGTCATTACAGTGAAGATATAGGCTGATATCAGTCACTAGTGACTTTTGATATCAGTGAGATTTGATATCAGTGAAATTTCATATCAATGAAAATACCAATTTTATCAAGTTTTGATATACATTGGTTTTCACTGTCAAGTATAAAATAAAAATACTGCCTTTACCAGTGGCAGTACGAAAAATTTGCTTTTCCAGCCACTGAAGTAAAAGCTAAAAGAACAATCCAACCTGTTTATTTCAAGATAATGTGCATCGATGCACCGTTTATATTTTCAACATGTAAATCAGTGGAAATAGCGTAAGACATTGGCATAGTTCGAATAATTATTCAGCTGTTGATAAAATGCAGGTGGAATCAGTGTGAGGTGTGTTATAAAAAACAAATGCAATTGTTCTTTGTCAGAAAGTCAAGAATACATATTTCTATACTATGACCAGATCATATGGAAAGGTTGACAATTAAAAATGCATTTGTATGGAAAGGCAAACGTAAGCAACAATCAGGAAATGACACAAAAAGAAAGAAAGTCCCACTCCGAAACCTAAGGTGGGAAAAATTGATAAATAGGTAACCCAGATATGACTTACAGGAACCCAGATAGTTTGCGTTAATCCAAGGTACCACTAATCCGTCCTTCGTACAAAATTGAAACGTAGACTCCAAAAACAAATGAAACGCAAGCAGCGTAATTTCTTTATTGCAAACTCAATTTGAAATCAAAGAAAATTGTTAAAATGTGAAAAAATGATTGATTGGGTGTAACTGATGAATGTATTTTGTAAATATTTCACGCTGCTATTAATCAGGGACCATCGTTAAGCCGTCAACTCGTTAAGTAAATGCCGACTACATAAGCAAATAAACTGTTATTTTTTGTTGATAAAATGCAATGCAAAGGATTCTCACATTTTATCAACAAAAATAACAGTGTATTTGTAATATTCGTGTTTGAAATTTTTACGAATCGTTAACTAACGATGTTGTTAATTTTGAACATCTTGGCCCAGACATTTCAGTTCTTATGCAATGATGATTTTCATTGTTATTGGTTGGCGTAGATTTTAAATATTTACATCAGTTTATGTTTATTCAGTGTCTGAAGCGACTGTTTATGGCACATTCAAGTAAAATATGGCGAACGCTTGTTTACATAGTTCGGGATTGGCATACGTTTCTAGAAGGTGCAGAAGGAATATGTAGGCATTTTCAGAGCAAACTTAACAATTGCAATACACATTATGCTGCAATTAATTTCTAAACTGAAGCTAGTGTTCAATACTAAATCTCGTCGACCTAGTTTCTAAATCGTAGTCCTTAAAATGATATTCATTTAAAGCATATGCATTAATAAATGATATTCAGAATCAAGCATAATGTTACCCCAATAAATGATATTCAGAATCAAGCATAATGTTGCCCCAAGCGTTAATGTTATACAGTGTATAAGTTGAACGTAGTGCGAAGAATCCGAGATAATCTAGGCTATCGTACTAGCCTTGCAGAGAGAATCCAAAAAAAATTTGATAAAATAATTATATTTTCCTTGATTTCTTATCAGTCTGAAGCAGATGCAAGTTGAAAGAAAGATTATTTAAATTTGTACCATCCCAGTGTGCAGATTAACGAAAATCAAAGTACAACATGGAAAAAGGGCTTATGGAATGGGAGTTTCTTTCTAATTGCACTGTTTCCTGATCATTGCCTACTTGTATATTTTTATGTTTCAAAAATGCGAAAATTTCAACCAGTTAGCTCTGTGCGCTATTGGGAATTTACAAAGGTTCCAAATGCCGACGCGTATGCCTCATTTATTCTGAATGAGAACGTTAAAAAAAGTAAAAATAGAAACGCAGATGATCGAAAGTTTGTCAGTTGTATGGACGTACAGAGCCCCCATACTACTCATTGGTTTTGTTTTCAGAAATAGCATATTGTAGTCCTACGATGCATGAGATGTAAATGACGTTACATTCGTTGTAATGTATACTATAAAATAAATCAGTGTCAACAGGGCGAAGAGATTTAGGCTTACTAAAAGTAGACGAGGATCAGGAAAAGACGCAGTCAGAAAAAGATTCCCACTCCAAAAACCGAGGTGGGAAAAACTAAATTAACAACCAGGTACTTTTACTATGAAAACATATCGTAAGCCGAGCAGCTATTTTTCCAATAGGTGGCCACTCAGTTACCTAAATTTAACTAAAAATATGAAAACGTACATAAGGTGCAAACAGCACAAGGCACAAGACACTAAGAACCTCCACATAAGTATCGCCTGGAATTGATCAGTAAAATATAAATACTGCCTTTACCAGTGGCAGTACGAAAAATTTGCTTTTTCAGCACCTGAGGAAAAAGCTAAACAATGTGTATCGATGCACCGTTTATATTTTCGACATGTAAATCAGTGGAAATAGCGTAAGACATTGGCATAGTTCGAATAAATATTCAGCTCTTGATCAAAATGCAAGGGGAATCAGGTGTGTTGTTCAATAACAAATGCAGTTGTTCAATAACAAATGCAATTGTTTCTTCGTCAGAAAGTCAGGAATACATATTTCTCTACTATGACCGGATCACATGGAAAGATTGATCGACAGTTTTTAAAAGATGCATTTGTATGGAAAAGAAAAAGTAAGCAAAGATGAGGAAATGGTGCAACCAGAAAGAAAGTCCCACTCTGAAACCATCGGTGGGAAAAATTGTCAATCAGGTAACCCAGATATGACTTTCTGGAACCCAAATCGTTTGCGTTAATTCATTGTACCACTCATCCGCTTACAGACAGTATAGACAAAAAGCGATAAATATCAACAAAAATTGAGATGTAGACTCGAAAAACAAATGAAACGTGAGCAAAGTATTTTCTTAAATGCGCACCCAATTTGAACATCAAAGAAAGTTGTTAAAATGTGAAGAATGATTGATTGGGTGTAACTGATAAATGTATTTTCTTAATATTTCATGCTGCTATTGATCAGATATTTCATCTCTTATGCAATGATAATGTTCATTGTTATTGCCTGGTATAGATTTTAAACAATTTCGACAGTTTATGTTGATTCAGAATCAGAAGCGATTGTTTATTGCACATTCAAGTAAAATATGACGAAAGCTTGTTTACATAATTCAGGATTGGCATACGTTTCTAGAAGGTATAGAAAGAATATGTAGGCATTTTCAGAGCAAACTTAACCATTGCAATACACATCATGCTGCAATTAATTTCTTAACTGATGCTAGTGTTCAACACTAAATCTCGTCGACCTAGTTTCTAAATCGTAGTCCTTTAAATGATATTCATTAAAATCATGTGCATTAATAAACATGATACACTGAATCGAGCAAAATGTTGTCCCTAGCGTTAATGTTATACAGAGTATAAATTGAACCTAGCGCGAACAAACCTATCGCACTAGCCTTGAAGAGATAATTCAATAACGATTTGCTTTGATAAAATATATTTTTTCAAACATTATGTCTTATCAGTCTAAAGCAGATGCAAGTTGAAAGAAAGATTATTAGAACTTGTACAGTACTACAGTACCAACACAGTGTGCAGATAACCGAAAATAAAAGAAATTCAACATGAAAAAAGGTTTATGTTTCAAAAATGCGAAAATGGTCAAAACTCCTCGCCAAAGAAATTGCTTTGCGGTTAAAATTTCAACCAGTTAGCTCTATACGCTATTGGGAATTTACAACAAAGTACATAATGTACTTCAAAAGATTGGCTGACCCGTATGCCTCATTTTTCTGAATGAGATTTAAAAAAAAATAGAAACGCGGATGATCGAAAGCATGTCAGTTGTATGGACGTAAAGAACCCCCTATACTACTCATTGGTTTGTTTTCAGAAATATAGCATGATGTAGTCCTAAATGTACGAGATTTAAATGGGACGTTACATTCGCTGTTATGTATAATGTATTAAATAAATCAGTGTCAATAGGGCGAAGAGATTTAGTCGAACTAAAAGTAAAAACCCTTACCAGTGGCAGTACAACAGATTTGCTTTCCCAGCATCTGAGGGTAAAGCTAAAAAGAACATGTTAATCTGTTTATTTCAAGACAATGTGCATCGATGCACCGTTTATATTTTCAGCATGTAAATCAGTGGAAATAGCGTACAGACAGTGACATAGTTCGAATAAATATTCAGCTCTTGATAAAATGCAAGTGGAATCAGGTGTGTTGCTCAATAACAAATGTAATTGTTCTTCGCCAAAAAGTCAGGAATACACATTTCTATACTATGACCTGATCACATGGAGAGGTTGATTGGCAATTTTTAAAAGATGCATTTGCATGGAAAGACAAATGTAAGACATGATCAGGAAATGACACAGCCAGAATGAACGTCACACTCTGAAACCCGAGGTGGGAAAAAATGACAATCAGGTAACCCAGATACCACTCATCCGCTTACAGACAGTATAGACAAAAAGCGATAAATATAAACATAAAATTGCGATGTAGACTCCAAAAACAAATGAAACGTGAGCAAAGTATTTTCTTAAATGCACACCCAATTTGAACATCAAAGAGAAATGTTTAAATGTGAATAATGATTGATTGTGTATTGCTGATATATGCATTTTCTTAATATTTCATGCTGCTATATATCAGATATTTCATCTCTTATGCAATGGTAATTTTCATCGTTATTGCTTGGCATATATTTTAAACATTTTCGACAGTTTATGATGATTCAGTATCTGAAGAGATTGTTTATTTCACATTCAAGTAAAATATGGCGAAATCTTGTTTAAAATAATTCAGGACTAGAAGGTGTAGAAGGAAAATATAGGCATTTTCAGAGCAAATTTAATCATTGCAATACACGTCATGCTGCAGATAATTTCTACAATTTTGTTCAACACACAATCTCGTCGACCTAGTTTCTAAATCGTAGTCTTTAAAATGATATTCATTTGAAGCATATGCAATGATAAAAATGGTATTCAGAATCGAGCATAATGTTGCCCCAAGCGTTAATGTTATACAATGTATAAGTTGAACCTAGTGCGAACAAACCGAGATAACGTTAAACCTCAAATCAAAAAAACAATTTTATTATTTACGTAAATTCTGATTGAGTAAGAAGCTTATGTGCATTTATTCTCGCCCGGTTCCGGACGCAAAAAATGCCCATATATGTAAGGTTAAGAATGATAAAGGTGTTGTACATGTAGCTCTGTCGTCAGCATGTGTAATACATGTGCATTAAAATGGTGCCGTGTATCTTGACGCTAGCATAACAAAACCAGAGGCGCAGAGGCGGTTCTAACGAGTACTCACAATCTGTGTTTTTAGATGCATGGGCATCCTAAGTTGACCTTGACGTAAAATAGGTCAATATCATCCCTGGGTCATGATTTAGGCCATGTATAAACTTTGTAAATGCTTAATGCCAAGTTTCAAAATTATAGGCCTACTGGTTCTGAAGAACATTTTAAAGGTTTTTTCTGTTTATAGCCATGGCGGCCATTTATACAATCTTTCGTTGCCTTTCCATGAAGTGTGGCTTTGATCGGCCATGCGATTGCAGAGAAGTTGGAATATTTTGGTCATGTATATAGCCACCGGGCAGGAGCAGACAAACCCCTGGGGACTAAATGTTTTCATGAACATAAATCTTCAGTACCTTTGCATGTTCATCGCGAGTTTCCACCCATTTAATTACATTTAACTTATTTTCCCCATTTAAATGCATGGGCGACCTAAGTTGACCTTGCCATAAAATAGGTCAAGGTCATCCCAGCATTATGATGTATACCAACTTTGAAGAACTCTATTGTCTGATGCTTCATGTTAGTTTTAAAATCATAGAGGACTTCTGGTTCTGGGAAGAAATTGTTTTAAAGGTTTTTGCTATTTATAGCTATGGCGGCCATCTTAGTCATGTGACCTGGGTCATTTATGCAAACTTTCGTTCCCCCTTCCTAACAATTCTCAGCAAGCAGTTTAACTTTGGTTTGCCATTTGGTTTCAGAGGAGAATATCATGGATATTGTTGACGGACGACGTCGGACGGACGACGGGGCATGGTCATCCTGTAAGCTCGCTTTTTGAGCCGAAGGGCTCACGTGAGCTTAAAATAGGTATACCCATGCCTACCAAAGTTTTGCTGTATAAAAGTGTGGTTCATGGGGTATTCACGGAAATGTCATCCTGATATGGATAACCGACCATGCTCGAGATGACTTGAAAATCAAATATGTCAAAACGTTGTAAGGCGTAGAATAAACACCTACACATAAAATCAAAGATCAACTTAAATCATGCCATGTATACATATATATTAAAGTTTTCTGTGCGTTCACAAAAACACGTGAAAATGTAGCTTAGCAGAACCAATGTACGTACATACATAAGCCAGTATGTAAAATGTCACATGGCGATAACAAATAGTTGATATTGTTTTTTTTTTTCCACCAACAGTTATGGTCATATGAAGACGGGACCTCGGTTTATCGAACGAGCGACGCCTAGTTATACACACGAGTGTCTAAAATAATCGAATTCTGCATAGGAAGCTGTTAAAATGGAGGCATTTTATTCATAGATGCTCCACATAAATTTTAACTTTGATTGGCCAAGCGGTTTCAGAGATGAAGATTTTTTTATATTCAGTTTAACGTCCCTTTCAAGATTATTTCAGCTCATATGAAAAGGGCCAAACAGTAGGTGGGGCGAAAACGGGAGAACGCCGAGAAAAACCACCTGGCACACCAGCAAGCAGAACTTGGCTTGTCTCACATGTGGCCAGTGCGGGGCGCGATCCTACACCAGACACATCGGTGAGATGATCGAGTGATTAAGAAACAGCGCTCTTAACCGCTCGACCACGGGGGCCGCCATGAAGATGTTTGAAAAGTGTATGAACAACAGACTGGCCAAGGTCAAGAGATGACCTTGACCTAAATTAATTACATACTTACATCTACTCCATTAGTTGTCTGCATCTGCCTTTTTTTAGGTCTCAGGCTGCAATCGTTTTCGAAAAATCCATAGTTTTCACCTTTTCCCATGTAACAGCCTGTTTCCAAAATTGACCTTGCCGTAAAACAGGTCAAGGTCATCCCAGGGTCATCATTTTATCAAACTATGATGGACTGGAGTCACTGATGCTTACATTCCAAGTTTCGTGGAAATCGGCCTGCTGGTTTTGGAGAAGAAAAATTTTGAGTGTTTTTTACCATATATGGGCATGGCGGCCATCTTTGTCATGTGACTCGGATTTCATGATCAAACTTTCGTTCCCCCTACCCATGGATGCCCCACATAAAATTTCAACTTGATTGGCCTAGCGGTTTTAGAGATGAAGATGTTTGAAAAGTGTGTATGGAAAACAGACTGGCCAATGTCTAGAGATGACCTTGACCTAATTTAATCACATGCCTTCATCTACTCCATTAGTTGTCTGCATCTACATCTTTTCAGGTCTCTGGCTGCAATCGTTTTTAAAAAATCCATAGTTTTCACTTTTTTCCCATGTAAAAGCCTATGTTTCCAAAATTGACCTTGCCGTACAATAGGTCAAGGTCATCCCAGGGTCATCATTTTGTCAAACTTTGATGGACTGGCACTGACGGTAAATACCAAGTTTCGTGGAAATCGTCCCGCCGGTTCTGGAGAAGAAGTTGTTTTTAGTGGTTTTTACCATATATGGGCGTGGCGACCATCTTGGTCATGTGACATGGATTTCGCGATCAAACTTGAAAAAAATGCCGCTACACAAGGAGGCTTCACATAAAATTTCAACTTGATTGGCCAAGTGGTTTCAGAGAAGAAGATCTTTGAAAATGTAGACGACGACGAAGACGGACGACGGATCATGGCCATCCTATAAGCTCTCCTTGTGAGCCTTCGGCTCAGGTGAGCTAAAATAAAAGACTAGATGTTTCTCAGTTTTATAATCATTTATTTACTTGTAAATAACATTGTGTTAGTTTGAAGATTAATTATATTTTTTTTGAAGTCAACCAGACAAACAGCACGCATACTACAAGAGAATAAATGAGGATCATACAGAAAGCCTGTGGCTTGCAAAAATCATCTAAAATTCGTAATTATCGTACTCGATATGGCTGAAATACTGTTGAAGGTCTACAAAACCTCAAATTATAAGTATGGCTATGCATAATGTAGTTAGGATATCGCACTTATGACACGCAGATGGCTGTTGAATGGGATCGAAACGAAACGTCAACAAAATAAACCCCACCAAGCTTTCGAGTATCTGTTTGAAAAACATGTATAAACATGCCAAATGAATTATGTTCGCTCACGAGACAGCACGTGAAACTGTAGTTTTTACACCTTATAAATATACATATGTCTGTACAGGTACACTATACTATTTGAGTTAGTGCCCTACGTCCGCGGAAAACATTTAAAGTCATTCAGGGTGGCTAACTTATCCTAGCCACATTATTCCTGTACAAGCCTTCAGAATATGAACATTTTATGTCCCCATGAAAGAAATATTGACGTGAGGATCGCTCGAAGATCAGCTCTTTACCAAAACAATACGATGGAGCTGTCGATTTCAATAGGTTAAAAGTCAACAAGAGAGAAACATTAATGTGAGGTGCCGTCTCGCACTTCAATTCCTTTACGATTTAAGTATTTTATGCACAAGGGCATTTCCTGATTCTTGCATTCGCCAATAAATATAATCAGCAGATAATACATTTTTTTTATTTCCTTAGCTTTATTGTCACAAGGGAGACAAAAGAAAAGAAAAAAAAAGCGTTCCGACCAGGACTCGAACCCAGAACCTTTCGTTTTGAATCCTAGCTTGCTAGATACTGAGCTACAGAGATAGACGTCCTACACCATAACATTTATTACATGTCTTATTTAATTCGTCTCCGTTGGGCTGTTGGTAGTTTTGACTGTGTATTTCTTCATATTACCCCTCGTCTTAGTCTCACATATGCCCTCACGAGTCGTCCCCCATCACACAGAAAGTCGTAACCGCACGCACCAGCAGCATTTACGTTCAAAAGTGAAAATGTCTATTAACATCTGTCCTTCAATCTATTAGACTTTGATTCGTTCCAGCCAAATGTAAAACATTGTTTAATATTGGGGCCGGTTGTTCAAAACTTTGTTAGCTTAACGTCATCGTTAAGACCTCAACTCGTTAAGTAAATACCGACTACTTAAGCAAATACACTGTTATTTTTTGTTGATAAAATGTGAGAATCGAGTCTCACATTTTATCAATAAAAACAGCATTGTATTTGTAATATGCATGTTTGAAATTTAAACGAATCGTTAACTAACTTTTGAACAACTGGGCCCAGATCTTTAGAGCGAACTGAACTCGTCTGAATTATGACATCTGCAATAAATAAAATAGCATCTAAATCAATAACAACTGGACAACTTCTCTTCAACATCTTTATTCCTATATATATTTCAGATTTGTGACTATTTGGTAGTTTGGCAAAAAGTAGGAGTATTTGATTGGAATGACATTTCATACTTTTGTTTAACAACTATTTGATTTATATTTGTAATTGAATGTTCATTGTTATTTGTTATTTCTTGGCAACTATGACAATTTTATCACTTTTCCTCTCTTAAAATACCAACACTCAATAACAATAAATATGAAATGATTATATTTGTAGCATTATGAGAATTTTATTCTACTATTACAAATAGTTTGGCAAATGTAATCTTTAAATTCATTTTCGACATTTTCTAGTTGTATATTATTATGGCAAGAGCTTATTAGACATGGATGATACTTGTAAGAGATGTAACTGAACCGAACAAAGGAGAACATCTCTAAAAGTGTTTGCTCGAACCATTGTCAAGTCCTAGAGCATGAATACAAGTTAGCTATATACGCTATTGGAAATTTTACTGAATGAATTTTCTGAATTAGTTATTTCTAAAAATCTAAAATAATAATAATAATAATAATAATAATAATAATAATAATAATAATAATAATAATAAAAAAAAAAAAGCCCGGATAATCGCATGTCTGTTGTATGGACGTACAGAGCCCCCTATACTACTCATTGGTTTTGTTTTCAGAAATAGCATGATGTAGTCCTACGATGCATGACATGTAAATGTGACGTTACATTCGTTGTAATGTATACTATGAAATAAATCAGTGTTAATAGGGCGAAGAGATTTAGGCTTACTAAAAGTAGACGATGATCAGGAAAAGGCGCAGTCAGAAAGAGATTCCCACTCCAAAAACCGAGGTGGGAAAAACTAAATTAACAATCAGGTACTTTTACTATGAAAACATACCGTAAGCCGAGCAGCTATTTTCCCAATAGGTGGTCACTCATTTACCTAAATTTAACTAAAAATATGAAAACGTACATAAGGTGCAAACAGCACAAACATTCAACGCTAAGACACAAAACACTAAGAACCTCCACATAAGTATCGCCTTGAAATGATCAGTAAAATATAAATACTGCCTTTACCAGTGGCAGTACGAAACATTTGCTTTCCCAGCACCTGAGGAAAAAGCTAAAGAACACGCCAATCTGTTTATTTCAAGACAATGTACATCGATGCACCGTTTATATTTTCAGCATGTAAATCAGTGGAAATAGCGTAAGACATTGGCATAATTCGAATAAATATTCAGCTCTTGATCAAAATGCAAGGAGAATCAGGTGTGTTGTTCAATAACAAATGCAATTGTTTCATCGTCAGAAAGTCAGGAATACATATTTCTCTACTATGACCGGATCACATGGAAAGGTTGATCGACAGTTTTTAAAAGATGCATTTGTATGGAAAAGAAAAAGTAAGCAAAGATCAGGAAATGGCGCAACCAGAAAGAAAGTCCCACTCTGAAACCATCGGTGGGAAAAATTGACAATCGGGTAACCCAGATATGACTTTCTGGAATCCAAATCGTTTGCGTTAATTCATTGTACCACTCATCCGCTTACAGACAGTATAGACAACCAGAGGACCAATGGTCCTGTAAACGCTCACCTGAGACCTGAGATATATACATGTACATGTACCAATAAACTTGTTAGACTAGAATGGTACAATGCATGTATATAACCCTAGGGCAGGGTCAGAATAACTCCTGGAGTCAATGTCTTTTTCAAATCATAAAAATTCAGTCCATTTGCCAATTAACTGCAAGTTTTGTCCTTCAAATGACATTTTAACAATTTTCTCCATTCAAATGCATGGGCGATCTAAGTTGACCTTGCCATGAAACAGGTCAAGGTCATCCCAGTTTCATGATTTATACAATGTAGACCTCCGTTCCTAAATGCTTCATGCCAAGTTTCAAAATCATAAGCCTTCTGGTTCTGAAGAAGAAGATTTTAAAACGTTTTTGCTATTTCTATTTATAGCCATGGTGGCCATCTTGGTCATGTGACCTTGACCATTTATACATACTTTCATTCCTTTTGCCTAAGGATGCTCCACAAAAAGTTTGGCTTTGATTGGCCTAGCGGTTTCAGAGAAGAAGATGTTTTAATATTATGGTCATATACATGTATATAGCCCCGGGGCAGGGGCAGACAACCCCCTGGGCCCAAAATATTTTTTACACATAAATCTTCTGTCCATTTGCTTATTTCTAGCAAGTTTTTTGCCATTTAATTACATTTTCCTATTTTTTCCCATTCCAATGCATGGGAGACCTAAGTTGACCTTGCCGTAAAATAGGTCAAGGTCATCCCAGGGTCATGATTTATATAAACTTTGTAGAGCTCCATTCCCAGATGCTTCACACCAAGTTTCAAAATCATAGGCTTTCTGGTTCTGAAGAAGAAGATTTTTTAAACGTTTTTGCTATTTATAGCCATGGTGGCCATCTTGGTCATGTGACCTTGACCATTTATATAAATTTTCATTCCCCCTTCCAAGGGATGCTCCACATGAAGTTTGGCTTTGATTGGCCAAGTGGTTTCAGAGAAGAAGATGTTTCAATACTATGGTCATAATCATGTATATAGCCCCGGGGCAGGGGCAGACAACCCCCCAGGGGCTAAAATTTTCCATTAACATTAATCTTTTGTCCATTTGCCTATTCCCAGTAAGTTTTACCCATTAAATAGCATTTTACAATTTTTTCCCATTCAAATGCATTGGCAGCCTAAGTTGACCTTGCGGTAAAATAGGTCAAGGTCATCCTAGGGTCATGATTTATATAAACTATGATAAGCCCATGTCCCCGATGCTTCATACCAAGTTTCGTGGAAATCGGCCCACTGGTTCTGGAGAAGAAGATTTTTAAAGGTTTTTGCTATTTATAGCCATGGCAGCCATCTTGGTCATGTGACCTGGACCATTTATATAAACTTTCGTTCCCCCTCCCTAAGGATGCTCCACATGAAGTTTGGCTTTGATTGGCCAAGTGGTTTCAGAGGAGAAGATCTTTGAAATTGTGGACGACGGACGACGGACGACGGACGGACGACGGACGGACGACGACGGACGGACGCCTTCGGCTCAGGTGAGCTAAAAAGCGATAAATATCAACAAAAATTGAGATGTAGACTCGAAATACAAATGAAACGTGAGCAAAGTATTTTCTTAAATGCGCACCCAATTTGAACATCAAAGAAAATTGTTAAAATGTGAAGAATGATTGATTGGGTGTAACTGATAAATGCATTTTCTTAATATTTCATGCTGCTATTGATCAGATATTTCATCTCTTATGCAATGATAATGTTCATTGTTATTGCCTGGAATATATTTTAAACAATTTCGACAGTTTATGTTGATTCAGTATCAGAAGCGATTGTTTATTGCACATTCAAGTAAAATATGACGAAAGCTTGTTTACATAATTCAGGATTGGCATACGTTTCTAGAAGGCATAGAAAGAATATGTAGGCATTTTCAGAGCAAACTTAACCATTGCAATACACATCATGCTGCAATTAATTTCTTAACTGATGCTAGTGTTCAACACTAAATCTCGTCGACCTAGTTTCTAAATCGTAGTCCTTTAAATGATATTCATTAAAATCATGTACATTAATAAACAAGATACACTGAATCGAGCAAAATGTTGTCCCTAGCGTTAATGTTATACAGAGTATAAATTGAACCTAGCGCGAACAAACCTAGAGATAATTCAATAACGATTTGCTTTGATAAAATATATTTTTTCAAACATTATGTCTTATCAGTCTAAAGCAGATGCAAGTTGAAAGAAAGATTATTAGAACTTGTACAGTACTACAGTACCAACACAGTGTGCAGATAAACGAAAATAAAAAACAAATTCAACATGAAAAAAGGTTTATGTTTCAAAAATGCGACAATGGTCAAAACTCCTCGCCAAAGAATTTGCTTTGCGGTTAAAATTTCAACCATTTAGCTCTATACGCTATAAAGTACATAATGCACCGTAAGTTCAAAAGACTGGCTGACGTGTATGCCTCATTTTTCTGAATGAGAATTTAAAAAAAAAATAGAAACGCGGATGATCGAAAGTATGTCAGTTGTATGGACATAAAGAACCCCCTACACTACTCATTGGTTTGTTTTCAGAAATAGCATGATGTAGTCCTAAATGTACGAGATTTAAATGGGACGTTACATTCGCTGTTATGTATAATGTATTAAATAAATCAGTGTCAATAGGGCGAAGAGATTTAGTCGAACTAAAAGTAAAAACCCTTACCAGTGGCAGTACAACAGATTTGCTTTCCCAACATCTGAGGGTAAAGCTAAAAAGAACATGTTAATCTGTTTATTTCAAGACAATGTGCATCGATGCACCGTTTATATTTTCAGCATGTAAATCAGTGGAAATAGCGTACAGACAGTGACATAGTTCGAATAAATATTCAGCTCTTGATAAAATGCAAGTGAAATCAGGTGTGTTGCTCAATAACAAATGTAATTGTTCTTCGCCAAAAAGTCAGGAATACACATTTCTATACTATGACCTGATCACATGGAGAGGTTGATTGGCAATTTTTAAAAGATGCATTTGCATGGAAAGACAAATGTAAGACATGATCAGGAAATGACACAACCAGAATGAACGTCACACTCTGAAACCCGAGGTGGGAACCCAGGTAACCCAGATACCACTCATCCGCTTACAGACAGTATAGACAAAAAAGCGATAAATATCAACATAAATTTGCGATGTAGACTCCAAAAACAAATGAAACGTGAGCAAAGTATTTTCTTAAATGCACACCCAATTTGAACATCAAAGAGAAATGTTTAAATGTGAATAATGATTGATTGTGTATTGCTGATATATGCATTTTCTTAATATTTCATGCTGCTTTATATCAGATATTTCATCTCTTATGCAATGGTAATGTTCATCGTTATTGCTTGGCATATATTTTAAACATTTTCGACAGTTTATGATGATTCAGTATCTGAAGAGATTGTTTATTTCACATTCAAGTAAAATATGGCGAAAGCTTGTTTAAATAATTCAGGACTAGAAGGTGTAGAAGGAAAATATAGGCATTTTCAGAGCAAATTTAATCATTGCAATACACATCATGCTGCAGATAATTTCTACAATGAAGCTAGTGTTCAACACACAATCTCGTCGACCTAGTTTCTAAATCGTAGTCTTTAAAATGATATTCATTTGAAGCATATGCAATGATAAAAAATGGTATCCAGAATCGAGCATAATGTTGCCCCAAGCGTTATTGTTATACAGTGTATAAGTTGAACCTAGTGCGAACAAACCGAGATAACCGAGGCTATCGTACTAGCCTTGCAGAGAGAATTCAAGAACGATTTGCTTTGATAAAATATATTTTTCAAACTTGATGTCTGTCTTATCAGTCTGAAGCAGATGCAAGTTGAAAGAAAGATTATTAAAATTTGTACATTACTACAGAACCAACACAGTGTGCAGATTAACAAAAATCAAAATTTCAACATGAAAACAGGTTTATATTCAGTCAAAAATGCGAAAATGATCAAAACTCAACGCCGAAGAAATTGCTTCGTGGTTAAAATTTCAAGATACCCCCCCCCACACACACACACGTACTCTTCGTCAATCAGTGTTAGTATATATTACCCTCTTTCTATTTATTATAACAACACATCTTTTATGATATTTTTCATTCATAAGAATAAACAGGTTTCAAACAACAAAAAGGTAAAAGGCCTCGTAAAGGGGACAATGACTGCAGTAAATCTCAAAATATGATCCCGTGTGGAGATTGAATAATGTTCTGCTTCTTTGTTTTATAAATTCAATAAAGCAATCATTCTTTTGGAAGTCTCAGAGAGTGCCTCAATAAATACAACGGGCGTTCTACATCAAATTGTGTTTTTGCCTTATTGTCCTAATAGATAATGCTAGAAACGTTAATAAATTAAGGCGTATAGTGCATCTTTGATTGACAGTAAATTAGTCAATTAAAGTTTAAGTGCTTGCAGAAAATATCAAGTTATAAAATATTCTATAAAAATGAAATATATGAGTGACACTTTTAGATATATAAATGCCAAGTTTATTGACAGGAAATGCACATTTAGCACAACAGTGCACTAGTTAATCGTTTTATATCGCAATTTTAAAACATAATGGGCTCCCAAATTTTGTTACAGCTTTCCTAGAAAAAGACGTTGTGCTATTGAGAAATACCACTTAGTGCCTGGCATTTTAATTCACGGTCTGCAGTTTTGTTTCGGGCTTAACTATTTGAAATGTTACATTACAAGACTCAATAAGGTTTATTGAACTCAAAGTAAAGTCTACACAGTAATGTAATTATTGGAGATGATTTACTCTGTGCAAGTTTTTTTTTTTTTTTTTTTTTTTTTTTTTTTTTTTTTTTGAATCTCATATAATTGCTGGGTATCATGTAAATTACATGTAAATTACGAAGTAAAGCAAAACATGTTGATTTGCTAATGAAACACCAGAAAAAAGCCAGATGTATAAATATTACTTATTGACCTAATTTTTTTAGAACAAAATGTATTTCTAAGTCTTTCTTAGTCACAACACCTGCGTCATTGTTTGTTATGACGTATTTTATAAAATAACGTTTATGTCTAGAGGATGTTCAGTGCATTTTCTTAATATTTTACGCTTACGCTGCTGTTAAACAGATATTTCATCCCTTATGCAATGATGATGTTCATCGTTTATTGCTTGGCATAGATTTTTAAACATTTTCATCAGTTTATGATGATCTAGTATCTGAGGTGATTGTTTATTGCACGTTCAAGTAAAATATGACGCAGGCTTGTTTACATAATTCAGGATTGGTATACGTTTCTAGAAGGTATAGAAGGAATATGTGGGCATTTTCAGAGCAAAATTAACCATTGCAATACACATCATGCTGCAGGTAATTTCTACAATGAAGCTAGTGTTCAACACACAATCTCGTCGACCTAGTTTCTAAATCATATTTCTAAAAATAATATTCATTCAAATCATGTGCATTAATAAACATGATACTCAGAATCGAGCAAAATGTTGTCCCAAGTGTTACTGTTATACAGTGCACGTATAAATTGAACTTAGTGCGAAGAAACCGAGATAACCGAGGCTATCGTACTAGTCTTGCAGAGAGAATTCAAGAACGATTTGCTTTTTGATAAAATGTATTTTTCAAACTTGATGTCTTATCAGTCTGAAGCAGATGCAAGTTGAAAGAAAGATTAATATTTAAATTTGTACGGTACTACAGAACCAACAAAGTGTGTAGATAAACGAAAATAAAAAAAATCAAAATGTAAAACGTTAATGTTCAGTCAAAAATGCGAAAATGATCAAAACTCAACGCCGAAAAAATTGCTTTGCGGTTAAAATTTCAACATTACTCCCCCCACACACACACGCACTCCTCCTAAATCAATGTTAGTATATATTATCCTCTCTCTAATTATTCTAACAACACATCTTTTATTACCTTTTTCATTTATAAGAACAAACAGGTTTCAAACAACAAAAAGGTAAAAGGCCTCGTAAAGTGGACAATGACTGCAGTAAATCTCAAAATATGATCCCGTGTGTAGATTGAATAATGTTATATTCTACTTCTTTGTATTATGAATTAAATAAAGCAATCGTTATTTTGGAAGGCTCAGAGAGTGTCTCAATAAATTCAACGTGCGTTCCACATCAAAATGTGTTTTTGCCTTATTTTCTTTATAGATAATGCTAGAAACGTTAATAAATTAAGGCGTATAGTGCATCTTTTGTTTGACAGTAAATTAGTCAATTAAAGTTTAAGTGTTTTCAGAAAATATCAAGTAATAAAATATTTTTAAAAAATGAAATATATGACTGACATTTTAGATATAGGTGCCAGATTTATCAACAAGAAATGCACATTTAACACAAAAATGTACGATTTAATCGTTTTATATCGCAATTTTAAAACCTAATGGGTAACCTCCCAAATTCTGTAACAGTTTTCCAAGAAATCGACATTGTCCCATTGTGCTATAACCAACTGTATTTCCCGGTCTATTCTTGGCCCCCGCCCATTGGGGCCTAGGAGAAATAGATGGGCTGTTTGTGCCTCCAGGCAAAGCTTCTAATCTACTGACCGACCATCTGATTACTGGTTTACCGCTGTCTGAGCCTGCCCAGGAAATGTGGTTTAGTCTAACCATCCATACAAGCCTTAATGGCTTAGTTGGGTGGTTATATTTATGAAGTACATTTTGAGTGTCATGACATCCTAATGTTGGGTAAAGGTCCCATAAAATGGAGGCAACGTCCCGACATGACCATGGTTGTTGAATGGAACGTAAAGCATCAAATCAAACAAACAAACAAACAAATAAACAAACATTCCAACATACATCACTATCATCCAAAATTAGTGCTTTGTAAGACTTTTACTTGGTGTGTATAATGTAAAATACGAAGTAAAACAAAGCATGTTTGTTTGCTGATTTACCACCAGAAAAAAATCCAGATGTACGAATATTACTTATTGACCCAAATTGCTTAGAACAAAATGCATTTCTTAGTCACAACACCTCAGCGGCGCCATTGTTTGTAATGACGTATTTTAAAATTAACGTTTATGTTCCAGGGATTGTTCAACTCAACAGGCTCAACAAGAAACAAGAACTGCAATGACCATTCATACAAGCTAATCGACAAAAAGAAAACTTTTCATCAAACACGTCATGTGATTGAGATTGCAAGAATTTTATGACATGTCCAATGCTTCAAATTTTACTGAAATATATTTAATAAAACGATTCTTGGAAGTGCAAAGATTCTTGGAAATGCAAATACGATTAAATATTGGTTTGTTCTTTGTTCATAATATATATGTTATGATGCATGTTTAAACTCGTTAGAATCTAGAAGACGACATAGGATTAATATAAGAAAAATGCACATTTTAATTCTGTAATTGTCGTTATGCTGTAGATTTCATTTGTTCGTCTGAATACCCTTTCAAGAAACGTTTATCAATCCGAACGAATTACATAAACAAGAACTTGCCATATTTTACTTGAATGTGCTATAAACAATCCCACCAGATACTGAATCATCATAAACTGACGAAAATGTTTAAAATCTGTCAGTAATAACAATGAGCATAATCATTGCATAAGAACTGAAATATCTTAATTCGTTGCAGCTTTATATATTAATAAAATGCACTTATCAGCTACATACAATCATCAATCATTCAAAACATTTACCAGTTTTCTTTGAACTACGAATGGGGTTTGCATTTGAGAAAATACGTTACAGGTTACTCCCGCCGTTTTATTTTTATCGATAGTCTGTCTGAGCTTGCATAACGAAGATGTTCGATCGCTACAATGAAGTAACGCCAGCCATGAGGGTTTCGTCAAAAGTATATTCAAAGGAGTGTTCTACGGCATCCTTTCATAAGATTAGATATATTGTATTCCTGGAAACAACTTTGACAAACTCTCGATTACTTTAGCTCATAGGACAGTTTGAGAAATAAAACTATAAAACTTAAAACAGGAGCTTGATGGTACCAGGGCTTATCTGGAGACAGATACTGATGAGGTGTCTGTAGTAAATGCCCACTTAAACGATTTACCTGTTAAGTTTTCTGTTTGTGTCAATGAAGGCCAAGACAAACTTCCTACGATGTATTGGTTACCTAAGCTTCACAAAAGACCATACAAAGCTAGATTTATTGCAAATTCTAGCTCTTGTACTACCACTGAACTTTCTAAATTATTAACTTCTTGTCTTACTGCTATCAAATCTCATGTTATAAGATACTGTGAGACAGTGTATGAAACTTCAAATAAAAATTGGTTTTGGTCAATAAAAAATTCTGGTGAGGTGCTCAGTAAATTGAAGTGTAGAGGGTTCCGTGCGACAAGCTTGTCCACATATGATTTTTCTACTCTGTATACAACATTACCACATAATCTAATTAAAGAAAAACTTCTGGATTTGATAGAGTGGACCTTCAAAAGGGCATTAAAAAACTATGGTTCACTTTATTTGGCATGTAATGACAGAAAGGCTTTTTTCACTTCCTCTGACCAAAGTCGGTATACCCTTTGGTCATGTCAGAATGTGTGCGACGCCTTATCATATCTCCTTGATAATATTTATATTAGATTTGGGACCAAGTTATACAGACAAATTGTTGGAATTCCGATGGGTACAAATTGCGCACCTCTCGTAGCTGATTT
The DNA here is from genome assembly GCA_964017185.1 of Rugalucina vietnamica. Lineage (NCBI taxonomy): Eukaryota > Metazoa > Mollusca > Bivalvia > Lucinida > Lucinidae > Rugalucina > Rugalucina vietnamica. The sequence goes on along the minus strand of OZ024878.1, from coordinate 49,392,608 downwards.
ATTTTTATACTGCTACGAAAGAGATTTCATGGATTCTCTTAACCATGATAATCAAGCTGATGTTATCGAGGCTTTTAATTCCACATCTAGGTACCTCGATGACCTTTTGAACATTGACAACCCTTATTTTGAAGGTATGGTCAATCAAATTTATCCACCTGAACTTCAGTTGAACAAAGCTAATATCTCAGATACCGAAGCCCCCTTTTTAGATCTACATCTTTCTGTTGCAAATGGATTTGTTTCTTCTAAAATTTATGATAAGCGCGATGACTTTGATTTTGATATAGTAAATTTTCCTTTTTTGGATGGTGACGTTCCTCGTCGTGCTTCTTATGGTGTATACATTTCGCAACTTATTAGGTTTGCTAGAGTCTGCAATCATGTTACAGACTTCAACGCTCGAAATAAATGTTTAACGGCAAAACTTCTCCAACAGGGCTATCGGTATCATAAACTTCGAAAAACCTTTTCTAAATTTTATCGTAGACACTATGAATTGATTTCCAAATATAATGTTGGGTTAAAGACACTTTTAAGTGAGGGCCTTTCGGAACCTGAATTTTATGGTGACTTGGTTTACAAATTAAAGAAACTTAAAGGAATAAATGATTTTTCTCTTCAGTTCGGAAAAATCATATCACGTTACAGACGTATAGGTTATAACTTGAATGTTATGCGACAGTCTGCATGCTTAGTTTTTAACCCAATCATGGTTGGTAACTATGCTGCTTTCTTTAATTGCACGCCGGTGGGTCGGGCGTCAGACTCTATGATGGCCCCGACTTAAAGCTATTCATTTTAGTTGGTTGGGGCCGGAGCTTCTTGTCTGTTGCTTGGCCCACCGGGGCCCAACTGGTGTTTTTCTTTTGCTCCGGAGTTAGTAGGTTATTCGGCGCCCAGGGATCTCCATCGTCGGGCAGCTTACTCAATCTGTGAGTCCTGGTTTTTGATTCATCAGGATGTTTATCATGATTTATTTGTTTGTTCTTGATGATTCATTGACTAGTTAGAGATTCACCACGAGGACCGAAGAACTAACTAAATGTTGTGAACCACTGCAGAAGCTGAGGGTGAGGTTAGGTACCTGTAAAACCGGTTTAAGCCCGCCAGTAACTTTGTGTTACTGATCGTTCCAAGTCGATACTTCTGTAGGGGTTCTTTTTGTTTTATGTCTTGGTGTTTAAAAATTTTTTTGTGCTGTTGGCGCCTTATGTATGTTTTCATATTTTTAGTTAAGTTAAGGTAACTGAGTGGCCACCTATTGGGAAAATAGCTGCTCATTCGGCTTACGATATGTTTCATGGTGTAGGTGCCTGATTGTTGGTTTGGTTTTTTCCCACCTCGGTTTTTGGAGTGGGAGTCTTTTTCTGATTGCGCCTTTTCCTGATCTTTGCCTACTTGTACCTTATCATATCATATTCGTAATATTCAAATCGGTGAACATTCGTTCCCCGGCTTCTAGATGCGCGCGCTAAGGTATGGTTTCGGAAATACTTTACTTACGCTCATACAATTCATTTAAACCAATCCGTCCAATTTTTCTCCACATTTTGTTTGTAGACAACGGCTGTAACGACCCCTATTTCCATTTTTGGACTGCATGTCTAAAACAAGTGAATGGGTAGTATAGGGGCCTCTTCACATACAAATAACTGACCTTTTGTCTGTCAACCGTCTTTGTTAATACTTTTGTAACATTTGCATATATGTCAATGACGCATGTCAGTCATCTTTCTTAGCATTTTTTTTTAAATTCCAAAATCATACAGAGCTGACATGTATGCAGGATTAATATAGGACTTGCTTGTGGGCATTGAGATCTAATATTTCGTGCAAACAACATAAGGAATGTACCCCTTTTACTGTATTGGTTATCCAATGCTTTGACTATTTAAATAATTGCTTTCATGTGACATTAACATATGATCACATATACTACAGCAATAACTTGCTTTGAAAATTGCAATAGTCATGAGTTTCAAGAGAATATATGCCAAACTATTTGTAAACTACAAATAAAAGATCTTTATTTTTTTACAGATAAACATGTATTCGATGCATATTCGTTGTTATGGATTGTCGTGCAAGTTGCCGAGTTAAAACGATCAACGTCCTCAAGTACAGTCTCAGTGGAGGCAGATGTATATAATACATGTCATTTGCTGCACCAACATACATAAAATGTGAAGGAAAATCTAGTTCAAGGTTCATACAAAAATAAAAAAAAATACTTGGTATACATAATCTTGAAAGAGAAAAACGGATTATTTCCTTTTGGTTATACCAAACCATGCATAAGAACGGCTTGACAGGGAAAATGATAAACGAATTGGTATGGCAAAAGTATGAAAATGTAAAACAACAAATTGAAATTGAGTTGCCAAAATAAATGAAACGTAAATACCACGTTTTCCAACAGGACGACCCACATACACATCAAAAGAAACTATTTTTTTTTTCATTTCTTAATATTTCATGCTATTAATAACCAGATATTTTATCTCTGCAATGCAAAGTGATATGTTCATTGTTATTTCTTGACATTTAGCTGCAGACGTTTCCATCATATATTACAATGAGTTAAGACCTTTCATTACATGCACTCAAGTAAAATACAACACTAATCATAACGATTGGCACACTTTAGAAAAAATAATGTTTTATTACATTTATTGCATTCTTGCACTTAAAACAAAATAAAACATAGATGCACACAGCTTTATCGCAAGATAATTTTATTGTGTTGGTGTGGAATAAATTGCATGTAACGTTCCTCTCATTCCAATAGAAACAGGTGCCATGCTGCTAGCGATTAGATTTCACATTTAAAATAAGGCATGTTCAAATGATCTATTCATCAATCATTGTAATATTATCTTCTCTCCAATTATTCTAACAACACACCTGTTCAGATTGCCGAACATAATAACATCAAACAGGTTTCAAGGTTAGAAAGGTAAAACACCTTGTAGAGTAGAAAACGGACTGCAGTTAATCTAATCTAAATACCTTGTAAAGTAGAATCTACTAAATATTGTTAGGTACTTTATATTAAAGCTTCAGAATGCATGATGAATGCTGTCTCCCAATACATTCAACGTTTTTGTCGACGATATATGTGTGTTTCGTGATTTATAATGCAGAGTAATGGACCACCAGAAAAAACTCCGATGCATAAATATATATTATTCACCGACCTGTGTTGTTGTGAACAAAATGCAAACCAGACACTTTCTTACTCATAATAACTGCGTCAGCCTTTTGAATGACGTGATTTAAAAACAACGTTTATGGTTTAAGCATGATATAGTTTTAAAATGTACGAGATTTAAACTGTTAAATGGGACGTTACATTCGTTGTAATGTATACTATGAAATAAATCAGTGTCAATAGGGCGAGGAGATTTAGGCGAACGAAAAGTAAAAGCCATTACCAGTTGCAGTACGAAAATTTTGCTTTTCCAACACTGAGGAAAGAGCTAAACAACATACCAATCGCCAATATGCATCGATGAACCGTTTATTGTAAGTTAGTCGAAATAGCGTAAGACATTGGCATAATTGAGCTCTTGATAAAATGCTAGTGGCCTCAGGTGTGTTATTCAATAACAAATGTAATTGTTCTGGCGGTCAGGAATACATATATATTTCTTTACTATGACCGGATCACATGGAAAGTTTGATTGGCGGTTTTTGAAAGATACATTTGTATGGAAAGGAAAAAGTAAGCAAAGATCAGGAAATGGCGCAACCAGAAAGAAAGTCCCACTCTAAAAACCATGGTGAGAAAATACTAAATTGCTAAATTGACAATCAAGTAACCCAGATTTGACATTCTGGAACCAAGATAGTTTCCGTTAATTCATTGTACCACTCATCCGCTTACAGCATTGTTAAAACATTGTAAACAGACAGTATAGACTTGAAAGTGATAAATATCAATGTAGACTCCAAAACACAAATGAAACGTGCGCAACGTATTTTCTTAAACGAAAACCCAATTTGAAATTCAAAGAAAATTGTTAAAATGTGAAGAACGATTGATTGGGTGTACCTGATAAATATATTTTGTTAATATTTCCCGCTGCTATTAATCAGAAATTTCAGTTCTTATGCAGTGATAATGTTCATTGTTATTGCTTGGCATATATATATTTTAAACATTTACATCAGTTTATGATGATCCAGGATCTGAAGCGATTGCTTATTGCACATTCAAGTAAAATATGGCGAAAGCTGTTTACATAATATTCAGGATTGGTATACGTTTCTAGAAGGTGTATAAGGAATATGTCGGCATTTTCAGAGCAAACTTAACCATTGCAATACAGTTAATTTCTAAACTGAAGCTAGTGTTCAACACTAAATGTCTTCGACCTAGTTTCTAAATCGTAGTCCTTTTGATATTCATTCAATTCATGCCCATTAATAAAATGATACCGTATTCAGAATCGAGCAAAATGTTGCCTCGAGTGTTAATGTTATACAGTATATAAGCTGAACCTAGTGCGAAGAAACCGAGATAACCGAGGCTATCGTACTAGCCTTGCAGAGAGAATTCAAGAACGATTTGCTTTGATAAAATATATTTTTCAAATTTGATGTCTTATCAGTCTGAAGCAGATGCAAGTTGAAAGAAAGATTATTAAAATTAGAACCAACACAGTGTGCAGATAAACGAAAACCAAAATTTCAACATGAAAAAGGTTAATCATACGAAAATGATCAAAACTCAACGGCAAACAAATTGCTTCGCGGTTAAAATTTCAACATATCCCCCTTCAAACACACACACACATACACACACACACACACACACACACGCGCGCGCGCGCGCGCGCGCGCGCGCTACTCCTCGCCAATCAATGTTATAATGTTTTCTCTCTATTCTAACAACACATCTTTTATGATCTTTTTCATAAGAATAAACAGGTTTCAAATAACAGAAAGGTAAAATGCCTCGCAAAGTGGGCAATGACTGCAGTAAATCTCAAGACATGATACCGTGTGGAGATAAATTAATGTTATACTCTACTTCTTTGTATTATAAATTAAATAAAACAGTCATTCTTTTGGAAGTCTCAGAGAGTGCCTCAATTAATTCAACGGGCGTTCTACATCAAATTGTGTTTCAGTTGCCTTGTTTTCCTAATAGATAATGCTGGAAACGTTAATAAATTAAGGCGAATAGTGCATCTTTTGTTTGACAGTAACATTAGTCAATTAAAGTTTATGTGCTTGCAGAAAATATTAAGTTCTAAAATATTCATATAAAAATATAGACATTATAGATATAGGTGCCAAATTTATCAACAGGAAATGCACATTTAACACAAAAATATACTAGTTAATCGTTTTATATCGCAATTTTAAAACCCAATGGGTAATCTCCCAAATTTTGTAACATTATTCCTAGAAACTGACTTTCAAGCTATTGAGAAATACCACTTCTTACCCGGCATTTAATTCTTGGTCTGCACTTTTATTCGACAAGGCTCATTGAGGTTTAATGAGCCCATGGAAAAGCCTGCAAAGTATTTTTTGGAGATGTGGCGGTCTGCTTCATTTACTATGATACGTCACTACCATCCGAATTTAGTGCTTAGTAAAAAAGTACAAGTAGGCAAAGATCAGGAAAAGGCACAATCAGAAAAAGACTCGTAAGCCGAATGAGCAGCTATTTTCCCAATAGGTGGCCACTCAGTTACCTTAACTTAACTAAAAATATGCAAACATACATAAGGCGCCAACAGCACAAAAATATTTTAAACACCAAGACATAAAACAAAAAGAACCACCACAGAAGTATCGACTTTTTTGAGTCTCATATACTTGGTGGGTATGATGTAAAATACGAAGTAAAACAAACCATGTTAGTTTGCTGATTTACCACCAGAAAAAATCCAGATGTACAAATATTACTTATTGACCCGAATTGCTTAAAGGAGATATGCATTTCTTAGTCTTTCTTACTCACAACACCTGCGTCATTGCTTGAAATGACGTATTTTCAAATTAAGTTTATGTTCCAGGGATTGCTCAGCTCAACGAAAAACAAGAACTACTAGTATCAATCATACAAGCTAATCGACAAAAGAAAGTTTTACATCAAACAAGTCATGTGATTGAGATTGCAAGAATTTTATGACATGTGCAATACTTCAAACTTTCCCGAAATATATTTAATCAAAAGATTCTTGGGCGTGCAAATACGATAAAATATCGACTTGTTCTCTATTGGGGTATTAAAATGCTATGATGTATGTTCGAATTTATTAGAATTTAGAACAATGAAAAAAAGATGAATTAAGATAAAATTGCACAGTTTGTGTCCTTGTGTAAATGGTATGGATTTTGTTTTGTTTCACAGAGAACGGCTGAATATCTTTTCAAGAAACAATTATCAATCCTACTGAATGTAAACAAGCTTTTGCCATATTTTACTTGAATGTGCAATAAACAATCGCTTCAGATACTGAATCATCATAGACTCTTGAAAGTGTTTATAATCCATGCCAGACAATAACAATGAACATCATCACTGCATAAGAAAGAAATAACTGATATGTATAGCAGCGTGAAATATCAACAAAATTTACTTATCAGCTACATGTACATACAATCAATCATTCAAAACATTTAACAGCCTTTTCTTTGGCCTTCCAATGGGTTGTTCATTTGAGAAAATATGTTGCAGTTTACTCAGTCCCGAGTTTCATTTGTTTTTAAAGGCTAAATTTCTTCTTTTTTAATTTAAGTTAATTCTACTTATATATGTGCTGAAAATGTTAACGATGCATCAATGCATTTTATCTTGTAATAAACAGATTAAAGCGGTCTTTAATTTTATAGACAGGTGCTTGGAAAAGAGTCAATATTTCGTTTTGGAAAGGCTTTTACTTACGCTCGTACAATTCATTTAGACCATTCCGTCCAACTCATACTGACATGTTCTCTGCATTTTGTATATAGACAACGGCTGTAACGACCCCTTTTAATTTTTAGGACTAGTCAAAGAGTAGTATAGGGGGCTCTTCACATACAAATAACTGCCGCATAAACAAATTGCCGTTGAAACAGGACTGTGAAGTGTGAAGGAATACCAATTCGTGATTTATATAAAATTCAAGATACATGTAACTGGGTTCGTGTAACTGGGTGGTCACCTGTTGGAAAATATTGCTCATTCGGCTTACGATTTGTTCTTATTGTGTTAGTGCCATTTATTTTTTCCCACCTTGGTTTTGGAGCGTGAATTTCCTTCTGACTGCGCCAATCATGGCTTTTACCTTTGTATATATAAGGAGGCTGATCAGTGATAAGGGACAGAGGAGAAGAAAACTTAATGGCCTGATAATGAATCCAAAACAGGAAAACATATTGATTATAGAGGGAGGCAGTTTTATTGCACATGTTATGCAGGGACCATTATACATGTACAGTGGTACTACAGGTATTATCCTTTAGGAGCCTCTTTATTACCCCCTGCAGAGATTAGATAACCACCTCATTATGACAGTCCTTTGATCTCTGGACCATATTGCACCAAAAGAAGTCATAAATCGAATAAACAGTGGTATCGCTTTAGCACCTTCAAAAGCTAGGCCTTTAAACTGTTAGAAATCATATTTCTTTTAGGCTGTACCAAATAATGCATAAGAAGAGCTTGACAGGCAAAATTATATGACAAAATGAAGATAAACAGCAAATTGAAATAAAGATGCCAAAAATAAATGAAACGTGAATACTATGTTGTTAACAGCACCACCCACCTATACTTCAAAGAAAGCATTTTGTTTTGTATTTCCTAATATATTACGCTGTTATTAACCAAATGTATTTCATCTCTTGCACAATGATATGTTCATTGTTTTTTGCTTGGCATTGGATGCAGACATTTTCATCAGTTTACAATGAGATAGGATATTTTATTTCATATTCAAGTAAAATATAACTCTTTCCTGCATTGTAAATCATAAGGATTGGCACACTTTAGAAAATGAATGTTTTATTATATTTGAGCCGCCTCGTGGGAAAACCAACAATGTGGTTTCCGAACAGGTGCCACACAAACCGACCTGTACAAGCACAGAAAAGAGCTAGAAGCTTGAAATTTTGGATTTAAGTAGAAGAGGAATTGTACTATCCGAGAAGTGTTGGTATGGAATAAATTGCATGTAACGTTCCTCTCATTCCAACAGAAACAGGTGCCATGCTGCTAGCGATTAAATTTCACATTTAGAATAAGGCATGTTCAAATGATCTATTCATCAATCATTGTAATATTATCTTCTCTCCAATTATTCTAACACCATACCTGTTCAGACATCTGTCATAACATCAAACAGGTTTCAAGGTTAGAAAGGTAAAATACCATGTAAAGTAGAAAACGGACTGCAGTTAATCTCCAAGGCCATGACATCTATTAAATATTGTTGTAGTATGACTTTCTGTTTTTCCTTTGAAGTTTTTATAACATTAAATCCAATACAAGTCAATATGAAAAGAGGCGGGCCCACATATTATTACAAAGCAAAGAGGCGGGATGAAAGCCGTACAATAACTTCCTGATATTGGAAGTTACAGTACGGATCTGCCAATTTGTGTTGTGTCATACTACAAGTTAGTTAAAGACCTCGTAGAAAAAATAAGTAAAAACAGCTCGTCTTCGACTCGCTTTATTTTACTTATTTTTTCTACTCGGTACTTTAACTCTAACTTATAAGCTGGCTTTTTATAATAAAGCTTCAGATGCTGTCCCCAAATAAAGTTCAACGTTTTTGTCGACGATATATGTTTTTCGTAATTTATAATGCAGAGAGGATAAGCGTATAATGGACCATCAGAAAAATCCAGGTGTATAAATACATGTATTATTCATCGACCTGTGTTGTGAACAAAATGCAAACCAGACACTTTCTTACTCACAGTAACTGCTTTTGAATGACGTAATTAAAAACAACCTTTATTGTTTAATTAAGGATTGTCCAGACAAAGAATAAAATTGAAATTTCACATTTAAAAGAAGGCATGTTCAAATGATCTATTCATCAATCATTGTAATCATTATCTTCTCTCCAATTATTCAAACAACACACCTGTTCAGATTGCTGTTATAACATCAAACAGGTTCCAAGAAATAGAAAGGTAAAATACCTTGTAAAGTGGAAAACGGTTTACAATTAATCTAAAAGAAATGATTCCTCTACTAAATATTGTTATGAGCTGGCATTTTATATTAATGATGAATGCAGTTCCCCAACGTTTTTGTCGATGATATATACGTTTTTATAGAGTGTAAAATGGATCTCCAGAAAAATCCAGAAGTATAAATATTATTTTTCATCGACCTGCGTTGTTTTGACCAAAATGCAAATCAAACACCCTATTACTCACATTAACTGCGTCAGACTTTTGAATGACGTAATTAAAAACACATTGATGGTTTAAGGATTTTTCAGACAAAGAAAAAAATGAAAAACTGAAAACGACGCAATACTTAACTTCCGCAATGAACATGCTGATACAATAAGAAAACAATGGTTTAATTAACACCACAGGAGCGATTAAATACACAACAGAAACACAACGTGCAAAGTTGCTTGCGTCAGGAAAGTGTTAGAGAGTATATTACACTTCCCTGCTTGCGTGGAGCAAGAACTCAATCAGAACCATCAGGAAAACATGTCCGTGAAATAAATACCCCCTTATACCCTATTTTTATATAGCAAAACTGGGGTATGCAGGTTGTATACCTATTTTTTTTTCTTATTTTTGATCCAAAACATAGATTGTGGGTACTCGTTCGTAAGAACCCACTCGCCGCACAATCGTTTACATACATACATACATACATACATACATACATACATACATACATACATACATACATACATACATACATACATACATACATACATACATACTTCAGATGATAATGCCGATCTTGTATATAGTATGTCATTGTTAATAGTAAAAATGAAGTAAATAAAGTCAAGTTGGGCACTGGTGTCTGATGAAGAGGAGGTGCAGACAAAAAAATCTCTGTATATTACATGGGCAAGTTTTCATTATGCAACGTTAAGAACAGACATAGGCACACGCTTATCTGCCTAAATGCTCTTTAACTTAACCCCTTTGAAAGGAGAAAAATGCATTTGATATCAACAGAAATCGAATGAAAGCTCACATTTATCAATCATTGAAATCAGTACAATTGGGATCGGTATGCAAACAACTGGTTGATACACTATTGAAAATTTAAGAAAATGCATTTATCAGTCGAATTTTCCACAGATCCAATTTTACCAGTTACTAGTTACTAGTTGCCTTATGGTAGATTTAAACAGAAACTTATTCTTAAAAGTAAAGGCCCGGTCCCACTGCGCTTAAGTTCGTTTAAGATCGCTATAAGATTCTCCAAATATAAATTTGGGGGCAATTTCTTTGATCCCGATATGCATATCAAGAAAGCCGAAAAAAAAAACACGTTGAAAAACATTTTACAAATCTTGCATACGCAGTCTTATCCAAAAATCTGATGAGAAGACAATCGTGCGATTGCTTCTGATTCAGTGGGACCGGTACATAACAGCGACAAATCACAAATGAGCCGCCTCATGGGAAAACCAACAATCTGCATAGGCGAAAACAAAGGCGCAGATCAGCGATCAGCTTCGCGGTAACCGCGAAGCTGATCAGCGCCTTTGTTTTCGCTACTCGGATAGTACAGTTCCTCTTCTACTTAAATCCGAAATTTCACGATTCTAGCCTGCTTCTGTGCTTGTACAGCCCGGTTTGTGTCGGACCTGGTCGGAAACCACATTGTTGGTTTTTCCACGAGGCGGCTCAAATGATAGATCTGTGTGTCGTCCATAGTGAAAACAGGTTCAACAAAATAATAAAACATGAAAGAATGATGTTAATTGACAGTTGCATGCGTACACTTGTGTGAAACAACTGAATATTTACATTTTGATAAATGAATGAAAGTCACACTGAGCTTAAGATCGTTATACGATTGTCATAATAATAATAATATTAATAATAATAATAATAATAATATTATTATTATTATTGCTTTTTTTTTTTTTTTTTTTTTTTTGTTGGGGGAGGGGGTCACTTCTTTGACCCCTATATGCAATTTAAGAAAGCAGAAACACGTTGGAAAACATTTTACAAATTTTGCATTCGCAGTCTTATCAATAAACTTATGGATAGACAATCGTACGATTGCTCACGATTCAGTGGGACCGGCACTTTACTTAACATGTGCATTTGGAAACAAAAGTATTGCAAGAAAATACGCATATTCTGACTGTTTTGCTTTCATAACATAATAAGGTCGAGCCTCGATGTACACCATTTTGGTATATACACAACTCTGGCTTTTCCATAGAAAGGGATTCTGCAAACACTTTCGTAAAGCGTGAGGTCTGTTTATGTTTACGAAGACTGCAGGGTATATCATCATTAGACTAACGAGCCAAAATCAGTTATATATTTATGAAAAGTTATAGTGCAAAACGTTTTGTTGAGAAATTCTGGGGATTAGTTTGTAAGTATGGTTCATTATTCAGAATCGTAAAGCATTTCATTTTCCCCTTAACAAAACTGAGAGAAAAAATGTGCTTTCACATGTGCAGCTTATGAAACTAATATGCTCTCGTCGGTGTCATCACGTTACATGTATAAATTGTTGTTGTTCATGTCGTCGTATACTGTGGTTTAGATATTTGGCTCTCCTTGATACGACATATATTCATGAATATGTTGATAATGATGTGGAGGAATAAATGGAACAATGTAAACTGAGACGTATATTCCACAAGCTTGAGCTTGGGTCAGATCTGTTTTGTTTTGTTTTTTTTTGTTACTCCCACAATCAATTTCTGATTATTCTTATTTGTAGGTCATTCGTTTGATGTATATATGTGTTTTTCGTAATTTATAATGCAGGTATGAAAATCGTTGTTGTAACAATAGTAAAATGGTATCAGATGAAGACAATATTCTTTAATGATAAGAATTTAAAAATAAGAATAAGGAACAATGCGTGTGAAGTGTCATGATAGATCAGAACCAAATTTAACATGACGTGTCCAATGATATATTTGTTTTGTTTGCCTCTTTCACCTTATTTCTCGACTGAAATCATCAATAAATTAAGGCGTATACAATAAATTTTATTGGCAACTAAACCTACAACACCTCTTGTTTGACAATTGCAATAGTCAATCAAAGATGAAACTATGCAGGTATAGAATTCTAAAATAAATTTTGTACGAGTGAATGGCAAAAATATCAATGACATTATCTACACAAAATGCACATTTTTGCACAAACTGCATTGCTGTGGTAATTGTTAACATCGTAGTTTTGAAACTTTGTGGGACTTCTCCAAGATATATGTTTCAAAAGTGCAGAGTAAGTGTTAAAATGTGTGATCGTATTTTTCTCAATTGCAGAACGTCAAATTCTCGGAAGACATAGATAGAATTTGCTGTTTGAAAATAGGGCTCAGTGGACTCATTAGGAAAGTCTGCAAAATACTTACGGATAAGCTGACTGTTTACTACCATCATGAAAACATGTCCGTGTAATGTATACCCCCTTGAACCCCACTTTTATATAGTAAAACTGGGGTATGCAGGGGTATACCTATTTTTCTTATTTTTGCTCCAAAACATAGATTGTGGGTACTCGTTAGAACCGCCTCGACGAGGCGGTTCTAACGTGTACCCACAATCTATGTTTTGAGCAAAAATAAGAAAAATATCAAAACTTTTCTGATGAAATTTTCAATTTTAACAGCAGAAAAAAATCTCTGTATATTTCATGGGCAAGTTTTCGTAATGTATGTGTTTTGTCACTACCGCTATATGCAAACAATCCTGAAAAATCCAGATGTACAGTATGTACAAAAAGAAACGATGATGAATAACTGGAGTCCTTTTTAAGCTAAACACTGCAAACTTGCAAGATACTTAGATTGGTCTGTCCTTTAACTATTGGTCGGTTTTTATAACGTTTCCGACCATATGACGTTAAGTATAAATTAAAATACTTATTGACTTATTGCTTCGTAACTGAGTGGCAGCCTATTGGGAAAAAGCTATTCATTCGGCTTGCGATATGCTCTCTGTGTGTTAGTACCTGATTGTCAGTTTAGTTTTTACCGCCTTGGTATTAAAGTGGGCACCATTTTCTGATCATTGCTTACGTTTACCCTGTATTTAGACAAAATGCAACTTCAGGACTTGGTAACTCAATTAATCGTAGTCAATTTTTGTAATTACGTCATTGTTCCAGGGATTGTTCGCTATATTGCTAGATATGCTATGAAAACATGCTAAAGCAATATATAGCGATTGTTTTCCGCTGTAAACATAGAAAATTTCAATAGAAAAATTTTGATACTTTTAATATTTTTGCTCAAAACTTTGACTGAAGCGGTTCTGATGAGTACCCGTAATCTATGTTTTGGATCAAAAATAAGAAATAAAGTTTACCCTGCACACCCTGTTGTCTATATAAATGTGGGGTTTAAGGGATATCAAGTAGCTTATGAGTGCCATAAAGCGTTGTGGGTATACATTGCACGGACATATTATCATGGGTATACACTGCACGGACATGTTATCACGACTTAGTGTGCTATGAAAGATATTTGATGAATAAAATCTTTCCAAGAGAATGAGTGGTTAATACACATTACTCAAAAATTATATTACTCAAAAAGTACATTTGATGCAAACAGTGGTTAAAAGGGGTGCTCAAAGCATTAATGAATAAAAATACAAATGAAATGCTTTATTTCATGCAAATGGCTTTTCCATAGAAATAGATGCTGCAAAACTACTTTGATAGAATGTGCGGTCTGTTTATGTTTACGAAAACTGTAGTGCACATCATCAAAAGACTAACGAGCCAAAATCAGTAATGTAATCACAAGAGTTACAATCTAAAATGTTGTGTTGAGACGGTCTCCTGATTAGTAAAAAGGGTTTGTTATGATGAATAATAAGTTGCAAAAAATGCAATTTTCCACAACGAAACTTAGAGATGTTAAACTGTCAAAGTATGTTTTCAAACTGTGTGTGATCGGCGAGGTTTCTGCTGTTGTTGTCGTCGTCGTATACCGATGTTTTAAACTTTGGATGGAATTGATTTTTAGCTATTCAAGTGCATTTTTAATGATCATTTTATTATCTTATTATTTCGTTAAAAATGTAGCTTCACCTGATAGTATTTTATTATCTTTCATCATAAATAGCGATTTTCAAATTTAGAGATGTTGAGCCACCATGAAAGTGTGATAGGTAACATGTACACACTGTTATGCTGTTGTTAGCATTGCTGTTGTAGACTATTGTTTAGAATTTTTGTTCTCATAAAGTGTATCACGGCCTGGGTACCTGATAGTATTTTACTATATATAAAGATTTTCTCACATGCCCAGTGCCCTGCTACATCAAACGGATGACCTACAAAGGTAAAGTCTGACCTCATAAACCTCACTCCAACCCGTAATTACTGACAAGGTGATAATTCAATACGGCACATCAGGAAAACATGTCCGTGCAATGAATACCCCATCAAACCCCACTTTTATATAGTAAAACTGGGGTTTGCAGGGGTATGCCTATTTTTCTTATTTTTGCTCCAAAACATAGATTGTGGGTACTCGTTAGAACCGCCTCGGCGAGGCGGTTCTAACGAGTACCCACAATCTATGTTTTAAGCAAAAATAAGAAAAATATCAAAACAATTCCGACAAAATTTTCAATTTTTACAGTTGAAAAATTTCTCTGTGTATTGCATGGGCACGTTTTCGTAATGAGATTTTGCCTCATACCTGTTTAAAATACAAGAATAAAACACAAACGTGATGGATTCATGATCGTTCCAATGCGATACTTCTGTGGTGGTTCTTATTGTTTTATGTCTTGGTGTTGAATTTTTGTGCTGTTAGCACCTTATGTATGTTTTCATAATAAGTTTAGGTAACTGAGTGGCCACCCATTGGGAAAATGGCTGCCCATTCGGCTCACAATGTTTTCTTAGCATAAGTATATCTGACTGTCAATTTAGTTTTTCCCGCCTCGGTTTTCGGAGTGGGAATTTCTTTCTGATTGGGTCATTTCCTGATCATTGCCTACTTTTACTTTCATGAAAATTCCTACACAAAGAAGGTTATTACAGATTAACATCAATATATAGATCTGGTCATCCCGTGAAGTCAGAGGCTTATACACTCAAGCTTGTGGGGTACATGTATGTGCCTCAATTTTAATACATTGTTTCATTTATCTTTTCACATCATTTTCAAAATAACTATGACAATGTCGGTAGAACTTGCAGGGAGTTCACGAACGATTGGTAACATACATGTATGTACATGTATTTCAGGAATGTTTAAAGCAATGAATATGCCAAGATGTCTTATCAGTCCCAAGCAGACGCAATACGAATGAAACATTTTCAAATATGATTTACAGCACAGAGCAAATACAGATTTGTATGTTGATAAAGACCGCTCTATAGTTACAGATTTTGTGGAAGCGCTCTCAAACGCAAACTTCGTGTACAGATACAAATGGAAAATGTGCAAATCTCGGAGGTTAAAATTTCAACATCTAAATACCAAACATAAGAATTCCCCATCAATCAATGTTATATTATCTTCTCTTTAATTATTCTTACAACACACCTGTAAGGATATCTTTCATAATATCGATCGAAAAGGTAAAAAGCCCCATAGAATGGGCAATGAACTGTAGTAAATCTCAGCAAAGAATCCGTGACTGAAACTGTTATATACATTATAATTATCTAATATAGAAGGCGCAGTGAGTGCAACAATAAACGCAAGTTACATTTTAGCAAGTGGCATATAAGTATACCAGCATGGCAAAGATTTGAGAGGAGCTTTCTTACAGAAAAATTTTCAACCAATCAAAACAGAACATCACATATCATTTAAGTTTGTTGTTCATAGTCCTTGCTTTATATGCAACTTGATTTTAGTTGTGCTGTATATGTTTTTCACTATATTTCCGTGTCTAAGGACTGGAGGCATTAATAAATAAACTTAGGTAGCTCCTGTAGCTCGTGTTTGGTCGTCTCATTTAGGTGCTTTGAAGCATTATGCAGCACTATAGAGTATATTTGAATAATTTTGATGAGTGACTCTATCAGACAGTTTTAGATATAAATGACAAAATCTACAGAAACTGCATATTTAGCACAAAATACGAACATACACTACTTAATTGATCGTTTATTATCGTAATTTAGAAACCAAATGTATCCTACAAAAGTGCAGAGCAAGAGTTAAAAGGTGTGATGTGGTATTTCTCAACACCAGAACGTTATATTATTTTGACGTAGAAGCTGTTTGAAATGTTACGAGGCTCAATTTGGTTGAAGGAGCTCATTAGGGAGGTCTGCAAAAATACTTATTAGACTAGAAACTGCCTGTTTCACTGACTATATACCTATAAGCTCAGAGCCAAAATCCGAGCTATGAATGAAACTACGAGTATATGGCAGTTATCATTTTTGGAAGGCAAAATAAATGTATGGAAAAGTTTAATGTACAATAAGAAATTTGAATACATGTAAAACAATTATTCAAAGCATTTAAAGAAGTATTGATCATCAGAAAAATCCCAGATGTATAAACATTACTTATTGACCCAAGTTGCTTTGAACACAAATGCGTTTCTTACACTTTCTTACCGCTACTCACAACAATGTTTTGCGTCATTGTTTTGATTGACGTACTTTTTAAAATAGCATATTTAAAGGATTGTTCAACTGAAAACCATCAGGAAAACATGTCCGTGCAATGAATACCCCTTTAAACCCCACTTTTATATAGTAAAACTGGGGTTCGCAGGGGTATCCCTATTTTTCTTATTTTTGCTCCAAAACATAGATTGTGGGTACTCGTTAGAACCGCCTCGGCGAGGCGGTTCTAACATGTACCCACAATCTATGTTTTGAGCAAAAATAAGAAAACTATTTATAAAATCCAATGAAATTTACAATTTTTACAGGTGAAAAAAATCTCTGTATATTGCATGGGCAAGTGGCATATATGCCACTTGGTTTGGGCTAATGTACTATGGTCGGCTGCCAAGAGTTGAAATCCTTTACTTTATGCAAAGTGCTTTTCCATAGAAAGGGATGCTGCAAAACTACTTTGATAGAGTGTGCGGTCTGTTTATGTGTACGAAGAATGCTGTGCATATCATCGAGTGTCTACGAGCCAAAATCAGTAATGTTATCATGAAATGTTACATTGTAGCATGTCGTGTTGAGAAATTCTACTGATAAGTTAACACGGTTCTAATTTTCTCGGCAACAAAAGTTAGAGCTTTTTAAAAAAGCAAGTGATAAAAATCCACGGTAGGGCTCACCCCCATTAATTATTGTCATAAATGTTTAGCTGTTGTTAAAGAGACTCTGTGATTTTTTTTTTTCAAATGAGATTTAGAACGTGACATTACTGTTGTACATATAGTAGTAATAGTAGGAGGAGCGGTAGTAGTAGTTGTTGTTATTGTATTAGACTTTGTTGTTGTTGTTTTGTTATCGTCTTGTTTGGAGTTTTATTCTGATCATTTGTAACATTTCGTGGTCATTGCAATCGAAATGAAATATAATTTCAAATTTGATATGAACCACAGAACAAATACATGTTCGCATGTTGACGAAGACTGTTCTTCTAAAGTTTCCATATAGTTATAAACTTCGTGGTAGAGCTATGGCTGTACACGTACAGCTGCAAATGGAAATCAACCTTTTAAATTGTGCATATAAACTTCTTTGAAAAATGAGAGCAAAAGAAATCTCGGCGGTTAAAATTTCAACTTTTAAATACCAAACATAAGAACTCCCCATCAATCAATGACATATTATCTGCTCTTTAATTATTCTAACAACACATCTGTGAGGATTTCTTCTATAACATGAGCTACACTTCACGGAACGAAAAGGTAAAAAAAGCCGCATTAAATGTGCAATGTGCAATGGACTGCAGTAAATTCTCAATTATATATTTTTATGTATTTTGTTTTTTAAATAGAAGGCAAAAATAAATTCATTTTAGTAGTATGTGTATTTCACAATATTTCCGTATCTATTTAATAACGTTTGGCGTTTACTGCAGCTCCTGTTCTGTGATTTGAAAACAAAATGCAGCTATACAATATTTCTTTCGAATGAATGACATTAAGTTGTAAATATAAATGACAGAATCTTCTGAAAATGCACATTTAGCACAAAACGCATTAAGGGAATTTAACCGTTTAGTATTGCAATTTTGAAACCTAATGGGACACCTTCCAAATTTATGACACAAAAGCGCAAAGCAAGAGTTAAAAGGTGCGATGTGCTATTTCCCAACACCAGAACGTTACATTATTTTGACGTAGAAGCTGTTTGAAATGTTACGAGGCTCATTTTGGTTGAATGAGCTCATTAGGAAGGTCTGCAAAAATACTTATTAGACTAAAAACTGCCCGTTTAACCCACCTATAAATTCTGATCCGAAATCCGAGCTATAAATGAAATTCTACGCCATTATCATTTTTGCAAGTCAAAAGAAATGTATGGAAAAGTTTAATGTACAATACGAAATTTGAATAAAACAATTATTCAAAGTATTTAAAGAAGTATGGATCATCAGATGCCAGATGTATAAATATTACTTATTGACCCAAGTTGCTTTGAAAACAAATGCGTTTCTAACACTTTCTTACTGCTACTCACAACACTGTTTTGCGTCATTGTTTTGATTGACGTACTTTTTTAAAATAGCATGTTGATCTTTGCCTACTTGTACCTTTTCAAAGGATTGTTCAACTAGAAACTGAAAACGACGCGATGCCTAACTTCAGCAAGGGACATAATGAAACGAAAATATATTATAAATGAAACGAAGTTAAAATTTTCGAATACACTGTACGGCAAATTACGATATAGCACGCCACCTGCAGAGTTGCTTGTTTGAAGCAAGAATAACATCAGAACCAATCCTAAGAATAGCCATCGGCACAAACGTATCTGCCAAAGCGAACTTTTTAACCACTTTTAAAAAGCCATATAAGATTGCGTTTGATCTCTTCAATTATCGAATGAAAGCTCATGATGTAATTTTTCAATCATTGAAATAAACACTTGTTGGAGCAGTTTGCAAACAGCTGGATGATACCTTCTTGAAAAATTAGGGAAATGCATTTATCAGTCAAATTCAAAAAACCTTTTTTTCAATAGTTTAAATTTTATTGGTGAAGATTGGTCGATCTAAAGCAGCGACAACAACTAATGGTACCATGTTTCATCAAAAGTGTTCGAATATAACAAAAAGGTACAAGTAGACAACGATCAGGAAAAGGAGCAATCAGAAAAAGATTCCCACTCCAAAAACCTAGGCGGGAAAAAATCAAACTAACAATAAGGTACCTATACAATGAAAACATTTCGGAAGCCGAATGAGCAACTATATTCAAGGTTAATGCACAGCTTCGAATTATAACCACTGAATATCTCTTTCCAAAACCGTTAACCATTTAGTCATCAGGTAAAACGTAATTAAATAATACACAACAACACAACAACTAAAGGAACACTGGCATAGAACTTCGACCAGCGAACGGTAATCGCATGAAGAATGCATCGAGTAATTTAGATGCATTTTTCAACTAATTTTATATTACTTCGTTCCAAGGAGATACTTCTGTTGTGGTTCCATTTGTTTCATGCTTTGGAGTCTAATTCAGTGCTGTTTGAACCTCGTGTGTGTTTTCATATTTTTATTTAAGTTCGGGTAACTGAGTAGCCGCCTATTGGGAATTAGTTGCTCACTCGGCTCACGATATGTTTTCTAAGTAAAAGTACCTATTTGTCAATTAAGTTTTTCCCACCTTGGTTTTTGGAGTGGGAATTTCTTTCTGAATGCGCCTTTTCCTGATCATTGCCTACTTGTACCTTTTGATCGAATTCTGACAATTTTATTTTGATTATTGTCAGAAATGTGTATAGATATTCAAAAGGAAGTCTTGCTTTTTTCATATAAATTCTGAGCTTAACGGAGGCAAAATAGTTTGGTCTATAGCACTATGGTCGGCTGCCAAGAGTTAAAATCCTTTACTTTATGCAAAATGCTTTTCCATAGAAAGGGATGCTGCAAAACTACTTTGATAGAATGTGCGGTCTGTTTATGTTTACGAAGAATGCAGTGCATATCATCGAGTGTCTAACGAGCCAAAATCAGTAATGTTATCATGAAATAAACATAAGTAAACAAGGTTCGTTATTCTGAATAATGAATTGCATTCAATTCTCAGCAACAAAAATTGGAGATCGAATTATGAATTTTTTATTTTGATTACTGTCAGAAAAAAGGTACAAGCAGGCAACGATCAGGAAAAGGCGCAATCAGAAAGAAATAGCCACTCCAAAAACCGAGATTGGAAAGAACAAATCAACAACAAGGCACCCACACCACGAAAACACACCGCAAGCCGAATGAGCAGCTATTTTCCCAATATGTGGCCACTCAGTTACATAAAAGGTACAAGTAGGCAACGACCAGGAAAAGGCGCAATCAGAAAAAGATTCCCACTCCAAAACCCGAGGCGGGGAAAAACCAAACTAACAATAAGGTATTTATACCATGAAAACATTTCGTAAGACGAATTAGCATCTATTTTCTCAATAGGTGGCCACTCAGTTACCTTAACTTAACTAAAAATATGATAACAAACATAAGGCACCAACAGCACAAAAAAATTTAAACACCAAGACATAAAACAATAAGAACCACCACAGAAGTATCGCCTTGGAACGATCAGTGATATAAAATTAAACTTAACTAAAATATGAAAACATACATGAGGTGCAAACAGCACAAAAATTTAACACCAAGACATAAAAATAAGAACCACCACAGAAGTATCGCCTTGGAATGATCAGTAATCTAAAATTACTGACGGGCTAAAATCGATTTTACAGGTACCTAACCTCACCCTCAGCTTCTGCATATATAGATGTTCAATAGGAAGTTGTTTTTTTTTTTTTCGTTTTAATTCATAGCTTAATGGAGACAAAAATAGTTTGGGCTAAAGCACTATGGTCGGCTGCCAAGAGTTGAAATCCTTTACTTTATGCAAAGTGCTTTTCCATAGAAAGGGATGCTGCAAAACTACTTTGATAGAATGTGCGGTCTGTTTATGCTTATGAAGAATGCTGTGCATATCATCGAGTGTCTTACGAGCCAAAATCAGTAATGTTATCATGAAATGTTACATTGTAGCATGTCGTGTTGAGAAATTCTACTGATTAGTAAATAGGGATCGTTATCTTGAATAATAAATTGCATTTAATTTTCTCGGCAACAAAAGTTAGAGCTGCTTAAAAGCAAGTCATAAAATGCGGTATGGCTCATCCCCTTTGTCATTAATTAATGATTTCGCTGCTTTTTAAAAGACTAAGTGATTTTTTTCAAATGGGAGTTCATACAGTGACATTACTGTAGTAGTAGTATTAGACCGTGTTGTTGTTGTCGTCGCGGTCGTTTACTTTTGTTTAGGAGTTTGGTTTTGATCAATTGAAGTATTGCATGGTCATTGCTTTTTCTAGATACACTTATCTTATTCCTATCATTTAAGAATATAGATATCAAATGTGACTACAGGCCAAAATAATTTTACACCTGCCAGGCTACATCAAACGGATGACCTACAAAGGTAAAGTCTGACCTCATAAACCTCACACCAACCCGTAATTACTGACAATGTGATAATTCAATACGGGTGAATTCGCTTCATACCTGTGTAAAATACAAGGATAATGTAAAAATGACGGATTCATGAGCATCCCATCATGAAGAAGGCTATCCCAGATAAGAATCAAGATATACTTTTATCTAGAACAAATATCTACAGGGAGAGCATCTTATTTGTGTGTAAAATCCATGCTATCCCTCTTTCATAAAATCAGCACTTACATGTATATATAGGTAGAGCATTTGAGGGACTGTGTAATCAATGATATTCCTCTGTCACAAATTAATATTTACAAGAAAAGCATTAGAGGGACTGCCAATACCTACAGGGTGAGTATTTGAGGGACTATGTGGTTAAATGATGTTATTTTCATTTCGTTAACCATTATTTATGGAAAGTCTTTTAGGGTCTGTGTGTTTAATCTATATTTTCCTTATGAGGAACCGATAAAATAACCAATACAGGATCAAACAACGACAAGAAAATAAAATTTACCTGATTTGCCAACCCCGGCACACCCGAGAACGCATATTTTACTCTCCAATGGCTTATTCTTCCCATTATTTGACATGTCCACCTGGCCTGGTACCTCCAGGAACAGAGATTTACCCCGTCGACTCATATAGCAAACCTTCCTCTCAACTGCCGACTCAGTATAATCCTATATTCTCTTAGTTATGTAATCACGTTATCTTTAATTTTTCAAAATCTTTAGAACATGTTTTCCATTTCAGAGAATTCTCCTGTCTTGTAACCTTTTATCCATCATTTAGACTCACACTGTTAAGGAACAAATTTACCTCATATAATAGTTGTATTTTTCGACAATAATTTACTATGGAATCCGTTTTATCAAATATAATCACACAGTTCCTTGTTGATGAATCTTTATATATCCTTGACTTTTGAGCCCTCTGTGAAAATCCATTTACCACATCCACCCATATAGAAACCTGCAGATTCAATATGACACTATCTTTATTTCTTATAATCAGATTATCTTTTATGTCCATAAAGA
Organism: Rugalucina vietnamica; assembly: GCA_964017185.1. Lineage (NCBI taxonomy): Eukaryota > Metazoa > Mollusca > Bivalvia > Lucinida > Lucinidae > Rugalucina > Rugalucina vietnamica. The sequence continues at coordinate 49,369,790 of OZ024878.1, read as the reverse complement.
TAGCATGAATTCATTTTTTGTGAATGATTACCGCTACTGGCTTAATGCCTTTATCCTCTGCTATAGTAGATGTTATTTTCAGTGTTAGTCCATATACATAAGTGAATAGTTTCAATAACTCTTTTAAGTGAATTGCATGTGACTTTTTCTTGTAACTCCTACACATAACTTTGAATATCCTGACAACCTATCATGTAAATCCTTTGAGACGATGTACGTATTCCTGTAAAATAATATGAATTTTAAAAGTAAAAAATATTTCTTAAGAACTCATTATTAATGTTACTTATAGATTTATCTGAATCACGTAAAATACATACTTTGAACTATGAATTATTCCTTTCAACTTCTTATTTAATGTTTTGAAAAAAAGTTATGTATGTTCCAAATCTTTATCAACAGTGTAACATAGCTTTACAGAAGCACTCACTGCTAACACCTCTACATGATCCTTTGGCTTTTACTGTTTGCATCAGCTTTCACAACAGCTACTAACGATCAAAGAGCAACAAATATTGTTTTGAAATTATAATAAATCCGTTTTTTTGTGTTAAACGATTTATCTTCTATATCCTGTTTATAATCTTACTGATAAACAGAAAACCTTTTTCTCATCTTTTTATTTATAAGGGGATTGTATTGCTTAATCGAAAAAACATAGATTATATAATGCATCATACCGCGGAGAATGTTGAAAAATTCCCTAAATCCACTGAATAGTTGAAGTAGCGATTTACTGGGTAATAAGTCTGTTAATCCACTTTGGGAATGATCAGAGTTCTAAGTATTAGTGCTTCCAATATCCTCAAGGAAAACAGGTAAGTAAGCGAAAATGTCTTGAAAGCTACTGGAAGCAATTGTACCTGGATCAAAAGATATAGATGTACTTGATTGGTTGCATTGTTTCAGATGTTTTATCATACAGATTGAAGATTTGAAAAAGTATGTCCGTACGCGTCATGCTTTGCACTTTTGCTAACATGAAGAAAAGTTGAACAAAGATGCATCTGGCATCTCAAAAGTTTGAAACAAAAGGTTTTCTTTTAATGTTTTATGTACGCTCATCTTTAAAAGAAATAATTTGGAAGATCCAATATTACTTAATGTCAATTTTGAATTTATAACAAAATCCCATTCGAACAAATCAAGTAGAGGACAAAGCAGACGTAGTCACAGTTTTTAATTTCTCAGACTTTGTTGTTTAATGAATAAAGCCTAGGTTGGCACATCTTTAAAAGAAATAATCCGGAAGATCCAGTATTCCTTAATGTCAATTTATAAAACTCCTATTTGCACAAATCAAGTGGAGGTCAAAGCAAACATTGCCACAGTTTTTAATTTCTCACAATTTGTTGTTTAATGAATGAAAACTTAGTTGACACCTGGGGTAATTCATACGCAAATACTTTGCTTAACTACTGAAAAATCATCCCTGATAAAAAGAGCATTTGTTAAGAGTGTCTTGACATTGTGTAACGAAAAAATACCCCCTTGCAATGTACACTACTGTTGATTTATTGTAAAGGTTATCTTGGATTTTGAATGGAACAAAGATAAGATCTCGAATTGTTGTTTTTAACTACTGGTTGTTAATGCATTTGATGTTTTGACATAAACGAGCATTTGGTTTAATAAAATGCAATACGGTAGACGGGATGTTCCCGTCGGTGTTTAGTGATACCTTCACAGGAGAGAGCTAGGTAAATGTTAACCAGCTTATCCTAGCTATAGGGTATAACGTGTAGTCGTTCAGCAACAATAAACTCCGTCATTAGAAAGGCATGATAGTTTTCATCGCTTCCTTTACTTATTTAACTATACCATGGACCATATTTGCTGGATAGACGTTATTGGTGACATGCACCAACGGTATATCGAAATCCGTATTTGATGGTCTTATAATATCTTATATTTCAGTATCATTTCACATAAAGCAGATAAGACAGTTAATGTCAATGTTCCACCACTTTCTCTTATCAGTCTTTATATCTAATTAATCAAACCATTTGTTCCATTATGGCATCGTAAGGTCAGCATCATTTGAGATGCTTACTTACTAGCTTTACTGCTTAACAACATTTGCCAGTTCCACATTACCACACATCTATACTGGTTAAGTACATGAGTATTGTAGGCAAAAGTATTCGAACACATGTTAATTGAATCAGCAAAAATCATTGATTACATATTTCTGTGTTTTTGGTTTGTACTAATTTTCTGCATGGAAATAACTGATAAAACTTTCTTTGATTGCAATAGGTTAGTCGGTTATTTCAGGTCAATGTTATCTATATGATACAAACTTTCTGATGGAAAATTAATCAGATTGGATAAAAATATCATTTATGATAAGTTACAGCTGCAAAATGAATCGCATGCTCGGCAACATTTCCAAGCGAGCCTGCCTCTCTCTCTCTCTCTCTCTCTCTGAAAAGTTGTACTCTATAGATCACAGTTACTCAAGAATAACATCATCCAATTTATGCCATAAAACTTATTGTTGTATGCAAATTGACTGAAACACTTATTTTATTGCTTACATGATACGAATGAAACGAATCCCGTTTTCTCTCTATAGCTTACAACATTATGATATAATAAAGGATGTCATATGTTTTCAATTACATAGAATTATCGTTTCATGGGCAATTTATATTTGTATGACTTGGTGATACATGTAATTCATGTATATAAACGTGCAATAACTCCAGTAATTCCTTTCTTAATCCTTATGAAGTGAAAGACTACAATGACTTGTATAAATGACGGGTATTGCCCGCCCCCTTTCTCATTAATATATTCACTGCTCTTAAAGGATCTCATTTTATTTTTATTCATAAGTTAACATATCCTGTAATTACATATCATCAGGAAAACATGTCCGTGCGATAAATACCCCCCAAAACCCCACTTTTATATAGTAAAACTGGGGTTTGCAGGGGTATACCTATTTTTCTTATTTTTGCTCTAAAACATAGATTGTGGGTACTCGTTAAAACCGCCTCAGCGAGGCGGTTCTAACGTGTACCCAAAATCTATGTTTTGAGCAAAAATAAGAAAAATATCAACTTTTTTCAGCTGAAAATTTTCAATTTTTAAAGCTCAAAAAATCTCTGTGTATTGCATGGGCAAGTTTTCGTAATGTAGAGTGAATAGTTCCAATACCTATTTTAAGTGAACGATTCCTGCAGCGCTTAAACCATCCCTCGGACTTCCTTGCATCCTCACATATAAATCCTTTAGAAATATTTTCATGCACGAAAAACAAAATGAATCTTAAAAATATAAAAAAAAGCTCATTATCTATTATCTTCTTTTCATAAATTCATACATAAATTCATACATATCATACATATGAATTATTCCTTCAACATGTTTTGATAGATACATGTATACAATGTTTTAAAAGATAAACCACTGATGTGTATGTCCAAACTCAATTCTTTACCAACACTATACCATTGGTTTTACAGAATCACTCACACATCAATATGATACCTTTGGCTTTTTCTGTTGGCATCAGCTTATATACACAACAGCTACTAACGATCAAAGAACAACGAAATATTGTTTTGAAATTATAATAAATCCGTTCTCGTGATTAACGATGTAATCACGATCTAATTGATAAACTTTTTCTCATCTTTTTATTTATATGGGGATTGTATTGCTTAATCGAAAAAACATAAATCATCTAATGCATCATACCGCGGAGAATGATGAAAAATTCCCTAAATCCACTGAATAGTTCAACTAGCGATTTACTGGGTAATAAGTCTGTTACTGATCCACTTTGGGAATGATCGGAGAAGTATTAGTGCTTCCAATATCCTCAAGGAAATCAGGTAACTAAGCGAAAATGTCTTGAAAGCTACGGGAATCAATTGTATCTGGATCGAAAGATATAGATGTACTTAATCAGTTAAAGTAATTAGTTGCACTGTAAATCATACAGGTCGAAGTTTTGAAAGAGTCAGTCCGTACGCGTCATGCTTTGCACTTTTTAATACGAAAAGTTGAACACAGATGCATCTAGCATCTCAAAAGTGTCAAACAAAACGTTTTCTTTTCATGTTTTATATGCACCTGATGACTGTTTAATGTACGCTCATCTTTGAAAGAAATAATCGGGAAGATCCAATATTCCTTATTGTCAATTTTGAATTTATAAAAATTCCCATTTGCACAAATCAAGTGGAAGTCAAAACAGCCATAGTCACAGTTTTTAATTTCTCACAGTTTGTTGTTTAATGAATGAAAACTTGGTTGACACCTGGGGTAATTCATACGCAAATACTTTGCTTAACTACAGTTACTGAAAAATCATCCCTGATAAAAAGATCATTTGTTAAGAGTGTCTTAACATTGTGTAACGAAAAAATACCTCCTTTAATGTACATTGCTGTTGATTTATTGTATAGGTTATCTTGCATTTTAATGTAATAAAGATAAAATCTCGAATTGTTGTTTTATAACTACTGGTTGAAAATGCCGTTTGATGTTTTGACATAAATGGGCATTGGGTTAGCAAAATGCAATACGGTAGACGGGATGTTCCCGTCGGTGTTTAGTGATACCTTCACAGGAGCGAGCTGCGTAAAGGTTGGCCAGCTTATCTAGCTATAGGGTATAACGTATAAAGTGCAGTCGTTCAGCAACAGTTAAACCCCGTCATTATCCACCAAGGATGGTTTTTATCACCTTTACTGGTTTAAATATACAGTACCACGGCTTATATTTGCTTGACCGACGTTATTGGTGACACGCATCAACGGTATATCGAAATCCGTATTTGTATAAAGGACAAAGGAGAACATTTTAAGCGAAACAAAAACATTTAAAATCGTGTTTTTATCAAAAATCACGAACTTCTGGGATTTTCAAAAAAACTCTGTTGAAAATATCAAAAGCAATATTATTTTGATCAATTAAACAGGAATTTGGTTTAATAAAATGAAATAGGGTAGACGGGATGTTCCCGTCGGTGTTTAGTGATACCTTTATAGAAGTAACGGTCGTGCTGCGTAAAGGTTAGTCAGCTGATCTAGCCATAGTGTATAACATGCAGTCGTTCAACAACAATAAAGGTACAAGTAGGCAAAGATCAGGAAAAGGCGCGATCAGAAAGATATTCCCACTCCAAAAACCGAGGTGGGAAAATCTAAATTAACAATCAATAAACCCCGTCAGAAAAAAAATGATGCTTATCCACCAACTTGAAGGATGGTTTACCTTTACTGGTATAGCTATTCAATAGATTATATTTGCTAGACCAACGCTATTGGTGACATGCACCAACGGCATATCGAAATTCGTATTTTTATTTCTCATCTGTCGATCTGATAGTATCACTTTAATTTCAGTATCATTCCACATAAAGCAGATAAGACAGTTAATGTCATCGGGTTTCCATCACTTTCTCTTATTTGTCTTTTTTATCTAGTTAACCAAACTATTTGTTTCATTATGACATCATTAGGCGTTATTGACAATTCAGCATCTTTTGAGATGTTTACTTACTAGCTTTATTGCTTAACAACATTTGCCAGTTCCTCATTACCACACATCTATACTGGTTAAGTACATGAGTATTGTAGGCAAAAGTATTCGAACACATGTTAATTGAATCAGAAAAAATCATAACATATTTCTGTTCTTTGGGTTTGTACTAATTTTCTGCATGGAAATAGCTGATAAAATTTTCTTTGATTGTAATAGGTTAGTCGGTTATTGCAGGTCAATGTTATCTATATGATACAAACTTTGTGATGGAAAATTAATCAGATTGGATAAAAAATATCATTTATGATAAGTTACAGCTGCAAAATGAATCGTGTGCAAAGGCAACATTTCCAAACGAGCCTGCAGGTTTCTGAGTTCTGAAAATTCTGGGATGAGCAACTCTCTCTCTCTCTCTCTCTCTCTCTCTCTCTCTCTCTCTTTGAAAAGTTGTACTCTAAAGAGCACAGTTATTCAAGAACAACATAATCCAAATATTGTGCCATAAAACTTATCGTTTTTGTCGTCAAATTGACTGAAAGGTTTATTATTAACACGAAACGATTCACGGTTTCTCTATATATTGTACGGCATTATGATATAATAAAGTATGCCAGATGTTTTCAATTACATAAAATTATTGTTTTATGAGCTATCTATATTTTTATGACTCGATTCTTATGAATTCAAGTGCTGACAATCAGAAACTATGGAAGAACAAATTTGTTGTGTAGACTGAATGGACATTCAATAGCCTGAACTTTACTCCACGCGTAATGTTTGTTTGTATTGAGGTTTAACACCCCAGTCATCAATTTTACAGTTATGGCCGGACGTAGTCGACGCTTTCTTGGTTTTAACCAGTACTCTCAGGGGTTAATGTGTCTTGCTCAAGAACACAACATGGTGCCACCAGTGGGAATCGAACCAAGAACCTCTCTGCTCTACTACTAATTCACTGTGCGCCACATCACGCGTTTGTGCACTTGTTGAAAACACAATTTGCACGACACAGATTAAGAAAGACACATTTATGTACACGTAGAATGCATACAATGAACGAAAACAGTCTCAACTTTAAATCTTAACTCTTTGCAGTTACACTTCTGCCCCGGTTGATGTAACTAACCAAAGCATTACATGAAAGCTGTTGTTTAGAAGAAACTATTACCATCTTTTCAACAAAATGCAATTTGTTGATTGTATTTTACATTTGTGTTATATGGAACCGAAATTCAGTTTTAATTAGCATGAGTGATATTTAATAATATAATAATCATAAATACTGGGATAATTATCATTGCCTGAATCCCAACTTAATGTTCGTTTGATCAAATACAAGGAATTACTATTTTGAATCTAATGAGTCAATTTTCATATTAGTTGTTTTATCTTTCGTATCCTATTTACGAGCGTTTTCTAAGATCTTTTTGATCATTGTAATTAATATTGTCATCAACGCAATTATATTCTATGTAATAACAAGGTATCAAGGAACATAGAACTTGGTTGCACCGATGCCTTAGAAATATCATTCGATGATTCGTATGAAATATTTGTAAACAAATTTTCGGAATCTCTTTTCCCTGACGTCGATGCTATTCTCACGATAAGCATGGACATTTCGAAAAGTCTCTAGCTTTTTAGTTTTGATGAACATAGGCAAGATTACCATTATCGGTGTACACATTAATCATGTCATTGAAAATTTCCCTCCATTTGATCCTAAGCCATACCTCGTCACTGTTACAATGGCGGCCACCAAAGCCCCTTTCCCTTAGATAAAACAATGACGAGGGATGAAGAGGAAGGCCAGGACACATCTCGGCTTCTCTGGATATGCCTGTGAAACCACCTTGGTCGGAAGGCGACGGCCAAGTCACATACATTCCATCGGGCTCTTATTTTTTTTATTATTGATTATTTTCTTTTCTTTTACTTTTTTTTCACAGAAATATATTCGCCCACCCATGATGGACTCGAATCCGCAACCTAGTAAATAGGTATGTAGGTCAGAATTCCTTATTAAATCTCTAAGCTATTCCATCTGATGTTATCAACATAACAACATGATTGATATGCAAATATAGCGGCACCGATTCGTAGAGTATGGCCGCTGTATCGCTGTGATCATGAAATTTACCGAATCTATTAAAACATTAAACTTTTCTTCTCACAATTGTGATCGAGTAGTCATTTATACACGGTCCCGATTATAATTTGCACACATGATGTAAAGACGTCACCCAGAATGTCAATTTTTGCATAGATATCTATGCGCATAGCTGTTTGAAACCGTTTTCGATTGGTCGAAAGCCATGTTCAAACAGCAAAACCCATGTTCAAATCATGAAATTCACGTGCCGTTTGAACATGGGTTTTGGCCGTCAACATTGGTCAATGCGACGTGACGTCATATGTTTTGTAGAAACAAAATGGCCGACGTTGAATTTTTGGTGAGTTTTCACGTTCAAACAGCTACGCGCATAGATATATATGCAAGAATATAGGGATCAACCATGGTTTGTTTCAGTGTTCAAACATTCGCTGGATCACTCGGAAGGTGTTTGAACACGCGGCCTGCGGCCTTGTGTTCAAACACCTTCCTCGTGATCCATCGAATGTTTGAACACTGAAAACCATGGTTGATCCCTATATTCTTGCATATATATACAGTGTATATGCGCGTAGCTGTTTGAAGCCGTTTTCGATTGGACCGAAAGCCGTGTTCAAACAACAAAACCCATGTTCAAATCATGAAATTCACGTGCCGTTTGAACATGGGTTTCGGTTGAAATCCGTCGACGTCATTGGTCAATACGACGTGACGTCACTGTGTTCCGTAGAAACAAAATGGGCGACATTGAAGAAGCGCCGCGGTTTTGGGTGAGTTTTTACGTTGTTAATGCTATTTTCAACAGATTTTAAGTGGAAAGTGTGAAAATGCAAGAAGAGCGATCAACCATGTTTTGTTTCAGTGTTCAAACATTCGCTGGATTACTCGAAAGGGTTTGAACACGCGGCATTTTACCTCCTCAGCTAACAAAGAGCGACTTTGATCTGAGACCATACTTTACTTCCGAGGGATAAAGGATCTCGGAAGACTTCTGTTATGAGATTGCCCAAGAATTTTATAAAATCTCAAGTTCCAACCTCTGAAATGAAGTTTATCGCAGTCGAAAAACAAGTTTCTATTGTATTTAGACATGTAATGTTTAATGTACCTCAAGCAGAGACTTCTTTAAAAATTTTACAAAATCTTTGAATTCTATATAGGATCCTATAGAAAATAGGAAACGTTTGATAAGTCCATGTTCCCCCCCTTGCCCAATCAAAATATTTTGAACACAACTGTATTTTTGTAAATGAAATATTATATCAAAATGCCATGTTTGGGCAAGGTGGGGAAGGCTGTCAAATAGCCCCAAAACCGATAAATGGGGTCAGCTCCATTATTTGTAATGTAACAAGGCTATGGAAATATACTGTATATGTATGTTCTACCTGAATAAACAGACTATCTGTCCTATTTTACAATGTAACAGGTATACACAAAGTGTACATACGATAATGCATATAAATATACTGTGCAAAATAAGTTTATCAATGGTTTATGTTTTACTTGAGATGTTCCTCAGTGGACTTTAAATCTAACATCACTTCAGCACCACACAATGATTGGCTTTACCCTTATTTGATACATGCAAGATATTGTCAGAAGAACTGCCCTAATGTCTAAAAACATATGGAGCCACTGTTCAAAGTAAACATACCTTAATTTATTTTGCATACATGTAGTATATTTAAGGTACAGGTTTTTGCATAAGTAACGGACAGTGTTATTTATAGTAAAAATCTTATATAGATGATGCACCTGTTATTCATGCATAAATCGTTTCTACCCAAAAATATAGGTTGCAATAAGCATATTGTTATATTTTCTCGATTATCTATGACAAAAAATATGTTTTGTGACAAATATTTTTTTGAAAAAATTTGACCCCCTCTCCCTGTGACACCGATTTATGCTGCAGGTATGTAACATCAAGAGGTTTCCACAATGTTGTTGCATTGATCAAATGTTGTATTTTACGGAGAATGCAAAATATTTTCTATACGATTAACACAGAAGCTGACAGAGACAGTCAAATTTTGGGCGGAAATCCTATATCTTCTTCCGAGATCCTTGCGCAAGCTTTAGCTTAGCTAAAATTTGATCGAACGGTGTTTGGTCGATATATGGTCTACACATTTGTCTTCTATTTTTTAGTTTCAAAACGAAGAAGAGAGTATTTCAGTAGGTTGGAAATCATGGGAAAATAAATTTTAACATCAAGAAACAAGAATTAGTTCCAAAAATATTAAAAATATCGATGGTATTACTTACTTTTATTCTGTCGGTCATACTTGTTCCGACAAAACCATAGAGAAAGGCTGGGTTGATCTATGGCCTGGTAATGATGTCACTGTGGTCTGGTAATCACGTCACTATAGTCAGATTAGACTTAATTCGATCTATGTATAGTTAAACCATTGAGTAGTGAAGTAGCTCGACATTATGACTCTTTCTACGAGTAAATACATATACCTGATTGTTAATATGGGGTTTTCCCACCTCGATTTTGGAGTGGGACTGGTTCTGATTGCACCAGTTCCTGGTCACTGCTTATTGTTACTCTGTCCTTGATTTTTCCCGACAGATTGCATAGTCTTTTTTTATCTGCTTGGTCCATACCGTTGTACTCAAAATGCACTCAGAAAAAGCAAGGTTTGTTTGATTTACTGCAAGCATTCCACGGATTAATAGCAATGTAAACACAAGAAGCTATGTTAATAAGCATAAATTCGTCGCATTATGAAAACAAAGGTAACCCAGGTGTGCATAATTTTAGATAATTGGAATGCATACTATATTTTTCTTTGCCTAATGTATACTAACTTCTGTTCTAAAAGCATTAGAAGGAACACCGTAATCCTAAAAGCAGTTCCAAATGCTCGGAGAATCGTTGCACTAACAGAGGTCGCTTCTAATCAAAGGGTACTCGTTAGTGGTATCATCTTTGGAAAAAAACGTTAGTGTGTGAATAAGCAATGGGCAGGAACTGGAAAAAACACAGACACACACGCACACACACACACACACACACACACACACACACACACACACACACATGAAATCCAAACGGGAAATAACTAAAAATCAATTTGTGAAGCGACAGAAACAAAACCGAGGGAGAATCTATTTCCCAAACGGTGGTCATTCAGCTGCATCATCTGAACCAAATGAGCCGCGATGCGAGCAAACTGGTCTTCGGGGTCCGACGCAAATCGGCATGTACAGACATAGACAATGTACAGAAGCTTGAATTTTCGGATGTAAAAAGAAGAGGGATTGCACTTATTCCGCTGATCGACTGCAGTTACTGCACAGCTGATCTGTGCCTTTGTTTTCGCAAATGTAGATTGTTGGTTTTCTGATGCGGCGGCTAAGACAGACATCAAATAAACTGACATCAAAACGAGGAACAGACCTAGCCGAAACATAATTCTGAATTGGAATGGTATGTAATAAAATTATAGGGGGATGGAAGAGTTAACCCAGTTTAACGACGCGTCAACCCTGCACTAAAATGCTAACAAATGCTATATACATGGAAATAACAAACGCAAAACGTAAAGTTTTTGCTTCAAACCATTTACTGAAACATATCTATATTTGAAAAACTCGCTCATAACATTAATACCCTACATTTTTGGCAATGTAATTGCTATCTTAAAGACTTAGCTCCTGAGGAGCTTTATTGGTACCACTGTTTATTCGGTTAATGACCCCTAGATCCAAAGGAGATCAAAGGACTGTCATAATGTGATGATTATCTCATCTCTGAGATGAGACTCTCTGCAGGCCCCTAAGGGATAATACCTGTAGTACCTCTGTTTATAGGTTTTATTCCTGAATAATATGTGCTATTAAACTGCCTTTCTCTTCAAGCAATTTTGATTTTTCCTGTTTTGGTCCCTATTTGCATTCTGAGTCATTGTCAGGCCGTTAGGTTTTCTAGTGTCCTGTCCCTTATTATTGATCAGCTATAGACCCTCAATAGACAGGGAAATAGGTCTTTAATCTTGATTTTCTTATAAATAAGAATGCTTAATAGAGTCAAAGACACTTTCTTAAGTTCATTCACATCAAAGACTCTTTAATATTTACGTCACATACATGGAATTGAAATGAATTAAATACCTGCTCTGTTAATTCCATTAAAACATAAATAAATTATCATCATAAATTGAATAAGGTAAAACCATAGCCATTTTTTATGAATTTGAGCCGCTGCATGAAAACAATCTGCATATGCGAAAACAAAGCCGCAGATCAGCCGTGCAGTAACTGCACGGCTGATCAGCGCCTTTGTTTTCGTTCCATAGATAGTGCAATACGTCTTCTTAAATCCTAAATTTCAAGATTCTAGCCCGCTCTTGAGATTGTACAGGCCAGTTTGCCTGTTTGTGTCGGACCTGATCGGAAACACAAATTGTTGGTTTTCTCACGAACATGTTTTTTTTTTTAAATTGCTATTTGCATATAAATGCTCTAGGTATATGTGATAGAGAGTGAGTGTATCGGTCATATTACTAACAAACCTACCTTACAACATGATTCTTCATGGCCGTTCAGGCACTGAGTTTTGCATGGACTGCGTCCCAGATAGGTGATTCGTAACCGTGTGTTCTGTCTGTATTGTTTTATTTATATCTTGTTTTCTTGTGTGGCGTTTTGATTCCGGCTGCAGCAGTTCCTGATCATTGCAGACATTTAACTTTTCGCCAGCATCCGTAGATATACCAAGAACGTACACGTTGTAAGGTAATTTGGACATCTATTGTCGTTCTCGTTATATAACGTAGTGGAGGCGACGTGGTCTAGGTAGCTGTCGTTGGTTAAATATAGGGTTTTCATCAATCGCCGATACATCGAGTTAACATTATGTAGGCCATGTTGCGGCCCATATGGCTACCTGTGTCGCTTGGGTGCAGGTTAAAGGCATTGACCTTTATTAATAAAACTTTGTTTGAGGTTTCTATCATGTTTTCGGGTGACTGATTAAGCAATAAAGATGTCTGTCAGTCTGAATTTTAATTTAAAACCCTTTGATCATGATCTTTAAAATTGAGCCGCTGCATTAGAAAACCAATAATTTGCACTGGCGAAAACAAAGGTGCAGATCAGCTTCGAGGTGCTCAGCTTCTTTGTGTTCGCTACACGGATAGCACAATCCCTCTTCTACTTAAATCCAAAATTTCAAGATTCTAGGCTGCTTCTGTGACTGTACAGGCTGGTTTGTGTCAGACCTGGTCGGAACCCAAATTGTTTGTTTTCTCACACACAGGCTCAAATAGAGATCTCATGCAATATACAAATCTCACAGAAAGAGCGGTTAACAAGTTTGCCGACGGGAGCCAGTCTATGAAGCTTTAGAAAAATCGCATTGAAAGCATATCTACATACGAAATATATGTCAAAGCATTGTCCTTTGCAGGAGTGATATAAAGTTTCTTTGGAGCATCCACACTGTCATAACTCGCTTATGAGGATTTCAACATTTCACCAATTTTGGTTACAAAAATTAGAGGAATGGCAAACGTCTTCGGAAAATGCACCTTCTATGTTTGAAACACTCTGAGAAATGATGCAGATGAACTTTTAAATCGCAATATCAGGCAGAATTTCCACTTGGCTTGATCAAGGTCAAGGTATGCAATAAGCAAGACTACCAATCAAAAGGACCTATTCATCGTAATCTTTATTGGCTGTTGAGTGACATTTAACACCTCATAGTGATGAGTATCTCCACCCGACATCGCAATAAATCGATAGTTCGATTCCGATATTATCGTGTTAAAATGCCTAGAGATACATGTATGGTCCAACACCGGTAAAAATTAGGAAATTTACCATACGCCGCAATGCAAATTCCCCCACTTTGTGTCACTCCCAGCTAGTACCCGACATTGCACGACCAAAGGGTCTTCTCTAATTCGATAGCCCAGCCACACCCCTACCCAAAGGTGCCACTACCGAGGGTGGTTGACCATCTCGATTTACCGGTATTTCAATCTGCAATATACCTATGTGTGGATTGTACACTCTAGAATGGTCCGGATTTTAGTAGAAGGTAGTGTACATACAGAAGCCTCCGATGAGATATAGTCCGTTTTGGCATGGTGATTTGTGCACTAGCATATGTATGGTGATACATTGTAGTAAATGCGAGAGTTTACACAGAATGTAGGACATGTTCTCACTATTCAGTATCAAACATACATGTATATTCTAGGTACCCCCATGTAAAAGCAGGTTATTTTGACCATAAATCAAAATATGGTGGTCATACATATTGCCCAACGAACGATCAAAACAACCATACCTAAGCAATAAAATGCTACAGAATTAATGTCAAGATATTGGTGTACCATATTTGACCTTCAAATGACCTTGACCTTTGACCTCTGAACTGTGACCTTGAACCGAAATAGCTACACGAGTAAAAAAACAACCCAGAAATTAAGCAACCAGAGGCCTATCGGCCACGTAGCTCACCTGAGTAATGCAGAAACGCTGCGTTTGTAGATATTTGCTAAATTCAACATAAAAAAAAATGTCAAAAGTGTCCTAGATCTTGACCTCTAGCCCCACCCCGGGGCAAGGCCCCAGGAGTCTAAAGTCATGCGCTGAATCCCAACCCTCATGGGTAACTTGTCCAAATATGAATGATTTCTGATAAGTGGTTGCCGAGATATACACACTTTAGAAACTTTAACCAAAAACTTTGACGTAACGAACGAACGAACAAACCAACCAACCTGCAATATTGCTTATTGTAGGGTAATATCATCCCCCTTACTGCTTCTGAGAAGAAGACTTTTGATTTTTTTTTCGAAAATTTACCCATAACGTTGCTATAACAACCAAACTTATTAACCGATTTACATTTATGTAAAAAAAAAAAAAAAAAAAAAAAAAAAAAAAAAATTCACATACCTCCAGTGAGTCAGTGGAAAATGCAAATTTCCTCATGGCTCAGAGAAGAAGCTGTTTAAATTTTTTTCAAAAATTCATCCTTTATGTTGACATAGCAACCTATCAAATTAAGCAATTTAAACAAAAGTCACATAAAATCATGGAGGGCCACTGAACAAATGTCCATGTAAAAATAAAATTCAAATATCCCCAGTGAAACAACAGAAATTGACAATTTCCACTTTTGCCCGTATAAGACAATGGAAAGTTCAAGTTGCCAAAGCAACCAAAGTAGTTGGACAAGGACAATAAAAAACACAAACTTTGTAGAGGTTAATGTCATAAGCATGCATGTAAAGTTTCAGCTTCATCCTCCTTACAGCCTTTGAGAAGATTTTTAAATATTTTTTCATAAATTCACACTTACGTTGCTATAGCAACCAAAATAACTATTACGCAATTATGACAAAAATTGCCAAAATTGTGGAGGACTAGTCAACAAACATTTACGTAAAAACAAAACTCAAATATTTCAAGCGAAATGGCAGAAAATGCAATTTTCCGCTTTTCGTCTTATAAGACAATGGAAACTTTAAGTTGCCATAGCAACCAAAGTAGTGGGACAAGGACAATAAAAACACTAACTTTGTAGAGGCTAATATCATAAGCATGTGTGCAAAGTTTCAGCTTCATCCACCTTACAGCTTCTGAGAAAAAAAGTTTTGAATATTTTTTCGAAAATTTACGATGCTATAGCAACCAAACGAATAAAGCGATTTTGACAAAAGTTGCCTAAAACGGGGAAGACTACTCAATAAACATTTATGTAAAAACAAAATTTCAATATCCTCAATGAAACGGCACAAATTGCAAATTTCCACTTTTTGCCTTACTAGTAAGTCAATGGAAACTTCAAGTTACCATAGCAACCAAAGTAGTTGGACAAAGACAATAAAAAAACACAAACTTTGTACAGGCTAATGTCATAAGCATGTATGCTAAATTTCAGCTTCATCCCCCATACGGCTTCTGAGCAGAAGATTTTTGAACATTTTTTTCTCGAAAATTTACCCTTTATGTTGCTATAGCAACCAAACGAATAAAGTGATTTTTACAAAAGTTGTCTTAAACGTGAAGGACTACTCAATAAACATTTATGTGAAAACAAAATTCAAATATCCCCAGCCTGACAACGGAAAATGCCAAATTCCACTTTTCTCCATACAAGTCAATGGAAACTTCAAGTTGCCATAGCAACCAGAGTTCTTATCCGATCGAAATAAAAACACAAATATTCGTCCCCCCCCTCCAACCTGTAGATGCTATATGTGAAACATGAAAAGATTCGGCCTGGCAGCTTCAGAGGAGAAGTCGTTTGAAAATGTTGACGACGACGGACGACGGGACACGACGGACGACGACGGACGGACGACGGACGGACGCCGGATGCCTCCCTATACTATAAGCTCACCTTTGAGCCTACGGCAGGTGAGTTAAAAATGCTCTAAGTATGCCGTATGTAGTTTCCTAGATTTTGCTATTTTATCTTGATATTAGCCTTCACAACTTATATCTATTGGAACATGGCGGGCTTTGCTGAATATAGGTAACTATTTTCAGCCAATGACTGGCATGTTTCATAGATATAATTGTACACTGTTAGCTAATGTGGAGGCCAAAAATTATACTCTTCTACCTATCACGTAAATCCGGTTAAGTCCTTTGGTCCCATTTTATAGGAATTTTGCCGATAAAAACATATTGGGTCTATGGGTTTTATTTTTTTTTTTTTACAAAATTGCAATATAAGGTAACAAAATATAGTTCTGTATTAAAATTTGCGCCGCTAGTACACCGGCATTCGGTACTGAATATGTGCAACGTTTATGAGGAGACCACCTGGTCGAAAATGAAATAAACAGCATGCGCACATGCCTTGTTCAAATGCGATTATCACCATTATATCTTTATAATCAAGATAATGGTTTTGTTGGCTAGTTCTTTATCCCACCAGGTGTGCACATTTCCTTCAGGACCATAGTGTCTAACATAGCTAGGCAAAACTGATAGATTTATTGCAGACATGCATGTTCTGTTTGCTTGGAGGAATTTCATCGAAAAATGAGATAAAAATTAGAAATCACTCCTGACACCCCTAAAAATTAAAGTGGACTCGCCCAATTGATAATGATGGGAGAATCCATTCGTCAAATATGGGTTAAAACATGACAGTTTCATGTGTTTGTCCTTCCATTTTCTTCCGGTACATTACTCCCGATTTCATCTGTTTTGGCTTTTGTTGAACAGTTTTAACCACACTTTTACTTTTAATCACGCCGTTTATCGATGTTTTAACTCCGGCATTCGCACGACTGTTCGCTTCTTCATTTTCTTCTTGGAGCTCTCTAGTTATGTCAAATTTTGCTATGAAAAGTGGATACCTCTGAAGATACAAATTATTATTTCTGTTTAAACAAAAGACCGAAAACAACATATCAAATCATGCGGTGTTTATTCGTAAAAAATCCCAATATATTTAAATAAATCTCAGTCAGCTTAACACCTTTTAATCAAGGCTATCGATTTCATAACCTCGGTAAAATGTTCCAACAAGCCTTTGTCTAAGACAGTTCGACTCACTCGCTGAAAAAGTAAAGCTTTGTAAGAATTTGGAGAATTATGCAGAAGTTAGGTAGCCTTTTTCTAAATGCATATCTTAAAGGTTGTACAGCTTACTGTTTGAATTTTTCTGAATTCCAGAAAAATCAACTATTATTGCAGATATTTCCTAAAATCGATAAAAGAATGAAGTTCCCAAAAGTAATGTTCAGTGTGAATGTCGTTGTTAGCTTTGTTTAAGAACAAACTGTTTGACTTTTATAAGAAGGGCGTTTCAATTTTTGCTACGTAGCATTAATTATTCTATATTTAGCATTTAGAACTTCCTCTATATTTGGCGATCACTGTTCTATTTTGTATTTTTGTATTCATTTTATATAATTATTGATTCCCATTTCTGATTGACGAAAAAACATTTTTT
The DNA here is from genome assembly GCA_964017185.1 of Rugalucina vietnamica. Lineage (NCBI taxonomy): Eukaryota > Metazoa > Mollusca > Bivalvia > Lucinida > Lucinidae > Rugalucina > Rugalucina vietnamica. Next base: position 49,352,229 of record OZ024878.1, on the reverse strand, counting down.
TTTTCGATTTTCTTTTCAAAGGAGTAAGACGTACAACCTTTCAGTATGTTTGGATTCAGTATTAGTATTCTGAAAAAAACTTTGAAAAAGGTTCGATTTTCGTTTGCGCTATAATTCCGTTTGGAGTTTACCAATATTCTTATTAAATACGTAGGTTCCTCTATAATACATACAATGTCAAACATTCAGTTGATAGAGCATTTAAGCGATATGCAAAGTGAAGGAAGAAGTTCTAATCTAAAATAAAATTACAGATCTAAAACTATCATGACTATGGTGACATCGCTGATGTCGCCATTTAAATACATGTATACAGAAACGATCGAGAATAAATACTATTACCGCCATTATTTTCTGTTCATCCGCTTTGACAAGAACCCATGTGTATTTCTCTCGAAACTCCAGGGCTTGTCTCTGGAACTTAATGCTCGAAAGACCGTCACGCTTCTGTCTTTGTTTCGCCATTGCTTTCAATGTGGCTCTGGAAAGTACATGAAACGCACGGACAAGAATCCGTGTATTTCCGTCTTAATTAAGGCGCCTCATGAAGAGTAACAGCCTAGTACTATTATATGAGCCGCCTCTTGGAAAACCCAACAATGTGGTTTCCGAACAGGTCTGACACAAACCTGCCTGGGCAGTCATAGAAGCAGGCTAGAAGCTTGAAATTTTGGATTTAAGTAGAGGAGGAATTGTTCTATCCGAGTAGCGAAAACAAAGGCGCTGATCAGCTTCGCGGTTACCGCGAAGCTGATATGCGTCTTTGTTTTCGCCTATGCAGATTGTTGGTTTTCCCATGAGGCGGCTCATATGTTGATGTGTACGTCTTTTAAAGTCCAAGTTTCTCTCCCGTTTAACTAAAACTATTTATTTTGCTTTTACGAGTAAATGCGCAATGACGTCAGGCGTCCGTCAAGCCAACTTCGATACAGAAGAAACTGGATTTCTTTCATTTTGTCTAGCAGTTCATTTGAGCATAATAAAAATTGAGCCACATCGTGAGAAAACCGGATTTTTGCCTATGCGAAAACAAAGGCGCAGATCAATTGTGTATGTACAAGTTCATTTTAGCATAATGAAATTGTCTGACATTTTTGCAAAAGCCAATTTCAACTAGAAATTGGCTGCAAGCAAGGCTTTCAGTATACCCCCCGCAAAATTATCTAAGGCCAATAACTTAAAGGCCTTTAAGTGAAACATGCAGAAAATTTGTCAAAAATATCTTTTCAGCATTATAATCCTTCATGAAAATCCTCCGTATGTCTGACTCATGTCTGTAAGGTAATTAATAATATACTGAAAGCCCAGGGAGTAAAATTATTGTTGATTTCACTGTACACTGTTAATCATTATCTATCATGAGAAATGGTCAAAAATTGGCTATGCTAAAAAAAAGCTGTAAATTTGTCAAAAATAAATTATTCAGCATAAGAATTCTTCATGCACATCTGAAATATATCGGGAACAAGTGTGCAAAGAATTCAAATAAAACAATGAAAGCACTAGGAGGACTTGATTTCATAAAGTATGCACTACCAGCCGTATTGTATATTAGCGATGGTTGAAAAATGTCTAAGTTGAAAAATGCTGTAAATTTGTCAAAAATTATTTTTTCACCAATGTAACATGTCTGCTAAGTATGTCTGCTAAGCTAAGAATTACTGAAAGCCCCAGGAGGAGTTGGATTTCACAAAGTATGTACTATCAACCATAATTGAATATAAGCAGAAATGGTCAAAATTGGTTAAGTTTAAAAAGCTGTAAATTTGTCAAAACTAAAATTTTCAGCATAAAAATTCTTCATGCACATCTTCAATATATCTGGAACAAATCTGCAAAGAATTAAAAAGAAACAATGAAAGCCCTAGGAGGAGTTGATTTCACAAAGTATGCACTTCCAACCATTATTGTATGTAAGCAATAGTCGAAAAATGGCTAAGTTAAAAAATGCTGTAAATTTGTCAAAAACTATTTTTTCACCATTATAATTCTTCATGCATATCTTCAATATGTCTGTAACATGTCTGCAAAGTACTGAAAAGAAATACTGAAAGCCCTAGGAGGAGTTGATTTCACAAAGTATGTATGTAAGCAATAGTCGAAAAATGCCAAAGTTAAAAAATGCTGTAAATTTGTCAAAAATTATTTTTTCAGCATTATAATTCTTCATGCACATCTTCAATATGTCTATAACATGTCTGCAAAGTACTGAAAAGAAATACTGAAAGCCCTAGGAGGAGTTGATTTCACAAAGTATGTATGTAAGCAATAGTCGAAAAATGGCAAAGTTAAAAAATGCTGTAAATTTGTCAAAAATTATTTTTTCAGCATTATAATTCTTCATGCACATCTTCAATATTTCTGTAACATGTCTGCAAAGTACTGAAAAGAAACACTGAAAGCCCTAGGAGGAGTTGATTTCACAAAGTATGCACTACCAACCATTATTGAATATAAGCAATTATAGAAAATTTGCTAAGTTAAAAATGCTGTAAATTTGTCAAAAATAATTTTTTCAGCATGACAATTGTTCATGCACATCTGCAATATATCTGAAACATATCAGCAAAATATTAAAAGGAAACATTGAAAGCTGTAAGAGGAGTTGATTTCACAAAGTATGTACTTTCAGTACTATGGCAAACATGTTATAGGAAGACTTAAAAAGTCCCATAACTCTTGCAATACTGACCCTTTGGCCCCTAAATTCATACCACACATGTATTGTCTGATGGTGCAAGTGTGGTGAAAATTTGAAACAAATCAGGCAAAAGCTACTCAAGTTATTCAGCAAAGATGTCCAAATGTTGACGGAATGACGGAATCACGGAGTCACGGAATCACGGAATGACGGAATGACAGAATGACGGAATGACGGACAGGCTGAAAACAGTATACCCCCCTAAAACTTCGTTTTGCGGGGGGTATAATGATGTAAAACAACAGACTGTCACATGGGTGTAATAATTTTCCACATGATGCATGTAAAATGATAAACTGTTGCATTACTGTATTTACCGTAATCTAACTCATAAGCCTCGCGTCGCATTTATAGCACATATGCAAACAATTTAGCTCCAGATGCGGAACGCGGCGTCCCATTTTGGGCCAATCTGTTTGCTAAGAGGAATTTCATCCAAAAATGAAATAAAAATCTAAAAACACACTGTTTAACCCAACCATGGTTGATAACTATGCTGCCTTCTTTAATTGCTCGCCACAAGGACCGAACAACTAACTAATGATCACTAATTATTGAAGATGAGGGTGAGGTTAGGCGCCTGTAAAATCGATCCAAGCCCCAGTAATTTTATATTACTGATCGTTCCAAGGCGATACAAATGTTGTGGTTCTATTTGTTTTATGTTTTGGAGTCGAATTTTTGTGCTGTGTGAACCTTATGTACGTTTTCATATTTTTATTTAAGTTCGGGTAACTGAGTGGCCGCCTATTGGGAAAAAGCTGCTCAATCGGCTTACTATGTTTTCTTAGTATAAGTACCTGGTTGTCGGCTTGGTTTTTCCCACCTCGGTTTTCGGAGTGGGAATTCTTTCTGATTGCGCCTTTTCGTGATCATTGCCTACTTGTACCCTCTTTGACATCCCTAAAAATGGGTGAATCCATTCGTCATCAATGGGTTGAAATTCTTTTGCAGGCATGTTTTATTGTGACTACTACTGATGTACTTGCTTTGCGTGTACCTGTGTGGGTTCCGTGGGTTGGAAGAGTCACCCGTATGGTTTAGGTTCACATAAGTCCCAATGTGAGCTTCGGGTCGTTCTAGGACTAGATTGGATGCGTTTATTCTGAAACATCAAGAAATTTAATTACTGAATGCCCCTACGTGGTCTACTGCTTATACCGTTTCCTTTTTCCCATTTGAAAACACACATCTTTTACAATTCATTCTGCAATGTGTGCCAAAAATGTAAAATAAGATCAAATGAATATACTTGCTTCAGTATCGCGGATTACTACTCTGTTTAGGCTAAAAAGGTACAAGTAGGCAAAGATCAGGAAAAGGCGCAATCAGAAAAAGATTCCCACTCCAAAAACCGAGGTGGGAAAAAACCAAACTAACAATCAGGTACTTATACCATGAAACATATCGTAAGCCGAATGAGCAGCTATTTTCCCAATAGGTGGCCACTCAGTTACCTTAACTAAAAATATGAAAACATACATAAGGCGCCAACAGCACAAAATTTTTTTTAAACACTAAGACATAAAACAAAAAGAACCACCACAGAAGTATCGACTTGGAACGATCAGTAACACAAAGTTACTGGCGGGCTTAAACCGGTTTTACATGGCCATAACCTCACCCTCAGCTTCTGCAGTGGTGAGGAAAACCTGGAAAGTAAAATCTCCCTATCTAACGATAAAAGACAGAAAATTTTCGAGGAAACATCTGAGCCGCCTCATGGGAAAACCAACAATCTGCATAGGCGAAAACAAAGACGCAGATCAGCTTCGCGGTTACCGCGAAGCTGATCAGCGCCTTTGTTTTCGCTACTCGGATAGTACAATTCCTCTTCTACTTAAATCCGAAATTTCAAGCTTCTAGCCTGCTTCTGTGCTTGTACAGCCCGGTTTGTGTCGGACCTGTTCGGAAACCACATTGTTGGTTTTCCCACGAGGCGGCTCATCTGTTATTAGACTTACCTTCTCGACATATCATCGTCCTCACCTCCCCAACCAAAATACAGATTGGAATAACCGTTTACTGCTATAAAATGAGCTTTAGTCATAGCAAGTACCCCACCCACGTAGTTTTTGTAGGGAATTCTGCAATTAAAGGTAAGGAGAATCATGACTGTCATCAAATAAATGACCAGTACTCCATTGTATGGAATTCTGTGATAAGAATGAAGAAGAAAAACGTTGTTCATACTTTAAACATACTGTATAGTAGCAATACATCTACATGTTCAGCAAGTACCCCACCCACATATATTTTGAATGGAAGTACAAAATGCAATTTAGATTAATATGAAATATTCAATCTATAGCCAGTTCAATATATGGTACAAAAAGCAAACAAGTTTTATACATTCAGCAAGATGTTTATGAAAGTAAACATAGTACCCGTTCTTGTATTTTGTACAATTTGTTATCAAATGCCGCGGCCACTCCCCACATCTGTATAAATTGTCGTGATTGGTCGGTAACAGGTCGACGTCATGTATGATGTAACACGAATAATTACCGATGCTGTGAGCGGTCAAGAAACCTGCGTTCGCCAACAGCCCCCGGTTGAACTGGGTGGGCAGGGCCTAGAGATGATAGCAAAAACTTTTAGAAAATTTTGTGTAAAATAGTGTACATACAATACTAGCAAAACCATATTTTGTACACGCAGTGTACATAGAAGAGAAATTCTGACAATTAGAAGTTCATATTTTACCCATCAAAAGCTATGCATACAGTCACATGACCATGCCAAACAATGTCGATTTTTTTTATTATATTCACTATAGAGAAATCACATGCAGATAGGAATTCATTGACACAATTTTAAAAGTTCTAAGGAAGGAATATTATCAAATATCGCGTGTTTATTTAAGAAATGAATTTCATTTTTCTGATGTTCTATGAACCGCAGTGAGTCGCGTGCAAAGTATGTAAGCTTTGCTAGCGACCCACTGCCGTTCATAGTTCCATGAACATCAGAAAAATTAAACTCATTTCTTATATTTATATTCATTTCTCACTATCGTTTGTTGAAAAATTATCAAGGCGATCACATTTATAACTAAATAGAGAATTTACACACTGTGTGTGTTGAAACAGCGGAACGGCATCGACGACGTCATGACGTTTACAACGTCCAATCAGATTGTTGAGAGCCAAGGTTTTTCATGACGTCAAGTTTGATCATGTGACGTCGCGTGACACGCTGTTGTTCATGGGACTATGAATCGCATTTCGATTCTATAGGTTCATTTAAGACTTTGCATCAGAAATGTAAATATTCATTAATGAAAGTTCTAGGTCAACTCACCATTTCAACTACAAAAATTCCATATTGTATCTGTTGCTTTTGTAGAAACTTGTGAAGGTAATCTAATGTCGTCTCAAGATGATCAGCTCTGTCCCTGTAGGGAATTATGATGGCAGTTTTCTCCCTTGATACAAAATCATGTGGTTTAAAGAAACCGCCATAGCGTAGTTTGCTTGTGGTGTCATTTGGTGTAACTTTATTTTCTTCAGTACCTGAAATACAGCAGTTTAAACGGTTTGTCTGTAGTTTCTTCAGCAGCGTTTTACTCGACCTCATCCCAATCAAAACCTTGGCCAGTGTACACGTCTGTCTGTCTCTGTTTGTCTGCCTCCGTCTAAATGTGTGTCAGTCTCCGTCTGTCTGTCTGTCTGTCTGTCTCTCTCTCTCTCTCTCTCTCTCTCTCTTGCACAGCTAGGCTTTCATTATGTTTGTTTTTATAGATCGGATGCACATGCCAAGTGGTATATCCAAAAGTGTAAACACAAGTAAATAAAAGTTAAACTGAGATCCTTTAAGAGCAGTGAACATATTAATGAGAAAGGGGCTGGGAGATAGGCCTACCGCGGTTTTGGCTATTTAAGCCTCTTCAGTGACCCTATAAGATTTTGCGCCTCCTCAGTGACCCTATAAGATTTTGCAACATGGAACCAAAGAAAATTACTGTAATTTTGTAATCTTTAAACAGGGAAGTCAATACAAAGACTAGTATTATCCAAATGGTGCCAAATATATTAAACGTTGGTTAGAAAATTAATCTAAACCGATAATAATTTTCTGATTTCTCAAAATACCCTCACTGACCTCATAAATAATCTGCACCATGGATGATGTACGGGGAGACTTTTTAGTGCCGCCACACGGCAGAACACCAGCTGCAGTAATAGCAAATATAAATAAAATTGGGATCCTTTATATTAATGAGAAAGGGATTGGGCCATAACGCGGTAGTTTACTTAAAACAGATGAGTGTTAGATTGATAAAAGAATTACGTGATTGTGCTTAATAAAGTATAACTGCATACACTTACCATATGACGATGCGCCTTTCTGGCGTTGTCTTTCACATGGTAGGCCATCAGATCGCTCAGACTGTGCTTCTCTTCTGATACTGCTTAGCGTGTTCAGGTACCTTTTAAACTCCCACTCATTTTTTAAGTTTATTACATCATTATAAATTGACTTGATTGTGAGCCCTACAAGAAGAACTAGAACTAATTGAATTCCAGAGTTACGCAGATACTTTGGACGTCCTTTCATGTCGAATGTGTGATTCTAAGAAATTCTTTTTCGATTTCTTTCTTATTGATACATGTATAACAAACGAATGTTTTCTAATCACTAGAAAAGGGCATGTTGTAAGCAATGCGTCGTATACACTGTCAATGTGTACGAAAAAGACTTCAAAAAAGAAATTTAAGATAACAATCCAACTCCCAACAGGCAGATTTTTACTTTGTACGAAGATGGAGGATTCTGTCTGCTATATATAATACTCTTGGCTTTATGGTACGTTTTCGCATGGTGGACATAAGGTATTTTTAGACTTACACTAAATCGAACAGGGTCAAAAGATCCATATAAAATTGCTAATTATTAATAGGGTCTGTAAATAAAGTGGAAAGACAGTTAATGCTTGCAAAGGCAAAACATTTTCAATAATTAATGAACTCACTAGTTATTGATTACGCCATTGTTTGTTTTCATATTGCAAGTTATACCTGCGGCCTACAAGCGTGAGAGGTTTCGCAAAAGTGCTTCGTTTTCTTCCACTTTTTCACCTCTTCTGGTCAAAGGCGACACATACTTCAATACTGCCAGCTTCTCACTAACATATATTGTGTAGAATTAGGTGTCTCCAGTAAAAATATTTGTTGGGTCTAGGAGTGGGGGTGGGGGAGACATACTTTTAAACTAAAAATATTAATGGTCCCCATTTTTGTTATTTTTGATCAAAAACAGAATGTCCTTAAAACGCATTTCAACGATCCGTATGAGCAATAACAACAAAACTGATTAATATTCTGCTTTGGTTTATAGTAACAAAATTGCAGTCAAATACATAGAAAACTATATTTTCGCCTCATGAACATTAGCAGGGTAAGAACATGTAAATATTACGGTAAGTACAAAAATCAAGAGTTATCTCCACCTGTTGGCATTGGGAACGCTGCCAAATCATTTGTCACACAATTTACATATATATCCAATGACACACTCAGTTTAAAATGTTGCTTGAATTATACATGTTTTATAAATTGACCCCTCGATTATAGACTTTTAGGGACTTTTCTCATAGATCCCCTTTTAACAGAACGTTTGTACATTTCTAACAACATAAGGAAGACCTCAGGTGTTAACCTGGCCAAATTTAACCTTCCTCCGGTGTAACAGTTTTGACCTATTTCTTTTAATCTTGGTATGTGTTTTAACTCCGGTGTTCGTCTGTTTGTTCGCTTCTTTATTTTCTTCTTGCAGCTCTATAGTTACGTCGAACTTTGCTGTGTGATGTGGATACCTCTGAAGATACAAAACATGAATTCTTTTTAAAATGAAGACCGAAAACAACATATCAACTCATGTAAATATCCCAAAATGTTTATTATCAGCCTGTGACAGATGAACATCTTTCAATCAGGGCTACTATCGGTTTCATAAACTTGGTAAGGTTCCAACCAGCCTTTATCTACGACAGTTCGACTCACTCGCAGAAAAAGTTAAGCTTTCAGAAAATTTGAAAAATTATGCAGAAATTAGATAGCCGTTTTCTAAATGCAGTTCAGTATCAGTATCATGAAAATAACCTTGAAAAAGGACCCGATTTTTGCTGGTGCTATAATTCCGTTTAGAAGTTTACCAATATTTTTAACGATATGCATCATCAAGTTTAGCGAAGTAGTAGTTCCAAGTTAAAATGAAATTACAAAACTAATTACATACGTTGCATGGATGGAATTAATTATGAAACTATGGTGACACAGCTGACAATACATACGTATATACACAAACGATTAAAACCATTAGAAATATATTACCGCCATTATTTTCTTCTCATTTGCCTTAATAAGAATCCATGTGTATTTCTCTCGAAACTCCAGCGTCAGTCTCTGGAACTTGATGCTCGACAGACCATCATGCTTCTGTCTTTGTTTCGCCATTGATTTCGACGTGAATCTGGAGAGTGACACCATACAGGAAGCCATGTTTGTTCCATCAAAACTGATTTAAATGGACGTACCCTAAATATTAACAGACCAGGCCCCGAGATTGTAAGACTGTTTTTCATGCCCAGCATAGTTGAGACTAATTTTTTTCCCGCTATTTAAAGTTAAGCTACCAAAAATTGTTGGCATTTTAACATTTATTAACTGGATAAATTACAGGCTTTGGTGTTCTAAACCATCTGTTTCAATATATTCGTGCTATTTTGGTATTCATGAGCAGTTTAAATGTTATGCTCAGCTGAGTTGAGCATGAAATAAGTTTTATAACCCTGGAGCCAGTACTAGTATATGCTGATGTAAAGATTTTATGATTCGTCTTTCAATGTCCCAGTTTCTCTCACGCTGAACTAAAGCTATTCATCATTACCCATACATGCCCATTTTTACCTAAGTTGTAAAAAATGATAATTTTCAGTAGAAAAAAAAAGGATTTTTTTTCTCAATATTTTAGCTCAAAACATACTTTGTGGGTACACGTTAGAACCCAAAATGTATGTTTTGGATCAAAAATAAGAAAATTAGGTATACCCCTGCAAACCCAAGTTTTTCTATATAAAAAGTGGGTATGCGCACTGACGTCAGGCGTCCGTCACGTCAACTTTGATGCAAACTAAACTGTGTTTCTTTCATTTTGTTTACACGTTCATCTGAGCAAAATGACATATTTGCTAAAGTCAACTTTCACTGTTGTAAACATATGATGGAAGTATGTATTGCTATACTCCTTGCAATGTTTAATGTCGTGTTCCGTTTACTGAAAAGCTAACCGGAACAATGCAAGTCACGTGGTGTCATGTAAACATTACGCAATAACCGACCCATGCATGCATCGTATAACTGATTACTTTGCGTCTTACTTGTTGGGGATCCTTGGGTTAGAAGAGTCACCCGTATGGTTTAGGTTCACATAGGTTCCAATGTGAGCTTTGAGTCGTTCTAGGACGAGATTGGAAGCGTTTATTCTGAAATATCAAGAAAGTATTGCTACAACGTCCAATGCCAAAATGCCCCGTACGTGTTGACTACTTCTGCCTACAGGCAAAGCTTCTACGCTACTGACTGACCATCTGTTTACTGGCTAACTACTAAGGATTGAGACTGCTAAGGAAAAGTGGTTAAAGTCAAACCACGTACACATATACAATATATAAATCTTAATGGTTTAGTTGGGTGTTATATTTGAAACACTTTTGGATGTCACGACATCTTGATTTTGGGCAAAAGTCTCACAAAACTGACGCAACGTCCCGACATGACCATAGATTTGACTGGGATATGAAGCATCGATTCAAATAAACAAACAATTCTGCTGTTTCCCATGTGACAAAACGCATATCTTTTTCAATAAATAAATAAATAAATAAATAAATAAATAAATAAACTATTTGTAACTAGACTGACCTTCTCGACTTATCATCGTCCTCACCTCCCCAACCAAAATAGAGATTGGAATAACCATTCACTGCCATAAAATGAGCTTTAGTCATGGCAAGTACCCCACCCACGTACTTTCTATATGGAATGCTGCAAAAGTTAAAGTTAAGGAACATCATGGCTGTCGTCAAATAAGTATCAGGCAAGGCAACTACTCTATTGTGTGGATTTTTGTGATGAAAATAAAAGAGTAAGTCTTTATTCATACATTAAACATACATTTACTGTATAGTAGCAAAACATGTACATGTTCAGCAAGTACCCCACCCACATATCAATTTAGATAAATAAAAACTACTTAATATGAGTTGAAAATGTCTATAGGTGATACAAAACATAAAATAATATTCATGATAAGGTTAGAGAGAAGTAAGTGGTTACCTATTATTGTATTTTGTACAGATGGTTATCAAATGACGTGGCCCCTCCCCACATCGGTATAAATTGTCGCTATTGGTTGGTAACAGGTCAACGTCATGTATGATGTAACACGAATAATTGCCAATCCTGTGAGCGGTCAAGAAACCTGCGTTCGCCAACAGACCCCGGTTGAACTGGGTCGGCAAGGCCTAGAGATGAAACAAAATAAATTTGCCGTTAAAAGATTTTGTTCAAATTCACAAATGTTACATTAAAAAAGTGATAATGTGATAAAACCGTACATTGCTTGAATTGCACAGAGAACTTCAGACATTAACCTATTTTTGACAAACGGACTTTTCATCAATTTAGAAGCATCATGTGTGATTTTAAAGTTTCACATAAAACATTGATGAAAACAGAATAGCTCCAGATGGGGGCTGCGTTCTGAGGCGTCACATCTGAGGCTATGTCCAATTAAAAGGACGCCTAAAGAATTTAACATTTAATCGCATAAAATACATTCACGTGATAACTGTGCACGCAGGAAACAGTCGCCCAGTGAACATGTTAATTTAATTAGGAAATATATATGCTCAGGCTGAGGCATATCAGGCGTCGTTGGAGGCAGAAGATAAAAAGGTATAGCATTTACAAATTTAATATATCATATTGATTCTGCTGAAACTGCAGAAGATATTAATTCAAACATATCATCTTTTCAAAAGGTCATGGACTCTGCATGTGCACTATTATTTAAAAGAAAAATAAAACATTCCACAGATGATTTTACATATAATGAGTCAAAACAGCCATGGTTTTCAGATGAATGTAGAGAAAAAAGAAGTTTACGAGGTATTGCCTAGGTCACACTAGGGCTTGCGTACGCTGCGGACGCTGCGGATAGGTGTTCCGTATCTGTCCGTCCTATCCGTAACGATTCGTATCTCATCCGTAATGTCCGTAACTGTACGTATCGTATCCTCAGGGCGCGGTAGATCCGCGGGCAAATTTTCATAACTGTCAAAAATGCATGCACGGATGGACGATCGGTAATGGTAGGCAATGGTACGTAACTGAAGGCATTTATTCGAATCTGTCCGTATCTAATCGCATCTGAACGTATCATTCCGCGATCAAGCATTTGTTGCGGATCGATACTGTTACATACGTGTTGTTTCGTTCGGTTGCGGTCTTTGTCGTTTATACACCTTTTCGATACAATTTAATACGTTCAGATACGAACACGTAATGTTACGGTTTTCCTAGAGTTTACACAGCATGCCACACGTATGAAAACGGAATCAAACCAGGATGCAACTTGAACAATGCTAATAAGCGTGTGGATGAGCCCTCTAGAGCTGAGTGTTTGGGCATAACATAATCTGTATCCAATGCTTGAATGAATCATACAAGAACGTTTCTGGAATATATAGTCTCCTTGACAAAAATGTCTGTCATTTTTCTATTATACAGGTAATTTATTTATTTAAGGATATCCATAATTCATTTATGGATATCCATAATTCATTTATGGATATCCTTAATTCATTTATGGATATCCTAAAATAATTAAAGATATCCATCAATATTTTTGGATATCCTAAAATGAATTATGGATATCCATAAATGAATTATGGATATCCTTAAATGAATTATGAATATCCATTATTGAATTATGGATATCCTGAAATACATTTTTGGATATCCAAAAATCACGATGAATTATGGATATGCATAATTCGATTTTTGGATATCCAAAAATCGAATTATGGATATCCTTAAATCAGCTCATTTAAGGATATCCTTAAATGTGTTTTAGGATATCCAAAAATAAGCTTGAATTTAGGATATCTATAATTCGATTTTTGGATATCCATGATTCTTTTTTTGGATATCCATAATGATCTGATTTAAGGATATCCATAATTCGATTTTAGGATATCCATAATTCATTTTAAAAAATATTTCTTTTCCATAATGATTTTTTTCGTGTAATACGCATGCGCTAACTTAAACTGAACGAAACGGAAGCCAACGTAAATTCAACCACACCTGATGCCTCCATTCTCTGACTAGGGAGAAATCATTATATCCCATAGGCACGTATGGGGTGCCGTTTTACTATTTATTTCCTATTTATGGATATCCATAATTCATTTTTGGATGTCCAAAATTCATTTTTGGATATCCATAATATATTTTTGGATACCCATAATTCTTTTTTGGATATCCTAAATTGGATTATGGATATCCTTAATTCGGCTGAATATTGGATATCCATAAATTGATTTTAGGATATCCTATAATCGAATTATGGATATCCTTAAATACAATCCTATTTTTGGATATCCATAATTCGATTTAAGGATATCCTAAAATCGGGCTAATATTGGATATCCATAATTCGATTTATCCTTAATTATTGTAGGATATCCATAAATAAATTAAGGATATCCATAAAAACATTATGAATATCCTTAAATAAATTATGGATATCCAAAAATAGGGAATAAATAGTAAAACGGCACTCCATAGGCACGTACATCATTTTTTGTGATTTAAGGATATCCTTAAATGAATTATGGATATCCTTAAATACAGTCCTATTGAAGGAAATCCATAACTCATGTATGGATATCCATAAATCGAATTATGGATATCCAATATTATGAATATCCAAAAATAGGATTGTATTTTAGGATATCCATAGTTCGGTTTTAGGATATGCTAAATCTATTTATGGATATCCAATATTCAGACGAATTTAGGATATCTTTAAATTGATTTTAGGATATCCAAAATGAATTATGGATATCCAAAAAAGAATTATGGATGTCCAAAAATAAATTTTGGATATCGAAAAAAATAAGGATATCCATAATTCATTTCAGGATATCCATAATTCATTTCAGGATATCCATAATTATTATGGATATCCATAATTCATTTATGGATATCCATAATTCATTTTAGGATATTCAGAAATGTTAATGGATATCCTTAATTATTTAAGGATATCCATAAATGAATAAAGGATATCCATAAATGAATTATGGATATCCAAAAATAGGGAATAAATAGTAAAATGGCACCCATAGGCACGTACATCATTTTTTGTGATTTAAGGATATCCTTAAATTATGGATATCCTAAAATACAGTTCTATTGAAGTACATCCATAACTCATTTATGGATATCCATAAATCGAATTATGGATATCCAATATTAGCCCGATTTTATAATATCCTTAAATCGAATTATGGATATCCAAAAATAGGATTGTATTTTAGGATATCCATAGTTCGATTTTAGGATATCCTAAAATCAATTTATGGATATCCAATAGTCAGACGAATTAAGGAAATCCATCAATCGATTTTAAGTATCCAGAAATGAATTTTGGATATCCAAAATGAATTATGGATATCCATAATTAGGGAATGAATAGTAAAACGGCACCCCATATGATTGTTGGTTGATGCGTTCATTTACGGTGTAGATACGTTTGTGTTACGGTTTAGATACGGAAAGATTCGAATCAACGCCTTCATTTACATGTCATTACGTACTATTACGGATGTTTCATCCGTGCCCAATTTTTGACTTTTTTCAAAATTTGGGCGCGGATGGAATCGGACTTGCATATACAATACGTTAAGATACGAACATATACGGAAAAGATACGAATTGTTACGGATATGACGGATAGATACGAAAGGTCAGTCCGCAGCGTCCGCAGCATCCGGATGTGCTAGTGTGACTGTAGTTTGACTAAAACCTGCGTTTTCTTGCATCAAATTTCACCGTTATATACACAAGAAAACGCAACATTACGTATCTGAAGGTGTATGTCTGTATCTAAAAGTAACAGATGGTATCGAAAGGTATGTAGTCAAGTATCTTAACCGTATGTATTCGAATTTATCCGTAACTATCTTCGAACGTATCCGTATCTTTCCTGAACTACCCGTATTTATTCGTATTTAAAGGTAATAAATTCATTAAGAACCGTTAGCCCCGCCCACAAAATTCTGCGGATCGCTACGTATAGTATTCGCAACTATCCGCGGCATCCGTAAGCGCTAGTGTGACCTAGGCAATATATGGCAGGAAAGTTCGTAGACACTTCAGCTATCAGAAAAAGTAACGCGTTGTTGAAGAAGCGTTTAGCAGCAATATCCTTTGAGTATATTTCAGAAATTTTGTGCAATTTGAAGTAATAACACGCTTGGTATGACCACTTTTCTGCTTGAGGGTAGGGCCGTGCGGGGCAGGTGTCAAAACATGATAAAATGTGACGATTTTCACATTCTGTTTTTGCCTGTGAAACGGCACGGAAGTGTGCTGTAACATTAAAATATATTGATCCTGAAATAATGGTCAATCAACAACGTTTTCTGAATGTTTGGGCCTTGGTGGCAGTACAGTTTGATATTTGTGAATAAAATTTCAGACGCAGTCCAAAAAAATCGTTTGAAAAAATGGCGTAATTTTGACGTCGGAGAACAGCCGATAACCATAAAATTGGGTGTTTTTGTTAAAGAAATCGCCAACAAACACGATGGAAATGATATAAACAACAACATAAAAGCTATCAGCTTGTCGGTCACTAGTTAACAAGTGGCAAAGTTGATTTTTGGATGCTCGATAGATCATCTAAGATGATAAACGGCGGCGGATGGGCACTCGTTTTACATTCTCAGCGAATGAAAATGGTTCATATGTTCAACCGGTCATCAGAGAACTTGAGGACAGTTGGCACAGATCTATATTTGACAGCTGGATACACATAATAAAATTGTACCGATATCCAAGGACCCTATGTGGAATAACTCTGAAACATCGGTTAAACTTGGTTCAAATATATAAAGCACTGACAGCAATAAACTTCAAGTAACGTCACTGAGACGTTGATCCTTGCCCCGCTCCCAGTTAGGGAGGTGCACATAAAAGGCTGTAGAAGATGTCGTGTTGGCCAGATGTTCATAAAATTTCGTCTATTTACTCATGAAATATTTTTGCAAACTCAGATATATTCATTTTGACTGAATTTCTTTTTCTGTTGAAAATGCTAATGGTGTCTACGAACTTTCCTGCCATACCTCGTATTTTATAAATATTTAGATATTTATAGATCAGATAAGGATACTTGTGGCTTTCGTAGAGATATGGTTCATGCTAGGCGTTGTCGATTTGAATTTAGGAAAGCAAAAACAGAGAAATTGGTTAATTATAGGAATGAAAATGCCAAAAATTATTGGAAATTATTTAAAAATTTATGTCCATCTAGCTCTTCCAAAAGTGTTACCGCGCAACAGTTTGCAGACTATTCTAAAGCAATTAATGATCCTGAAGATAATTTTTTTTCAAGCTGATGATGATATTATTTATTATAATGAGAGATATGTTAGAGGAGAATTAGAAATTACGTTCCAAGAATTAGATGCAGAAATCAGTTTAAGTGAAATCATGAAAGGTATTTGTTTATCAAAAAACGGTAAACGTAGTGGACCTGATCTGTTATTAAATGAATTTATTAAATATGGGAACGAAAATCTTATGCAATATTTATATTGTCTTTTTAATAAAAGTTTTGCCATAGGTTATTTCCCGGACTCATGGGGAGATGGATTCATTGTACCATTACATAAGAAAGGCAGTACAGATAATGTAGAAAACTACAGAGGTATCACACTTTTAAGCATTGTAAGTAAATTATTTTCAAATATTCTTAATTTGCGTTTGGATAAATGGGCCGAAAAAATATCACATATATATTGAAGCTCAGGCAGGTTTCAGGAAGGGAATGGGTACAATAGATAATGTTTTCATATTGCATAGCTTGATATCGCATTGTTTAAATGAAAAAAAAAAGCAACTTTTTGCAGCATTTGTAAATTTTAAGAAGGCTTTTGATTTTGTTGTTAGAGATGCGTTATGGTATAAATTGATACAGATGGGGGTTAGAGGTAAAATATTAAATATTATACAGTCTATGTACAGTAATATTAAATCCAGAGTAAAATTTGATAATATAGTCAGTGATTCTTGGTGTAAGACAAGGAGAATGTTTATCTCCCCTTCTTTTTAGTATGTATTTAAATGACATTGAAAATGTTTGTTTTGATATTGGTTTGTTGAAATTGTTTTTACTGCTTTATGCAGATGATATTGTTATTTTTGCGGAGAGTAGTGATGATTTGCAGAAAGGCTTAGATGTTTTAGCCGAATATTGTAAAAGATGGCAGTTAACAGTCAATATTCAAAAGACGAAAGTTATGGTTTTTAGAAAGGGAGGGAATTTGGAAAGAAATATCAGTTTTAAATTTGAAGGGGAAAATATTGAAATTGTAGGAAAGTTTGTGTATTTAGGGATAACCTTTACAACTGGGGGGTTCATTTAAAGAAACTCATAGAACTCTGTCTGTTCAGGCATTAAAAAGGTACAAGTAGGCAAAGATCAGGAAAAGGCGCAATCAGAAAAAGATTCCCACTCCAAAAACCGAGGTGGGAAAAAACCAAACCAACAATCAGGTACTTATACCATGTAACATATCGTAAGCCGAATGAGCAGCTATTTTCCCAATAGGTGGCCACTCAGTTACCTTAACTTAACTAAAAATATGAAAACATACATAAGGCGCCAACAGCACAAAAAAAAATTTTCAAACACCAAGACATAAAACGAAAAGAACCACCACAGAAGTATCGACTTGGAACGATCAGTAACACAAAGTTACTGGCGGGCTTAAACCGGTTTTACATGGCCATAACCTCACCCTCAGCTTCTGCAGTGGTTCATAACATTTAGTTAGTTATTCGGTCCTCGTGGTGAATCTCTAACTAGTCAATGAATCATCAAGAACAAACAAATAAATCATGATAAACATCCTGATGAATCAAAAACGAGGACTCACAGACTGAGTAAGCTGCCCGACGATGGAGATCCCTGGGCGCCGAATAACCTACTAACTCCGGAGCAAAAGAAAAACACCAGTTGGACCCCGGTGGGCCAAGCAACAGACAAGAAGCTCCGGCCCCAACCAACTAAAATGAATAGCTTTATGTCGGGGCCATCATAGAGTCTGACGCCCGACCCACCGGCGTGCAATTAAAGAAGGCAGCATAGTTATCAACCATGATTGGGTTAAAAACTAAGCATGCAGACTGTCGCATAACATTCAAGTTATAACCTATACGTCTGTAACGTGTTATGATTTTTCTGAACTGAAAAGAAAAATCATTAATTCCTTTAAGTTTCTTAAATTTGTAAACCAAGTCACCATAAAATTCTGGTTCCGAAAGGCCCTCACTTAAAAGCGTCTTTAACCCAACATTATATTTGGAAATCAATTCATAGTGTCTACGATAAAATTTAGAAAATGTTTTTCGAAGTTTATGATACCGATAGCCCTGTTGGAGAAGTTTTGCCGTTAAACATTTATTTCGAGCGTTGAAGTCTGTAACATGATTGCAGACTCTAGCAAACCTAATAAGATGCGAAATGTATACACCATAAGAAGCACGACGAGGAACGTCACCATCCAAAAAAGGAAAATTTACTATATCAAAATCAAAGTCATCGCGCTTATCATAAATTTTAGAAGAAACAAATCCATTTGCAACAGAAAGATGTAGATCTAAAAAGGGGGCTTCAGTATCTGAGATATTGGCTTTGTTCAACTGAAGTTCAGGTGGATAAATTTGATTGACCATACCTTCAAAATAAGGGTTGTCAATGTTCAAAAGGTCATCGAGGTACCTAGATGTGGAATTAAAAGCCTCGATAACATCAGCTTGATTATCATGGTTAAGAGAATCCATGAAATCTCTTTCGTAGCAGTATAAAAATAAATCAGCTACGAGAGGTGCGCAATTTGTACCCATCGGAATTCCAACAATTTGTCTGTATAACTTGGTCCCAAATCTAATATAAATATTATCAAGGAGATAGGATAAGGCGTCGCATACATTCTGACATGACCAAAGTGTATACCGACTTTGGTCAGAGGAAGTGAAAAAAGCCTTTCTGTCATTACATGCCAAATAAAGTGAACCATAGTTTTTTAATGCCCTTTTGAAGGTCCACTCTATCAAATCCAGAAGTTTTTCTTTAATTAGATTATGTGGTAATGTTGTATACAGAGTAGAAAAATCATATGTAGACAAGCTTGTCGCACGGAACCCTCTACACTTCAATTTACTGAGCACCTCACCAGAATTTTTAATTGACCAAAACCAATTCTTATTTGAAGTTTCATACACTGTCTCACAGTATCTTATAACATGAGATTTGATAGCAGTAAGACAGGAAGTTAATAATTTAGAAAGTTCAGATACAGATGGGGGTTAGAGGTAAAATAATATTACTGTACATAGACTGTAGCAGTAAGACAGGAAGTTAATAATTTAGAAAGCGATTTTCAAGCTTAACCAATACCTTTACAATTTCACTGATTTATCGCACAAACATGTATTGGATCTTTTTGACACCCTAGTTCGACCTATTTTATGTTATGGAGCTGAAGTTTGGAGTTTTTCTAAATTTCATAGTCAAGAACGAGTACATCTTGTAAAAAACTTTTAGGAGTTACACAAAATGATTTTGTTTATGGTGAATTGGGTAGGGTCAGTTTACAGGTAACTATACATCTATCTATAATTAAGTATTGGTTAAAGATTTTAGAATGTGAAAATGTTAAATATATTAGATATGTTTATGATTATATGCTATCAGAGTTGGAGAGAAAACCAAACACTGTCAATTGGGCTTCTAATGTTAAAGATTTATTGTCGTCTATGGGTTATTATGAAGTATGGATTGCTCGAGGGGTTGGAAATAAAAATGCATTTTTGTCTGATATGAAAACAAGATTAAAGGATAATTTTGTTCAGAATTGGAGTAGCAGGATAGATGATTCGGATAGAGTAAGGTTTTATTGTCCTTTTAAGAATTTTAACTATCAAACATATTTAGATCATTTAAAGGTAAATAAATTTCGTGTAGCATTAAGTAAATTTAGAGTATCATCTCATCGATTAGAAATTGAAGTTGGAAGATGGACTAAACCAAATAAAACACCCACAGAAAATCGAAAATGTCGTATTTGTGGCACGATAGAAGATGAATTTCATTTCTTGTTTGAATGTCCGTTATATGTAGATTTAAGAATTAAACTTTTAAAAAGATATTATCGGAATCGACTGAACATGTTAAAACTTCAGGAATTGATGTTGAGCAATAACATTACGGAAATAAAAAACCTTAGTATGTTTGTTGAAAAGGCCTTTCAAATAAGGACTGAATTATACACTCAGAATCATTAACATGACTCATACAATTTGAACTGTTATTTGAATAAGATATTCTTGTTTTCTTGTCTTTTTATGTGTCTTTGTTTTACATACATGTGCATTCTACCGTTCACACTATTTCTTTGTGTATGTATGTATGTATGTATGTATGTATGTATGTATGTATGTATGTATGTATGTATGTATGTATGTATGTATGTATGTATGTATGTATGTTAAACCATTGAACTCGAGTATTTTTGTATGCATATTGTTATATGTGCTTCTTGTATGTATATTACTCATGAGCATTATTGCTTAATGTAAATAAACTTACTTACTTACTATATATATTGTGTCAAAAATAACAATTTAGTCTACATTATTGTTGATAATGCTTAAAATGTGCAATGTAGTTTCTATATCGACTGACCATTTCAACCACGAAAATTCCATACTGTATTTGTTGCTTTTGAAGAAACTTGTGAAGGTAGTCCAATGTTGTCTCAAGATGATCAACTCTGTCCCTGTATGGAATTATAATGGCAGTTTTCTCCCTTGATACAAAGTCACGTGGTTTATAGAAACGGCCATAGCGTAGTTTGCTGATAGTGTCATTAAGTGTAATTTTATTTTCTTCTCTTTCTGAAATAACATTAACATAGCATTCGCTCTTTGAAACGCTAATAAAACTTTTGACAACAGCAAACAGAAGTATAATTATATTTGAGCTTATTAATCAATTCTCTCTCTCTCTCTCTCTCTCTCTCTCTCTCTCTCTCTCAGACATCTTATCTTATGTGACTCAATTCAATCTATATAACAACAACAACAATAACAACAACAACAATTGTGACAATACAATCAACAACATTAAGGACAACAACAAACTTTTGACAATCATACTGCGCATTATATATTATCACATTGCATCAAATTGAAAATAAGCCGTTACACCAGAAAAAAATCTGCATTATGCGAAGACTAAGACGCAGATCGGCACATCTGATCAGCGTCTTTGTTTTTGCTACTCGGATAGTACAATTCCTCTACTACTTACAGAGAAAGTCAAGGTTGAAATATATATACGAGCGTATAGGGGGAAATAGGACAAACATCAAACAAAAATAAAAATTGCGCGTCACTTTAGAAGAAGGCGAAAGCCGAAAGCGCGCTTAGTTTGATTTATTCTTGCACTGTTAATGGTTTAATCCCCCCCCCCTATATATATATATAGAGAGAGAGAGAGAGAGGGAGAAATAGGACAAACAAAAATCTTCCCGGTAGCACTGGATCCTAAGAAAGGATTCGAAATAAGTATATAGGGGGATTAAACCATTAACAGTGCAAGAATAAATCAAACTAAGCGCGCTTTCAGCTTTCGCCTTCTTCAGAGTCAATATGCATTTACAGGTAAAAAGTGGAAAAAATGAAAGAAAAAAATGAAAATAGGTAAATAAACAAAATAAATCAAAAACAATACAAAAATACACAAAAATCACATAAATGTGACAAAGTTGACACCACTGTAAGTTCGGCAATGGGTAAACGACTTAAAATTAATTCATGAACGCCCTTTGAAAGGGCCCAGTATCTGATAAAAAATGTCGGCAAAAATTGCGCGTCACTTTACTACATAAAGTCAGTTTGTAGCGGTGTGTTTAAAGACAGATGTACGTAATTGAAGGCGCTCAAAGGAACGTGCGTATCTAAGGGTCAAAACGTCATTTTTACGCCGCATTCGTAACGTCAGTTCAAGTTCGCTCGAAACGTCATTTCTAGCGCCAGTTTACGTTAGGAATACGAAACTGTATCCATACAGTTTTGCAGAGGACTTCAGAAATGTAAAAAGTTTGATATTATTTATTATTTTTGCTCAAAATATAGATTGTGGACATGTTATCCCGAAGGAAACAACATTTCCGCGACAGTTAGTAATATTGAATACTAAACAGTGTCGGAAATTTTGGCGCAAAATCGACGTCGCGCGTAAAATGTACTGAATTCAGCAACGCCTACCTCTCTTCGCAAGCCTATAGCAGGAAAACGAATCCGGTAACTATGGACTTTCTCGTTATCTATATGTAGTCCAGGAATTTCTCTAATACATATCAGTTTTTTAAAAAATCCTACCGTGGATTTTTTTGAAATATATCAAGAAAATTAACAAAAAGGGGGTCTAAAATCGCATTTTACGTTGACGTCAATGTATTTTCGCTCTCAAATTTGACGATTTTGAAGGCCGATATCTCGAAAACAAGCTCGGAACGGTATCGATTTCTTTTCATTTTCGTATGTAGGACATCAAAATACACTCACATGCAAAAAATTAAAAAATTCTACCGTGAGGTCAATTACGTACATCTGGCTTTAAATCCGGCAATGAAAGCCAGACTTTCGTACTGTAATTTCGAAAACTTTACACGAGAAGTCTAAATAAAAGACATATTCCAAAGCGGATTCAAATATTTTAAACATTGCTTAGTAGTATGTTTCTAAACGTGAGTGTTTTGAACACTCTGAATATGTTAACTGATCTCAAAGGACCTAAATGAAAATATAATCTGCACTATGGATGATGTACGGGGAGACTTTTTAGGGCCGCCACACGGCACAACACCAGCTGCAGTAATAGCAAATAAAATATAAAAGTTTGATCCTTTGGAAGCAGTAAAAACATTCAAAGGGAGAAAGTATGGACTATATTGCGCAATTTCGGGTAATGAACCCTCATCAGTACTATTCAGTAGCCCTTTTAAATCCGGCAATGAAAGCCAGACTTTCGTACTGTAATTTCGAAAACTTTACACGAGAAAACTAAATAAAAGCCACATTCCAAAGCGGATTCAAATATTTTAAACATTGCTTAGAAGTATGTTTCTAAACGTGAGTGTTTTGAACACTCTGAATATGTTAACTGATCTCAAAGGACCTAAATGAAAATATGATCTGCAGCCTTTACCATTTAGCATATACGGAGCGAACAAATATCATGTATTTCTGTGTCACTAGCCCTTATATCAAACGGCATACTGCGATTGGACAAATAGTCACTGTAAAAATTCAATATGGCGGCGTTCGATGTGAAAAATATCTAGCGAATTCATTTTGTGACACATTAGCCGGTATTAATCTGATTTATGTTTCTTTTGTTATCATTTACTACCAGGAAACTTGTAAGAAAAATGTAGTGCCGGACACGGAGCCATTCCAGTGAGGATAGGCTCGGTGTCCGGCATTGCCGGACGCGGAGACTCTAGCCTAATTCGTCCGGTACCGGACGCCGAGACACTTCCTTATTTGTTTGTCCATGATGATTCATTGACTAGTTAGAGATTCACCACGAGAACCGAAGAACTAAATATGATAACATACATAAGGCGCCAACAGCACAAAAAAAAATTAAACACCAATACATAAAACAATAGGAACCACCACAGAAAGCTTGTTTGAAATTCTTTATTTTGATGTACAGAAAGGCAAAAAATAAATTATAAACACACAAGTGCTTCATATAAGGGACAAGTGGTTGTCAATGTGTCGCTGCACAGCATTACGATTTAGTGCCAGCATACTCGTATTTTAGGTTAATTCAGTTTTGTTTTGTTGGGTTTCGACAGGAGCATATAATATGCTATTGGTTTCGAATGAGAGCTTACACTCATATAAGCCTGGCGTCCTTTTTATGGGACATAGGCAAACAGCATAGCCCCAGATGGGACGCCGCAGAACGCGGCGTCCCATCTGGGGCTATTCTGTTTGCACAAAGAAATTTCATCGAAAAATGTGATAAAAAATAAAAATCACTCCTTACACCCCTAATTATGAAAGTGGACTCATTCAATGGATAATGATGGGAAAATCCATTCGTCAAATATGGGTTATACCAACAGCTCTGTAGTGATCTGAATGTATCTGTTCGTTAAGAGACTTCGCTAAAGGCTTTTGAGTATTACATCGCTGTTGACCACCGGTGTCGCAAATTCTTATTTCTCGAACACAATTGATGTCTTTTTTGTTTCCTCACAACAACAATTGGCACATGCGCATATGGTGGCGGTTATGGCTTGGCATGGTCAATGGTGTAATTTTCGTTCTTAACAGTAGCAAAATCACGTCCTTTCTACCGTTGAGAATCCAAGCGGCGGACAAGCGTAATATTTTAGGTCGTTAAGCAAGTAACATAGATCTATTCATATTCTAAACTTCATAATTGATATTGGTAAAATCCTTATATACAAAAGAAATCATACAACCGTATATATAGGTTTGAATACCTAAAACGAAATTCAAGGCGGTAGTAAATTTAAAAAAAATGATTTAAAACAATACAAGTGCAATCAATAACCATGGAATAAAAAAAACAAAACAAAAAAAAAAAAAAAAACGGGCGAAATAATGGAAAGAAGTTCTGTCAACACCTCTGATAGTTTGGATGATACAGTGACAGACGTTCCAGATTCATTATTGGATTTTGCTATATCAGACTTTGTTGAGACTTTATATGAGGCTAGAGCGGCGAAAAAGGTTTCGGCCAAGATACACCATGCTAAGGGCCAGTCACCAAAGTTTATGGTCGTGTTATGGGACAACTCGGGTAAGATAAAAAGAGAATACATAAGGCAACTTAAAGAATGTGAACCATGTCAGTACGTTCATATGCGTTATGTTCAGCAACTTACCTTATAATCTATATTCTTTGTATTAATAATTCATTGTTAGTTGGAACCGGGGCTTCTTGCCTGTTGCTTTGCCCACCGGGATTCAATTAACGTTTATATGCATAGAGCATATTATTATTATTATTATTTGTTTGTCCTTGACACTGATTCATTGACATGTTAGAGATTCACCACGAGCTTCATGTTGTTAATCACTGATCGTTGCTTACGTTTTCCTCTATGGAAAAATATTTTAAGAGTAATTGTGGTCTTTTTACAAGTTACATGTCAACGATTGGATCGTTTATATTTCCAGGCCAGCCACCCGTATTCACGTCAACCACCAACAATGATTCAAAGAAAACGAAAACGCTATTAGTCAAGAATGTTCCCGCAACAGCTGATGAGGATTTACTGGAAATGTTTTTTGAGACAACCAAGAAACAAGGAGGAGGTCCTGTGAAGAGTGTAAAAATACTTCGGGACAAAAATGTTGCTTTTGTTGAGTTCTGCGATCGCTCCAGCGTTGAAAAAGTTATGAACAAGAGGCCGATCAAGCTAGGAACAACGGTGTTAGACATACAGCCATATGAACCACTACTTGAGGGGTCCGAGAAGATCAACCGCATGGACGTCATTGGTCTGCCTGCTTCATTTACTGACGGATTGTTGAAGAGGCAGTTAGAAACCCTCTTGTCGCCTCAAGGCGGGACACCAACTCCTAGCGCCGAACCCAAATGTGAGACGTTGACGAAAACTATGGGTAGTCACACACCACCAGCTCCGACACAGAACCTGACAGCACGAACACAGAGAAAGTCAGAAAAGAATGCCAAAAAAGTCAGAAATCTTAGCTGTCCAGTGCACGTGGTACCCTGTGATGAGAATGGGAAAATGATCACAGAAGGTTCCCGTGTTGTCCGGGGCAAACACTGGCATGATGGGAACGGGGACGGTGGAGGAGAAGGAACTGTTACTGGACTTTATTCTGGAGGGGTGAATGTTAGGTGGGACAATGGGAACGTAGGAAGGTATTACCTAGGCCAAAAACACTTAGTCAAAGTAGCTGAATGATTAACCATATATAATGTGACATGGCAAAATTTGTACCCCAGCTGTTCTTGTATATGTGAAGTGTACACCGTATATACTAGTTCATTCAACGAAGCAAATGAACGCTCATAGTAGTCGCTGTCGTTGTCATTAAGTAACTTGTCCATGCAATATATAGAGATTGTTTTCAGCTGTAAAAATTGAAAAAAGTCAGCTGAAAATTGTTGATATTTTTTCTTATTTTTGCTCAAAAAATAGATTGTGGGTACACGTTAGAACCGCCTCGGCGAGGCGATTCTAACGAGTACCCACAATCTGTGTTTTGGAGAAAAAATTGGTATATTCCTGCATCCCCCAGTTTAACTATATAAAAGTGGGGTTCAACATGGGGACATGTTTTCCTGATGTTACCTCTGACAGACCTGTTCGACTTTGTTCTGAAATTATCATTGATCAAGTATCTTTTCTTGATCCGTCTCGACATGACTGAAAAATGTTGACAGGAGAAGAATTAAATAAGCTTTAAGCTTCTATTCTAATCCTAATTTGTATTGTATGTAAATGTATGGTGTGTGTGATTTCCATGTATTTGAATAAATATGTTTAAACTAGATGTTGACTGACGTTCAACCCCAATGCATTAATCTTTTCTTGATAACATAAATACTAGCTCCCATTAGATGTCACAGTGATTAAAACATTATAATCAGACCTTGTAGCTTTATTCATCCTTCATTGTACTAGCGACAGTCTTGTGTTCAAACCTGATTTGTTGGATTATGACGAGTTTTGTGAGAGTGTGCATCACCTTTTTGGTTCATGTACTATTTACCCTAGACAAGTAGGACATTGGTCCGAAATAAAAATAAAACTAAGAAACAAATGAAGATTTATAATAAAGTCTTACAGAATTTAGTTGAATTAATCTATTTATAAATTTGACAACAATGGCCATGACAACAATGGTCATTGTCCGTGAAAACCACTCTTTCACCTGCAGTTAGTGTATAACTTGACATAATAACGTACACAACTAGACCAACTGGTGTCTTAAGCTGTCTTGGATCAGACCGAAATATCTGCTGTTACTGATGTAAGTCGGACATACAAGTAATTAGATGTTTTAAAGAATTAGTGGTGTTTTTTTATGTTATGGCTCATATACTTTATACATGCACTCAAATCCATGTGATTAGATTTCAGTTGGGCCATCGCATGAGAAAACAAATTGTTGTTGTGTCAATCCGCGTCATGAGAAAATCGCTTTCCCATTGCGAAAACAAAGGCGCACATACTGAACTTCTGTGCACCTAACTGCCATGGGAAATAACACAGAATTTCCGTCAAATAAGCTTAATCCGATTAAAGAAGTTATGTCCCTGTAAACCGTTGAAACGATATACCTGAGTTTCACCGATAATGGGTTACCTGTAGCTAGTGTGCGAGTTTCGTCTGATAATTAATTTACCTGTATTTTCCTTACCTGCGCCAAGATGACGAGAATCTCGCACAGAGCGAGAATCTCGCTTAATGGGTGAGATTTAGTAAGCCCGTTTTCCATGCTGACAGGACTCAACGGCTCAATCTGGATTTCATTTCTTCATATATTCAAAACGTGTAATTTTGTTTTAAGTAGCATCTTATCTAGTAAATAGGCTTTGGATGCGCTTGTGGTTGAAAATGTTTGTCTCTGTCGTTGTCACAGCATTTGCGTGGCATGATACAGAGACGATATACAAACATGGTGAAAATTGTGCCTGCATGGCACAAGATAAAAAGATGAAAAAATAAGACAATTTTTACTTGTTAATCTAAAAGTGTAAGAACACACTTCCCTATCATTTGACTGAATCGGTATGATACCGAAAAGGATTAGTAGAGGCAATTTTATGCGTCATTGATGCCCCGGCCTCAGAGTACATGTACATCTAGAGATAAAGCATCATAGAAAATTTATTAGAGCTGCTAACGCGGACATCCTCTGATGTTTCGTATATGCTGTGTAACGATTCATATCTTCACGTCACATCATGAAAACATGCCCGTGTGTTGAATACCCCCTTAAACCCCCTTTTTATGTAGTAAAACTGGGGTATGCAGGGGTATACCTATTTTTCTTATTTTTGCCCCAAAACATAGATTGTGGGTACTCATAAGAGCCGCCTCGGTGAGGCGGTTCTAACATGTACCCACAATCTATGTTTTAAGCAAAAATAAGAAAAATATCAAAAATTATCTACAGAAAATTTTTAATTTTTACAACTTCAGAAATATCTGTTTATTACATGGGCATGTTTTCGTAATGAGTTTGTGAAAATGAACATATAAAGTCATCATTACAAAAACTTGCTCTTGCAATATATAATTTTTTCAGCTGTAAAAATGAAACTTTCATAAGAAAAAGAATGACATTTTTAATCATTTAGCCCCAAACATTGATTGTTGGTACACGTTAGAACCGCCTCGGCAAGGCGGTTCTAACGAGTATCCACAATCTATGTTTTCAAAAAAAAAAAAAAAAAAAAAACACAAATAGGTATACCCCTACAAACCCCAGTTTTTCTGTATAAAAGTAGGGTTCAAGTGGATAAACTTTTCATGGACATGTTTTCCTCTCAAGGTGCAGTCTTCATGGTTTTAATCAATTTAAATGGTCATTTTGAGCTTACTCCTATTATTCATTAAACACCCGATGTGTTTTTCTAAATGATTAGTTTTGTTATGACAAGGATGTCCAAATTAAAAACCTCTCTCCGACAAAAGCCACTGTCTGGCAAAACTGCCCTTTGTTTCCATAGGAAACAGTTACTCGGATCAGCCTAAGCTTCTGGTTGTGCGGTCAAGAATATGCAATTATTTGATAAATCCGCCCATGTATTTGATTTTTACTCTCTTTTGCTGAAAATATTATCAAAGTTTCTCTATAGAGAGGCATTGATATTGTAACGTAGTCGAGCGGATTGTAGTTTATACTCTCAAACAATGCAAACAACAAAGACATATAGGTTGCCTTATGAACGGCTATCAATAATTTTCCTTGGGGCTGCTTTGCCAAATGATTAGAATATTGCATGTAACCAATATGATTTCAATAATCAAGATAATCAGAAACAATTGATTTTCCAATGATTTACAATGATACTTAAAATGCAATGTTTCACAAACCAATATAAAGTATGTAAATCTCAGAACAACCCTAGTTGTTCTGAACCACTCTTTAGTTTCAAAACCACTTGTTCTGAATCTTATTATGTCTTTGGTTTGTTAGCGCAATGCTAGACAAACCTAAATAATTTGCTCTTAGTTTGATACTAATAAGCAAATCTACCTCTGGTCAATCTTTCTCTTCAGCTCTTTCAACTTCTTCTCAATTAGACGGCTTTGAGACATTTTACACAACTGCGTCCTCTCCGCATTGTGCGGCTTCTTTTATACCACTGGACGAGCCTATTTTTAATCCTTAGGATGATCAACTTTTTGTAACTAATTAATTTAGCATTTTTCAAATTAACAATGGACTCGCTCCGTCAAGACTAATAATATCCTACTATTCATTGATTGAATGGTATGCTTTTACCAACAAAATTAATTGGTTTTATTAATTATTAAAAATAATAATTCATCAGATTCACCTTTTGATCGAAATAGACTATTCCGGACTACTTCCTAATACAGGTCTTTAGCTCTTCCCTGCTTTGGGTTATCTGCCGGGTACCAATAAGTTATTTATTAATTTTGCTTCCGGTATGAAATTATTTTACACGGAGAGGTGGGGAATCGTGGATAATTATGCATCTTATTGGATAATATAAGGCTTGTGGTGACAGATTTTAGTAGTAAGATATTATCCTCAAAGGGATGTGTTATTTTCATAAAGGTAGTGGCCGGATTTTGTCAGATTCTAACGATTTTTCAATTGTTTATTTTTAACAAGTACTCACTTTAGACAAGAAGCCTTATTTCAATCATTACATTACCCACGCCTCCGCTAATAATCGTCCCGATTTTTTTATAAAACCATATTAATCATTCTCAGGATGAACTCAATGATAAACACAAATAAACAATTTTTTTTTTCATGTAACTTGACAACACAATCATAACGACATGTTTGAAAATTATCATCTTTTTTTAATCTTCAGATAAGTTGAAGTCATTATCTCAGTTAAGTAGCTTTTACTTAAAGCTTCCTAAATCAATAAAATCTTTTTCACATGGCACAGGGTTACTGGAATTTCAAATCCATCTGGAGTTTCTTTCCCCCAGGTAATTTAAAGATCACTCTCTTCTTTTTGCAGTCCCTTAGACTGATTTGGATCTCATCCAAATCTTCCTCTGAATCCTCCTGGTTATGCTTACGTGGTGCTAGAGGTCTCATTGGGCGGGTTGGCTTAGTGTATAATCTGCCCTCGTAAATCTTATTCACTTCCCTGATATCTCCTGCATCTTTCCTTTTCTCCAAACTCTCCATTTCTTCCTTCTTAACCGAATCTTGTTTTTCAGGCTGACCGTCATCAAGTTTCTGATCCACTTTCTGTTCTCCCTTCTCAGTCTTTTCTCCTCCCTTTTCACTTTCAACACTATTATACTCAACATCCGGGCTTGTAATAGATTCATCCAATTCTGGCTCTGAATTTTCTCCTGGTTCTAATAACTCAATATCTGGTGAACTCCAGTCTTCTAAGAGGAAACTTTCCTTCCCGCTTGATGTACCTGGTTTGGGAACACACACAGGTATCGGACTGCCCGTAGCATCTGTAGCTATTGGGTTCTTCTTCACTGTGTCCACTTCGTTTGCATGGAACTTTTTGTTATGCACATTTAGATAAGTCCTTCTCAAGAATCGTGTTCCACAAGTACCGCAGATGAATGGCTTTTCCTTGTTTGGGACGACTTTTCTCTTTCTTTCTGTCATTTTTGTCTTGGCCATACTGAAACAATAGAAACAAAATGTCATGTGATGTGAAATATATCCCTCACATTCAACAATTTGAATAAGAAGCAAATACATATTTTTTTTCTTTAATGTTTTTTAATTTTCTAAGTATATGTACAGAGTATCTGCAAAATTACAGTACATAGTCAGATAACTTCGGTGGTGGATGTCTCTGACGTCTTCCTCTACCAAACTCTTTAACTTCTTCAATTGGTTCCTCAGCATCATAGAACACATCTTCTCCAACTTCTTCATCATTGTTCTCAGCTATCTCACCCTCCTGAACCTCATTTGTAGATTGGTTGTTCACCTCTTGTGGTTGCACATCTGCCTCATTGTTTCCTTTTGATACTTCATTTAACTCTTCTCTTCTGTATTTTCGTTTCATCCTATCAACATGAACCACCTTCTGGAATCCTGTTGCCTTATTCTTGACCTTATAGGTCAGATCAGAATATCTCTCTATGACAACATATGGACCATGCCAATAGAATGTAAACTTTGGCGATCTGCCAACGTGTTTTCTTAAGAAGAACACATACACTTCATCGCCTTTCTCAAATTTCTCCCAAAACAACTTATTGTCATGATACCTCTTCTGACGTCTCATTTCTGTTTGAATGTGCTCTCTAGCTATCTCATGTGCTTGCTCCATTCTACTTCGAAGGTTTGCTGCAAAATCTGACTGAAACTCTTTGATGTTATTAGGGTTGGCAAATTGAATATCCAATGGAACTGTCACTTCCCTACCTAACATCATCATATTTGGGGTATACCCAGTCGTTTCATTTACAGAAGATCTGTAGGCCATTAGTACATATGGCAGCCTTTCATCCCAATCGGAATGTTCCTCATTCACGAATGCACGCAGTAACCCTTCCAGCGTTTTGTTGAACCTTTCAACCATTCCATCACTTTGCGGATGATAAGGTGTAGTCCTGGTTTTCTTTATATCCAACAGAAAACACACTTCCTGATAAAGTTCACTTTCAAACTGTCTACCTTGATCTGAATGGATATAACTTGGAACACCAAACCTACTCACTACCTCATCAACTAAGCATTTTGCCACTGTTTCTGCCCGTTGATCTGGAATTGGGAATGCTTCCACCCACTTGGTAAAATAATCACTTATCACCAAAATATAGCGATTCCCTTTGTCAGTCTCTGGGAGTGGTCCGAGTATATCTGTAGCTATCCTTTCCATAGGATAACCTGATCCTGTCAAAGTCATTGGAGATCTTTTTGTACGAGGAGGGGCTTTTCCTCTTGAACAGATATCACAGCTGCGAACATATTGCTCTACATATGTATATAATCCAGCCCAATAGTACTTCTCTCTTACTTTCCACAAAGTTTTGCGTATCCCAAAGTGTCCTCCAATGATAGAATCATGGCAATGTTGTAACACTGTTTCCCTTAAGTCTTTAGGCATAATGATCTGATATCTTTCTGGTTTCTTGCCCTCATACCAGATTCTACATAAAAGATCATCGTGAATACACAGTCTCTGAAATTGTGACCAATAAGATTTCACGCTGTTGCTCATTCCACTGATGGTTGTCCATTTTGGTCTTTCTTCTTTTTCAACCCAACTTCTAACTAGTTGGATTTCATTGTCAGCCATCTGAGCATCCTTCAACGAAGAATTTTCTTCTGTCACATCTTTGGTTCTAGCAGAAGTAACTTTTGCAGACTGTTTTGTCTTTCCCTTCCTCACTGGTATTCTACTTAATGCGTCTGCATTGGTATGTCTTTTTCCAGGGCGATGTTGGATTTCAAAGTTAAATGAAGCCAGTGTTTCTATCCATCTTGCAGTTTGGCCCTCTGGATCTTTTGTCTTCATCAATGATTTAAGTGCACTGTGATCTGTTCTCACCAAGAACCTTCTTCCCAAGAGATAATGCCTATATCTTTTCATGAAGTACACAACCGACAGCAATTCTTTCCGTGTAACGCTGTATTGTCTTTCTGATTTACTGAGCGTCAGACTTCCGAAGCAAATGACTCTCTCCTTCCCATCTATTTTCTGCGACAGCACTGCACCTATGCTGTTTCCAGATGCATCAGTATCAAGGACAAAATCTTTGCTAAAATCTGGAAATGCAAGTATCGGCGCCTCTGTCAAGTGTTTCTTCAGTTTTTCAAATGCTTCTTGGCACTGTTCTGTCCATACAAATGGTCGTCCTTTTTCTGTCAATGTATGTAAAGGTTTTGCAGTTTCAGCATACCCTTTTATGAACCTTCTATAATACCCACATAGTCCAAGAAAACTTCGAATTTCTGTTTGGTTTATGGGCACTGGCCAGTCTTGTACAGCCTTTATCTTTTCTGGGTCTGTAGCCACACCTTCGTCTGAGATAATGTGACCCAGAAATGGCACTGATTTAGCGAACAATTCACACTTTTTCGGTTTTA
This sequence comes from Rugalucina vietnamica, assembly GCA_964017185.1. Classification (NCBI taxonomy): domain Eukaryota; kingdom Metazoa; phylum Mollusca; class Bivalvia; order Lucinida; family Lucinidae; genus Rugalucina; species Rugalucina vietnamica. The sequence goes on along the minus strand of OZ024878.1, from coordinate 49,318,845 downwards.
ATTTGAGTCCTGCTCCTCTAAGCCTTTCCATGACCTTTTTCAAATTCTCAACAGCTTCATCAAAGTTTCTTCCAAATGTGATGATATCGTCTAAATATATCAAACATATGTCCCATTGTAAGCCTGCTAAAACAGCTTCCATTAATCTCTCGAATGTCGCTGGGGCATTACATAACCCAAATGGGAGTACTCTGAACTGAAATAAGCCCTTCCTAGTTATGAATGCTGTCTTCGCCTTATCACTAGAATCCATTCCAAATTGCCAGTATCCAGAATATAGGTCAAGTGTTGAAAACCACTTGGCACCTGCCAAACTATCCAGGGTTTCATCAATTTTCGGCAATGGATACGCATCTTTTACTGTAACATCGTTCAAAGCCCTATAGTCAACGCAGAACCTGTAACTTCCGTCCTTCTTTTTGACCAATACAACTCCAGAGGCCCATGGACTATTCGACTTCTCAATGACACCTCTTTTCAACATGTCATCAATTTGTTTGTCAGCTTCTTCTGCCATAGTTTGTGGTAACCTTCTCATTCTTTGTTTTATTGGTTTTGACCCATCTGTATTGATCTGATGTTCTACTATATCTGTGAAACACATATCTTCCTCATTTAATGCAAACACATCTTGGTAGTCTCTGAGTGTCTCTTTCAACGTTCCTTTCTGTGCTCTATCCAAATGCTTAGAGCTTTTGTCCAATAAGACCTGTAACTGTTCTGGCAGATTCTTGTTTTTCCCAATAGAATGACTTTGCTTCGTATCTTCCTTTACTTCATCCACCGGCTCAAATGTCCCCAATACTGTACCTTTCTTTATAACAACGGGGCTGTCTATAGGGTTCATTAAGCGAACTGGAACTCTTTCACTTGCTTTGGCCAACACTCGGCCACTCAAAACACCCTTCTTTTCTATGAGATCCTCCTTTGGCTCAATAACCCCTATGTTCTCTAAACAGATACCTTTGTTTGAAATGCTTCCTGGGATAACCATCTCATTGTTGGGTGGAATGCTCACAGTTTCCGCAGCAGCAATTCTGAAACAACCCATTTTTCCTCTCATGAAACAATTTATCTCAGAACCCTCTGTATTCAGTGTACATTCATTGAAGTTTAAAGTACAAGAGAATTTCTGCATGAAATCAAGCCCAAGTACCACTTCAGTATTAATATTAGCAACAATGGCAGGAAGATGGAATAGTTTCCCATTGAAAGAAAGAGTAAATTCTGCAACACCCATGGTAAATACCTCCTCTCCATTTGCTGCTATCATCTTACATTCAACTGGATTCAGCAATGGACGTTTGCGCTGAGGAAGCTTGCTGTATACAGTATCTGAAATCAATGTTGCTGTAGCTCCTGAATCTACAAGGGCTGTAATTCCAATACCATGAAGAACACCACAACAGTACATCCCTGAATCAAGTATATCAATAGGATGGTCATAGTTGTGTCCAGCTCGTTTTACTTGCTTTTTGTTTGTTTGCTGTTCTGCTGGAATGATGATGGGGTCTCTTGGTTCTGGTTTTCTCTTGTTTTGTGGACATTCAAAGGATTTGTGTCCCATCTTATCGCATGCAAAACACTTTGGCCCGTTTGGACACTTATTGGCGAAATGGGACGAATCTCCACAATTAAAGCAATGCCGTTTAGGTTTACTTGTGTCCATTTCAGGCTTGTTCTTTGTAATCTGCTTGGAATTGTTCCTGTTGTTAAAATTCTCTTCCCTTCGACCTTGTTTCATGAGCTTAACTAACTCGCCCAGAGAAGACTGTGTCTTCTTATTGTCCTCTTTAATTAGTTCCATTGTTTGTTTCAACTCAGAGTTTCCGTCCATTTGAGCATCGGCTTGCCGTACATACTTCTGCCCTCTTCGCTGCCTTTCTGCTCTGTCAAATGCTTCAAGTTCAATTGCCACTTTCACAGCTTCATTAAGATCTTTTGGTCTAGTCTGTTGAATCTTTAGCCTCATCTCTGAATCAGAAATGGCATCCACGAAAAATCCCATGGCCAGCGATTTAATGAGACTTGAGTCTGCTTTTGGGTAGGCGAGTGTAGTTAGCCTTAAAATTCTCTGTCCAAATTCTGCCACATTCTCCCCATGCTTCCATTCACGTTCCTTTAACTGAGCCCTGTATAATTCAGTTTGGCTTTCTGGCGAAAATCTCTCACTAAGTGCCTTAGACAATGCTTCAAAATCCTTCTGGTCCTCAACTGGTAGGTTTCCCAATACTCCTTGTGCCAGACCTCTCAAACTAACACCAAGATATAACCCTTTCTGTTGTGTGGTCCAGTTATTTAATTCTGCACACATATCGAAATGAGTTCTGTAATCTATCCATGAAGTGCTACCATCAAATGTAGCCGGTTTCGTTATGAACCCACTCTTCTTACTTGGTTCAACTGTTTCCTTTTTCTGTCCAGTGTTTTCTTCTTTCAGTGGACATGAAAATGACTCTTCCATTGGCTCCTTTTTAATGGTCCGGTCAGGATCAAATTTGGGACTATCTACCAAACTCATTCCACTTTTCAAACTTTCTTTCTTACTCTCAGATTTCATTTCCAGTTGCATTTCAGACAACTTTTCCATTAACATCAACATGTCTCTTTCCCTATTATTGTCTCTGGATCTCATTTCTTCTCGTAGCTCTGCAAACTCCCTATCTCTCTGTCTTAAGTCATCTCTTGTACCCTCTATCATCCTGTACATTAAACGCATATCTTCTCTCAATTGCTCAGCGTCCATGGTTTCTCTAACCATTCTGTGTTCAGTGAGTGGGTCTTCCACTGACACAGTTTGTTTCTGTACAGGTTTAGCCTTGGTTGGAATCAAGGGTACTGTGTCCCTAACCTCAGCTAATGGGTCAATATCAGAAAAGAAGTCTCTGTGTGCCATGGTTATACTTTATTTTCAATATAAACAATAAAAATGTATTGAAATACAAGCACATAAAAATGGACCTAAAGTGACCCTATACTACTATTCAACTTTTTTTTTAAACAACACTGATTCTTGAATTAGGATATCCCCGAAGCTGCCACCAAATTATGTAACGTAGTCGAGCGGATTGTAGTTTATACTCTCAAACAATGCAAACAACAAAGACATATAGGTTGCCTTATGAACGGCTATCAATAATTTTCCTTGGGGCTGCTTTGCCAAATGATTAGAATATTGCATGTAACCAATATGATTTCAATAATCAAGATAATCAGAAACAATTGATTTTCCAATGATTTACAATGATACTTAAAATGCAATGTTTCACAAACCAATATAAAGTATGTAAATCTCAGAACAACCCTAGTTGTTCTGAACCACTCTTTAGTTTCAAAACCACTTGTTCTGAATCTTATTATGTCTTTGGTTTGTTAGCGCAATGCTAGACAAACCTAAATAATTTGCTCTTAGTTTGATACTAATAAGCAAATCTACCTCTGGTCAATCTTTCTCTTCAGCTCTTTCAACTTCTTCTCAATTAGACGGCTTTGAGACATTTTACACAACTGCGTCCTCTCCGCATTGTGCGGCTTCTTTTATACCACTGGACGAGCCTATTTTTAATCCTTAGGATGATCAACTTTTTGTAACTAATTAATTTAGCATTTTTCAAATTAACAATGGACTCGCTCCGTCAAGACTAATAATATCCTACTATTCATTGATTGAATGGTATGCTTTTACCAACAAAATTAATTGGTTTTATTAATTATTAAAAATAATAATTCATCAGATTCACCTTTTGATCGAAATAGACTATTCCGGACTACTTCCTAATACAGGTCTTTAGCTCTTCCCTGCTTTGGGTTATCTGCCGGGTACCAATAAGTTATTTATTAATTTTGCTTCCGGTATGAAATTATTTTACACGGAGAGGTGGGGAATCGTGGATAATTATGCATCTTATTGGATAATATAAGGCTTGTGGTGACAGATTTTAGTAGTAAGATATTATCCTCAAAGGGATGTGTTATTTTCATAAAGGTAGTGGCCGGATTTTGTCAGATTCTAACGATTTTTCAATTGTTTATTTTTAACAAGTACTCACTTTAGACAAGAAGCCTTATTTCAATCATTACAATATTATTAATAATTTTGGCCCGGCATTTAACTTTTTTTCGAATATGTCCGTACTTCAACTTTCCCTTTTAGGTCACGCGTGCCACCTGGCCGCTGTCCCCTCTTCTCACTTTGCCTTAGGGTGCGAAGTTTGTCTACTATAAAAACAATGTTTTATAAACATGACATCTGTATATATTCGGCTCAGCGCAAGAAAGCCTGTTTTCGGGCCTGGGAACATGTGTGATTTAAGTCAACATGTACAACCAGAGTAGCGAGTTTCCATTTTGTTTCAAACGACAAACATAACGATGAAGAGATGCGTAGTTATTGCTGGTCGGCGGTTGGACATATGCAAGAAACAAGATTCCTCAATACTGCTCAGAGAGACAACACCGAATATATGATATTTATCAGACACAGCTATGCGTTTGTTGTACACATTTGGAAAAACTAGATTTTGTCAGGATGTTTCAAACTTGCGTACTGCAAGCTGATTGTTTAAAACAGTAAGCTACTTCGAGATTTTTTTAGGGTGATCGATGATCAGTTTGTGCAGATGCATGGTCTTGTTTTCCCTTTTTTTTAAATTTTAGAATAGGTATAATTTATTTTTTTTAATCATGACCTTTTTTTATTAGAATGTCTCAAATGAATTGTGCTTTTTATCAAGGACTTCATATACCGCATATAAGAAGAAAGAAAGAAAGAAAGAAAGAAAAGAAAAAAGAAAGAAAGAAAGAAAGAGGGAGAGAGAGAGAGAGAAAAAAAGGATATGCATGCGACTCGGGTCTACTCATAATTAGAATTGATAATTGATTAGTCTTCACTCAGTATATAATTATGATTTAATTTTTGGCTTTGAAGTTAAAGAAGAAGAACCATTACCTTTGATTTTTCTCAGTTAAGGCACAGTGTCATCATGACTCGAGTAATTATACTAGGTCGGTTTGTTCAATGTTGACTTGAATATGTGTGAAATACTTGTAAAACGTTAAATGGATAATTTGTTTTCTTAAATTGGTGGCGGGATTTAAATTTTGTGTTTGAATGTGTACATTATGGCATCTCGATAAAATAAGTGATAAACGTTATTTTCATAATAGTAAAATGATAATGATTAATCAGTGATCTATAATACAAGCCTGTAAATCTACTGTCGCTGGATTAATATAACATGAATGCACACGATTTTTTTAATTATCCATTTTTGACTTAGAAGTACAAGTAAGTGTTTTGGACATAATGTCCGGACAAGCAATATTTCATTTCAGAGATAAACTTTGACCATTTTGTTACAGAAAAGTATTTTTAAGAAAGAAAAAAAGAAAGAAAGAGAGAGAGAGAGAGAGAGAGAGAGAAAGAAAGAAAAAAAAAGACATACATGCGACTCGGGTCTGCTCATAATTAGAATTGATAATTGATTAGTCTTCACTCAGAATATAATTATGATTTAATTTTTGGCTTTGAAGTTAAAGAAGAAGAACCATTACCTTTGATTTTTCTCAGTTAAGGCACAGTGTCATCATGACTCGAGTAATTATACTAGGTCGGTTTGTTCAATGTTGACTTGAATATGTGTGAAATACTTGTAAAACGTTAAATGGATAATTTGTTTTCTTAAATTGGTGGCGGGATTTAAATTTTGTGTTTGAATGTGTACAAATATAACCATAATAATTAAAATGATAAATGATATCGTAAATACATGTAATTCTGTACTCCGTTATTGACCGCACATGAATTCTTGAAATATTCAGTTTTTAGAATGTTAGTGTATAGGACATAATGTCTGCTCATACAATATTTAATCTCAAAGATAAAATTTTGAGCATTTTTATAGAGTATTTTGGCCCCTTCGGGCATTAAACTAAAGTATTTTTTCTTTAATCTCTCACATATTCACCCTGTCCAACGTTGACGCCGGTGAAACGGGCCCAACACCGGTTACTACGGTGCTTTCGCTACAAAATTTGATGGATGCGAATAATTTTCTTGTTTTGTTCAATGTTATATAAGCGTTTGCGATGAAGTAAAACGCGCATCTAATGGAGAATTAACTTGACTTTTCATTTCTGCTTGAACGGAAAACTGTTTTTGTATATTTTTTCCAAACATTCGATTCAAAGTTGGTAAACAAGGTTCGGCCAAGGCCTATTCGGCCGATTTCTACAGAAACTGTTCGTATTTTCCAAAAAACGCACAAAATGTGAGCAAACGAGCATTTTGATATGACTTGTAGGCAAGATTGTGGGACGTTTGCATCGTTCTCGATATATTTTCCCCCAAAAAATGCACAGGAAGAATTTTATGGCAAAAAGTAAACACAACGCCGGTTACTACGGTACCAGAATTACCTGGATTATTGGATAGATGGGCATTCTAGCTTTACAAGATGCGGATTGTGTTACTAATTCGTGCCAAGCTTCTGCCAAAATACCTCTTTTATGTCGTTTAGGGAACTATACGTTCATTGGCATGGTTATCAACCCTAGAATGAAGAGATTCTAATGAAACAGTTCCGTATTGTTATGAGATAGAAGTTGTTGCAATAGGAAAATCGGGCTTGTCCGTCACTCATCAATTGCACGTAATTATACTTTGAGGTGTATGTACCTTGGTATTATAAGTTTCACCAACCTTTCTGCAACCCTTTTAAATTGAAGTAGATTCTTGCTTGTACTTACTGACTCGCTCATTGACTCTTAGACTAGCATTCGAAATTTTAGAGTCAAAACATTACACAATATGTTATAATAATAATAATAATAATAATAATAATAATAATAATAATAATAATAGGTTATTGAATGAATGTCGAAAATTATTCTGAATGAGTTCATATTGCGAGGACGCACGAGCTTGCGAGTGAATCTCAGCCATATGAACGAGTTCCAAATTGTTTACGATTTTCATTCAGTAACCTCGCAATGGAAGGTTTGTAAATGCTTATTCCTGGCATCTCCAGTCCTGATAGACATTTCATTTGGCCACATTTTATGTAAAATGGTATCGGTTTTAGCGACTTATCACCATATTGCAACACACGCAGGGCTTCGCCTTAGTGTACGCGAGAACTTTGACGTTGCAGTAAAAATTGATGACGTCGACGTGACTCTTTGGTGTCGTTGCGATCGGAAATTTCATGAACAAAGTTAGAAATTCGGAGTACAAACACTTTTGAATCATCGTTCTTCCAAAATTTGAGGTATTTGTCATGAAATGAAGTTTTGTGTAAGTAAAGTAAGTAAGTAATTCCTTTATTTAGAGTGGGTAACACGGTTGGCTAAGTCAATCTTCCCCGAGGCCCTATTTATTCATTTATTTCCCCGAGGCCCTATGTATTTATTGTGCGAGGACATCTGTATTTTTCCTAGTTTCGTCGTTCGTTTAGTTGAAATGGAAATGGAAAATGGCTGCCAGATATTTTTTCAATGGCGACCTACTGTACTATCGAAAGTAGTCCCGCCGGGAACTTGCTTCTATTGAATATGACATAAGTTTCCATCGAAAACATTCTTAACTACATGTATTGAATATTGAAAATGTGTAGACATTTGCGGTAACGTCAAAAGTTTGGCGGAATTTCATCAGTGCAATGGTCGAAAAGTTATTAAGAAACTGAAGGTTTAAAATGATTTTATTTTGTTTATTGTATGTTAGAATAAAAAAAGATCAGCTCTAGTGCGTGATTTGTTGAATAACAATTCACTATTTGTCAGTCAGATGTATGCAGATAAATCACTCGCGTTGCTGTATTGTATGCTGTGTTGGAGCAAAAAAAAGGATTTCAAATGGCACCCCAATCTAGAATAGCAGTCGAAGCCATTTCCAATTTGGCCACAACAGTTACTGTTGACTGGAACGTTAAAGCAAGAACAAATATACAAACAAATAATTTATCTCCCCCTCAGTGACATCATACATGCACCTTATGTTAACCGTATATTGCTTCATATGGTTATTTGGAATGCTATACCCGAAATACACTAAATATTGATACGTATATGTTTACTTATTTTTTGTCAGAAAATCCCAACCAAACAAGAGCTTTTCAATGGGGAGAAGATTATATTTTCAGCAGATACTGGACTTCTTAGTTCACTTGGAGATCGGTCTTCAATGAAAGTCTCTAAGGTTCGCGTTTGAAACGAATACGGATCTTTGTGATTTTTTTTCTTTGATTTATTTAAAGGTCAATGATGACTCCTTTCGCATTCTCCACTTATATTGTCTTATTCTGCAAGAAACAATACGATACTTTGCCATTTGGATAATACTAGTCTTTGTGCTGACTTCCCTCTTGAATGCTACAAATTTACAGTAATTCTCTTTGTTGCCAAATCTAAAGGGTCACTTGAGAATCCTAAACCGCGGTATGACCCACCCCTTTCTCATTAATATGTTCATTGCTCTTAAATGATCTGTTTTAATCATTGATTGTCAATAAGACAGACAAAGAAGTTATTTTACTATATGGCGTATGCATTTTTTTAAATACTTTTAAAAACTCTAATTCATGGGAGAAAATCAGGTTGATCAGAGGAACGTTTATTTTCCAGAACAGTAAGGTATGTTGTTATTGTTTAGGGTTTTTAGTTTGTTAAGAGTTGTTAGAAACATCTTAATCTTAATTAGTCAGTTATGAAGTAAGAAAAAATACGAAGAAGTTTAATTAGAAATGAGTAGTGTCTTATATGGCTTACGGCAACCTTTTCTACAATGAGACACGATCTATCTTATACGGAACCGTTTCATTAAAAAGAAAAAAAAAACTATATACTAATGAAAGTAAAGTTCCCGAAACCTACATGAAAGATTATTATTATTATTATTATTATTATTATTATTATTATTATAACATACTGGATAATGTTTCGACTCGAAACTTCCGAATGCGTGAGTCAGTCATAAAGTCATTGAGCCAGTAAGTAAGTAAGTAAGTACAAGCAAGAAAGTACTTCAATTTATAAGGGTTGCAGAAAGGTTGGTGTAACTTATAATACCAAGGTACCTCAAAGTATAATTACGTGCAATTGGTGAGTCATGGACAAGCCCTGTTTTCCTTTTGGAACCACTTCTATCTCATAACAATACGGAACTGTTTCATTTGAATCTCTTCATTTAGTCCGGCAGAAATATGGGATATTTTCACTGGACCTGGTAATCAGGTATAAAGTTTTTTTCTTGATGGATTCCTGTACTATATGCATTGTCTTTCAAGAATCTGACTGATGACACTTTGTCATCATTGGGGGTTTTGAGAAATTCAAGATGGCGTCCAATATGTCTGCCAAATACAAGGATTTCAACTATAATTTTAGTTACAATGATTTTAAAGTATTTCTGTGCTTATATTGTCATCAAATCATGAGTGCTGATTAACGATGAAGCTTCACTCTTTGTAAGAAAGCTGTAAACATCAATCTTTTCAAGATGGCATCCAAAATGGCCACAAGAAATATATTTTTCAACCAAATCATTAATAAGAATGATCTCAAAGTATTGTTGTGTTTATTTTTAATGACATTAATAATGGGGCACAATTAAAGGTGAAGCTTAATTCTTTTTAGAAAGCTGTAAACATAAGATGTTTCAAGGTGGCATCCGAAATGGCTGCCAGAAATATGCGATTTTTGTTTAGTTTTCATGTCGGTGCAAAACTGGCAAAAAAGGCCTGGGTATGATGGTGCCATATATCTTTTAAGTCAATTAACAAGTGCTTTGCCTATATTTTAATTAATAAAAGCTTTGCTGCATCTCAATATCTAATGAAAAGTACAGATTTAACACAATAGAAGACTATATATTCACAGTTCTGATATTGTATTACTGAACAAGAAATGACAAGTCGGGGAATATGATCCACGAATAAATGGCTTCAATGTAATTGTATATTTAACACAAAAAAAGTACAAGTAGGCAAAGATCAGGAAAAAAGCAGTTATCGTTAGACAATAACTTCAACAGTAGCATAAACATAAACAGTGTAGTATAATAGGTTGACACAAAGATTTGTTAGCTTGTATATGTCTGTCCAATTTGGTCAGAGTCTTTGCTTCAAACGTGGAAATCATAGTGACAACCTACTAAGCACACAGTGGGTACTTATATGGTTTATAATGTCCAGGTTTCCATATTAATAAGTAATGCTGTGTATGAATTGTTATATTTTTACCAGACCAGATGCATATACTGAAAGATAGAATCAAGGGTCTGGTTTCCTGTCCAGTAAGTGGTTTGACACGAAACTCAACTGTAATTGAGCCGCGACGTGAGAAAAAAAAACAGTCCGGGGTTTCTGACGAGGTCTGACACAGAAACAGCTTGAGCTTGTGAATTTGCTTTTTTAACTTAATTTCACGTTGAGGTAAAGAGGACTTTAATAGAATAGAACTTCCACAAGAAGCTCTGGCATAATCACAGTGGATGTGATTGTAAACATTAAAGCCTTTGAAAGTAAAGTTGTCAGTTTTCAGAAAAGTTTCTTGAAGACAGAAAACAGACGGTCCTAGCAGAGTTACATCAATTCATCATAATGTGGTTTAATTTCTCGACAATTCCACTGTATACATGTAATTCTTTGTTTATTCTTTCCATTAAATAATTTTCAGAGAATTAAGAACTTGGCCTTTCTTTATTATATAGGACAGGAACCTACTTTCAGTATTGGTAATTCTTGGAAGATGCACTTTGCGAGGACTAGGAGGAGTGATATCCTCTTCCATGCTCTCACCAAGAAAGTCATAGTAATTCTCAGATCTAAAGGGGTCATCAGCCCCTTTAGGTATTTTCTCGGACAGAAGCTTCTGTTTGTCCTTTGCTGAATGAGGTTTTGATGGTGCAAGAGGCTTTCCTCCAGCAGCTGAAGGTTTAACCCCTGCAGTTAGAGGCTTACCTTCTACAGTTTTGCTCTACGGAGTGCTTTGCACAAGGGGAGGATTGCCTCCTGCTAGTGCAGGGAATACTTTACCTGCTGCAGTCTGGTTGGTACCAGAAGGGGCATCACCTCCTGGATTTTTATCTTTTTTTTTATCTGAACGTCGTATGTTTCATCAGTTTGAGTCAAGGCATCAACTAGTTTGACTTGTGTGCCAGCAATGATGCTGGCGTTTTTATGATGATGCTGATGTTTGTCGTGGACGATTTCTGTTCTACAATTTTTCGCGCTTCGAAGAATGGCAGATTTCTTTTGAGGACACCGTTTCTGCGAACGTGAATGCTTCGAATCTCTTTGACACCTTGAGTTTTCACCTTGAGACTGCACAACTAAGAACCGCGATACGTTCGAAGCTGGTTGTGACGTTGATTGTGTAATGGGCTTTGAGTTGATGGTTCAGAATCCGAAGATTCATCCGACTCTTCAGCGAATTTCTTACGCTTGGATGTAGTTTGTGACGATTGTTTATTCGAACCTCTCATAATTAAATGGATGGATGATTCATCTCAAATACTCTCCGCCCTCCATTTAGCCCTACATGGGAAAGCATAAAATGAGTGGCTTTCCTACTCAAAAGTGTTTGAAATACACAGAGATATGCTCGTACAATCTTAATGCTTACACGATTGACCCGTTGAGACGCCGCCTTCTAGGAATGATAAAGATAGAAAGACGTTTATGGGCATATGGTAGGTATCAGGGACGATATTGAAAGACAGGAAGAGAAAGCAAATGGTATTCCTAGGGCTTGGCGCGACAAAGCCGATTGACCATACCTGAGTCCGCATGTCCTGTCTAGCCTAAATCAGGGCCAAAGTGATGTGTGGCATGCCGACTATTAACGTCAGCACAGCAGACACACTCAATCACCATAAGCCCTTAATCCAAACGACACGGGTCGCCGCTCATGGCAAACGAGCGCTCCTCTATTCGGCCAGGTTTAATGGTTCCGCAAGAATGGGGAGACCGGCCAATTCTAACGCGGGTCTGGCACGGAACGGAGGTTAATCATGTTTTGTTTTTAATCATGCACATTCTTGGACACATTTTTCTATGTTATGGCTTAGAAGTACTTATATCTGATGAGTCCATAATCTCCTTATTGTCAAAACTATTAAACATCACAGACTTTCCACATTATGGCAGCCATCTTGGACATCATCTATGATTAACAAATGTGAATGCCAAGACTGTTGAGTTAAAAGAACTACGAGTGAATCCATAATTGCTATGAACAATATCACTGAAAATCAATATTCTGGCAGCCATCTTTGAAAACTATTGGCAATCAAATAAGAACCATATTGTGGCAGCCATCTTAAACATCTTGATTCAACGACAAATCTGTGAAATTATGACACACTCAGATATGTGAATGTGGACAGTTTTTATACAAAACAATGTATGTTGATATGCTAAATGCATTGTCAAAACTGTTAAAGTTACCGAAAATCGATATTCGGGCAGCATTCTTGGACACCATCTTTGATACACCAGTATATTCAGAATGACTACGGTCAGATAAGTTGCTGTGTGCAATATGTGAAGGAAAAATGCATTTTTGATTCATTTACGGGGCAAAAAGTACCATTATATCAAAGCTTTGAATTTCTGGAAGACCTTTTGGACGCCATCTTGATTTTCTCAAATTCCCCAATGATGACAAGGTGTCATCAGTTGGATTCTTTGAAGACAATGCCTAACCAACAGGAATCAGTAAAGAAAAAAACTTTATACCTCATTACCAGGTCAAATTGATTTCCTGCTGGACTAATTCTAGGGTTGATAACCATGTCAATGAACGTATAGTTCCCTAAACTACATAAAAGAGTTATGTAGGCAGAAGCTGGGCACGAATTAGTAACACAATCCGCATCTTGTAAAGCTAGAATGCCCATCTATCCAATAATCCAGGTAATTCTGGTACCGTAGTAACCGGCGTTGTGTTTACTTTTTGCCATAAAATTCTTCCTGTGCATTTTTCGGGGGAAAATCTATCGAGAACGATGCAAACGTCCCACAATCTTGCCTACAAGTCATATCAAAATGCCCGTTTGCTCACATTTTGTGCGTATTTTGGAAAATACGAACAGTTTCTGTAGGAATCGGCCGAATAGGCCTTGGCCGAACCTTGTTTACCAACTTTGAATCGAATGTTTGGAAAAAATATACAAAAGCAGTTTTTCGTTCAAGCAGAAATAAAAAGTCAAGTTAATTCTCCATTAGATACGCGTTTTACTTCATCGCAAACGTTTATGTAACATTGAACAACACAAGAAATTTATTCGCTTCCATCAAATTTTGTAGCGAAAGCACCGTAGTAACCGGTGTTGGGGCCGTTTCACCGGCGTCAACGTTGGGCAGGGTGATATTTCCATTACCTGTGGCAACCAATTGCGCTTCGATATAACACAGTTATCTGTAATATTCATGGTGCGGACTTAGTCAAATTCCAAACAAAACATAATTTCCAGAAAGAGTTGAAACTGGTATAATCCTGTATCAGGGAAGCAAAATGGACTATTGCTAGAGTCATTAAACTTATACGTATGTAAAGTATGGAGTGTGCAGATTACAAATATAACAGCATCCTAAATTTCTATAAAATATTTTTTTGTTTAATTAGACGTAAAAATGGTGAAACACGCGTTTTGACCCTTTCTCAATAGTTTGATATAGGGTAACAATATGTCACCATCCGACGACCCGGGAAGCAAAAAGATCAAACTCAAATCAAATAAAATGTATATCATCGGAAAGCTGATAAATTGTAAAATATGGATATAACAGCATCCTGTTTCTAACTTTTTTAATAAAAATGATATAATTGTATAAAAACTGCTTTCCATATCAATCTAATGTTAATTGGTAACCAAATTGTACAGGTAAGGTCTACCTGTCATTGCCTACGGAAATCCAATAATTCATCGGTATTTTCCGGTAAAAATGCAGGTAAGTTTCACATGAGATCACTGCGAAGCTGATCAGCGCCTTTTGTTTTCGTTACACGGATAGCACAATTCTTCTACTAGTTACATCCAAAATTTAAAGCCTCTAGCTATCTTCTGTAGCTCTACTGGCCGGTTTGTGTCGAGCCTGGTCGGAAACCCCGAAGACCGGTTTTCTCGCGTCGCGACTCAGATAATTGATATAATATACAGACATGCTTTTCAAGCATAAGTGTTGACACAGGTACATAAGAAATGAGGCACTGCCATTGACTTTGGTGACGTTCAACGTCCCAAATCATAATGTACCAAGGGTCAATGGATACATCTGTAATTACCTTTAACAGTTTTGGAATTAATATTTGTTTTTTGTTCTTTTTTGTTCAAATTTTACTTTAATTAAACATGTTTCTAGCGTTTGCCAATGTAGGTCAGTGAGGTTATGCGCACCGTCTACAAACATACCTAACTTACATAGTGGGTATGACGTTTATGTAACAAGATCGGATACACCACAGGCTTGCATTAAAAACCATGCCTACAATACCTGAGCTACACTGATTGAGACTCGGTTCGTAAAGGTTGGGTGCAAAGGCTTTGTATGCAGACTGCGCGACCGGTAAAAGATTGACTGTCAGCAAACTCAACATGATACTGAGCCGCCCCATGGGAAAACCAACAATCTGCATAGGCGAAAACAAAGGCGCAGATCAGCTTCGCGGTAACCGCGAAGCTGATCAGCGCCTTTGTTTTCTCTACTCGGATAGCACAACTCCTCTACTTAACTCCAAAATTTCAAGCTTTTAGCCGGCTTCTGTAGCTGTACATACAGGCTGGTTTGTGTCAGACCTGATCGGAAACCACACTGTTGGTTTCCCCACGAGGCGGCTCAGACTCACGTGTGCAGGGGCTGTGAGATTTCCTCAGTTCTCGGTGTTTTTTTTTTTGTTGTTGTTTTTTTTTGCTATTACTGCAGTTGGTGTTGTGCCGTGTGGCAGCCTTCCCAGCGGGCACATGACGTCAGAATGACGTCAGATCAACGTCGATGCGACGTCATGACGTCGCATCGACGTCGCTCTGACGTCAGAATGGCACATGACGTCAGAATGACGTCAGATCAACGTCGATGCGACGTCATCGACGTCGCTCTGACGTCATTCTGACGTCATGTGCCTGCTGGGTTAAAACTTCTCCCCGTATATCACATAGTGCAGATCAATATTTCCATTAGGTCCTTTGAGATAGCGAGGATATTCTAAGAAATCAGAAATTTATCGTCGGTTTAGATTGATTTTCTTAGCAATATTTAATATTATCAGGTCCCACTTCGATAAAGCTAGTTTATATATCGACTACCCTGTTGAAATTTTCAAAATTACAGTAGATCTCATTCTTGCCATTTTTTTTTAATCTAAAAAGGGTCACCGACGAGGCTAAAGTAGCCGAAATGACTGTATGGCCCATTCTGTTTCTCATTAATATGTATACTGTCCTTAAACGATCTCCATTTTAATTCTATTTGTTTGAAGCTCTTACAGAAAACATTCCTAGCTTATTGACTAATCATAACGGGTCTTTGAAAAATGGCAAAGTTTTGCTGTCCGCTGGAATCATGAAAAGTATACCTCTTTAAGCCCCACTTTTATAAAGTAAAACTGGGGTTTGCAGACGTTTATCTATTTTTCTTATTTTGATCCAAAACATAGATTGAGGGTATCCATTAGAACCGCATCGGCGAGGCGGTTCAAACGTGTACTCACAACCTATGCTTTGAGCAAAAATAAAAATAATGTCATTTTTCTGACGAAATTTTCAATTTTACAGGTGAAAAAATCTCTGTACATTGCATGGGCAAGATATAGGGGTCATATTAGGCTGTGTTGAGGTACCGACACTGTAAATCAAGATATTTCTGGCATGATCATGGATGTTTTTCATTATTGGGATAATGGTTTTTCAACACGGTACCGATATTAGCAAGTTATTAAACATACGGAAATTGCAAGCCATAACTAAGGTGCAGACATGTCGAGGGTTTGTAGCAAAAAGGGGCTATACACATATTTACAATTTTGAGAAAAACACACTTAGTTTGCATTCATTATTTAAATTCAAAGGATCTTTATGAATAAGACGTAAAAAGTTTCTAAAATTACATATTTGGGAGGCTTTTTTTTGGGCTTAATCTAGCACTTATAGGAAAAGAAATAATAGATATACTTTTTGTTTATAAAACAGTTTGGCTTATTTAACAGAATCCAGATAATGCAACTAAATAATTTCACAACGGATCCCATCTTTGGACAAAATAAGCCATTAGAGTTTGGACTGGTCAACAGCACTTTTCAAACAAAAATGGGCTTGTTTGCCATACGAATACTAAACAATGTCCACACGACGATTTTTTAAAGTTTATTTTGAAAGAAATGTCAGCCTAAGATGCATAAGATCTTTAATTTACAATCTAGCTATGTTTTTCACAAACACACATCATGTCAATGTGGCATTCTGGGTCTAGGTGGTGGGGAAACTGGGTCAGTAAGGCGAAAATGTATGTACATGTCTTTGAGATAAAATAAGCAGAGTTATTATGGACAATTTTAAAGACATCAACTGTGTAGAATTGTAATTCACGGTCGTCAGGGTGAAGATATTTAGTTTCTGTAGATGTATAAATAGAAATGCAGTTTATGTTCAAAAATAAGTTTGCTTCTAATCTGTGTGTATTGCATTATGCTTAGCTGTGCAAATTCCCAAACTAATGTAAAATTAACCCAAATAGTTACTGGCTTTCAAAATAGATCAGAATACATTAACATTAAAGAGCTAGGCATTATCGTCTTTGAAAGTGACGTATTTATCAATAAGGGAGAATTCTCATTTAATGCATAGAGATCCTTACGGAGTTCAATAGATAATAATTTGCGCATACATAGGTAATTGTATGGTCTTTATTCTATGAAATTATCTCACACACAACATGTTTACAACATGCCCAAATAAGGAAAGATGTACATATCACCTTTTGGCATAGACATGTTGTTACGTAAATGACAAACATTAAAATGAGCCGCCACATCGGAAAACCAACAATCTGCCTAGGCGAAAACAAAGGCGCAGATCAGCTTCGCAGTAACTGCAAAGCTGATCAGCGCCTTTGTTTTCGCTATTCGGATAGTACAATTCCTCTTCTACTTAAATCCGAAAGTTCAAGCTTCTTGCACTTTTCTGTGCTTGTACAGGTCGGTTTGTGTCGAAGTTGTTCGGAAACCACATTGTTGGTTTTCCCACGAGGCGGCTCAAATGAAGTCTTCCCAGCAGGCACCTGACGTCTGTTTGACGTCAGATATTGGTTATATTTTGGTCGCGACGTCGTATAACCAATTTCCAACGTCTATCAGACGTCATTTCCTGACGTCTTTTGGACGTCTGGATTGGACGTTGTTTTGACGTCAAACTAGTTCGTCAGTTAGACGTCGTAATCAAGACGTGATTTAGACCTTGTGTTTTTCATACTTCTGACCATGTGTGGTGTGCAAATTAATGAAACTTCACTTTGGGTAAAAATCAGATCATTCGTTTCGTGTGTTTTTTGCTTTCTTTCTTTCTTTTTTTTCTATGTTACTTCCAGCAGACATTTGACGTGCGTTGGACGTCAGATTGACGTCAGACTCCAACGTCATAATAACGTTGGAGTTAGGTTGATTTTGAAAGTTTGTTGTCAAAACTAGACGTCAACCTGACGTGCTAAAGCCAACGTCGGTTTAACGTCTGAAAGCTGACGTCAATCTGAACCCGTAAGAAGGGTTGCATGCCAGAATTGGATAGGCAGTAGTGGTAATTCAATTTTAGGGTTGTTCAATTGTTTCTGCAAGTCTGCCGCTTGCAGGCAACTCGAAACAAAAGTGAAGTTTTCCCCACCTCGGTTTTTGGAGTGGGAACCTTTTTCTGATTGCGCCTTTTCCTGATCGTTGCCTACTTGTACCTTGATCCCTATCAAAATTTTAGTTGTATATTATCAAATTATTAACCCAATTCTTTTAATTATGACAATATAATGTGCTACTGACAATTTAGCAGCTTATAAGTTGTTTGCCTACTGATTGTATTGCTTACCAACATTTGCCAGTTCCTCATTACCACACATCTATACTGGTTAAGTACATGAGTATTGTAGGCAAAAGTTTTCGAACACATGTTAATTGAATCAGAAAAAAAGCATTACATATTTCTGTACTTTGGGTTTGTACTAATTTTCTGCATGGAAATAGCTGATAAAATTTTCTTTGATTGTAATAGGTTAGTCGGTTATTGCAGGTCAATGTTATCTATATGATACAAACTTTGTGATGGAAAATTAATCAGATTGGATAAAAAATATCATTTATGATAAGTTGCAGCTGCAAAATGAATCGTGTGCAAAGGCAACATTTCCAAACGAGCCTGCAGGTTTCAGAGTTCTGAAAATTGCGTTGGAATGAACCACTCCCCCATCTCTCTCTCTCTCTCTCTCTCTCTCTCTCTCTCTCTCTCTCTCTCTGAAAAATGTTTACTATAAAGAGCACAATTATTCAGGAATAACATAATCCAAATTATGCCATACAACTTATTGTTGTCGGAAATTGACTGAAAGATTTATAATTAACTCGTATTAGCCAGGCGTCTTATTTATGTAACATAGGCAAACAGTTTAGCTTAAGACGTGACGTGTTAAAGAAATGCACCGAAAAACTAATTTAAAATTCAAAATCACTCCCGATGTCCCTAAAATGACAGTGGACTCCCCCAAATGATAATGATGGACAAGTCCATTCTTCATATATAAGGCCGAAAAAAATAGCTTAGTTTCCGCTAACCCGACCGACCCTGATTTTTTGTGCCGACCCTGCAGTTTTATTGCCATTTTGAAAGAAAATAAAAAGAGTTTCATTCCTACCGACCCTTAAATGGACATATTACTTAAAATAAGTCAAAACTGCAAAAATAATATTTAAAATCACTTTAGTTAACTTTCTTTATGTTTTAAACCTCAATGTATGTCATTTTCTAGTATTTTAGATAAATTAAGTTGCATATTATCAATATTTACCTGTTTTTAAGAAGTAAAAATTAGAGAGAGAGAGAAAAAAAAGATTTGCCTGCCTACCGACCCTGATATTTTTCGGCATGTTAGCGGAAGCACGGCTATTGTTTTTTACGCCTGAGTAAAGATAAAAAAAAAAGTACAAGTAGGCAAAGATCAGGAAAAGCCATTTTGAAAGAAAATAAAAAGAGTTTCATTCCTACCGACCCTTAAATGGACATATTACTTAAAATAAGTCAAAACTGCAAAAATAATATTTAAAATCACTTTAGTTAACTTTCTTTATGTTTTAAACCTCAATGTATGTCATTTTCTAGTATTTTAGATAAATAGTTGCATATTATCAATATTTACCTGTTTTTAAGAAGTAAAAATTAGAGAGAGAGAGAAAAAAAAAAAAAAAAAAGATTTGCCTGCCTACCGACCCTGATATTTTTCGGCATGTTAGCGGAAGCACGGCTATTGTTTTTTACGCCTGAGTAAAGATAAAAAAAAAAGTACAAGTAGGCAAAGATCAGGAAAAGGCGCAATCAGAAAAAGACTCCCACTCCAAAAACCAAGGTGGGAAAAAACCAAACTAACAATCAGGTACTTATACCATGAAAACATTCCGTAAGCCGAATGAGCAGCTATTTTCCCAATAGGTGGCCACTCAGTTACCTTACCTTAACTAAAATATGCAAACACACATAAGGCGCCAACAGCACAAAAATATTTCAAACACCAAGACATAAAACAAAAAGAACCACCACAGAAGTATCGACTTGGAACGATCAGTAACACAAAGTTACTGGCGGGTTTAAATCGATTTTACACGGCCGTAACCTCACCCTCAGCTTCTGCAGTGGTTCATAACATTTAGTTAGTTCTTCGGTCCTCGTGGTGAATCTCTAACTAGTAAATGAATCATCAAGAACAAACAAATAAATCATGATAAACATCCTGATGAATCAAAAACCAGGACTCACAGATTCAGTAAGCTGCCCGACGATGGAGATCCCTGGGCGCCAAATAACTTACTAACTCCGGAGCTAAAGAAAAACATCAGTTGGACCCCGGTGGGCCAAGCAACAGACAAGAAGCTCCGGCCCCAACCAACTAAAATGAATAGCTTTAAGTCGGGGTAAACACTTCACCTTTTCTCTTTCTAGTTTACGGCATTATGGCATTTTGATATAATAATGTATGTCATGTTTTCAATATTATATAAAATTATTGTTTTATTGTTTATTGATCTTTATTTATATTTTCGATGATAATTCTTCACTAATGTATAAAATCCAAGTGTTGACAATCTGAAAATATGGAAGAACAAATTTGTAGTGTTTGTTTGAACTGATGCTTTTAAAATGTCCCAGTCAACAGCTATGGTCATATCTGGACGTTGCCTCCGATGTAACCAAAATTGGTATGTCATGACATCCAAAATGTGCTTCGAATATAACCATTCACCAATTAAGCTTATATGTATGAATGGTTTGACTTGAACCACTTTTCCTGGACAGGCTCAGACCTGAGCAGTTAACCAGTTATAAGATGGGCAGTCAGTAGCGTATATGCTTTGCCTGGAGGCACAAACACCCCATATATTTCTTTAGGCCACAATGGACGAGGGTCCGTATTCCCACTTTATCATCCTTATTTGTACATATCATATGTATGTATGTATGTATGTATGTATGTATGTATGTATGTATGTATGTATGTATGTACATGTATGTATGTATGTATGTATGTATGTATGTATGTATGTATGTATGTACTCGTATCATGAGTCGTATGTATGTATTTGAAATGATCATGCACTTTTTGACAAAAGCTTGGAACGTGGTAATTGGCTATATCTATAATAATTATTATAAGGTTTCTTTTCTTATTTCTTTTACATAAATAAGTACATATCATTTATCTAAAATATGAATTAATCCTATATCCTATAAAAGTTGATAAAAACTGAGTATGCTCATGTATGTCCCAATTCTTTACCATCAGTATCCTATTGCTTTCACAGAAACATTCACTACTCACTTCTCAACATGATACCTTTGCCTTTTTATTTTCAAATCAAATCCAATCAAATTTATTTTCTAGTGGTATCAGCTTTCACAACAGCTACTAACGATCAAAGAGCAACAAATATTGTTTTGAAATTATAATAAATCCGTTTTCGTGTTTAACGATTTATCTACTGTATCCTGTTTATAATCTAATTGATAAACAGAAAAACTTTTTTTCTCATCTTTTTATTCATTGGGATTGTATTGCTTAATCGAAAAAACACAGCTTATCTAATGCATCATACCATGGAGAATGATGAAAAATTCCCTAAATCCACTGAATAGTTCAAGTAACGATTTACTGGGTAATCAGTCTGTTAATCCACTTTGGGAATGATCAGAGTTCTAAGTATTAATGCTTCCAATATCCTCAAGGAAAACAGGTAACTAAGCGAAAATGTCTTGAAAGCTACGGGAATCAATTGTACCTGGATCGAGAGATATAGATGTACTTAATTAGTTACACTGTTTAAGATGTTTTATCATACAGGTCGAAGTTTTGAAAGAGTCAGTCCGTACGCGTCATGCTTTGCACTTTTGCTAATACGAAAAGTTGAAAACAGATGCATCTAGCATCTCAAAAAGTTTCAAACAAAACGTTTTCTTTTAATGTTTTATATGCATTTGGTGACTGATTTATGTACGCTCATCTTTGAAAGAAATCATATGGAAGATCCAATATTCCTTAATGTCAAATTTGAATTTATAAAAAAAAAATCCCATTTGCACAAATGAAGTAGAGGTCAAAGCAAACATTGCCACAGTTTTTAATTTCTCACAATTTGTTGTTTAA
Organism: Rugalucina vietnamica; assembly: GCA_964017185.1. NCBI lineage: Eukaryota > Metazoa > Mollusca > Bivalvia > Lucinida > Lucinidae > Rugalucina > Rugalucina vietnamica. Next base: position 49,296,964 of record OZ024878.1, on the reverse strand, counting down.
TGAATGAAAACTTGGTTGACACCTGGGGTAATTCATACGCAAATACTTTGCTTAACTACTGAAAAATCATCCCTGATAAAAGGATCATTTGTTAAGAGTGTCTTGACATTGTGTAACGAAAAAATATCCCCTTTAATGTACATTGCTGTTGATTTATTGTTAAGGTTATCTTGCATTTTAATTTGGATAAAAAGATTAGATCTCCAATTGTTGTTTTATAACTACTGGTTGTTAATGTCGTTTGATGTTTTGACATAAACGGGCATTTGGTTTAATAAAATGCAGTACGGTAGACGGGATGTTCCCGTCGGTGTTTAGTGATACCTTCACAGGAGAGAGCTGCGTAAAGGTTGGCCAGCTTATCTAGCTATAACGTATAAAGTGCAGTTCACTCCTGTATCCATCGCCAAAAAATAACTCCAATGGAGCTGACTGAGCCGGTTATAAATCTCAAAAAATATCTTGTAGCTTTCAGTTTTTATCATCATTATCAGTAAACTGTGAAAAGAGCAATGAACAGTCTCCAGATGTCCGATATCAGATTTCTACAGGTTTCATTTTTGTTCTTTTCTTTTCTCTTGGTCCATTTTTTGTTAGAAACTAGTGGGTACTTATATATATGGCTAGTCAAAATTGTGGGTATTCAAAATTTGGTAACACTTTTAAATTTTTTAAAACTATACTTTTTTATTTTTTCAAATTTTGGGCAGTTAAAATTTGTGGTCTTCAAATTTGTTGGTACCCAAAACATGTAGGTACTCAAAAGTGTGGATAATGAAATATTAAATTTTGAAGGCATCCAGAATTGGTGGCAATTCTAAGGTATAGATATTTTAGACATGTATTACTACTTGAAATATTCAACGAGTTTCAAGTTTGAGTGTATTCGAAACAAGTGGGTATTTAAAAGTGCATATGAATATTTGTGGATATCGAAATGTTTGAAACTAATCTTGTTGTTACACAAAGCATGGACAAATAATTTAATTATGTTTGTCTTTACTATAAGAATGCTAACACCAGAGGACCAATGGTCCTGTAAACGCTCACCTGAGATCTGCTGCATATACCAATAAACATGTTGGAATATCATGGTATTTAACCCCAGTGCAGGGACAGATGAAGCCCTTGGGCCATTTTCTTTTTTCAGAATAATCAATATTCTGTCCATTTGCCAATTTCCCGATGGTTTTCCCCTTCAAATGGCATTTTAACAGTTTTCCCCTTCAAATGGCACTTTAACAGTTTTCCCCATTCAAATGCATAGGCAACCCATGTTGACGTTGCCATAAACTGGGTCAAGGTCATCACAGGGTCATGATTTGTATATACATTGTAGTACTTTAACCATCAATGCTTCATGCAAAGTTTCTTTGAAATCGGTCAACCGGTTCCGGAGAAGAAGATTATTCAAGTGTTTTACCATATATGGGCATGGCAGCCATCTTGGTCATGTGACCTAGATTATTTATATATACATTGATTCCCCCATTCTATAGATGCTTCACATAAAATTTGGCTTTGATTGGCCAAGCGGTTTCAGAGGAGAAGATGTTTGAATATTATGGTAATATACAAGCATAATGCCCCGGGGTGGGGGCAGATGAGCCCCTGGGGTCCATTTTTTCAGAATCATTAATATTCAGTCCTACTGCCCATTTCCTGCAAGACAATCACTTTAAATGATATTTTAAAAGTTTTCCCCATTCAAATGCATTGGTGACCTATGTTGACCTTGCCGTAAAATAGGTCAAGGTTATCACAGGGTCATGATTTATATATACGTTGTAGTACTTGAGTCATCCATACTTCATGCAAAGTTTCGTTGAAATCGGTTCACCAGTTCTGGAGAAGAAGATCTTTTAAGGGTTTTTATCATATATGGGCATGGCGGCCATCTTGGTCATGTGACCTGTATTATTTATATATACATTGGTTCCCTTTTCCTATAGATGCTTCATTTAAAATTTGATTTGATTGGCCAAGTGATTTCAGAAAAAAAGATCTTTGAAAAGTGTGTATGGACAACAGACCGGCCAAGGTCAAGAGATGACCTTGACCTAAATTAATCATATACCTTCATCTTATCCATTAGTTGTTTGCATCTACCACTTTTCAGGTCTCAGGCTGCAATAGTTTTCAAAAAATAGCTAATTTCCACTTTTCCCATTATAAGTCTATGGAAACTTTAAGTTACCATAGCAACCAGAGTTCTTATCCGACTGGAATAAAAACACAAATTATGTAGAGGCTAGTGTCAGGAACATGTATACAAAGTACAGGATTTATCCACTTGACAGTTTCTGAGGAGAAGATTTTTGAATGTTTTTTTTTTCAAATTTTTGCCCTTTATGGGGCCCCAGCAACCAATCAAAATAAAGGATTAGGACAAAACTCGCAAGAAACGTCAAACACTACTCAATAAACATTTCTGCAAAAACAAAATTCAAATGTCTGCAATTTTAGCGGAAAAATAGCCGATTTCCACTTTTCCCATTATAAGTCTATGGAAACTCTAAGTTGCCATAGCAACCAGAGTTCTTATCCGCCTGGAATAAAAAACACAAATTATGTAGAGGCCACTGTCAGGAACATGTATACAAAGTACAGGCTTAATCCCTTTGACAGTTTCTGAGAAGAAGATTTTTGAATGTTTTTCGAAATTTTGCCCTATATGGGGCCCCTGCAACCAATCAAAATAAAGGATTAGGACAAAAGTCACATGAAACGTAGAGGACTACTCAATAAACATTTCTGCAAAAACAAAATTCAAATATCTCCAACAAGACAGCAAAAACTGGCAATTTTCACTTTTTTCCATTATAAGTCTATGGGAAGCATAAGTTGCCATAGCAACCAGAGTCCTTATCCGATCAAAACAAAAAACACAATTATTCTTTCCCCCTACCTGTAGATGGTGTATGTGTAATATAAGAACAATCGGCCCAGCGGTTTCAGAGAAGAAGATCTTTGAAATTGTGGACGACGGACGACGGACGGACGGACGACGGACGGACGCCGGAGCATGGTTATACTATAAGCTCACCTATGAGCCTTCGGCTCAGGTGAGCTAAAAATTCAAAATCGCACAAAATCATATTGTATTCAGATTAAGCTGGTTCATGAAATTTTGAGTCAAGACTTGAAACCGTCCTGGGGTACTCATGGGTTCGTTGGTGTTTATTTGTATGTGCATGTATTCGTAAATTGTGGAATTTCACAACGTGGGTGGGTACTCAACATGTGGGTACCTAAAATATTTTGATAAAAATGCAGAAAGTATGCACTTGCATATGTATTGAAATTCTCAATATTGAAAAAAACTACCTTAATACCTTTGTAGACTCAGATCAGCGTTTTATTTAGTCAAATCAGGCACTGCATCCACTGTTTAATTTTGAAAGAAAGTGGAAATCAGAAGCAAATGGTATATTTCATGTAATTCTTGAAACAAACAGGTGACCACATTCAAGAGTTTTTATCTTTTTTCTCACTGCAGCAAAGGCAATTATCTCTTTTATAAGAAATTATTGTGACAAGCAAAATGATTAAGAAAAACTAGCAAAAACTCTGAAAACTAGCGATGGATATAAAAGTGAGTTGTTCAGCAACAATAAACCCCGTCAGTAGAAAATGATGCTTGTCCACCAAGGATGGTTTTCATCGCTTTTGCTACCTTTACTATATACATTATGACTATTCAATTGTTCATACATGTATTTGCTGGAGACATATGCCCACGGTATATCGAAATCCGTATTTTAATTTATCATAGGATGATCTTATAGTATCCCTTTAATTTCAGTATCATTCCACATAAAGCGGAAAAGACAGTTTATGTCATCGGATTTCCATCACTTTCACTTATTTGTCTTTTTATCTAATTAACCAAACCATTTGTTTTATTATGTCAATATTAGGCATTTTTGACAATTTAGCATCTTTTGCGATGCTTGCTTACTGATTTTATTGCTTACCAATATTTGCCAGTTCCACATTACCACACATGTATACTTGTTAAGTACATGAGTATTGTAGGCAAAAGAATTCGAACAAATGTTAATTGAATCAGCAAAAATCATTGATTACATATTTCAGTACTTTGGGTTTGTACTAATTTTCTGCATGGAAATAGCTGCTGATAAAATTTCTTTTGATTGTAATAAAATAGTCGGTTATTGCAGGTCAATGTTATCTATATGATACAAACTTTGCAATGGAAAAATAATCAGATTGGATAAAAATATCATTTATGATAAGTTACAGGTGCAAAATGAATCGCATGCAATGGCAACCTTTCCAAACGAGCCCGCAGGTTTCTGAGTTCTCTCTCTCTCTCTCTCTCTCTCTCTCTCTCTCTCTCTTTGAAAAGTTGTAAAGAATAACGATCCAAATTATGCCATAAAATTTATTGTTGTAGGCGACTGAAAGATTTATTGCCAACATGAAACGGTTCCCGTTTTCTCTCTATAGCTTACATCATTATGATATAATAAATCCTTTAGAAATATTTTCATATATGAAAAACAATTCCTTAGAATATAAAAACGCTCATTATTTATTATCTCTTTTTCATAAATTGATACATATCATATACCTAAAACATGAATTATTCCTTCAACATGATAGATGCATGTGCGAATATATAATGTTTTAAAAGATAAACCACTGATGTGTATGTTCCAACTCAATTCTTAACCAACACTATACCATTGCTTTTACAGAATCACTCACACCCAAATATGACATATTTTTCTGTTGTCATCAGCTTTCGCAACAGCTACCAACGATCAAAGAACAACGAAATATTGTTTTGAAATTATAATAAATCCGTTCTCGTTTTTAACGATTTGTTTATATATCTAACTGATAAACAGAAAAACTTTTTTCTTATCTTTTTATTTATATGAGGATTGTATTGCTTAGTCGAAAAAAAAAACAACAACAAAACACAGATTATCTAATGCATCATACCGCGGAAAATGATGAAAAATTCCCTAAATCCACTGAATAATTGAAGCAGCGATTTACTGGGTAATAAGTCTGTTAATCCACTTTGGGAATGATCAGAGTTCTAAGTATTAGTGCTTCCAATATCCTTAAGGAAAACAGGTAACTAAGCGAAAATGTCTTGAAAGCTAATGGAATCAATTGTACCTGGATCGAAAGATATACATGTAGATGTACTTAATTAGTTGCAATGCTTAAGATGTTTTATCATACAGTTTGATGTTTTGAAAGAGTTTGTCCGTACGCGTCATGCTTTGCACTTTTGCTAATACGAAAAGTTGAAAACAGATGCATCTAGCATCTCAAAAATTCAAACAAAACGTTTTCTTTTAATGTTGTATATGCATTTGGTGACTGATTTATGTACGCTCATCTTTGAAAGAAATCATATGGAAGTATTCCTTAATGTCAATTTTAAATTTATAAAAAAAAAATCCCATTTGCACAAATGAAGCGGAGGTCAAAGAAGAAATAGTCACAGTTTTTTTCACACTTTGTTGTTTAATGAATAAAGCCTCGGCTGACACCTGACGAAATTCATACGCAAATACTTTGCTTAACTACTGAAAAATCATCCCTCATAAAAAGATCATTTGTAAAGAGTGTCTTGATATTGTGTAAAGAAAAATACCTCCTTTAATGTACATTACAGTTGATTTATTATAAAGGTTATCTTCCATTTTAATGTAATACAGACAAGATCTCAAATTGTTGTTTTATAACTACTGGTTGTTAATATCGTTTGATGTGGTATTTCATTTAATAAAATGCAATACCATAGACGGGATGTTCCTGTCGGGAGCCGCGTAAAGGTTAGCCAGCTTATCCAGCTATAGGGTATAACGTGCAGTCGTTCAGCAACAATAAACCCCGTCATTAGAAAGACATTCTTATCCACCAAGAATGGTCGCTACCTTTACTGGTTTAACTATTCCGTTGCTTATATTAGCTGGACCGACGTTATTGGTGACGTGCGCCAACGGTATATCCAATTCCGTATTTTTATATAAATACGGATTTAACGGACAAAGGAGAACATTTTTAGCGAAAAAGAAAATGGTTACAAATCGTGTTCTACCAAAAAACGAGAACTTCTGGGATTTTCAAAAATCTGTTGAAAAATACAAAAAAAAAAAAAACAACATCATGTTGATTATCATAACATTTTGGCAGCTGAATGAACCCGTAAGAAGTGTTGAATGCCTTAAGTGGATAGGCAGTAGTGATAACTTCAAGTTTAGGGTCGTTCAGGTCTGCAAAGAGCGCTTGCAGGCAACTCGAAACAAAAATGAAGTTTTAATCCCTATCAAAATTTAAGCAGTAAGTATATTATCAAATTATTAACCCCGTTCTTTTATTTATGACAATATAATGTGCTACTGACAATGTAGCAGCTTTTAAGTTGTTTGATAGCTGGCTTTATTTGTTACCAACATTTACCAATTCCTCATTACCGCACATCTATACTGGCAAAGAACATGAGTATTGTAGGCAAAAGTATTCGAACTCATGTCAATTGAATAAGCAAAAATCATTGATGACATATTTCTGTACTTTGGGTTTGTACTAATTTTCTGCATGGAAATAGCTGATAAAAGTTTCTTTGATTGCAATAGGTAAGTCGGTTTTACAGGTCAATGTTATCTATATGATACAAACTTTGTGATGGAAAATTAATCAGATTGGATAAAAATATCATTTATGATAAGTAACAGCTGTAAAATGAATCGCATACAATGGCAACATTTCCAATTGAGTTCCGAAAGTTGCATTGTTATGAACAACTCTCTCTCTCTCTCTCTCTCTCTCTCTCTCTCTCTCTCTCTGAAAGTTGTACTCTAAAGAGCACAGTTATTCAAGAACAACATAATCCAAATTATTGTTGTAGGCAAATTGACTGAAAGATTTATTGCTAACATGAAACGATTCGGACCGTTTTCTCTCTATAGCTTACAGCATTATGATATATAATAAAGGATGTCATATGTTTTCAATTACATAAAATTATTGTTTCACGGGCAATTTATATTTCTATGGTTGGTGATAGTTCTTCGCCATTGTATGAATGCAAACGTGCAATAACTCCAGTAATTCCTTTCTTAATCCTTAAGAAGTGAAAGACTACAATGACTTGTATAAATGACGGGTATTGCCCGCCCCCTTTCTCATTAATATATTCACTGCTCTTAAAGGATCTCATTTTTATTTTTATTCATAAGTTAACATATACTGTAATTACATATCATCAGGAAAACATGTCCGTGCGATAAATATCCCCCAAAACCCCACTTTTATATAGTAAAACTGGGGTTTGCAGGGGTATACCTATTTTTCTTATTTTTGCTCTAAAACATAGATTGTGGGTACTCGTTAGAACCGCCTCAGCGAGGCGGTTCTAACGTGTACCCAAAATCTATGTTTTGAGCAAAAATAAGAAAAATATCAATTTTTTTCAGCTGAAAATTTTCAATTTTTAAAGCTCAAAAAATCTCTGTGTATTGCATAGCAAGTTTTCGTAATGTAGAGTGAATAGTTCCAATACCTATTTTAAGTGAACGATTCCTGCAGCGCTTAAACCATCCCTCGAACTTCCTGGCATACTCAAATATAAATCCTTTAAACCCTTTAGAAATATTTTCATGCACGAAAAACAAAATGAATCTTAAAAATATAAAAATAGCTCATTATCTATTATCTTCTTTTCATAAATTCATACATATCATACATATGAATTATTCCTTCAACATGTTTTGATAGATACATGTATACAATGTTTTAAAGGATAAACCACTGATGTGTATGTCCAAACTCAATTCTTTACCAACACTATACCGGGCCATTGGTTTTACAGAATCACTCAATCACTCCTACATCTATCGCCAGTTTTCAGAGTTTTTGCTGGTTTTTCTAATCATTAAGGCTGTCGTAATAAATTCTTACAAGAAGATAATTTTTTCACAGCAGTAAGATAAAGATAATGAGTTCTTGACTCTGGCCACCTGTTTGTTTAAAGAATTAGATGAAATATGCCATTAACTTCCAATTTACTCTTTGTCTCAATATTAGACTATGGATACAGTGTCTGATCAAACTAAATGATACACTGATCTGAGTCTATAAAACATTAAGGTGGCAATTTTCCATACTGAGACTTTCAGTTCATATGAATGTGCATACTTTCCGCATTTTTACCAAACTATTTTAGGTACCCACATGTTGAGTACCCACAAATACTGAGTGAAATTCTATAATTGATGAATACATGTACATACAAATAACATGAACACAAAGATTCCATGAGTACCCTAAGACCACACCAGTTTCATACAAACAATTTCAGTCTTGACTCATAATTTTATGAACCAGCTTATTTTGAATACCCACAATTTTGTGATTGAATTTTGTGAACATTCTTATAGTGAAGACCAACATAATTTGCCCATGCTTTGTGTAACAAGAAAATATAATTTCCAACATTTTCAATACCCCAAAATATTTATATGCACTTTTGAATACCCACTTATTTTAAATACACTCAAATTTGAAGACTCATAAATATTTTGAGATATTTTGAATAACATCTAACTGAAATATCTATCTTCTGATTGCCACCAATTTTGAGTGCCTACAAAATTTGATCATCCACACTGATTGCCACCAATTTTGAGTGCCTACAAAATTTGATCATCCACACTTTGAATACCCACATATTTTGAGTACCAAAAAAATTGAAGACCACAAATTTTAACTGCCCAAAATTTTAGAAAAAAGTATAAAATGTTCCAAAACATAGCAAGAGTGCTCCCAAATTTAGAATACCCACAATTGTGAGTACCCATATATATTCGTACCCACAGGCTCGAAATATGACATTTCTAACTCAACATGGTCCAAGTGAGAAGAAAAAAACTGAAGAAATCTGATATCAGACATCTGGAGACTGTTGCTCTTGTTATTTTCACAGTTTACTGATAATGATAATAAAAGTTGAAAGCTACAAGATATTTTCCGAGATTTATTGCCCAATCATGCCAGCTCCATTGGAGCTGTTTTTTGGCGATGGATGTAGGAGTGCAATTAGATCGTGATTACATCGTTAACCACGAGAACGGATTTATTATAATTTCAAAACAATATTTCGTTGTTCATTGATCGTTAGTAGCTGTTGTGTAAGCTGATGCCAACCGAAAAAGCCAAAGGTATCATATTGATGTGTATTTGATAAACTTTTTCTCATCTTTTTATTTATATGGGGATTGTATTGCTTAATCAAAAAAACATAAATCATCTAATGCTTCATACCGCGGAGAATGATGAAAAATTCCCTAAATCCACTGAATAGTTCAACTAGCGATTTACTGGGTAATAAGTCTGTTACTGATCCACTTTGGGAATGATCGGAAAAGTATTAGTGCTTCCAATATCCTCAAGGAAATCAGGTAACTAAGCGAAAATGTCTTGAAAGCTACGGGAATCAATTGTACCTGGATCGAAAGATATAGATGTACTTAATCAGTTAAGTAATTAGTTGCACTGTAAAAGATGTTTAATCATACAGGTCGAAGTTTTGAAAGAGTCGGTCCGTACGCGTCATGCTTTGCACGTTTGCTAATACGAAAAGTTGAAAACAGGTGCATCTAGCATCTCAAAAGTGTCAAACAAAACGTTTTCTTTTAATGTTTTATATGCACCTGATGACTGTTTAATGTACGCTCTCTTTGAAAGAAATGATCGGGAAGATCCAATATTCCTTATTGTCAATTTTGAATTTATAAAAATTCCCATTTGCACAAATCAAGTGGAGGTCAAAGCAGCCATAGTCACAGTTTTTAATTTCTCACAGTTTGTTGTTTAATGAATGAAAACTTGTTTGATACCTGGGGTAATTCATACGCAAATACTTTGAACTACTGAAAAATCATCCCTGATAAAAAGATCATTTGTTAAGAGTGTCTTGACATTGTGTAACGAAAAATACCCCCTTTAATGTACATTGCTGTTGATTTATTGTATAGGTTATCTTGCATTTTAATGTAATATAGATAAAATATCGAATTGTTGTTTTATAACTACTGGTTGTTAATGCCGTTTGATGTTTTGACATAAACGGGCATTGGGTTAATAAAATGCAATACGGTAGACGGAATGTTCCCGTCGGTGTTTAGTGATACCTTCACAGGAGGAGCTGCGTAAAAATTAGCCAGCTTATCTAGCCTTAGGATATAACGCGCAGTCGTTTAGCAACAATAAACACAGTCGGTAGAAAGGCATGCTTATCCACCAAGGATGGTTTTCATCGCTACCTTTACTGGTTTAAATATTCAATTGCTTATATTTGCTGGACCGACGTTATTGGTGACATGCGTCGACGGTATATCGAAATCCGTATTTTTATATATCACAGGACAAAGGAGAACATTTTAAGCGAAACAAAAACAGTTAAAATCGTGTTTTTATCAAAAATCACGAACTTCTGGGATTTTCAAAAAAACTCTGTTGAAAATATCAAAAGCAACATTATTTTGATCAATTAAACAGGAATTTGGTTTAATAAAATGAAATAGGGTAGCCGGGATGTTCCCGTCGGTGTTTAGTGATACATTTATAGAAGTAACGGTCGTGCTGCGTAAAGGTTAGTCAGCTGATCTAGCCATAGTGTATAACATACAGTCGTTCAGCAACAATAAAGGTACAAGTAGGCAAAGATCAGGAAAAGGCGCGATCAGAAAGATATTCCCACTCCAAAAACCGAGGTGGGAAAATCTAAATTAACAATCAATAAACCCCGTCAGAAAAAAAATGATGCTTATTCACCAACTTGAAGGATGGTTTCCATCGCTTATGCTACCTTTACTGGTATAGCTATTCAATAGATTATATTCGCTAGACCAACGCTTGGTGACATGCACCAACGGCATATCGAAATTCGTATTTTTATTTCTCATCTGTCGATCTGATAGTATCACTTTAATTTCAGTATCATTCCACATAAAGCAGATAAGACAGTTAATGTCATCCGGTTTCCATCACTTTCTCTTATTTGTCTTTTTTATCTAATTAACCAAACTATTTGTTTCATTATGACATCATTAGGCGGTATTGACAATTCAGCATCTTTTGGAATGTTTACTTACTAGCTTTATTGCTTAACAACATTTGCCAGTTCCCCATTACCACACATCTATACTGGTTAAGTACATGAGAATTGTAGGAAAAAGTATTCGAACACATGTTAATTGAATCAGAAAAAATCATTACATACGTATTTCTGTACTTTGGGTTTGTACTAATTTTCTGCATGGAAATAGCTGATAAAATTTTCTTTGATTGCAATAGGTTAGTCGGTTACTGCAGGTCAATGTTATCTATATGATACAAACTTTGTGATGGAAAATTAATCAGATTGGATAAAAAATATCATTTATGATAAGTTACAGCTGCAAAATGAATCGCGTGCAGAGGCAACATTTCCAAACGAGCCTGCAGGTTTCTGAGTTCTGAAAATTCTGGGATGAGCAACTCTCTCTCTCTCTCTCTCTCTCTCTCTCTCTCTCTCTCTCTCTGAAAAGTTGTACTCTAAAAAGCACAATTATTCAAGAACAACATAATCCAAATTGTGCCATAAAACTTATTGTTGGGCCGACCATAAAAAATTGTTGTTTGCTGTGCTCCTACCTACCCGCCAAAATTGGCCCTACCCAAAAAATTTTATGGCCATTTTGAGGATTTTTTTTTTTTTTCTCAAAAATCTAATAACAAGGATTCATTTTCACAAAATTATTCTTTCCAAAACCAAATTTTCTGACAATGTTTTATTATACTGTTTTAACTTCAATATATCCTATTTGAACCATATACATCTATTAATATAGCAAATTATAAAGATATTTTTCATATGGTTCAAAAAAAAAAAAATGACCTACCTACCTACCCACACTAAAATTGATGGGTAGGAGCACAGCAAACAAAGAATCATTTAAGGATGGCCTTGTAGGCAAATTGACTGAAAGATTTATTACTAACACGAAACGATTCACGGTTTCTCTACATATTCTACGGCATTATGATATAATAAAGTATGCCATATGTTTTCAATTACATAAAATTATTGTTTTATGAGCTATCTATATTTTATGACTCGATTCTTAATGTATGAATTCAAGTGCTGACAATAAGAAACTATGGAAGAACAAATTTGTTGTGTAGACTGAATGGACATGCAATAGTCTGAACTTTACTCCACGCGTTATGTTTGTTTATATTGAGGTTTAACACCCCGGTCATCAATTTTACAGTTATGTCCGGACGTAGTCGACGCTTTCTTGGTTTAAACCAGTACTCTCAGGAGTTAATGTGTCTTGCTCAATAACACAACATGGTGCCACCAGTGGGAATCGAACCAAGAACCTCTCTGCTTTACCACTAATTCACTGTGCGCCACTTCACGCGTTTGTGCACTTGTTGAAAGATAAAGAAAGACACATTTATGTACACGTAAAATGCATACAACGAACGAAAATAGTCTCAACTTTAAATCTTAACTCTTTGCAGTTACACTTCTGCCCCGGTTGATGTTAACCAAAGCATTACACGAAAGCTGTCGTTTAGTTTAACGAAGAAACTATACTCCTAAAAAAATCTAAGGGCCACTGTAATATTTTCCATATATTCTTGTGTAAAGCACCCAATACTTAACCAAAATTTAATGGCACTACACAAGGTCAAAGAATGCCTGTTTCATTTGATATGTTTCAGATAATGCTTCGAAGTAACTGACTAAAAGAAGTTTGAAAAAGCATATGTCCTCCAAAAGTCCATGGAACAGTTTTTTGCATTTTTTCAAAAATCCTGAAATTATGGCATTTTTCTGAAAGTCCACAGATTCACGTCAATTCAACTTAAGTTTGAAAAAATGCCAATTTTTGGAAAAAACTCAGATTTGCCAAAAATTCCATACAGGTTTTGGCAGGGTGTTTTCTGTTTCAAATTTCTTACATTCATAACCTTCCAGGCAATATCAAAAATAATGCAAATGCAAAGGGGTATCTGCATCCTTTGGGATTCCAATTTAATTTGAGCTGAACTTGGGGTACCTGAATACAATATATGGGAAATAACATTGGCCCTTAGAATTTTTTGAGGAGTATATTACCCTCTTTTCAACAAAATGCAATTTGTTGATTGAATTTTACATTTGTGTTATATGGAATCGAAATTCAGTTGTAATTAGCATGAGTGATATTTGATAATATAATAATCATAAATACTGGGGAAATTATCATTGCCTGAATCCCAACTTAATGTTCGTTTGATCAAATACCAGGAACTACTATTTTGAATCTAATGAGTCAATTTTCATATTAGTTGTTTTATCTTTTATATCCTATTTACAAGTGTTTTCTAAGATCTTTTTGATCATTGTAATTAATTTTGTCATCAACACAATTATATTCTATGTAATAACAAGGTATCGAAGAACATAGAACTTGATTGCACCGATGCCTTAGAAATATCATTCGATGATTCGTATGAAATATTTGTAAACAAATTTTCGGAATCTCTTTTCCCTGACGTCGATGCTATTCTCACGATAAACATGGACATTTCGAAAAGTCTCTAGCTTTTCAGGAGGGAAGCGTTTAATCGTAGTATTGACCTTTCCATATGTTTTCAGTATTCTGTCAATCATTTGACGTAATTAGGCTCCTTATGGGTTTATGAAGGTGCATTTTCATTACTTTTTCAATGCACGATATTGAATTCCCTGTCTTGGGCCTCATGCACTTCGAGGCTAGACAACATGTGGGCTAGAGTTTGTTTTGTCGGCCATTTTTGTCACTTTCACTTCGATAAATAAATATATTTTCTTCACGCTAACGAGATCAGTAAATACGATGCTTATGATGAAATTAAACTGGAGATGTATTTTTTAATGATATTAAGTAGTGTTGCTTAGTTTCAATTGTTTTAAATTATAAGATTTGGACGAACTCTCTCGTTGACCTATTTATCGGTTTTTATCGGTATCCGGAAAAAATTCCCCCCGGACAGAATCCCCCCCCCCACACTCTTTTTTGATGACTAGGACAGAATCCCCCCAGTATATCTTGCAAATAGGACAGAATCCCCCCACCCCTTCTCAGACAGAATCTACTTCAATAATTGAGCAATCTTTGAATTTATTTAGATATTATTAAGTTGACTATAATAAGTGGTGATTAGAGAAAATTAAATATGACAATTTGCTTATTTTCGATACCTTTTACTATAACTTAGTAAATTACTCAACACAAAGAAGTTTGTCTCACCTCATTTTTGCTATTAGCAGTAATTATAACATATTAATATGCAGGTTTCTTTAAAAAATAAAAGCCAAACAACATAATTATCCAATCATTAGCAAACAATGAATAAATAAACTTTTTTGATGCAAAAATAATTGACCTATAGCTGTAGAATGTAACAATATGATTATGGAGATTCTGACTGGGAAGGGGGGGGATTCTGTCCTATTTGCAAGATATACTGGGGGGGATTCTGTCCTCGTCAACAAAAAAGGGTGGGGGGGGGGATTCTGTGCGGGGGGATTTTGTCCTACACTCGTTTTTATCAGAAAACGTTCTATGTGAAATTATGTTGTTTATAATACGGTGTTTTCGTTCACGTGCGCTGTCATAGATGATTGACATGCGGTATCACGATTTACCGGATTGGACTGAAACTGTCCCAAACGAACCTATATTGTCCGGAACGGACATAGATTATGATAATATCAAAGCTATAAAATATACAAAGCTAATCATGGGTCACCACATAGTAGTATGTGAAGAATTTTATGTGCACAACAATATTGTGATTTACTTAGAACGCAGGAAAACCGTACCCGAAGAGTTATTGCACCCTGCATACATGTATCCGTGATGTAACCAGATTTCTTAAAGTACGGATTTAGGCTACATCACACGACGTCAAGTTATTTAAAGGTCAAGTCAAGAATTTTTCAGACGTGGTGATGAAACCATTCACGGTTTAACACAGTATCTGTTTCATTTAGTATCAAATTGCACTATACGTTACTAAAGGAAATATTCTTCTATTCTTCTTGTCGGTGTAGACTTCTATCACAATCTCATACTATTTTAAACTTCCAAATTTCTATGAACCCCTCCGTATAGCATGTTACTAAGAACATGCTATAATTTTCTTGTTAGTATTGATGAACATAGGCAAGATTACCATTATCAGTGTACACATTAATCATGCCATTGAGAATCCCCCTCCCTTTGATCCTAAGCCATACCTCGTCACTGTTACAGTGGCGGCCATCAAAGCCCCCTTTCCCCTAGATGAAACAATGACGAGGGCTGAAGAGGAAGGCCAGGACACATCTCGGCTTCTCTGGATATGCCTGTGAAACCACCTTGGTCGGAAGACGACGGCCAAATCACATACATTCCATCGGGCTCTTAATTTTTCAGTTATAATTATTTTCTTTTCTTTTACTTTTTTCACAGAAATATATTCGCCCACCCATGATGGACGCGAATCCGCAACATACTAAATAGGTATGTAGGTCAGAATTCCTTATTAAATCTCTAAGCTATTCCATCTGATGTTATCAACATAACAAAATATTGATATGCAGATATAGCGGCACCGATTCGTAGAGTATGGCCGCTGTGTCGCTGCGATCATGAAATTTACCGAATCTATTTAAACATTAAACTTTTCTTCTCACAATTGTGATCGAGTATAGGGATCAACCATGGTTTTCAGTGTTCAAACATTCGTTGGATCACGAGGAAGGCGTTTGAACACAAGGCCGCAGGCCGCGTCTTCAAACGCCTTCCGAGTGATCCAGCGAATGTTTGAACACTGAAACAAACCATGGTTGATCGCCATTCTTGCATTTTCTTTCTAATCTACTTAAGGATTTATCAATATTGACATGAGTGGGTGGGGTATGTAAAACAGAAATCTACTGCTTTCTTGAATCTGTTAATCAAATGATGATGTGTATTTATTGCTAATAGACGTCACTGATACTAGGAATGAGTCAATATAGTTATTATTTTAAAATTTTAAATAGCTTGGTGTAAAATTGGAAATGTAACTGGTTTTCGTGGGACCCATTTCCTGGAAAATGGAATGCATTTGAATAAAAATTACGCAAAGCCTAAATGTCTAGGATACATAATCTGACAAATTAAAAGTTATTTTGGAGTCATGGAAATGTATTTCTCTGGGAAAAGTTAGTGTAAACATGTTTTTCTGGAAAATTCTGAAAGTGGGTAACTTGGGGCGGATCGTGTGCGCTTACTGTTTGCTGAAAGATGACATGCCTTTTGTTTCAGGTTCTTATATGATTGAAGTCAATGACTACATCGAAAAATCTGTCTTATTGTTTTCAAAAAGCTAGGAAAAATGGGTCCGACGATATCAACCCGGAAGTAACTGAAAAATGACTCACTTGCTCTGAGCTGACCACTCATTCCACAATCATGTATACACAAATCCATGTATTTGCAACATATTCAATAGTCCCATGACAAAGCATGCTAAAGAATGTAGCATTGTTGACAAAATAAACAATGCTTTTTATACAGGTAAATCTTCAATTATGTATATACAGTGACTGGCTATAAGTCCTTAAAATCTCTTGAAAATAACATTAACAACGTAAAAACTCACCGAAACCCGCGGAGCTTCTCCAACGTCGGCCATTTTGTTTAGAACGAAACAAATGACGTCACGTCGCATTAACCAATGACGTCGGCCAAAACCCATGTTCAAACGGCACGTGAATTTCATGATTTGAACATGGGTTTTGCTGTTTGAACACGGCTTTCGACCAATCGAAAACGGCTTCAAACAGTTATGCGCATAGATTTCTATGCAAGAATAGTCATTTATACACGGTCCCGATTATAATTTGCAATTATGATGTAGTCACCCAGAATGTCAATTCTTGCATAGATATCTATGCGCAAAGCTGTTTTAAGCCGTTTTCAATTGGACCGAAAGCCGTGTTCAAACAGCAAAACTCATGTTCAAATCATGAAATTCACGTGCCGTTTGAACATAGGTTTCGGTTGAAATCCGTCGACGTCATTGGTCAATACGACGTGACGTCACTGTGTTCCGTAGAAACAAAATGGGCGACTTTGAAGAAGCGCCGCATAGGTTTTGGGTGAGTTTTTACGTTGTTAATGCTATTTTCAACAGATTTTAAGTGAATAAGTGTGAAAATGCAAGAATAGTGATCAACCGCCATGTTTTGTTTCAGTGTTCAAACATTCGATGGATCACTCGAAAGGGTTTGAACACGCGGCCTTGGGCATTGTGTTCAGACACCTTCCTCATGATCCATCGAATGTTTGAACACTGAAAACCATGGTTGATCCCTATATTTAAATGTTTACTACCTCAGTTTTTGGAGTGGGGCCTTCGTTCTGATTGTATCATTTCCTTTTCATTGCTTACTTTTAACTCCTCAGCTAACAAAGAGCGACTTTGATCTGAGACCATACTTTACTTCCGAGGGATAAATTGCGCAAGCTTTAGCTTAGCTAACGGTGTTTGGTCGATGTATGGTCTAGTTAATATGGCGGCACATTTGTCTTCTATTTTTTAGTTTCAAAACGAAGAAGAGAGTATTTCAGTAGGTTGGAAAACATGGGAAAATAAATCTTAACATCAAGAAACAAGAATTAGTTCCAAAAATAGTAAAAAACATCGATGGTATTAATTATTTTTATAGTGTCGGTCATACTTGTTCCGACAAAACCATAGAGAAAGGCTTGGTTGATCTATGGCCTGGTAATGATGTCACTGTGGTCTTGTAATGACGTCACTATAGTCAGATTAGACTTAATTCGATCTATGTTTAGTTATACCATCTGATCGAAGTAGCTCGACATTATGACTCTTTCTACGAGTAAATACATATACCTGATTGTTAATATGGGGTTTCCTACCTCGATTTTGGAGTGGGACTGGTTCTGATTGCACCAGTTCCTTATCACTGCTTATTGTTACTCTGTCCTTGATTGTTCCCGACAGATAGTTTTTCTTTTATCTGCTAGTTCCATACCTTTGTACTCAAAATGCACTCAGAAAAAGCAAGGTTTGTTTGATTTACTGCAAGCATTCCACGGATTAATAGCAATGTAAACACAAGAAGCTATGTTAATAAGCATAAATTCGTCGCATTATGAAAACAAAGGTAACCCAGGTGTGCATAATTTTAGATAATTGGAATGCATACTATATTTTTCTTTGCCTAACGTATACTAACTTCTGTTCTAAAAGCATTAGAAGGAACACCGTAATCCTAAAAGCAGTTCCAAATGCTCGGGGAATCGTTGCACTAACAAAGGTCACTTCTAATCAAAAGGTACTCGTTAGTGGTATCATCTTTGGAAAAACGTTAATGTGTGAATAAGCAATGGGCAGGAACTGGAAAAAACACACACACGCACACACACACACACACACACACACACACACACACACAGACAGACACACACAGACACAGACACACACAAACACACACACACACACACATGAAATCCAAACGGGAAATAACTAAAAATCAATTTGTGAAGCGACAGAAACAAAACCGAGGGAGAATCTATTTCCCAAACGGTGGTCATTCAGCTGCATCATCTGAACCAAATGAGCCGCGATGCGAGCAAACTGGTCTTCGGGGTCCGACGCAAATCGGCATGTACAGACATAGACAATGTACAGAATCTTGAATTTTCGGATGTAAAAAGAAGAGGGATTGTACTTAATTCGCTGATCGACTGCAGTTACTGCACAGCTGATCTGTGCCTTTGTTTTCGCAAATGTAGATTGTTGGTTTTCAAAGAAACTGACATCAAAACGAGGAGCAGACCTAGCCGAAACATAATTCTGAATTGGAATGGTATGTAATAAAATCATAGGGGGATGGAAGAGTTAACGCAGTTTAACGACGCGTCAACCTTGCACTAAAATGCTAACAAATGCTGTATACATGGAAATAACAAACGCAAAACGTAAAGTTTTTTGCTCCAAACCATTTACTGAAATATATCTATATTTGTAAAACTCGCTCATAACATTAATACCCTACCTTTTTTGGCAATGTAAACTTAGCTCCTGAGGAGCTTTATTGGTACCACTGTTTATTCGGTTAATGACGCCTAGATCCAAAGGACATCAAAGGACTGTCATAATGTGATAATTATCTCATCTCTACAGGCCCCTAAGGGATAATACCTGTAGTACCTCTGTTTATAGGTTTTATTCCTGAATAATATGTGCTATTAAACTGCATTTCTCTTCAAGCAATATTGATTTTTCCTGTTTTGGTCCCTATTTGCATTCTGAGTCATTGTCAGGCCGTTAGGTTTTCTAGTGTCCTGTCCCTTATTATTGATCAGCTATAGACCCTCAATAGACAGGGAAATAGGTCTTTAATCTTGATTTTCTTATAAATAAGTATGCTTAATAGAGTCAAAGACACTTTCTTAAGTTCATTCACATCAAAGACTCTTTAATATTTACGTCACATACATGGAATGGAAATGAATTAAATACCTGCTCACTCTATTAATTCCATTAAAACATAAATGATCATAAATCGAATAAGGTAAAACCATAGCCATTTTTTATGAATTTGATCCGCTGCATGAAAACTCAGTAATTGCACGGCTGATCAGCGCCTTTGTTTTCGTTCCATAGATAGTGCAATACGTCTTCTTAAATCCTAATTCCAAGGTTCTAGCCCGCTCTTGAGAATGTACAGGCCTGTTTGCCTGTTTGTGTCGGACCTGATCGGAACACAAAATTGTTGGTTTTCTCACGCACATGTTTGTTTTTAAATTGCTATTTGCATATAAATGCTCTAGGTGTATGTGATAGAAAGTGAGTGTATCGGTCATATTACTAACAAACCTACCTTGCAACATGATTCTTGATGGCCGTTCAGGCACTGAGTTTTGCATGGACTGCGTCCCAGATAGGTGATTCGTAACCGTGTGTTCTGTCTGCATTGTTTTATTTATATTTTGTTTTCTTGTGTGGCGTTTTGATTCCGGCTGCAGCAGTTCCTGATCATTGCAGACCTTTAACTTTTCACCAGCATTCGTAGATATACCAAGAACGTACACGTTGCAAGGTAATTTGGACATCTACTGTCGTTATCGTTATATAACGTAGTGAAGGCGACGTGTCGTTGGTTAAATATAGGACGATACATCGAGTTAACATTATGTAGGATTAGCCATGTTGCGGCCCATATGGCTACCTGTGTCGCATGGGTGCAGGTTAAAGGCATTGACTTTTATTAATAAAACTTTGTTTGAGGTTTCTATCACGTTTTCGGGTGACTGATTAAGCAATAAAGATGTCTGTCAGTCTGAATTTTAATTTAAACCCCTTTGATCATGGTCTTTAAAATTGAGCCGCTGCATTAGAAAACCAATAATTTGCACTGGCGAAAACAAAGGTGCAGATCAGCTTCGAGGTGCTCAGCTTCTTTGTGTTCGCTACACGGATAGCACAATCCCTCTTCTACTTAAATCCAAAATTTCAAGATTCTAGGCTGCTTCTGTGACTGTACAGGCTGGTTTGTGTCAGACCTGGTCGGAACCCAAATTGTTTGTTTTCTCACACACAGGCTCAAATAGAGATCTCATGCAATATACAAATCTCACAGAAAGAGCGGTTAACAAGTTTGCCGACGGGAGCCAGTCTATGAAGCTTTAGAAAAATCGCATTGAAAGCATATCTACATACGAAATATATGACAAAGCATTGTCCTTTGCAGGAGTGATATAAAGTTTCTTTGGAGCATCCACACTGTCATAACTCGCTTATGAGGATTTCAACATTTCACCAATTTTGGTTACAAAAATTAGAGGAATGGCAAACGTCTTCGGAAAATGCACCTTCTATGTTTGAAACACTCTGAGAAATGATGCAGATGAACTTTTAAATCGCAATATCAGGCAGAATTTCCACTTGGCTTGATCAAGGTCAAGGTATGCAATAAGCAAGACTACCAATCAAAAGGACCTATTCATCGTAATCTTTATTGGCTGTTGAGTGACATTTAACACCTCATAGTGATGAGTATCTCCACCCGACATCGCAATAAATCGATAGTTCGATTCCGATATTATCGTGTTAAAATGCCTAGAGATACATGTATGGTCCAACACCGGTAAAAATTAGGAAATTTACCATAGGCCGCAATGCAAATTCCCCCACTTTGTGTCACTCCCAGCTAGTACCCGACATTGCACGACCAAAGGGTCTTCTCTAATTCGATAGCCCAGCCACACCCCTACCCAAAGGTGCCACTACCGAGGGTGGTTGACCATCTCGATTTACCGGTATTTCAATCTGCAATATACCTATGTGTGGATTGTACACTCTAGAATGGTCCGGATTTTAGTAGAAGGTAGTGTACATACAGAAGCCTCCGATGAGATATAGTCCGTTTTGGCATGGTGATTTGTGCACTAGCATATGTATGGTGATACATTGTAGTAAATGCGAGAGTTTACACAGAATGTAGGACATGTTCTCACTATTCAGTATCAAACATACATGTATATTCTAGGTACCCCCATGTAAAAGCAGGTTATTTTGACCATAAATCAAAATATGGTGGTCATACATATTGCCCAACGAACGATCAAAACAACCATACCTAAGCAATAAAATGCTACAGAATTAATGTCAAGATATTGGTGTACCATATTTGACCTTCAAATGACCTTGACCTTTGACCTCTGAACTGTGACCTTGAACCTAAATAGCTACACGAGTAAAAAAACAACCCAGAAATTAAGCAACCAGAGGCCTATCGGCCACGTAGCTCACCTGAGTAATGCAGAAACGCTGCGTTTGTAGATATTTGCTAAATTCAACATAAAAAAAAATGTCAAAAGTGTCCTAGATCTTGACCTCTAGCCCCACCCCGGGGCAAGGCCCCAGGAGTCTAAAGTCATGCGCTGAATCCCAACCCTCATGGGTAACTTGTCCAAATATGAATGATTTCTGATAAGTGGTTGCCGAGATATACACACTTTAGAAACTTTAACCAAAAACTTTGACGTAACGAACGAACGAACAAACCAACCAACCTGCAATATTGCTTATTGTAGGGTAATATCATCCCCCTTACTGCTTCTGAGAAGAAGACTTTTGATTTTTTTTTCGAAAATTTACCCATAACGTTGCTATAACAACCAAACTTATTAACCGATTTACATTTATGTAAAAAAAAAAAAAAAAAAAAAAAAAAAAAAAAAAAAAAAAAAAAAAAAAAATCACATACCTCCAGTGAGTCAGTGGAAAATGCAAATTTCCTCATGGCTCAGAGAAGAAGCTGTTTAAATTTTTTTCAAAAATTCATCCTTTATGTTGACATAGCAACCTATCAAATTAAGCAATTTAAACAAAAGTCACATAAAATCATGGAGGGCCACTGAACAAATGTCCATGTAAAAATAAAATTCAAATATCCCCAGTGAAACAACAGAAATTGACAATTTCCACTTTTGCCCGTATAAGACAATGGAAAGTTCAAGTTGCCAAAGCAACCAAAGTAGTTGGACAAGGACAATAAAAAACACAAACTTTGTAGAGGTTAATGTCATAAGCATGCATGTAAAGTTTCAGCTTCATCCTCCTTACAGCCTTTGAGAAGATTTTTAAATATTTTTTCATAAATTCACACTTACGTTGCTATAGCAACCAAAATAACTATTACGCAATTATGACAAAAATTGCCAAAATTGTGGAGGACTAGTCAACAAACATTTACGTAAAAACAAAACTCAAATATTTCAAGCGAAATGGCAGAAAATGCAATTTTCCGCTTTTCGTCTTATAAGACAATGGAAACTTTAAGTTGCCATAGCAACCAAAGTAGTGGGACAAGGACAATAAAAACACTAACTTTGTAGAGGCTAATATCATAAGCATGTGTGCAAAGTTTCAGCTTCATCCACCTTACAGCTTCTGAGAAAAAAAGTTTTGAATATTTTTTCGAAAATTTACGATGCTATAGCAACCAAACGAATAAAGCGATTTTGACAAAAGTTGCCTAAAACGGGGAAGACTACTCAATAAACATTTATGTAAAAACAAAATTTCAATATCCTCAATGAAACGGCACAAATTGCAAATTTCCACTTTTTGCCTTACTAGTAAGTCAATGGAAACTTCAAGTTACCATAGCAACCAAAGTAGTTGGACAAAGACAATAAAAAAACACAAACTTTGTACAGGCTAATGTCATAAGCATGTATGCTAAATTTCAGCTTCATCCCCCATACGGCTTCTGAGCAGAAGATTTTTGAACATTTTTTTCTCGAAAATTTACCCTTTATGTTGCTATAGCAACCAAACGAATAAAGTGATTTTTACAAAAGTTGTCTTAAACGTGAAGGACTACTCAATAAACATTTATGTGAAAACAAAATTCAAATATCCCCAGCCTGACAACGGAAAATGCCAAATTCCACTTTTCTCCATACAAGTCAATGGAAACTTCAAGTTGCCATAGCAACCAGAGTTCTTATCCGATCGAAATAAAAACACAAATATTCGTCCCCCCCCCCTCCAACCTGTAGATGCTATATGTGAAACATGAAAAGATTCGGCCTGGCAGCTTCAGAGGAGAAGTCGTTTGAAAATGTTGACGACGACGGACGACGGGACACGACGGACGACGACGGACGGACGACGGACGGACGCCGGATGCCTCCCTATACTATAAGCTCACCTTTGAGCCTACGGCAGGTGAGTTAAAAATGCTCTAAGTATGCCGTATGTAGTTTCCTAGATTTTGCTATTTTATCTTGATATTAGCCTTCACAACTTATATCTATTGGAACATGGCGGGCTTTGCTGAATATAGGTAACTATTTTCAGCCAATGACTGGCATGTTTCATAGATATAATTGTACACTGTTAGCTAATGTGGAGGCCAAAAATTATACTCTTCTACCTATCACGTAAATCCGGTTAAGTCCTTTGGTCCCATTTTATAGGAATTTTGCCGATAAAAACATATTGGGTCTATGGGTTTTATTTTTTTTTTTTTTTACAAAATTGCAATATAAGGTAACAAAATATAGTTCTGTATTAAAATTTGCGCCGCTAGTACACCGGCATTCGGTACTGAATATGTGCAACGTTTATGAGGAGACCACCTGGTCGAAAATGAAATAAACAGCATGCGCACATGCCTTGTTCAAATGCGATTATCACCATTATATCTTTATAATCAAGATAATGGTTTTGTTGGCTAGTTCTTTATCCCACCAGGTGTGCACATTTCCTTCAGGACCATAGTGTCTAACATAGCTAGGCAAAACTGATAGATTTATTGCAGACATGCATGTTCTGTTTGCTTGGAGGAATTTCATCGAAAAATGAGATAAAAATTAGAAATCACTCCTGACACCCCTAAAAATTAAAGTGGACTCGCCCAATTGATAATGATGGGAGAATCCATTCGTCAAATATGGGTTAAAACATGACAGTTTCATGTGTTTGTCCTTCCATTTTCTTCCGGTACATTACTCCCGATTTCATCTGTTTTGGCTTTTGTTGAACAGTTTTAACCACACTTTTACTTTTAATCACGCCGTTTATCGATGTTTTAACTCCGGCATTCGCACGACTGTTCGCTTCTTCATTTTCTTCTTGGAGCTCTTTAGTTATGTCAAATTTTGCTATGAAAAGTGGATACCTCTGAAGATACAAATTATTATTTCTGTTTAAACAAAAGACCGAAAACAACATATCAAATCATGCGGTGTTTATTCGTAAAAAATCCCAATATATTTAAATAAATCTCAGTCAGCTTAACACCTTTTAATCAAGGCTATCGATTTCATAACCTCGGTAAAATGTTCCAACAAGCCTTTGTCTAAGACAGTTCGACTCACTCGCTGAAAAAGTAAAGCTTTGTAAGAATTTGGAGAATTATGCAGAAGTTAGGTAGCCTTTTTCTAAATGCATATCTTAAAGGTTGTACAGCTTACTGTTTGAATTTTTCTGAATTCCAGAAAAATCAACTATTATTGCAGATATTTCCTAAAATCGATAAAAGAATGAAGTTCCCAAAAGTAATGTTCAGTGTGAATGTCGTTGTTAGCTTTGTTTAAGAACAAACTGTTTGACTTTTATAAGAAGGGCGTTTCAATTTTTGCTACGTAGCATTAATTATTCTATATTTAGCATTTAGAACTTCCTCTATATTTGGCGATCACTGTTCTATTTTGTATTTTTGTATTCATTTTATATAATTATTGATTCCCATTTCTGATTGACGAAAAAACATTTTTTTTTTTCGATTTTCTTTTCAAAGGAGTAAGACGTACAACCTTTCAGTATGTTTGGATTCAGTATTAGTATTCTGAAAAAAACTTTGAAAAAGGTTCGATTTTCGTTTGCGCTATAATTCCGTTTGGAGTTTACCAATATTCTTATTAAATACGTAGGTTCCTCTATAATACATACAATGTCAAACATTCAGTTGATAGAGCATTTAAGCGATATGCAAAGTGAAGGAAGAAGTTCTAATCTAAAATAAAATTACAGATCTAAAACTATCATGACTATGGTGACATCGCTGATGTCGCCATTTAAATACATGTATACAGAAACGATCGAGAATAAATACTATTACCGCCATTATTTTCTGTTCATCCGCTTTGACAAGAACCCATGTGTATTTCTCTCGAAACTCCAGGGCTTGTCTCTGGAACTTAATGCTCGAAAGACCGTCACGCTTCTGTCTTTGTTTCGCCATAGCTTTCAATGTGGCTCTGGAAAGTACATGAAACGCACGGACAAGAATCCGTGTATTTCCGTCTTAATTAAGGCGCCTCATGAAGAGTAACAGCCTAGTACTATTATATGAGCCGCCTCTTGGAAAACCCAACAATGTGGTTTCCGAACAGGTCTGACACAAACCTGCCTGGGCAGTCATAGAAGCAGGCTAGAAGCTTGAAATTTTGGATTTAAGTAGAGGAGGAATTGTTCTATCCGAGTAGCGAAAACAAAGGCGCTGATCAGCTTCGCGGTTACCGCGAAGCTGATATGCGTCTTTGTTTTCGCCTATGCAGATTGTTGGTTTTCCCATGAGGCGGCTCATATGTTGATGTGTACGTCTTTTAAAGTCCAAGTTTCTCTCCCGTTTAACTAAAACTATTTATTTTGCTTTTACGAGTAAATGCGCAATGACGTCAGGCGTCCGTCAAGCCAACTTCGATACAGAAGAAACTGGATTTCTTTCATTTTGTCTAGCAGTTCATTTGAGCATAATAAAAATTGAGCCACATCGTGAGAAAACCGGATTTTTGCCTATGCGAAAACAAAGGCGCAGATCAATTGTGTATGTACAAGTTCATTTTAGCATAATGAAATTGTCTGACATTTTTGCAAAAGCCAATTTCAATGATGTAAAACAACAGACTGTCACATGGGTGTAATAATTTTCCACATGATGCATGTAAAATGATAAACTGTTGCATTACTGTATTTACCGTAATCTAACTCATAAGCCTCGCGTCGCATTTATAGCACATATGCAAACAATTTAGCTCCAGATGCGGAACGCGGCGTCCCATTTTGGGCCAATCTGTTTGCTAAGAGGAATTTCATCCAAAAATGAAATAAAAATCTAAAAACACACTGTTTAACCCAACCATGGTTGATAACTATGCTGCCTTCTTTAATTGCTCGCCACAAGGACCGAACAACTAACTAATGATCACTAATTATTGAAGATGAGGGTGAGGTTAGGCGCCTGTAAAATCGATCCAAGCCCCAGTAATTTTATATTACTGATCGTTCCAAGGCGATACAAATGTTGTGGTTCTATTTGTTTTATGTTTTGGAGTCGAATTTTTGTGCTGTGTGAACCTTATGTACGTTTTCATATTTTTATTTAAGTTCGGGTAACTGAGTGGCCGCCTATTGGGAAAAAGCTGCTCAATCGGCTTACTATGTTTTCTTAGTATAAGTACCTGGTTGTCGGCTTGGTTTTTCCCACCTCGGTTTTCGGAGTGGGAATTCTTTCTGATTGCGCCTTTTCGTGATCATTGCCTACTTGTACCCTCTTTGACATCCCTAAAAATGGGTGAATCCATTCGTCATCAATGGGTTGAAATTCTTTTGCAGGCATGTTTTATTGTGACTACTACTGATGTACTTGCTTTGCGTGTACCTGTGTGGGTTCCGTGGGTTGGAAGAGTCACCCGTATGGTTTAGGTTCACATAAGTCCCAATGTGAGCTTCGGGTCGTTCTAGGACTAGATTGGATGCGTTTATTCTGAAACATCAAGAAATTTAATTACTGAATGCCCCTACGTGGTCTACTGCTTATACCGTTTCCTTTTTCCCATTTGAAAACACACATCTTTTACAATTCATTCTGCAATGTGTGCCAAAAATGTAAAATAAGATCAAATGAATATACTTGCTTCAGTATCGCGGATTACTACTCTGTTTAGGCTAAAAAGGTACAAGTAGGCAAAGATCAGGAAAAGGCGCAATCAGAAAAAGATTCCCACTCCAAAAACCGAGGTGGGAAAAAACCAAACTAACAATCAGGTACTTATACCATGAAACATATCGTAAGCCGAATGAGCAGCTATTTTCCCAATAGGTGGCCACTCAGTTACCTTAACTAAAAATATGAAAACATACATAAGGCGCCAACAGCACAAAATTTTTTTTAAACACTAAGACATAAAACAAAAAGAACCACCACAGAAGTATCGACTTGGAACGATCAGTAACACAAAGTTACTGGCGGGCTTAAACCGGTTTTACATGGCCATAACCTCACCCTCAGCTTCTGCAGTGGTGAGGAAAACCTGGAAAGTAAAATCTCCCTATCTAACGATAAAAGACAGAAAATTTTCGAGGAAACATCTGAGCCGCCTCATGGGAAAACCAACAATCTGCATAGGCGAAAACAAAGACGCAGATCAGCTTCGCGGTAACCGCGAAGCTGATCAGCGCCTTTGTTTTCGCTACTCGGATAGTACAATTCCTCTTCTACTTAAATCCGAAATTTCAAGCTTCTAGCCTGCTTCTGTGCTTGTACAGCCCGGTTTGTGTCGGACCTGTTCGGAAACCACATTGTTGGTTTTCCCACGAGGCGGCTCATCTGTTATTAGACTTACCTTCTCGACATATCATCGTCCTCACCTCCCCAACCAAAATACAGATTGGAATAACCGTTTACTGCTATAAAATGAGCTTTAGTCATAGCAAGTACCCCACCCACGTAGTTTTTGTAGGGAATTCTGCAATTAAAGGTAAGGAGAATCATGACTGTCATCAAATAAATGACCAGTACTCCATTGTATGGAATTCTGTGATAAGAATGAAGAAGAAAAACGTTGTTCATACTTTAAACATACTGTATAGTAGCAATACATCTACATGTTCAGCAAGTAGCCCACCCACATATATTTTGAATGGAAGTACAAAATGCAATTTAGATTAATATGAAATATTCAATCTATAGCCAGTTCAATATATGGTACAAAAAGCAAACAAGTTTTATACATTCAGCAAGATGTTTATGAAAGTAAACATAGTACCCGTTCTTGTATTTTGTACAATTTGTTATCAAATGCCGCGGCCACTCCCCACATCTGTATAAATTGTCGTGATTGGTCGGTAACAGGTCGACGTCATGTATGATGTAACACGAATAATTACCGATGCTGTGAGCGGTCAAGAAACCTGCGTTCGCCAACAGCCCCCGGTTGAACTGGGTGGGCAGGGCCTAGAGATGATAGCAAAAACTTTTAGAAAATTTTGTGTAAAATAGTGTACATACAATACTAGCAAAACCATATTTTGTACATGCAGTGTACATAGAAGAGAAATTCTGACAATTAGAAGTTCATATTTTACCCATCAAAAGCTATGCATACAGTCACATGACCATGCCAAACAATGTCGATTTTTTTTTATTATATTCACTATAGAGAAATCACATGCAGATAGGAATTCATTGACACAATTTTAAAAGTTCTAAGGAAGGAATATTATCAAATATCGCGTGTTTATTTAAGAAATGAATTTCATTTTTCTGATGTTCTATGAACCGCAGTGAGTCGCGTGCAAAGTATGTAAGCTTTGCTAGCGACCCACTGCCGTTCATAGTTCCATGAACATCAGAAAAATTAAACTCATTTCTTATATTTATATTCATTTCTCACTATCGTTTGTTGAAAAATTATCAAGGCGATCACATTTATAACGAAATAGAGAATTTACACACTGTGTGTGTTGAAACAGCGGAACGGCATCGACGACGTCATGACGTTTACAACGTCCAATCAGATTGTTGAGAGCCATGGTTTTTCATGACGTCAAGTTTGATCATGTGACGTCGCGTGACACGATGTTGTTCATGGGACTATGAATCGCATTTCGATTCTATAGGTTCATTTAAGACTTTGCATCAGAAATGTAAATATTCATTAATGAAAGTTCTAGGTCAACTCACCATTTCAACTACAAAAATTCCATATTGTATCTGTTGCTTTTGTAGAAACTTGTGAAGGTAATCTAATGTCGTCTCAAGATGATCAGCTCTGTCCCTGTAGGGAATTATGATGGCAGTTTTCTCCCTTGATACAAAATCATGTGGTTTAAAGAAACCGCCATAGCGTAGTTTGCTTGTGGTGTCATTTGGTGTAACTTTATTTTCTTCAGTACCTGAAATACAGCAGTTTAAACGGTTTGTCTGTAGTTTCTTCAGCAGCGTTTTACTCGACCTCATCCCAATCAAAACCTTGGCCAGTGTACACGTCTGTCTGTCTCTGTTTGTCTGCCTCCGTCTAAATGTGTGTCAGTCTCCGTCTGTCTGCCTGTCTGTCTCTCTCTCTCTCTCTCTCTCTCTCTCTCTCTCTCTCTCTCTCTCTCTCTTGCACAGCTAGGCTTTCATTATGTTTGTTTTTATAGATCGGATGCACATGCCAAGTGGTATATCCAAAAGTGTAAACACAAGTAAATAAAAGTTAAACTGAGATCCTTTAAGAGCAGTGAACATATTAATGAGAAAGGGGCTGGGAGATAGGCCTACCGCGGTTTCGGCTATTTAAGCCTCTTCAGCGACCCTATAAGATTTTGCGCCTCCTCAGTGACCCTATAAGATTTTGCAACATGGAACCAAAGAGAATTACTGTAATTTTGTAATCTTTAAACAGGGAAGTCAATACAAAGACTAGTATTATCCAAATGGTGCCAAATATATTAAACGTTGGTTAGAAAATTAATCTAAACCGATAATAATTTTCTGATTTCTCAAAATACCCTCACTGACCTCATAAATAATCTGCACCATGGATGATGTACGGGGAGACTTTTTAGTGCCGCCACACGACAGAACACCAGCTGCAGTAATAGCAAATATAAATAAAATTGGGATCCTTTATATTAATGAGAAAGGGATTGGGCCATAACGCGGTAGTTTACTTAAAACAGATGAGTGTTAGATTGATAAAAGAATTACGTGATTGTGCTTAATAAAGTATAACTGCATACACTTACCATATGACGATGCGCCTTTCTGGCGTTGTCTTTCACATGGTAGGCCATCAGATCGCTCAGACTGTGCTTCTCTTCTGATACTGCTTAGCGTGTTCAGGTACCTTTTAAACTCCCACTCATTTTTTAAGTTTATTACATCATTATAAATTGACTTGATTGTGAGCCCTACAAGAAGAACTAGAACTAATTGAATTCCAGAGTTACGCAGATACTTTGGACGTCCTTTCATGTCGAATGTGTGATTCTAAGAAATTCTTTTTCGATTTCTTTCTTATTGATACATGTATAACAAACGAATGTTTTCTAATCACTAGAAAAGGGCATGTTGTAAGCAATGCGTCGTATACACTGTCAATGTGTACGAAAAAGACTTCAAAAAAGAAATTTAAGATAACAATCCAACTCCCAACAGGCAGATTTTTACTTTGTACGAAGATGGAGGATTCTGTCTGCTATATATAATACTCTTGGCTTTATGGTACGTTTTCGCATGGTGGACATAAGGTATTTTTAGACTTACACTAAATCGAACAGGGTCAAAAGATCCATATAAAATTGCTAATTATTAATAGGGTCTGTAAATAAAGTGGAAAGACAGTTAATGCTTGCAAAGGCAAAACATTTTCAATAATTAATGAACTCACTAGTTATTGATTACGCCATTGTTTGTTTTCATATTGCAAGTTATACCTGCGGCCTACAAGCGTGAGAGGTTTCGCAAAAGTGCTTCGTTTTCTTCCACTTTTTCACCTCTTCTGGTCAAAGGCGACACATACTTCAATACTGCCAGCTTCTCACTAACATATATTGTGTAGAATTAGGTGTCTCCAGTAAAAATATTTGTTGGGTCTAGGAGTGGGGGTGGGGGAGACATACTTTTAAACTAAAAATATTAATGGTCCCCATTTTTGTTATTTTTGATCAAAAACAGAATGTCCTTAAAACGCATTTCAACGATCCGTATGAGCAATAACAACAAAACTGATTAATATTCTGCTTTGGTTTATAGTAACAAAATTGCAGTCAAATACATAGAAAACTATATTTTCGCCTCATGAACATTAGCAGGGTAAGAACATGTAAATATTACGGTAAGTACAAAAATCAAGAGTTATCTCCACCTGTTGGCATTGGGAACGCTGCCAAATCATTTGTCACACAATTTACATATATATCCAATGACACACTCAGTTTAAAATGTTGCTTGAATTATACATGTTTTATAAATTGACCCCTCGATTATAGACTTTTAGGGACTTTTCTCATAGATCCCCTTTTAACAGAACGTTTGTACATTTCTAACAATATAAGGAAGACCTCAGGTGTTAACCTGGCCAAATTTAACCTTCCTCCGGTGTAACAGTTTTGACCTATTTCTTTTAATCTTGGTATGTGTTTTAACTCCGGTGTTCGTCTGTTTGTTCGCTTCTTTATTTTCTTCTTGCAGCTCTATAGTTACGTCGAACTTTGCTGTGTGATGTGGATACCTCTGAAGATACAAAACATGAATTCTTTTTAAAATGAAGACCGAAAACAACATATCAACTCATGTAAATATCCCAAAATGTTTATTATCAGCCTGTGACAGATGAACATCTTTCAATCAGGGCTACTATCGGTTTCATAAACTTGGTAAGGTTCCAACCAGCCTTTATCTACGACAGTTCGACTCACTCGCAGAAAAAGTTAAGCTTTCAGAAAATTTGAAAAATTATGCAGAAATTAGATAGCCGTTTTCTAAATGCAGTTCAGTATCAGTATCATGAAAATAACCTTGAAAAAGGACCCGATTTTTGCTGGTGCTATAATTCCGTTTAGAAGTTTACCAATATTTTTAACGATATGCATCATCAAGTTTAGCGAAGTAGTAGTTCCAAGTTAAAATGAAATTACAAAACTAATTACATACGTTGCATGGATGGAATTAATTATGAAACTATGGTGACACAGCTGACAATACATACGTATATACACAAACGATTAAAACCATTAGAAATATATTACCGCCATTATTTTCTTCTCATTTGCCTTAATAAGAATCCATGTGTATTTCTCTCGAAACTCCAGCGTCAGTCTCTGGAACTTGATGCTCGACAGACCATCATGCGTCTGTCTTTGTTTCTCCATTGATTTCGACGTGAATCTGGAGAGTGACACCATACAGGAAGCCATGTTTGTTCCATCAAAACTGATTTAAATGGACGTACCCTAAATATTAACAGACCAGGCCCCGAGATTGTAAGACTGTTTTTCATGCCCAGCATAGTTGAGACTAATTTTTTCCCGCTATTTAAAGTTAAGCTACCAAAAATTGTTGGCATTTTAACATTTATTAACTGGATAAATTACAGGCTTTGGTGTTCTAAACCATCTGTTTCAATATATTCGTGCTATTTTGGTATTCATGAGCAGTTTAAATGTTATGCTCAGCTGAGTTGAGCATGAAATAAGTTTTATAACCCTGGAGCCAGTACTAGTATATGCTGATGTAAAGATTTTATGATTCGTCTTTCAATGTCCCAGTTTCTCTCACGCTGAACTAAAGCTATTCATCATTACCCATACATGCCCATTTTTACCTAAGTTGTAAAAAATGATAATTTTCAGTAGAAAAAAAAAGGATTTTTTTTCTCAATATTTTAGCTCAAAACATACTTTGTGGGTACACGTTAGAACCCAAAATGTATGTTTTGGATCAAAAATAAGAAAATTAGGTATACCCCTGCAAACCCAAGTTTTTCTATATAAAAAGTGGGTATGCGCACTGACGTCAGGCGTCCGTCACGTCAACTTTGATGCAAACTAAACTGTGTTTCTTTCATTTTGTTTACACGTTCATCTGAGCAAAATGACATATTTGCTAAAGTCAACTTTCACTGTTGTAAACATATGATGGAAGTATGTATTGCTATACTCCTTGCAATGTTTAATGTCGTGTTCCGTTTACTGAAAAGCTAACAGGAACAATGCAAGTCACGTGGTGTCATGTAAACATTACGCAATAACCGACCCATGCATGCATCGTATAACTGATTACTTTGCGTCTTACTTGTTGGGGATCCTTGGGTTAGAAGAGTCACCCGTATGGTTTAGGTTCACATAGGTTCCAATGTGAGCTTTGAGTCGTTCTAGGACGAGATTGGAAGCGTTTATTCTGAAATATCAAGAAAGTATTGCTACAACGTCCAATGCCAAAATGCCCCGTACGTGTTGACTACTTCTGCCTACAGGCAAAGCTTCTACGCTACTGACTGACCATCTGTTTACTGGCTAACTACTAAGGATTGAGACTGCTAAGGAAAAGTGGTTAAAGTCAAACCACGTACACATATACAATATATAAATCTTAATGGTTTAGTTGGGTGTTATATTTGAAACACTTTTGGATGTCACGACATCTTGATTTTGGGCAAAAGTCTCACAAAACTGACGCAACGTCCCGACATGACCATAGATTTGACTGGGATATGAAGCATCGATTCAAATAAACAAACAATTCTGCTGTTTCCCATGTGACAAAACGCATATCTTTTTCAATAAATAAATAAATAAATAAATAAATAAATAAATAAATAAATAAATAAATAAATAAACTATTTGTAACTAGACTGACCTTCTCGACTTATCATCGTCCTCACCTCCCCAACCAAAATAGAGATTGGAATAACCATTCACTGCCATAAAATGAGCTTTAGTCATGGCAAGTACCCCACCCACGTACTTTCTATATGGAATGCTGCAAAAGTTAAAGTTAAGGAACATCATGGCTGTCGTCAAATAAGTATCAGGCAAGGCAACTACTCTATTGTGTGGATTTTTGTGATGAAAATAAAAGAGTAAGTCTTTATTCATACATTAAACATACATTTACTGTATAGTAGCAAAACATGTACATGTTCAGCAAGTACCCCACCCACATATCAATTTAGATAAATAAAAACTACTTAATATGAGTTGAAAATGTCTATAGGTGATACAAAAATAAAATAATATTCATGATAAGGTTAGAGAGAAGTAAGTGGTTACCTATTATTGTATTTTGTACAGATGGTTATCAAATGACGTGGCCCCTCCCCACATCGGTATAAATTGTCGCTATTGGTTGGTAACAGGTCAACGTCATGTATGATGTAACACGAATAATTGCCAATCCTGTGAGTGGTCAAGAAACCTGCGTTCGCCAACAGACCCCGGTTGAACTGGGTCGGCAAGGCCTAGAGATGAAACAAAATAAATTTGCCGTTAAAAGATTTTGTTCAAATTCACAAATGTTACATTAAAAAAGTGATAATGTGATAAAACCGTACATTGCTTGAATTGCACAGAGAACTTCAGACATTAACCTATTTTTGACAAACGGACTTTTCATCAATTTAGAAGCATCATGTGTGATTTTAAAGTTTCACATAAAACATTGATGAAAACAGAATAGCTCCAGATGGGGGCTGCGTTCTGAGGCGTCACATCTGAGGCTATGTCCAATTAAAAGGACGCCTAAAGAATTTAACATTTAATCGCATAAAATACATTCACGTGATAACTGTGCACGCAGGAAACAGTCACCCAGTGAACATGTTAATTTAATTAGGAAATATATATGCTCAGGCTGAGGCATATCAGGCGTCGTTGGAGGCAGAAGATAAAAAGGTATTGAAGATAAAAGATAAAAAGATATTGATTCTGCTGAAACTGCAGAAGATATTAATTCAAACATATCATCTTTTCAAAAGGTCATGGACTCTGCATGTGCACTATTATTTAAAAGAAAAATAAAACATTCCACAGATGATTTTACATATAATGAGTCAAAACAGCCATGGTTTTCAGATGAATGTAGAGAAAAAAGAAGTTTACGAGGTATTGCCTAGGTCACACTAGGGCTTGCGTACGCTGCGGACGCTGCGGATAGGTGTTCCGTATCTGTCCGTCCTATCCGTAACGATTCGTATCTCATCCGTAATGTCCGTAACTGTACGTATCGTATCCTCAGGGCGCGGTAGATCCGCGGGCAAATTTTCATAACTGTCAAAAATGCATGCACGGATGGACGATCGGTAATGGTAGGCAATGGTACGTAACTGAAGGCATTTATTCGAATCTGTCCGTATCTAATCGCATCTGAACGTATCATTCCGCGATCAAGCATTTGTTGCGGATCGATACTGTTACATACGTGTTGTTTCGTTCGGTTGCGGTCTTTGTCGTTTATACACACTTTTCGATACAATTTAATACGTTCAGATACGAACACGTAATGTTACGGTTTTCCTAGAGTTTACACAGCATGCCACACGTATGAAAACGGAATCAAACCAGGATGCAACTTGAACAATGCTAATAAGCGTGTGGATGAGCCCTCTAGAGCTGAGTGTTTGGGCATAACATAATCTGTATCCAATGCTTGAATGAATCATACAAGAACGTTTCTGGAATATATAGTCTCCTTGACAAAAATGTCTGTCATTTTTCTATTATACAGGTAATTTATTTATTTAAGGATATCCATAATTCATTTATGGATATCCATAATTCATTTATGGATATCCTTAATTCATTTATGGATATCCTAAAATAATTAAAGATATCCATCAATATTTTTGGATATCCTAAAATGAATTATGGATATCCATAAATGAATTATGGATATCCTTAAATGAATTATGAATATCCATTATTGAATTATGGATATCCTGAAATACATTTTTGGATATCCAAAAATCACGATGAATTATGGATATGCATAATTCGATTTTTGGATATCCAAAAATCGAATTATGGATATCCTTAAATCAGCTCATTTAAGGATATCCTTAAATGTGTTTTAGGATATCCAAAAATAAGCTTGAATTTAGGATATCTATAATTCGATTTTTGGATATCCATGATTCTTTTTTTGGATATCCATAATGATCTGATTTAAGGATATCCATAATTCGATTTTAGGATATCCATAATTCATTTTAAAAAATATTTCTTTTCCATAATGATTTTTTTCGTGTAATACGCATGCGCTAACTTAAACTGAACGAAACGGAAGCCAATGTAAATTCAACCACACCTGATGCCTCCATTCTCTGACTAGGGAGAAATCATTATATCCCATAGGCACGTATGGGGTGCCGTTTTACTATTTATTTCCTATTTATGGATATCCATAATTCATTTTTGGATGTCCAAAATTCATTTTTGGATATCCATAATATATTTTTGGATACCCATAATTCTTTTTTGGATATCCTAAATTGGATTATGGATATCCTTAATTCGGCTGAATATTGGATATCCATAAATTGATTTTAGGATATCCTATAATCGAATTATGGATATCCTTAAATACAATCCTATTTTTGGATATCCATAATTCGATTTAAGGATATCCTAAAATCGGGCTAATATTGGATATCCATAATTCGATTTATCCTTAATTATTGTAGGATATCCATAAATAAATTAAGGATATCCATAAAAACATTATGAATATCCTTAAATAAATTATGGATATCCAAAAATAGGGAATAAATAGTAAAACGGCACTCCATAGGCACGTACATCATTTTTTGTGATTTAAGGATATCCTTAAATGAATTATGGATATCCTTAAATACAGTCCTATTGAAGGAAATCCATAACTCATGTATGGATATCCATAAATCGAATTATGGATATCCAATATTATGAATATCCAAAAATAGGATTGTATTTTAGGATATCCATAGTTCGGTTTTAGGATATGCTAAATCTATTTATGGATATCCAATATTCAGACGAATTTAGGATATCTTTAAATTGATTTTAGGATATCCAAAATGAATTATGGATATCCAAAAAAGAATTATGGATGTCCAAAAATAAATTTTGGATATCGAAAAAAATAAGGATATCCATAATTCATTTCAGGATATCCATAATTCATTTCAGGATATCCATAATTATTATGGATATCCATAATTCATTTATGGATATCCATAATTCATTTTAGGATATTCAGAAATGTTAATGGATATCCTTAATTATTTAAGGATATCCATAAATGAATAAAGGATATCCATAAATGAATTATGGATATCCAAAAATAGGGAATAAATAGTAAAATGGCACCCATAGGCACGTACATCATTTTTTGTGATTTAAGGATATCCTTAAATTATGGATATCCTAAAATACAGTTCTATTGAAGTACATCCATAACTCATTTATGGATATCCATAAATCGAATTATGGATATCCAATATTAGCCCGATTTTATAATATCCTTAAATCGAATTATGGATATCCAAAAATAGGATTGTATTTTAGGATATCCATAGTTCGATTTTAGGATATCCTAAAATCAATTTATGGATATCCAATAGTCAGACGAATTAAGGAAATCCATCAATCGATTTTAAGTATCCAGAAATGAATTTTGGATATCCAAAATGAATTATGGATATCCATAATTAGGGAATAAATAGTAAAACGGCACCCCATATGATTGTTGGTTGATGCGTTCATTTACGGTGTAGATACGTTTGTGTTACGGTTTAGATACGGAAAGATTCGAATCAACGCCTTCATTTACATGTCATTACGTACTATTACGGATGTTTCATCCGTGCCCAATTTTTGACTTTTTTCAAAATTTGGGCGCGGATGGAATCGGACTTGCATATACAATACGTTAAGATACGAACATATACGGAAAAGATACGAATTGTTACGGATATGACGGATAGATACGAAAGGTCAGTCCGCAGCGTCCGCAGCATCCGGATGTGCTAGTGTGACTGTAGTTTGACTAAAACCTGCGTTTTCTTGCATCAAATTTCACCGTTATATACACAAGAAAACGCAACATTACGTATCTGAAGGTGTATGTCTGTATCTAAAAGTAACAGATGGTATCGAAAGGTATGTAGTCAAGTATCTTAACCGTATGTATTCGAATTTATCCGTAACTATCTTCGAACGTATCCGTATCTTTCCTGAACTACCCGTATTTATTCGTATTTAAAGGTAATAAATTCATTAAGAACCGTTAGCCCCGCCCACAAAATTCTGCGGATCGCTACGTATAGTATTCGCAACTATCCGCGGCATCCGTAAGCGCTAGTGTGACCTAGGCAATATATGGCAGGAAAGTTCGTAGACACTTCAGCTATCAGAAAAAGTAACGCGTTGTTGAAGAAGCGTTTAGCAGCAATATCCTTTGAGTATATTTCAGAAATTTTGTGCAATTTGAAGTAATAACACGCTTGGTATGACCACTTTTCTGCTTGAGGGTAGGGCCGTGCGGGGCAGGTGTCAAAACATGATAAAATGTGACGATTTTCACATTCTGTTTTTGCCTGTGAAACGGCACGGAAGTGTGCTGTAACATTAAAATATATTGATCCTGAAATAATGGTCAATCAACAACGTTTTCTGAATGTTTGGGCCTTGGTGGCAGTACAGTTTGATATTTGTGAATAAAATTTCAGACGCAGTCCAAAAAAATCGTTTGAAAAAATGGCGTAATTTTGACGTCGGAGAACAGCCGATAACCATAAAATTGGGTGTTTTTGTTAAAGAAATCGCCAACAAACACGATGGAAATGATATAAACAACAACATAAAAGCTATCAGCTTGTCGGTCACTAGTTAACAAGTGGCAAAGTTGATTTTTGGATGCTCGATAGATCATCTAAGATGATAAACGGCGGCGGATGGGCACTCGTTTTACATTCTCAGCGAATGAAAATGGTTCATATGTTCAACCGGTCATCAGAGAACTTGAGGACAGTTGGCACAGATCTATATTTGACAGCTGGATACACATAATAAAATTGTACCGATATCCAAGGACCCTATGTGGAATAACTCTGAAACATCGGTTAAACTTGGTTCAAATATATAAAGCACTGACAGCAATAAACTTCAAGTAACGTCACTGAGACGTTGATCCTTGCCCCGCTCCCAGTTAGGGAGGTGCACATAAAAGGCTGTAGAAGATGTCGTGTTGGCCAGATGTTCATAAAATTTCGTCTATTTACTCATGAAATATTTTTGCAAACTCAGATATATTCATTTTGACTGAATTTCTTTTTCTGTTGAAAATGCTAATGGTGTCTACGAACTTTCCTGCCATACCTCGTATTTTATAAATATTTAGATATTTATAGATCAGATAAGGATACTTGTGGCTTTCGTAGAGATATGGTTCATGCTAGGCGTTGTCGATTTGAATTTAGGAAAGCAAAAACAGAGAAATTGGTTAATTATAGGAATGAAAATGCCAAAAATTATTGGAAATTATTTAAAAATTTATGTCCATCTAGCTCTTCCAAAAGTGTTACCGCGCAACAGTTTGCAGACTATTCTAAAGCAATTAATGATCCTGAAGATATTTTTTTTCAAGCTGATGATGATATTATTTATTATAATGAGAGATATGTTAGAGGAGAATTAGAAATTACGTTCCAAGAATTAGATGCAGAAATCAGTTTAAGTGAAATCATGAAAGGTATTTGTTTATCAAAAAACGGTAAACGTAGTGGACCTGATCTGTTATTAAATGAATTTATTAAATATGGGAACGAAAATCTTATGCAATATTTATATTGTCTTTTTAATAAAAGTTTTGCCATAGGTTATTTCCCGGACTCATGGGGAGATGGATTCATTGTACCATTACATAAGAAAGGCAGTACAGATAATGTAGAAAACTACAGAGGTATCACACTTTTAAGCATTGTAAGTAAATTATTTTCAAATATTCTTAATTTGCGTTTGGATAAATGGGCCGAAAAAATATCACATATATATTGAAGCTCAGGCAGGTTTAAGGAAGGGAATGGGTACAATAGATAATGTTTTCATATTGCATAGCTTGATATCGCATTGTTTAAATGAAAAAAAAGCAACTTTTTGCAGCATTTGTAAATTTTAAGAAGGCTTTTGATTTTGTTGTTAGAGATGCGTTATGGTATAAATTGATACAGATGGGGGTTAGAGGTAAAATATTAAATATTATACAGTCTATGTACAGTAATATTAAATCCAGAGTAAAATTTGATAATATAGTCAGTGATTCTTGGTGTAAGACAAGGAGAATGTTTATCTCCCCTTCTTTTTAGTATGTATTTAAATGACATTGAAAATGTTTGTTTTGATATTGGTTTGTTGAAATTGTTTTTACTGCTTTATGCAGATGATATTGTTATTTTTGCGGAGAGTAGTAATGATTTGCAGAAAGGCTTAGATGTTTTAGCCGAATATTGTAAAAGATGGCAGTTAACAGTCAATATTCAAAAGACGAAAGTTATGGTTTTTAGAAAGGGAGGGAATTTGGAAAGAAATATCAGTTTTAAATTTGAAGGGGAAAATATTGAAATTGTAGGAAAGTTTGTGTATTTAGGGATAACCTTTACAACTGGGGGGTTCATTTAAAGAAACTCATAGAACTCTGTCTGTTCAGGCATTAAAAAGGTACAAGTAGGCAAAGATCAGGAAAAGGCGCAATCAGAAAAAGATTCCCACTCCAAAAACCGAGGTGGGAAAAAACCAAACCAACAATCAGGTACTTATACCATGTAACATATCGTAAGCCGAATGAGCAGCTATTTTCCCAATAGGTGGCCACTCAGTTACCTTAACTTAACTAAAAATATGAAAACATACATAAGGCGCCAACAGCAAGACATAAAACGAAAAGAACCACCACAGAAGTATCGACTTGGAACGATCAGTAACACAAAGTTACTGGCGGGCTTAAACCGGTTTTACATGGCCATAACCTCACCCTCAGCTTCTGCAGTGGTTCATAACATTTAGTTAGTTATTCGGTCCTCGTGGTGAATCTCTAACTAGTCAATGAATCATCAAGAACAAACAAATAAATCATGATAAACATCCTGATGAATCAAAAACGAGGACTCACAGACTGAGTAAGCTGCCTGACGATGGAGATCCCTGGGCGCCGAATAACCTACTAACTCCGGAGCAAAAGAAAAACACCAGTTGGACCCCGGTGGGCCAAGCAACAGACAAGAAGCTCCGGCCCCAACCAACTAAAATGAATAGCTTTATGTCGGGGCCATCATAGAGTCTGACGCCCGACCCACCGGCGTGCAATTAAAGAAGGCAGCATAGTTATCAACCATGATTGGGTTAAAAACTAAGCATGCAGACTGTCGCATAACATTCAAGTTATAACCTATACGTCTGTAACGTGTTATGATTTTTCTGAACTGAAAAGAAAAATCATTAATTCCTATAAGTTTCTTAAATTTGTAAACCAAGTCACCATAAAATTCTGGTTCCGAAAGGCCCTCATTTAAAAGCGTCTTTAACCCAACATTATATTTGGAAATCAATTCATAGTGTCTACGATAAAATTTAGAAAATGTTTTTCGAAGTTTATGATACCGATAGCCCTGTTGGAGAAGTTTTGCCGTTAAACATTTATTTCGAGCGTTGAAGTCTGTAACATGATTGCAGACTCTAGCAAACCTAATAAGTTGCGAAATGTATACACCATAAGAAGCACGACGAGGAACGTCACCATCCAAAAAAGGAAAATTTACTATATCAAAATCAAAGTCATCGCGCTTATCATAAATTTTAGAAGAAACAAATCCATTTGCAACAGAAAGATGTAGATCTAAAAAGGGGGCTTCAGTATCTGAGATATTGGCTTTGTTCAACTGAAGTTCAGGTGGATAAATTTGATTGACCATACCTTCAAAATAAGGGTTGTCAATGTTCAAAAGGTCATCGAGGTACCTAGATGTGGAATTAAAAGCCTCGACAACATCAGCTTGATTATCATGGTTAAGAGAATCCATGAAATCTCTTTCGTAGCAGTATAAAAATAAATCAGCTACGAGAGGTGCGCAATTTGTACCCATCGGAATTCCAACAATTTGTCTGTATAACTTGGTCCCAAATCTAATATAAATATTATCAAGGAGATAGGATAAGGCGTCGCATACATTCTGACATGACCAAAGTGTATACCGAGTTTGGTCAGAGGAAGTGAAAAAAGCCTTTCTGTCATTACATGCCAAATAAAGTGAACCATAGTTTTTTAATGCCCTTTTGAAGGTCCACTCTATCAAATCCAGAAGTTTTTCTTTAATTAGATTGTGGTAATGTTGTATACAGAGTAGAAAAATCATATGTAGACAAGCTTGTCGCACGGAACCCTCTACACTTCAATTTACTGAGCACCTCACCAGAATTTTTAATTGACCAAAACCAATTCTTATTTGAAGTTTCATACACTGTCTCACAGTATCTTATAACATGAGATTTGATAGCAGTAAGACAGGAAGTTAATAATTTAGAAAGTTCAGATACAGATGGGGGTTAGAGGTAAAATAATATTACTGTACATAGACTGTAGCAGTAAGACAGGAAGTTAA
This sequence comes from Rugalucina vietnamica, assembly GCA_964017185.1. Lineage (NCBI taxonomy): Eukaryota > Metazoa > Mollusca > Bivalvia > Lucinida > Lucinidae > Rugalucina > Rugalucina vietnamica. The sequence goes on along the minus strand of OZ024878.1, from coordinate 49,253,978 downwards.
TAATTTAGAAAGCGATTTTCAAGCTTAACCAATACCTTTACAATTTCACTGATTTATCGCACAAACATGTATTGGATCTTTTTGACACCCTAGTTCGACCTATTTTATGTTATGGAGCTGAAGTTTGGAGTTTTTCTAAATTTCATAGTCAAGAACGAGTACATCTTGTAAAAAACTTTTAGGAGTTACACAAAATGATTTTGTTTATGGTGAATTGGGTAGGGTCAGTTTACAGGTAACTATACATCTATCTATAATTAAGTATTGGTTAAAGATTTTAGAATGTGAAAATGTTAAATATATTAGATATGTTTATGATTATATGCTATCAGAGTTGGAGAGAAAACCAAACACTGTCAATTGGGCTTCTAATGTTAAAGCTTTATTGTCGTCTATGGGTTATTATGAAGTATGGATTGCTCGAGGGGTTGGAAATAAAAATGCATTTTTGTCTGATATGAAAACAAGATTAAAGGATAATTTTGTTCAGAATTGGAGTAGCAGGATAGATGATTCGGATAGAGTAAGGTTTTATTGTCCTTTTAAGAATTTTAACTATCAAACATATTTAGATCATTTAAAGGTAAATAAATTTCGTGTAGCATTAAGTAAATTTAGAGTATCATCTCATCGATTAGAAATTGAAGTTGGAAGATGGACTAAACCAAATAAAACACCCACAGAAAATCGAAAATGTCGTATTTGTGGCACGATAGAAGATGAATTTCATTTCTTGTTTGAATGTCCGTTATATGTAGATTTAAGAATTAAACTTTTAAAAAGATATTATCGGAATCGACTGAACATGTTAAAACTTCAGGAATTGATGTTGAGCAATAACATTACGGAAATAAAAAACCTTAGTATGTTTGTTGAAAAGGCCTTTCAAATAAGGACTGAATTATACACTCAGAATCATTAACATGACTCATACAATTTGAACTGTTATTTGCATAAGATATTCTTGTTTTCTTGTCTTTTTATGTGTCTTTGTTTTACATACATGTGCATTCTACCGTTCACACTATTTCTTTGTGTATGTATGTATGTATGTATGTATGTATGTATGTATGTATGTATGTATGTTAAACCATTGAACTCGAGTATTTTTGTATGCATATTGTTATATGTGCTTCTTGTATGTATATTACTCATGAGCATTATTGCTTAATGTAAATAAACTTACTTACTTACTATATATATTGTGTCAAAAATAACAATTTAGTCTACATTATTGTTGATAATGCTTAAAATGTGCAATGTAGTTTCTATATCGACTGACCATTTCAACCACGAAAATTCCATACTGTATTTGTTGCTTTTGAAGAAACTTGTGAAGGTAGTCCAATGTTGTCTCAAGATGATCAACTCTGTCCCTGTATGGAATTATAATGGCAGTTTTCTCCCTTGATACAAAGTCACGTGGTTTATAGAAACCGCCATAGCGTAGTTTGCTGATAGTGTCATTAAGTGTAATTTTATTTTCTTCTCTTTCTGAAATAACATTAACATAGCATTCGCTCTTTGAAACGCTAATAAAACTTTTGACAACAGCAAACAGAAGTATAATTATATTTGAGCTTATTAATCAATTCTCTCTCTCTCTCTCTCTCTCTCTCTCTCTCTCTCTCTCTCTCTCTCAGACATCTTATCTTATGTGACTCAATTCAATCTATATAACAACAACAACAATAACAACAACAACAATTGTGACAATACAATCAACAACATTAAGGACAACAACAAACTTTTGACAATCATACTGCGCATTATATATTATCACATTGCATCAAATTGAAAATAAGCCGTTACACCAGAAAAAAATCTGCATTATGCGAAGACTAAGACGCAGATCGGCACATCTGATCAGCGTCTTTGTTTTTGCTACTCGGATAGTACAATTCCTCTACTACTTACAGAGAAAGTCAAGGTTGAAATATATATACGAGCGTATAGGGGGAAATAGGACAAACATCAAACAAAAATAAAAATTGCGCGTCACTTTAGAAGAAGGCGAAAGCCGAAAGCGCGCTTAGTTTGATTTATTCTTGCACTGTTAATGGTTTAATCCCCCCCCCTATATATATATATATAGAGAGAGAGAGAGAGGGAGAAATAGGACAAACAAAAATCTTCCCGGTAGCACTGGATCCTAAGAAAGGATTCGAAATAAGTATATAGGGGGATTAAACCATTAACAGTGCAAGAATAAATCAAACTAAGCGCGCTTTCAGCTTTCGCCTTCTTCAGAGTCAATATGCATTTACAGGTAAAAAGTGGAAAAAATGAAAGAAAAAAAATGAAAATAGGTAAATAAACAAAATAAATAAAAAACAATACAAAAATACACAAAAATCACATAAATGTGACAAAGTTGACACCACTGTAAGTTCGGCAATGGGTAAACGACTTAAAATTAATTCATGAACGCCCTTTGAAAGGGCCCAGTATCTGATAAAAAATGGCGGCAAAAATTGCGCGTCACTTTACTACATAAAGTCAGTTTGTAGCGGTGTGTTTAAAGACAGATGTACGTAATTGAAGGCGCTCAAAGGAACGTGCGTATCTAAGGGTCAAAACGTCATTTTTACGCCGCATTCGTAACGTCAGTTCAAGTTCGCTCGAAACGTCATTTCTAGCGCCAGTTTACGTTAGGAATACGAAACTGTATCCATACAGTTTTGCAGAGGACTTCAGAAATGTAAAAAGTTTGATATTATTTATTATTTTTGCTCAAAATATAGATTGTGGACATGTTATCCCGAAGGAAACAACATTTCCGCGACAGTTAGTAATATTGAATACTAAACAGTGTCGGAAATTTTGGCGCAAAATCGACGTCGCGCGTAAAATGTACTGAATTCAGCAACGCCTACCTCTCTTCGCAAGCCTATAGCAGGAAAACGAATCCGGTAACTATGGACTTTCTCGTTATCTATATGTAGTCCAGGAATTTCTCTAATACATATCAGTTTTTAAAAAATCCTACCGTGGATTTTTTTGAAATATATCAAGAAAATTAACAAAAAGGGGGTCTAAAATCGCATTTTACGTTGACGTCAATGTATTTTCGCTCTCAAATTTGACGATTTTGAAGGCCGATATCTCGAAAACAAGCTCGGAACGGTATCGATTTCTTTTCATTTTCGTATGTAGGACATCAAAATACACTCACATGCAAAAAATTAAAAAATTCTACCGTGAGGTCAATTACGTACATCTGGCTTTAAATCCGGCAATGAAAGCCAGACTTTCGTACTGTAATTTCGAAAACTTTACACGAGAAGTCTAAATAAAAGACATATTCCAAAGCGGATTCAAATATTTTAAACATTGCTTAGTAGTATGTTTCTAAACGTGAGTGTTTTGAACACTCTGAATATGTTAACTGATCTCAAAGGACCTAAATGAAAATATAATCTGCACTATGGATGATGTACGGGGAGACTTTTTAGGGCCGCCACACGGCACAACACCAGCTGCAGTAATAGCAAATAAAATATAAAAGTTTGATCCTTTGGAAGCAGTAAAAACATTCAAAGGGAGAAAGTATGGACTATATTGCGCAATTTCGGGTAATGAACCCTCATCAGTACTATTCAGTAGCCCTTTTAAATCCGGCAATGAAAGCCAGACTTTCGTACTGTAATTTCGAAAACTTTACACGAGAAGTCTAAATAAAAGCCACATTCCAAAGCGGATTCAAATATTTTAAACATTGCTTAGAAGTATGTTTCTAAACGTGAGTGTTTTGAACACTCTGAATATGTTAACTGATCTCAAAGGACCTAAATGAAAATATGATCTGCAGCCTTTACCATTTAGCATATACGGAGCGAACAAATATCTTGTATTTCTGTGTCACTAGCCCTTATATCAAACGGCATACTGCGATTGGACAAATAGTCACTGTAAAAATTCAATATGGCGGCGTTCGATGTGAAAAATATCTAGCGAATTCATTTTGTGACACATTAGCCGGTATTAATCTGATTTATGTTTCTTTTGTTATCATTTACTACCAGGAAACTTGTAAGAAAAATGTAGTGCCGGACACGGAGCCATTCCAGTGAGGATAGGCTCGGTGTCCGGCATTGCCGGACGCGGAGACTCTAGCCTAATTCGTCCGGTACCGGACGCCGAGACACTTCCTTATTTGTTTGTCCATGATGATTCATTGACTAGTTAGAGATTCACCACGAGAACCGAAGAACTAAATATGATAACATACATAAGGCGCCAACAGCACAAAAAAAAATTAAACACCAATACATAAAACAATAGGAACCACCACAGAAAGCTTGTTTGAAATTCTTTATTTTGATGTACAGAAAGGCAAAAAATAAATTATAAACACACAAGTGCTTCATATAAGGGACAAGTGGTTGTCAATGTGTCGCTGCACAGCATTACGATTGAGTGCCAGCATACTCGTATTTTAGGTTAATTCAGTTTTGTTTTGTTGGGTTTCGACAGGAGCATATAATATGCTATTGGTTTCGAATGAGAGCTTACACTCATATAAGCCTGGCGTCCTTTTTATGGGACATAGGCAAACAGCATAGCCCCAGATGGGACGCCGCAGAACGCGGCGTCCCATCTGGGGCTATTCTGTTTGCACAAAGAAATTTCATCGAAAAATGTGATAAAAAATAAAAATCACTCCTTACACCCCTAATTATGAAAGTGGACTCATTCAATGGATAATGATGGGAAAATCCATTCGTCAAATATGGGTTATACCAACAGCTCTGTAGTGATCTGAATGTATCTGTTCGTTAAGAGACTTCGCTAAAGGCTTTTGAGTATTACATCGCTGTTGACCACCGGTGTCGCAAATTCTTATTTCTCGAACACAATTGATGTCTTTTTTGTTTCCTCACAACAACAATTGGCACATGCGCATATGGTGGCGGTTATGGCTTGGCATGGTCAATGGTGTAATTTTCGTTCTTAACAGTAGCAAAATCACGTCCTTTCTACCGTTGAGAATCCAAGCGGCGGACAAGCGTAATATTTTAGGTCGTTAAGCAAGTAACATAGATCTATTCATATTCTAAACTTCATAATTGATATTGGTAAAATCCTTATATACAAAAGAAATCATACAACCGTATATATAGGTTTGAATACCTAAAACGAAATTCAAGGCGGTAGTAAATTTAAAAAAAATGATTTAAAACAATACAAGTGCAATCAATAACCATAGAATAAAAAAAACAAAACAAAAAAAAAAAAAAAAAAAAAAAAAAAAAAAAACGGGCGAAATAATGGAAAGAAGTTCTGTCAACACCTCTGATAGTTTGGATGATACAGTGACAGACGTTCCAGATTCATTATTGGATTTTGCTATATCAGACTTTGTTGAGACTTTATATGAGGCTAGAGCGGCGAAAAAGGTTTCGGCCAAGATACACCATGCTAAGGGCCAGTCACCAAAGTTTATGGTCGTGTTATGGGACAACTCGGGTAAGATAAAAAGAGAATACATAAGGCAACTTAAAGAATGTGAACCATGTCAGCACGTTCATATGCGTTATGTTCAGCAACTTACCTTATAATCTATATTCTTTGTATTAATAATTCATTGTTAGTTGGAACCGGGGCTTCTTGCCTGTTGCTTTGCCCTCCGGGATTCAATTAGCGTTTATATGCATAGAGCATATTATTATTATTATTATTTGTTTGTCCTTGACACTGATTCATTGACATGTTAGAGATTCACCACGAGCTTCATGTTGTTAATCACTGATCGTTGCTTACTTTTTCCTCTATGGAAAAATATTTTAAGAGTAATTGTGGTCTTTTTACAAGTTACATGTCAACGATTGGATCGTTTATATTTCCAGGCCAGCCACCCGTATTCACGTCAACCACCAACAATGATTCAAAGAAAACGAAAACGCTATTAGTCAAGAATGTTCCCGCAACAGCTGATGAGGATTTACTGGAAATGTTTTTTGAGACAACCAAGAAACAAGGAGGAGGTCCTGTGAAGAGTGTAAAAATACTTCGGGACAAAAATGTTGCTTTTGTTGAGTTCTGCGATCGCTCCAGCGTTGAAAAAGTTATGAACAAGAGGCCGATCAAGCTAGGAACAACGGTATTAGACATAGAGCCTTATGAACCATTACTGGAGGGATCAGAGAAGATCAACCGCATGGACATCATTGGTCTACCTGCTTCATTTACTGACGGATTGCTTAAGAGGCATTTAGAAACCCTCTTGTCGCCTCAAGGCGGGACACCGACTCCTAGCGCCGAACCCAAATGTGAGACGTTGACGACAAATGTGGGTAGTCACACACCACCAGCTCCGACACAGAACCTGACAGCACGAACACAGAGAAAGTCAGAAAAGAATGCCAAAAATGTCAGAAATTTTAGTTTACCAAAGGTACTCGGTACAGTGCACGTGGCACCCTGTGATGAGAATGGGAAAAGGATCACAGAAGGTTCCCGTGTTGTCCGGGGCAAACACTGGCATGATAGGAACGGGGACGGTGAAGGAGAAGGAACTGTTACTGGACTTTATTCTGGAGGGGTGAATGTTAGATGGGACAATGGGAACGTAGGAAGGTATTACCTAGGCAACAAGTACTTAGTCAAACTAGCTGAATGATGAACCATATATAATGTGACATGGCAAAATTTGTACCCCAGCTATTCGTGTATATGTGAAATGTACAACGTATATACTAGTTCATGCAACGAAGCAAATGAACGCTCATAGTAGTCGCTGTCGTTGTCATTACGAAAACTGGCCCATGCAATATATAGAGATTGTTTTCAGCTGTAAAAATTGAAAAAAGTCAGCTGAAAATTTTTGATATTTTTTCTTATTTTTGCTCAAAAAATAGATTGTGGGTACACGTTAGAACCGCCTCGGCGAGGCGGTTCTAACGAGTACCCACAATCTGTGTTTTGGAGAAAAAATTGGTATATTCCTGCATCCCCCAGTTTAACTATATAAAAGTGGGGTTCAACATGGGGACATGTTTTCCTGATGTTACCTCTGACAGACCTGTTCGACTTTGTTCTGAAATTATCATTGATCAAGTATCTTTTCTTGATCCGTCTCGACATGACTGAAAAATGTTGACAGGAGAAGAATTAAATAAGCTTTAAGCTTCTATTCTAATCCTAATTTGTATTGTATGTAAATGTATGGTGTGTGTGATTTCCATGTATTTGAATAAATATGTTTAAACTAGATGTTGACTGACGTTCAACCCCAATGCATTAATCTTTTCTTGATAACATAAATACTAGCTCCCATTAGATGTCACAGTGATTAAAACATTATAATCAGACCTTGTAGCTTTATTCATCCTTCATTGTACTAGCGACAGTCTTGTGTTCAAACCTGATTTGTTGGATTATGACGAGTTTTGTGAGAGTGTGCATCACCTTTTTGGTTCATGTACTATTTACCCTAGACAAGTAGGACATTGGTCCGAAATAAAAATAAAACTAAGAAACAAATGAAGATTTATAATAAAGTCTTACAGAATTTAGTTGAATTAATCTATTTATAAATTTGACAACAATGGCCATGACAACATTGGTCATTGTCCGTGAAAACCACTCTTTCACCTGCAGTTAGTGTATAACTTGACATAATAACGTACACAACTAGACCAACTGGTGTCTTAAGCTGTCTTGGATCAGACCGAAATATCTGCTGTTACTGATGTAAGTCGGACATACAAGTAATTAGATGTTTTAAAGAATTAGTGGTGTTTTTTATGTTATGGCTCATATACTTTATACATGCACTCAAATCCATGTGATTAGATTTCAGTTGGGCCATCGCATGAGAAAACAAATTGTTGTTGTGTCAATCCGCGTCATGAGAAAATCGCTTTCCCATTGCGAAAACAAAGGCGCAGATCAGCTTCGCAGTCACTGCGAAGCTGATCAGCGCCTTTTGTTTTCGTTACACGGATAGTACAATTCTTCTACTAGTTACATCCAAAATTTAAAGCCTCTAGCTATCTTCTGTAGCTCTACTGGCCGGTTTGTGTCGAGCTGGTCGGAAACCCCGAAGACCGGTTTTCTCGCGTCGCGACTCAGATAATTGATATAATATACAGACATGCTTTTCAAGCATAAGTGTTGACACGGGTACATAAGAAATGAGGCACTGCCATTGACTTTGGTGACATTCCACGTCCCAAATCATAACCTATAATTCTTCATGTACCAAGGGTCAATGGCTACATCTGTAATTACCTTTAACAGTTTTGGAATTTTAAAATATTTGTTTTTTGTTCTTTTTTTGTTCAAATTTTACTTTAATTAAACATGTTTCTAGCGTTTGCCAATGTAGGTCAGTGAGGTTATGCGCACCGTCTACAAACATACCTAACTTACATAGTGGGTATGACGTTTATGTAACAAGATCGGATACACCACAGGCTTGCATTAAAAACCATGCCTACAATACCTGAGCTACACTGATTGAGACTCGGTTCGTAAAGGTTGGGTGCAAAGGCTTTGTATGCAGACTGCGCGACCGGTAAAAGATTGACTGTCAGCAAACTCAACATGATAGTGAGCCGCCCCATGGGAAAACCAACAATCTGCATAGGCGAAAACAAAGGCGCAGATCAGCTTCGCGGTAACCGCGAAGCTGATCAGCGCCTTTGTTTTCTCTACTCGGATAGCACAACTCCTCTACTTAACTCCAAAATTTCAAGCTTTTAGCCGGCTTCTGTAGCTGTACATACAGGCTGGTTTGTGTCAGACCTGATCGGAAACCACACTGTTGGTTTTCCCACGAGGCGGCTCAGACTCACGTGTGCAGGGGCTGTGAGATTTCCTCAGTTCTCGGTGTTTTTTTTGTTGTTGTTTTTTTTTGCTATTACTGCAGTTGGTGTTGTGCCGTGTGGCAGCCTTCCCAGCGGGCACATGACGTCAGAATGACGTCAGATCAACGTCGATGCGACGTCATGACGTCGCATCGACGTCGCTCTGACGTCAGAATGCACATGACGTCAGAATGACGTCAGATCAACGTCGATGCGACGTCATGACGTCGCATCGACGCCGCTCTGACGTCATTCTGACGTCATGTGCCTGCTGGGTTAAAACTTCTCCCCGTATATCACATAGTGCAGATCAATATTTCCATTAGGTCCTTTGAGATAGCGAGGATATTCTAAGAAATCAGAAATTTATCGTCGGTTTAGATTGATTTTCTTAGCAATATTTAATATTATCAGGTCCCACTTCGATAAAGCTAGTTTATATATCGACTACCCTGTTGAAATTTTCAAAATTACAGTAGATCTCATTGGTTCCGTGTTCAACTTGCCATTTTTTTTTAATCTAAAGAGGGTCACCGACGAGGCTAAAGTAGCCGAAATGACTGTATGGCCCATTCTGTTTATCATTAATATGTATACGATCTCAATTTTAATTCTATTTGTTTGAAGCTCTTCCAGAAAACATTCCTAGCTTATTGACTAATCATAACGGGTCTTTGAAAAATGGCAAAGTTTTGCTGTCCGCTGGAATCATGAAAAGTATACCTCTTTAAGCCCCACTTTTATAAAGTAAAACTGGGGTTTGCAGACGTTTATCTATTTTTCTTATTTTGATCCAAAACATAGATTGAGGGTATCCATTAGAACCGCATCGGCGAGGCGGTTCAAACGTGTACTCACAACCTATGCTTTGAGCAAAAATAAAAATAATGTCATTTTTCTGACGAAATTTTCAATTTTACAGGTGAAAAATCTCTGTACATTGCATGGGCAAGATATAGGGGTCATACTAGGCTGTGTTATGGTAACGACGCTGTAAATCAAGATGTTTCTGTCATGATCATGGATGTTTTTCATTATTGGGATAATGGTTTTTCAGCACGGTACCGATATTAGCAAGTTATTAAACATACGGAAATTGCAAGCCAAAACTAAGGTGCAGACATGTCGAGAGTTTGTAGCAAAAAGGGGCTATACACATATTTACAATTTTGAGAAAAACACACTTAGTTTGCATTCATTATTTAAATTCAAAGGATCTTTATGAATAAGACGTAAAAAGTTTCTAAAATTACATATTTAGGAGGCTTTTTTGGGGGGCTTAATCTAGCACTTATAGGAAAAGAAATAATAGATATACTTTTTGTTTATAAAACAGTTTGGCTTATTTAACAGAATCCAGATAATGCAACTAAATAATTTCACAACGGATCCCATCTTTGGACAAAATAAACCATTAGAGTTTGGACTGGTCAACAGCACTTTTCAAACAAAAATGGGCTTGTTTGCCATACGAATACTAAACAATGTCCACACGACGATTTTTTAAAGTTTATTTTGAAAGAAATGTCAGCCTAAGATGCATAAGATCTTTAATTTACAATCTAGCTATGTTTTTCACAAACACACATCATGTCAATGTGGCATTTTGGGTCTAGGTGGTGGGGAAACAGGGTCAGTAAGGCGAAAATGTATGTACATGTCTTTGAGATAAAATAAACAGAGTTATTATGGACAATTTTAAAGACATCAACTGTAGAATTGTAATTCACGGTCGTCAGGGTGAGGATATTTAGTTTCTGTAGATGTATAAATAGAAATGCAGTTTATGTTCAAAAATAAGTTTGCTTCTAATCTGTGTGTATTGCATTATGCTTAGCTGTGCAAATTCCCAAACTAATGTAAAATTAACCCAAATAGTTACTGGCTTTCAAAATAGATCAGAATACATTAACATTAAAGAGCTAGGCATTATCGTCTTTGAAAGTGACGTATTTATCAATAAGGGAGAATTCTCATTTAATGCATAGAGATCCTTACGGAGTTCAATAGATAATAATTTGCGCATACATAGGTAATTGTATGGTCTTTATTCTATGAAATTATCTCACACACAACATGTTTACAACATGCCCAAATAAGGAAAGATGTACATATCACCTTTTGGCATAGACATGTTGTTACGTAAATGACAAACATTAAAATGAGCCGCCACATCGGAAAACCAACAATCTGCCTAGGCGAAAACAAAGGCGCAGATCAGCTTCGCAGTAACTGCGAAGCTGATCAGCGCCTTTGTTTTCGCTATTCGGATAGTACAATTCCTCTTCTACTTAAATCCGAAAGTTCAAGCTTCTTGCACTTTTCTGTGCTTGTACAGGTCGGTTTGTGTCGAAGTTGTTCGGAAACCACATTGTTGGTTTTCCCACGAGGCGGCTCAAATGAAGTCTTCCCAGCAGGCACCTGACGTCTGTTTGACGTCAGATATTGGTTATATTTTGGTCGCGACGTCGTATAACCAATTTCCAACGTCTATCAGACGTCATTTCCTGACGTCTTTTGGACGTCTGGATTGGACGTTGTTTTGACGTCAAACTAGTTCGTCAGTTAGACGTCGTAATCAAGACGTGATTTAGACCTTGTGTTTTTCATACTTCTGACCATGTTTGGTGTGCAAATTAATGAAACTTGACTTTGGGTAAAAATCAGATCATTCGTTTCGTGTGTTTTTTGCTTTCTTTCTTTCTTTTTTTTTCTTTGTTACTTCCAGCAGACATTTGACGTGCGTTGGACGTCAGATTGACGTCAGACTCCAACGTCATAATAACGTTTTTTATGACGTTGGAGTTAGGTTGATTTTGAAAGTTTGTTTGTTGTCAAAACTAGACGTCAATCTGACGTGCTAAAGCCAACGTCGGTTTAACGTCTGAAAGCTGACGTCAATCTGAACCCGTAAGAAGGGTTGCATGCCAGAATTGGATAGGCAGTAGTGGTAACTAGAAGGAGTTTTCAGAGGAAAACATATGTCCCCCCTCTCTGCCCAAACCCACTTTTAATTTTGTAAATTTTTACATATAACTCTGAAAAAATATATACCAACAGACATTTTAAATTGAAACCAATATATACCAACAGACATTTTAAAAAAATCGGTAAAAAACTTAGTTAGAGAGCGGAAACGAAAAAAAAGCAATTTTTAACCTCAATCAAGGGCCATAACTCTAAGGTCATTTGACGAAATTTACCCATGTACAATCCCAAACCACTCCTTGCCGGTATCAACTCATATGCAAAGTTTGAAGAAAATTGGTCAAAAACTACTCAAGTTAGAGAGTGGAAACGAACAAAATGCAATTTTTAACATCAATCAAGGGCCATAACTCTGAGGTCGTTTGACGAAATTTACCCATCTACAATCCAAAACCACTCCTTGACGGTATCAACTCATATGCAAAGTTTGAAGAAAATCGGTCACAAATTACTCAAGTTAGAGAGCGGAAACAAAAAAATGCAATTGTTAACCTCAATCAAGGGCCATAACTCTAAGGTCGTTTGACGAAATTTACCCATCTACAATCCCAAACCACTCCTTGTTGGCATTAACTCATATGCAAAGTTTGAAGAAAATCGGTCAAAAACTACTCAAGTTAGAGAGCGGAAACGAACAAAATGCAATTTTTAACCTCAATCAAGGGCCATAACTCTAAGGTCATTTGACGAAATTTACCCATCTATAATCCCAAACCACTCGTTGTCGGTATCAACTCATATGCAAAGTTTGAAGAAAATCGGTCAAAAATTACTCAAGTTAGAGAGCGGAAACGAAAAAAATGCAATTTTTAACCTCAATCAAGGGCCATAACTCTAAGGTCGTTTGACGAAAATTACCCATCTACAATCCCAAACCACTCCTTGCCGGTATCAACTAATATGCAAAGTTTGAAGAAAATCGGTCAAAAACTACTCAAGTTAGAGAGCGGAAACGAATGGAGACACCTGGATTTTCAAACAGTTAATTGACCTTTGTGACCTTGAAAATAAGGTCAAGGTCACCGAAATCTAATCACTCCATTCGGCTGTCCCAATGAAGTTTCTGTGCCAGTTTGGTCTAAATCCATCCAGTGGTTCAGGAGATATCATGCAGACAAAAAGCTACGCCGCCGACGCCGACGACGCCGACACCGCCGACGACGCTGACGCCGACGCCGACGCCGACGGGATCCACACCAAAAACAATATGTCCCCCACCCCTTCGGAGGGGGGACATAATTCAATTTTAGGGTTGTTCAATTGTTTCTGCAAGTCTGCCGCTTGCAGGCAACTCGAAACAAAAGTGAAGTTTTCCCCACCTCGGTTTTTGGAGTGGGAACCTTTTTCTGATTGCGCCTTTTCCTGATCGTTGCCTACTTGTACCTTGATCCCTATCAAAATTTTAGTTGTATATTATCAAATTATTAACCCAATTCTTTTAATTATGACAATATAATGTGCTACTGACAATTTAGCAGCTTATAAGTTGTTTGCCTACTGATTGTATTGCTTACCAACATTTGCCAGTTCCTCATTACCACACATCTATACTGGTTAAGTAAATGAGTATTGAAGGCAAAAGTTTTCGAACACATGTTAATTGGATCAGAAAAAAAGCATTACATATTTCTGTACTTATATGGAAGATCCAATATTCCTTAATGTCAATTTTGAATTTATAAAAAAAATCCCATTTGCACAAATGAAGTGGAGGTCAAAGAAGGAATAGTCACAGTTTTTAATTTCTCACACTTTGTTGTTTAATGAATAAAGCCTCGGCTGACACCTGACGAAATTTGCGTTGGAATGAACCACTCTCCCCCATCTCTCTCTGTCTCTCTGTCTCTCTCTCTCTCTCTCTCTCTCTCTGAAAAATGTTAACTATAAAGAGCACAATTATTCAGGAATAACATAACCCATTATGCCATAAAACTTATTGTTGTTGGAAATTGACTGAAAGATTTATAATTAACTCGTGTAAGTCAGGCGTCTTATTTATGTAACATAAACAAACAGTTTAGCTTAAGACGTGACGTGTTAAAGAAATACACCGAAAAACTAATTTAAAATTCAAAATCACTCCCGATGTCCCTAAAATGACAGTGGACTCCCCCAAATGATAATGATGGACAAGTCCATTCTCCATATATAAGGCCGAAAAAAAAAAGCTGTGTTTCCGCTAACCCGACCGACCCTGATTTTTTCTGCCGACCCTGCAGTTTTATTGCCATTTTGAAAGAAAATAAAAAGGGTTTCATTCCTACCGACCCTTAAATGGACATATTACTTTAAATAAGTCAAAACTGCAAAAATAATATTTAAAATCACTTTAGTTAACTTTTTTTATGTTTTAAACCTCAATGTATGTTAGCGGAAACACGGCTATTGTTTTTTACGCCTGAGTAAAGATGAAACGCTTCACGTTTTCTCTTTCTAGTTTACGGCATTATGACATTTTGATATAATAATGTACAGGTTCGTTTCATTAATAACATACCCCTGCAATGTCGCAAAATTAATTGACCCCGCACCCTGCATTGCATGGCTCATTGCTGGATGGTTATTAGTCTGGCCTGGATGAAACTTCTACAATTTGTGTATATATTTATGTGTGTTAAACTGGTAGTTTGTTTATATTGATCGTGAGCAGTCCGATTGGACAGGAAGCTGTTTTCGGCATGTACCAAAATTCCGACAGAATTAATGTCAAGTTTTCAACTTTCGGCGATTGGTATTATGTAAGTACTGTGAATACTGCCACTTTCTGACCTGAATGTAATTCATTGACATCTATTTGATATACATTAAAACTTGCATCGCATTTGCAATACATATAAAGTTCAGAAATAATGATTAAATAGACGCTATTTCCTTCATTACAGACATATTTCAAGGAAGCAAAACTGCTCTTAATGTCTACTTCCATCTTAGTGTGCTCTCGCGCGTTTAATATTTGATTCGTTGAAGTTTCTCTTGGATGATTACTAATATAAGCCGTCTTGTTAAAATCGCCAGTCACACTATTTCAATCAATTGTTTTCAAAACCCATCAAATGTCCTTAATAAATATATGTTTGAGAATGTCATTACATAGCTTAAAACATTGTCATATGCAGGTACACATTGCATTAGATACAAGGCTATCGTAACTCTCTTTAAATAATCATGTCAACTGTTTATGATATTCTCAGATGTCCAGTTTTTAAATTTGATAAACTTTCAGACAATTTATGTGCTGAAAACATGCATTTGCATGGTAGCATTATACAGGGTAGTAGGTATAGTTAGATATTCCATTTCTACTTCAGTTCTTTAGCGAATGTGATGTAAGTTTTAAGGTATCTACAATAGATGCCAATGAACAACATTCATGTCAGAAACTGGCAATATTCACAGTACTTACATAATGGAAGAGTCTATTTACAGTCAACTGTCACTAGCCAAAAAACGTTAAAATGGCTATTACCAGTCAACTGTCACTAGCCAAAAAACGTTAAAATGGCTATTACCAGTCAACTGTCACTAGCCAAAAAACGTTAAAATGGCTATTTACAGTCAGACTTGAAATTTTATTTTTGCTTGAAAAGTGTTCTATCTTTTGGCTCTTATCTCCTTTCACCATTAAAATAATGTGACAAATTAATTCAGCTTCCAATGACGGAACCCAGTCCTCATGGATTTCGGCTAAACTCAAGTCAGATGACGGACAGGCTGAAATTCAAATTAATGTTTATCATTTGAATAAATACATTGCTAACCACGGTTAACAGCTGATCGCATGCCCGGGTGTTCTGCTATACCAACCACACTATTCCTGTATAAACCGTTCGGAGATTACCAGCAAATAGATCATGAATTGGCAGCAACTCGTATTGCAAAGCAGGAGAGAAAGAATGACTTGAAATATTGAGAGTATACATGTACATGACTAAATCTTAACGCAGAAATCAGCAGTTCGTTCCTTGAGTAAATGTACACGTATCTAGGACAATGTGAAGCGTCAGTTCCCAATCAGTGCTACTAGTATTTGTTGTGACAAATATGAACAAGCATGCCTGGTTTGTGTTGGTTATATTCAAGCACGAACGTACGGATAGTGCCTTCGCTTCTAGCATTTTTCGTAACTGGACGCTTACTTGTAGCATGTATAATGTGTCCCCTTACCTAATTTAGAAACAAGAAGGGAATATCTTTGAACCATTTTAAGAGTAGCATGTTCATGTAACACGGAAGTCAGTGTATTACGTAAACACCACAAAACTACGGTGATAATCAACTTCCAAAGAAAACGGAATACGTAAAATACGATTTTCAAATATTTTGCCTGTATCCTCTTAAATCATAGACTTAAATGCACTGCCTAGCTTGTTGTTAGTACTATTATCATGTGTGTTTTAAGACAGACCCTACTAGAATTTGTTTACTGTGAAAACTCATGTCTTCCCTCTTTCTAAGTGCAAACATTTCAATATTCCAGAGTTATTATTTTTGTGTTCTGTGCATTGTCGCGGATGTAAATAATGCTATAAAGTTTCAACACGAAACTTTGATTGGCTTCCAAGTTACAGAATAGACACATAATGCAAAATTATGACCTTCCATTTCAAAGCACCAAAGCTCCAAAAATATGCAATCCAGAATTAAAAATCTTGTATTCTGCAGGTCTTCTGACGTTGTCAACAATCCTGTGAAGTTTCATGAAGCTATCTTAATCGGTTGTCAAGTTGCAGAGGGGACACCATTAGTTGATTACAATGCAAAATATGCAATTTACAAGTTATGTGGACATGAGTGTAATGCAAATTCTTCTATTTTCCGCTTCAAAAGGCCATAGCTCCAAAAATACGCAATCCAGAGTTATGGTTCTTGTGTTCTGCATGTCACCTTATATTAGTTGAAAATGATGTGAAGCTTCATCAATAAATCTTAAACGGTTATCAAGTTACAGAGCGAACGCGACTGGAATGCAAACTCTGTCCGGTTTCAGAGCTAATCAGAAATCCCGAAGGCATTTTTATTATGACGCGGCTCTACAGTTTCATAACGTGATCGCATATAGATGTGTCATTTAATCAGGAAAGGACACACAAAAAGACGTTCGATACACCATGTTGCATCAAATGATAACACAATTGGCATGTTAACCGCTCTGGTCCGATCCTGCCCAGGAAAAGTGGTTCATGTCAAACCATCCATATGTATACAACTTTTGTGGCTTAGTTAGATGGTTATGTTTCAAGCACTTGTTGTTTGTCATCAACATGTTGGATAAAACGTCCCGACATTACCTTAGCTGTTGACAGGGACTTTAAGCATCAATTCATACAAAACCTTCATCTTAGCAGATTGCCAACTTAGTGCACACTAGACCACCGATCTTGGACCAGGGGAAGAGGAAAAATGAATATACATTGTAAATACATATGTTCATAAACAAGTTTGCGCACATGTTTAATTTGTATATGTGTTATTGTGTTACGACGATGGGCTATTATGCCTAAGTCTGAATAAACTTTCTTCTTCTTCTTATAAAAATTGTATTGCATTGTCAGGCAATGCACTCCCAATAAGTTCATATAACAAAATAAAATTTAAAAAATACAAATACGGCTTAGGTCTAATGTTCAAAACAGTTTCAGTCCCAAGTTTGTCAGAAACATATTTCCACATACTAAGTAAATAATTATTTTTGAACTTGACTGTAAATAGCCATTTTAACCTTTTTTGGCTAGTGACAGTTGACTGGTAATAGCCATTTTAACGTTTTTTGGCTAGTGACAGTTGACTGGTAATAGCCATTTTAACGTTTTTTGGCTACTGACAGTTGACTGGTAATAGCCACTCCGAATAATACCAATCACCGAAATTTGAAAACTTGACATTAAATCTACCAGAATTTTGGTACACGCCGAAAGCAGCTTCCTGTCCAATCGGACTGCTCACGATCAATATAAACAAACTACCAGTTTAACACATATCAATATATACACAAATTGTAGAAGTTTCATCCAGGCCAGACTAATAACAATCCAGCAATGAAACATGCAATGTAGGGTGCAGGGTCAATTTATTTTGCGACATTGCAGGGGTATGTTATTAATGAAACGAACCTGTATGTCATGTTTTCAATATTATATAAAATTATTGTTTTATTGTTTATTTATATTTTCGATGATAATTCTTAACTAATGTATAAAATCCAAGTGTTGACAATCTGAAAATATGGAAGAACAAATTTGTAGTGTTTGTTTGAACTGATGCTTTTAAAATGTCCCAGTCAACAGCTATGGTCATGTCTGGACGTTGCCTCCGATGTAACCAAAATTGGTATGTCATGACATCCAAATGTGCTTCGAATATAACCATTCACCAATTAAGCTTATATGTATGGATGGTTTGACTTGAACCACTTTTCCTGGACAGGCTCAGACCTGAGCAGTTAACCAGTTATAAGATGGTCAGTCAGTAGCGTATATGCTTTGCCTGGAGGCACAAACACCCCATATATTTCTTTAGGCCACAATGGACGAGGGTCCGTATTCCCACTTTATCATTCTTATTTGTACATATCACATGCATTCATTCATATGTATGTATGTATGTATGTATGTATGTATGTATGTATGTATGTATGTATGTATGTATGCATTTGAAATGATCATGCACTTTTTGACAAAAGCTTGGAACGTGGTAATTGGCTATATCTATAATAATTATTATAAGATTTCTTTTCTTATTTCTTTTACATAAATAACTACATATCATTTATCTCAAATATGAATTAATCCTATAACTTCGTATATAATGTTTTGTAAAAGTTGATAAAAACTGAGTATGCTCATGTATGTCCCAATTCTTTACCATCAGTATCCTATTGCTTTCACAGAAACATTCACTACTCACTTCTCAACATGATACCTTTGGCTTTTTCTAGTGGTATCAGCTTTCACAACAGCTACTAACGATCAAAGAGCAATAAATGTTGTTTTGAAATTATAATAAATCCGTTTTCGTGTTTAACGATTTATCTTCTATACTAATTGATAAACAGAAAAAACTTCTCGTCTTTTTATTTATATGGGGATAGTATTGCTTAATCGAAAAAACACAGATTATCTAATGCATCTGTGTCAAGAATGATGAAAAATTCCCTAAATATAAATCCACTGAATAGTTGAAGTAGCGATTTACTGGGTAATAATCCACTTTAGGAATGAACAGAGAAGTATAAGTGCTTTCAATATCCTCAAGGAAAACAGGTAAGTAAGCGAAAATGTCTTGAAAGCTACGGGAATCAATTGTACCTGGGTCGAAAGATATAGATGTTCTTAATTAGTTGCACCGTTTAAGATGTTTTATCATACAGTTTGAAGTTTTGAAAGAGTATGTCCGTACGCGTCACGCTTTGCACTTTTGCTAATACAAAAAGTTGAACACAGATGCATCTAGCATCTCAAAAAATTCAAACAAAACGTTTTCTTTTAATGTTCTATATGCATTTGGTAACTGATTTATGTACGCTCATCTTTGAAAGAAATCATATGGAAGACCCAATATTCCTTAATGTCAATTTTGAATTTATAAAAAAATACCATTTGCACAAATGACGTGGAGGTCAAAGAAGAAATAGTCACAGTTTTTAATTTCTCGCACTTTGTTGTTTAATGAATAAAGCCTCGGCTGACACCGGACGAAATTCATACGCAAATACTTTGCTTAACTCCTGATAAAAAGATCATTTGTAAAGAGTGTCTTGACATTGTGTAACGAAAAAATACCTCCTTTAATGTACATTACAGATGATTTATTATAAAGGTTATCTTCGATTTAAATGTAATACAGACAAGATCTCAAGTTGTTGTTTTATAACTACTGGTTGTCAATGCCGTTTGATGTGGCATTTCAATACGGTAGACGGGATGTTCCTGTCGGTGTTTAGTGATACCTTCACAGGAGCGAGCTGCGTAAAGGTTGGCCAGCTTATCTAACTATAGGGTATAACGTATGAAGTGCAGTCGTTCAGCAACAATAAACTCCGTCATTAGAAAGGCATGTTTATCCACCAAGGATAGTTTTCATCGCTTCCTTTACTTATTTAACTATACCATGGACCATATTTGCTGGATCGACGTTATTGGTGACATGCACCAACGGTATATCGAAATCCGTATTTGATGGTCTTATAATATCTTATATTTCAGTATCATTTCACATAAAGCAGATAAGACAGTTAATGTCAATGTTCCACCACTTTCTCTTATTGGTCTTTATATCTAATTAATCAAACCATTTGTTCCATTATGGCATCGTTAGGTCAGCATCTTTTGAGATGCTTACTTACTAGCTTTATTGCTTAACAACATTTGCCAGTCACATCTATACTGGTTAAGAACATGAGTATTGTAGGCAAAAGTATTCGAACACATGTTAATTGAATCAGCAAAAATCATTGATTACATATTTGATAAAGATTGGATAAAAATATCATTTATGATAAGTTACAGCTGCAAAATGAATCGCATGCTCGGCAACATTTCCAAGCGAGCCTGCCTCTCTCTCTCTCTCTCTCTCTCTCTCTCTCTCTCTCTGAAAATTTGTACTCTAAAGATCACAGTTACTCAAGAATAACATCATCCAATTTATGCCATAAAACTTATTGTTGTATGCAAATTGACTGGAACACTTATTTTATTGCTTACATGATACGAATGAAACTAATCCCGTTTTCTCTCTATAGCTTACAACATTATAATTAATAAAGGATGAATTACATAGAATTATTGTTTCATGTGCAATTTATATTTGCATGACTTGGTGATACATGTAATTCATGAATCTAAACGTGCAATAACTCCACTAATTCCTTGATTAATCCTTATGAAGTGAAAGACTACACTGACTCTTGTATAAATGACGGGTATTGCCCGCCCCCTTTCTTATTAATATATTCACTGCTCTTAAATGATCTCAGTTTTATTTTTATTCATAAGTTAACATATCCTGTAATTACATATCATCAGGAAAACATGTCCGTGCGATAAATATCCCCCAAAACCCCACTTTTATATAGTAAAACTGGGGTTTGCAGGGGTATACCTATTTTTCTTATTTTTGCTCTAAAACATAGATTGTGGGTACTCGTTAGAACCGCCTCAGCGAGGCGGTTCTAACGTGTACCCAAAATCTATGTTTTGAGCAAAAATAAGAAAAATATCAACTTTTTTCAGCTGAAAATTTTCAATTTTTAAAGCTCAAAAAATCTCTGTGTATTGCATGGGCAAGTTTTCGTAATGTAGAGTGAATAGTTCCAATACCTATTTTAAGTGAACGATTCCTGCAGCGCTTAAACCATCCCTCGAACTTCCTGGCATCCTCACATATAAATCCTTTAGAAATCCTTTAAACCACTGCAGAAGCTGAGGGTGAGGTTAGGACACTGTAAAACCGGTTTAAGCCCGCCAGTAACTTTGTGTTACTGATCGTTCCAAGGCGATACTTCTGTGGTGGTTCTTTTTGTTTTATGTCTTGGTGTTTGAGGTTTTTTTGTGCTGTTGGCGCCTTATGTATGTTTTCATATTTTTAGTTGGGTTAAGGTAACTGAGTGGCCACCTATTGGGAAAATAGCTGCTCATTCGGCTTACGATATGTTTCATGGTATAAGTGCCTGATTGTTAGTTTGGTTTTTTCCCACCTCGGTTTTTGGAGTGGGAATCTCTTTCTGATTGCGCCTTTTCCTGATCTTTGCCTACTTGTACCTTTTTAGAAATATTTTCATGCACGAAAAACAAAATGAATCTTAAAAATATAAAAATAGCCCATTATCTATTATCTTCTTTTCATAAATTCATACATATCATACATATGAATTATTCCTTCAACATGTTTTGATAGATACATATATATTATGTTTTAAAAGATAAACCACTGATGTGTATGTCCAAACTCAATTCTTTACCAACACTATACCATTGGTTTTACAGAATCACTCAATTAGATCGTGATTACATCGTTAATCACGAGAACGGATTTATTATAATTTCAAAACAATATTTCGTTGTTCTTTGATCGTTAGTAGCTGTTGTGTAAGCTGATGCCAACAGAAAAAGCCAAACTTTTTCTCATCTTTTTATTTATATGGGGATTGTATTGCTTAATCGAAAAATCATAAATCATACCGCGGAGAATGATGAAAAATTCCCTAAATCCACTGAATAGTTCAACTAGCGATTTACTGGGTAATAAGTCTGTTACTGATCCACTTTGGGAATGATCGGAGAAGTATTAGTGCTTCCAATATCCTCAAGGAAATCAGGTAACTAAGCGAGAATGTCTTGAAAGCTACGGGAATCAATTGTACCTGGATCGAAAGATATAGATGTACTTAATCAGTTAAGTAATTAGTTGCACTGTAAAAGATGTTTAATCATACAGGTCGAAGTTTTGAAAGAGTCAGTCCGTACGCGTCATGCTTTGCACGTTTTAATACAAAAAGTTGAAAACAGATGCATCTAGCATCTCAAAAGTGTCAAACAAAACGTTTTCTTTTAATGTTTTATATGCACCTGATTACTGTTTAATGTACGCTCATCTTTGAAAGAAATAATCGGGAAGATCCAATATTCCTTATTGTCAATTTTGAATATATAAAAATTCCCATTTGCACAAATCAAGTGGAGGTCAAAGCAGCCATAGTCACAGTTTTTAATTTCTCACAGTTGGTTGTTTAATGAATGAAAACTTGGTTGACACCTGGGGTAATTCATACGCAAATACTTTGCTTAACTACTGAAAAATCATCCCTGATAAAAAGATCATTTGTTAAGAGTGTCTTGACATTGTGTAACGAAAAAATACCTCCTTTAATGTACATTGCTGTTGATTTATTGTATAGGTTATCTTGCATTTTAATGTAATAAAGATAAAATCTCGAATTGTTGTTTTATAACTACTGGTTGTTAATGCCGTTTGACATAAACGGGCATTGGGTTAATAAAATGCAATACGGTAGACGGGATATTCCCGTCGGTGTTTAGTGATACCTTCACAGGAGCGAGCTGCGTAAAAATTAGCCAGCTTATCTAGCCTTAGGGTACACAGTCAGTAGAAAGGCAGCTTATCCACCAAGGATGGTTTTCATCGCTACCTTTACTGGTTTAAATATTCAATTGCTTATATTTGCTGGACCGACGTTATTGGTGACATGCATCGACGGGATATTGAAATCCGTATTTTTATATATCACACGACAAAGGAGAACATTTTAAGCGAAACAAAAATTGTTAAAATCGTGTTTTTATAAAAAATCACGAACTTCTGGGATTTTCAAAAAAAAACTCTGTTGAAAATATCAAAAGCAACATTATTTTGATCAATTAAACAGGAATTTGGTTTAATAAAATGAAATAGGGTAGACGGGATGTTCCCGTCGGTGTTTAGTGATACCTTTATAGATGTAACGGTCGAGCTGCGTAAAGGTCAGTCAGCTGATCTAGCCATAGTGTATAACATGCAGTCGTTCAGCAACAATACAGGTACATGTAGGCAAAGATCAGGAAAAAGTGCGATCAGAAAGATATTCCCACTCCAAAAACCGAGGTGGGAAAATCTAAATTAACAATCAATAAACCCCGTCAGAAAAAATGATGCTTATCCACCAACTTGAAGGATGGTTTCCATCGCTTATGCTGCCTTTACTGGTATAGCTATTATAGATTATATTTGCTAGACCAACGCTATTGGTGACATGCACCAACGGCATATCGAAATTCGTATTTTTATTTCTCATCTGTTGATCTGATAGTATCACTTTAATTTCAGTATCATTCCACATAAAGCAGATAAGACAGTTAATGTCATCGGGTTTCCATCACTTTCTCTTATTTGTCTTTTTTATCTAATTAACCAAACTATTTGTTTCATTATGACATCATTAGGCGTTATTGACAATTCAGCATCTTTTGAGATGTTTACTTACTAGCTTTATTGCTTAACAACATTTGCCAGTTCCCCATTACCACACATCTTTACTGGTTAAGTACATGAGTATTGTAGGCAAAAGTATTCGAACACATGTTAATTGAATCAGAAAAAATCATAACATACGTATTTCTGTACTTTGGGTTTGTACTAATTTTCTGCATGGAAATAGCTGATAAAATTTTCTTTGATTGCAATAGGTTAGTCGGTTATTGCAGGTCAATGTTATCTATATGATACAAACTTTGTGATGGAAAATAAATCAGATTGGATAAAAAAATATCATTTATGATAAGTTACAGCTGCAAAATGAATCGCGTGCAAAGGCAACATTTCCAAACGAGCCTGCAGGTTTCTGAGTTCTGAAAATTCTGGGATGAGCAACTCTCTCTCTCTCTCTCTCTCTCTCTCTCTCTCTCTCTCTCTCTCAGAAAAGTTGTACTCTAAAAAGCACAATTATTCAAGAACAACATAATCCAAATTATTGTTGTAGGCAAATTGACTGAAAGATTTATTATTAACACGAAACGATTCACGGTTTCTCTATATATTGTACGGCATTATGATATAATAAAGTATGCCATATGTTGTCAATTACATAAAATTATTGTTTTATGGGCTATCTATATTTTTATGACTCGATTCTTCGCTAATGTATGAATTCAAGTGCTGACAAACAGAAACTATGGAAGAACAATTTTGTTGTGTAGACTGAGTCTGAACTTTACTCCACGCGTAATGTCTGTTTGTATTGAGGTTTAACACTCCAGTCATCAATTTTATAGTTATGTCCGGACGTAGTCGACGCTTTCTTGGTTTTAACCAGTACTCTCAGAAGTTAATGTGTCTTGCTTGAAAAGAACACAACATGGTGCCACCAGTGGGAATCGAACCAAGAACCTCTCTGCTCTACCACTAATTCACTGTGCGCCACTTCACGCGTTTGTACACTTGTTGAAAACACAACTTGCACGACAAAGATAAAGAAAGACACGTTTATGTACACGTAGAATGCATACAATGAACGAAAATAGTCTAAACTTTATATGTTAACTCTTTGCAGTTACACTTCTGCCCCGGTTGATGTTAACCATAGCATTACATGAAAGCTGTTGTTTAGTTTAACGAAGAAAATATTACCCTCTTTTCAACAAAATGAGATTTGTTGATTTAATTTTACATTTGTGTTATATGGAACCGAAATTCAGTTTTAATTAGCATGAGTGATATTTAATAATATAATAATCATAAACACTAGGAAAATTATCATTGCCTGCATCACAAATTAATGTTCGTTTGATCAAATACAAGGAACTACTATTTTGAATCTAATGAGTCAATTTTCATATTAGTTTTGTATCCTGTTTACGAGCGTTTTCTAAGATCTTTTTGATCATTGTAATTAATATTGTCATCAACACAATTATTATATTCTATGTAATAACAAGGTATCAAAGAACATAGAACTTGATTGCACCGATGCCTTAGAAATATCATTCGATGATTCGTATGAAATATTTGTAAACACATTTTCGGAATATCTTTTCCCTGACGTCGAAGCTATTCTCACGATAAAAATGGACATTTCGAAAAGTCTCTAGCTTTTTAGTATTGATGAACATAGGCAAGATTACCATTATCGGTGTACACATTAATCATGTCATTGAGAATTTCCCTCCCTTTGATCCTAAGCCATACCTCGTCACTGTTACAGTGGCGGCCACCAAAGCCCCTCCCCCCCCCCTTCCCCTAGATGAAACAATGACGAGGGCTGAAGAGGAAGGCCAGAACACATCTCGGCTTCTCTGGATATGCCTGTGAAACCACCTTGGTCGGAAGGCGACATCCAAATCACATACATTCTATCAACATAACAACAATATTGATATGCAAATATCCCAGCAGACATTTGACGTCAGTTGGACGTCAGATTGACGTCAGACTCCGACGTCATAATGACGTTGGAGTTAGGTTAATTTTGAAAGTTTGTTTGACGTCAAAAACAGACGTCAATCTGACGTGCTAAAGCCAACGTCGGTTTAACGTCTGAAAGCTGACGTCAATCTGACGTTCTAAAAACGACGTTTGAATTTATGTCATATCAATAGTTTAAGGTGTATATTTTTTCGTATTTTTGAATAACAGTGCATTCAGAAGGGCAGTGATGCACTTTTGATAGTCCCTTTCACTCCTTTGATAGAGTTTTTCGGGACATACAAAATGTTAAAGATATTAATTCAGCCTGATGTTGGTATATCTTATTTAAGCAAAATTTTATTGCTTTATGGTGCTAAAACCAATAAGACATTAGTGTAAGAAATAAGATTATTCTGAACAAATAATTATTTAAAACGGTGAAATAAATATTTAAATATACAAATTTTATTTTCATATTTATTGAAAGTTCGATAATTTAGTGAAAGACTTTATTTTGATTAATAAATAATTATTTTTTCTACATTTATTAAGCATGAGGGCGAAATATGGGATTTCCCATACGAGACTCAGATATGACTTTTAAGTGGCAAGGTTGAAATTATTATTTGAATTTGATATTATTACATAATATGTGTAAGAAATTATGTCAGTTTAAGGGCAGCTAACTCTGTCGACATATATACACGCCAAGGTCTAAATCACGTCTTGATTACGACGTCTAACTGACGAACTAGTTTGACGTCAAAACAACGTCCAATCCAGACGTCCAAAAGACGTCAGGAAATGACGTCTGATAGACGTTGGAAATTGGTTATATGACGTCGCGACCAAAATATAACCAATATCTGACGTCAAACAGACGTCAGGTGCCTGCTGGGATAGCGGCACCGATTCGTAGAGTATGGCCGCTGTATCGCTCTGATCATGAAAACCGAATACATTTAAACATTAAACTTTTCTCACAATTGTGATCGAGTAGTCATTTATACACGATGCCGATTATAATTTGCAAACATGATGTAAAGACGTCACCGACTCTGGCGTAAAACAAGCGAACGAGGTCACAAAAGTACTGACTTGAGACGTTCAGACGTAACTCGATTCTACCCAGCAGACACATGACGTCAGAATGACGTCGTATCGACGTCGATGCGACGTCATATGACGTCATTTTGACGTCATGTGCTCGCTGGGTAGGTTCTGCGGTTGTATTATATTGCTCGATGTGACTGAGACACAGGAACGTATTTATACTTTATGCGTTTCGGTTCATTTAAAATTCTGATATATTTAAAGCCAGATGTACGTAATTGAAGGCGCTCAAAGGAACGTGCGTATCTAAGAGTCGAAACGTCATTTTTACGCCGCATTCGTAACGTCAGTTTTCGCTCGAAACGTCATTTCTAGCGTCAGTTTACGTTCAGAATACGAAACCTTATCCATACAATTATGCAGATGACTTCAGAAATGTAAAAAAGTTTGTTATTATTTATTATTTTGCTCAAAATATAGATTGTGGACATGTTATCCCGAAGAAAAAAACATTTCCGCGACAGTTAGCAATATTGAATACTAGACAGTGTCGGAATGTTTGGCGCAAAATCGACGTCGCGCGTAAAATGTACTGAATTCAGCAACGACTCACCTCTCTTCAAATGCCTATAGCAGGAAAACGAATCCGGTAACTAAGGACTTTCTCGTTATCTATATGTAGTTCAGGAATTTCTCTAATACATATCAGTTTTTTAAAAAATCCTACCGTGGATTTTTTTAAATATAGCAAGAAAATTAACAAAAAGGGGGTCTAAATATCGCATTTTACGTTGACGTCAATGTATTTTCGCTCTCAAATTTGACGATTTTGAAGGCCGATATCTCGAAAACAAGCTCGGAACGGTATCGATTTCTTTTCATTTTCGTTTGTAGGACATCAAAACACACTCACATGCAAAAAATAAAAAAATTCTACCGTGAGGTCAATTACGTACATCTGGCTTTAAGGTCAGGGTGAAGTAAAACGTCGTTACGCGTGACGTTGCTTTGCGACGCCAGCGGAACAAGAATCGACGCTCTTATGTCACGCCTTTTTGAACCGGAGAAAGCTGTAGCTTTTACGTCATTTAGTACGAATTTTACATTTTTCTTCCCTTAAAGACTGCGACAAATTTTTACCAAAACACAGCTATGAGAATATCTGCAGTAAAAGTCATTTATTGTAATTCTTGCGTCAGTCGCACACTGAAATGCAACGCGTGTTCGCGCCACGACGTTACGTTACGTCGCGCAAAATACCAAAAAAAGCACAACCATAGTATCAAAACCTCCAACAGCACGAAAACGAGCCTGGTTGTCAAGGACTTTTTTTTCAAGCAACCTGTTCCAAGCTGATTCACGCAGATAATATCAGTTTTTTAAAAAAAACTTCATCGTGGAATTGGAGAAAAATATTTTTATGTGCGAAATCCGACATCTATTTCCCTTTTCCCCATTGAGTTCAAAGGCAAAAATGGTGTTTTTGGATAGCCTGTAGCTCAAAAACTAATCCGGTAGTCAAGGAATATTTTTGCATATTCCGATGGGGGAGCATTAAATACATCGATATGTAAAAAATAAGAAAATTTCATCGTGGCGTTTTTTACTTCACCCTGACCTTAAGGTGTGGTGAATGCCTTTCTAAACGCGTCTCAAACTTTTGGTGTTTTTGCTGTGTATGTAAGTGAAAATCATTTTGTCCCACTGTGTTAAGAATTCTTGCATAGATATCCATACGCATAGCTGTTTGAACACTGAAAACCATGGTTGATCATTTGGATGTTTCCTACCTCGGTTTTTGGAGTGGGACCGTCGATCTGATTGTGTCATTTCCTTACCATTGATTACTTTTACCTCCTCATTTAACAAAGAGCGACTTTGGTCTGATACCATAGTTTACTTCCGAGGGATAAATTGCGCAAGCTTTAGCTTAGCTAAAAGTTGATCTAACGGTGTTTGGTCGATGTTTGGTCTAGTTAATATGGCGGCGCATATGGACAGTTGTCAGTATTTCAGTAGGTTGGAAATCATGGGAAACTATATCTTAACATCAAGAAACAAGAATTAGTTCCAAAAAAATAGCCAAAAATCGATGGTATAGATATTTTTATACTGCCGGCCATACTTGTTCCGACCATAGAGAAAGGCTGAGTTGATATATAGTCTGCTCTATGGTCTAGTAATGACGTAAACATAGTCAGATTAGACTTCATTCGATGTATGTTTAGTCGAGCCATAGAGTCTATAGTTTCTGATCGAAGTCGCTCGATATGACTCCTTGTACCTGATTTACAATATGAGGTTTTCCTCACCTCGATTTTGGAGTGGGTCTGGTTTTGATTGCTCCAGTTCCTGATGATTGCTTATTGTTACTCTGTCCTTGAATTGTCCGCACAGATTCCGTATTCTTTCTTTTTTCTACTTGTTCCATACCGCTGTACTCAAACTGCACTCAGAAAAAGCAAGGTTTGTTTGATTTACTGCAAACATTCCACGGATTAATAGCAATATACACACAAGAAGCTATGCTAATAAGCATAAATTCGTCGCATTATGAAAACAAAGGAACCACAGGTGAGCATAATTTTGGATAATTGGAATGCATACTATATTTTGTCTTCGCCTAATGTGTACTAACTCCTTTGAATTTATGTTCTAAAAGCATAAGAGGGAACATCGTAATCCTAAAAGCAGTTCCAAATGTTCGGAGAATTCTTGCACTACCGAAAGTTACTTCTAACCAAAAGGTACTCGTGGGTGAAAAACGTTAATGTGTGAATAAGCAATGGTCAGGAACTGAAAAAAAAAGATTTGGAACTGGAAAAAATCACACACACACACACACACACACACACACACACACACACACACACACACACACTATGAAACCCAAACAGAAATTAACTTGAGGAACAAATAGTAGTACGAGGAAAATATATTTCCCAAAAGGTGGCCATTCAACAACATAAACTGAACCAAAATATAGTGTGCACATGTATAATGCATAGACATCACAGAAACTGACCAGAAAGAGCCGAAATAATTACCGCATTGGAACGGTCAGTAATAAATCATAGTGTGGGTGGAGGCTTTTAATGACGCGTCAATCTCGCACTAAAATGCTAAAAAGCGGATTCTGTAGACATGGAAATATCAAACGCAAAAAGCATTGTTTTAAAAGTGTTTTACTTTATACCATTTACTATTTTAATCATTTAGATGTTGTCAAGTTAAATGTGTAGATGCATATACTTGTTATTTGAAATCTGAGCTAAAGTTTTTTTTCCACTACATTAAATTAGTCACAAAAATGTATATGAATTAAAGTCAAGGACACTTTCTAAAGTTCATTCACTTCAAAGACTCTTTAATATTTCCGTCACATACATGGAATTGAAATAAATTAAATACCTACCTCTTACTCTGTAACATGAATTGAATAAGGTAAAGCCATGGCCATTTTTATGATTTTTTGAATTGCTTTTTGATATGTTTTAATTGTTATTTGCATATAATTACCCTAGGTGTATGTGACAGAGAGTGTATCGGTCGTATTACTAACAAACCTACCTTACAACCCGTTCAGCTGCAGACTGTGTGTTCTGTCTACCATGTTTTCTTGTGTGGCGTTTTGATTCCGGCTGCAGCAGTTCCTGATCACTATTGAAGTTTTACTTTTCGCCATCATCCGTCGGAATATTAAGAACGTACACGTTGTATGGTAATTTGGACATCTACTGACGTTATAACGTGCAGCAGAGGCGATGTCAATCACAGCTGCCGTTAGTTAAAAATAGGTTTTTCATCAATCGCCAATACATCGAAAATTTCCATTCTGTTAACTTAATCAAGGATTAGCAATGTTGCGGCCGATAAACATGTATTGCATGGTTAAAGGCATTGACTTTTATTAATAAAAACTTTATTTCATATCCCGTATCACGTTTTCGGGTGATTAATTAAGCAATAAAGATGTCTGTCAGTCTGAAGTTTAATGTAAAACCTTTTGATCTTAGAATACACCCATAACCTTTAAAGTTAAGATCTCATTCATAAAATGATCAGTCAATATAATCTTTCATTAGATTTTCTTTTCGAATCAAGTTAGACCGGCTCCCGTACTATTTTTTTTTGTCAACATATATAGACATTAATATAATAGTAACAGAATATTTCTAAGTAAATATGAGACAAGGATTAGGCGTACCATATTACCATATAATACCATGTTCTATAACCTCCATAAATATTTTTCTATGCTCAAACTCAGCCAGCATAAGATTTCAAGCAATGTAAGATGTGGCTATTTAAATTGTTTGATTAAAACAAAAAAAAAATGATGACGGAAGCCAGTCTATGAAACTTTAGAAAAAAAAGGCATTGAAAGCATGTCTACATACGAGACATAATTACAAAGCATTGTCTTTTGCAAGAACACCGCCATAATCAGTGATAATACTGTTATCAATTTTGTTTTGCGCTAATCCATTGAGTCGTAACTCGCTCAATATGGTTTTCAGCATTTCGTAAATTTCGGTTTCTGTACAACAACAGCTATTTCTTACTTAGTGTCTACATTTTAATATGATTTCATTTTTTAACGCTGATGACCCATCTTCACCCAGGCAATTCGCGAATAAGTTATGTCATTCCTGAAATTGTTGTGACCGAAATTCGCGAAATGTTGAAATCCTTATTAGCGAGTTATGCCACAGTGTTAAACAAACAAACAAACAAACAAGCAGACAAAAATTTCAGGAATGACAAAACCTTTTCGGGAATTACCTAGGAAAAATTGGACCTTCTATGTTTAAAGCCACACATAAAAGTGATGCAGATATAGTTAAAAATCGCAATACCAGGCAGAATATTAAGCCAAAGGCGGGCAATAAGCAAAAATACCAGTCAAAAGAACCTATTTATCATAATCTTTTATATTGTCTGTTGAGTGACATTTATCACCTAATAGTGATGATTATCTCTTCCCGACATCGCAATAAATCGATATTTCGATTCCGATGATATCGTGTTAAAATGCCCAGATATCTACAGCATATCCAAATCTGCAAATAACATCTGAATAAAAGAGTTGTCATCTTATTTACATATACCTAAATGTATACTTTTGGTTTATGTAGAGGCAAGTCCCTTTAGGCCAAAGATTATATTCTTCTGCCTAAAGCAAATCTGTAAAACATTTGCGAGCGTCTAAAATGTAATGAGCAAACTATATTTATAATGAATCTTTATATCGTATAACATATTTTTGCACGTAAACTGCATGTAACGTAAACCCGGTTAAGGCCTTTGGTCCCATTTTATAGGAATTTTTTCGATAAAAACACCATGGGTGTTTGGGTTTTAGTTTTTAAAAGATGCGATATAAGGTAACAAAATATAGTTCTACATTAAAATTTGTATCGGCATTTGGTACTGAACATGTTAAAACGTTCATGATGAGAGACCAGCCTGGCTGAAAATGAAAGAACAGGATGCAGATATGTCTTGTTCAAATGCCATTACCACCATTATACCTTTATTGTCAAGATAATGATTTTGTTGGCTAGTCCTCCAACCCACCAGGTGTGCACATTTTCTGCATGACAGTGTCCAACATAGCTAAGCAAAACTGACAGATTTATTGCAGACATGCATGTTCTTGGAAACTCCAGCCTGTCCAAAACAGGTGTTCTTTGAACATAATTATATGTATAAATTATACGATAAGAAACAAATTACATATAATTTGCTAATGCTTGCGTTTAGAGTAATATCAATGGTGCCACCTGAAAGCACCTGGAATCGCTTATTACGTGTCCTGTATATCGTTGACAAAAAGATACAAGTAGGCAAAGATCAGGAAAAGGCGCAATCAGAAAAAGATTCCCACTCCAAAAACCGAGGTGGGAAAAAACCAAACTAACAATCAGGTACTTATACCATGAAACATATCGTAAGCCGAATGAGCAGCTATTTTCCCAATAGGTGGCCACTCAGTTACCTTAACTTAACTAAAACTATGAAAACACACATAAGGCGCCAACAGCACAAAAAAAAATTTAAACACCAAGACATAAACCAAAAAGAACCACCACAGAAGTATCGCCTTGGAACGATCAGTAACACAAAGTTACTGGCGGGCTTAAACCAGTTTTAAAGGTGCCTAACCTCACCCTCAGCTTCTGCTGTGGTTCTGTTATACACAAATATAAACAAGAAATAAGGAAATTATATTAAAAATATACTTAGGCACCAACGTAAAACATGTATAACGGAAAGCAGGGTGAGCAGCTGTTGAAGGTCAGTTGGTCACAGCGCTAGCTTGGACAGAACAAGTAAATGCAGAGGGCTAAGTGAACAGCCAAACGATATTAGGGTGGCCACAAAGTCATGCAACATGAAACGCATAATTGAAATAACTTGGATAAATTTGAACCACAACATCAGTACCGCCTTGGAACGGTCAGTTATAAATAACTGGGGGGCTTAAACCGGTTTTAAGGACCGAAGAACTAACTAAATGTTATGAACCACTGCAGAAGCTGAGGGTGAGGTTAGGTACCTGTAAAACCGGTTTAAGCCCGCCAGTAACTTTGTGTTACTGATCGTTCCAAGTCGATACTTCTGTGGTGGTTCTTTTTGTTTTATGTCTTGGTGTTTAAATTTTTTGTGCTGTTGGCGCCTTATGTATGTTTTCATATTTTTAGTTAAGTTAAGGTAACTGAGTGGCCACCTATTGGGAAAATAGCTGCTCATTCGGCTTACGATATGTTTCATGGTATAAGTACCTGATTGTTAGTTTGGTTTTTTCCCGCCTCGGTTTTTGGAGTGGGAATCTTTTTCTGATTGCGCCTTTTCCTGATCTTTGCCTACTTGTACCTTTTTACAGGCGCCTAACCTCACCCTCAGCTTCTGCAGTGGTTCATAACATTTAGTTAGTTCTTCGGTCCTCGTGGTGAATCTCTAACTAGTCAATGAATCATCAATTCTGTCCACGTTGTAGCTTGCTGCATATCATTAGTAGTCAATGGTCGGTATCTTTACCCTTAAAATTGGCGTCAACCTTAAACGTTATTGGTATCTCATTGGCATCAATGGTTGAAGCCCGAAATTTTGCAATTTCGTTTTTTCTACTACAACGTTACATGTATGCCTATTGTATTAACTCTGTATGCCTACTGTATTTAAGCCTGGCGTTCCGTTTATGGGACATAGGCAAACAGCATAGCCCCAGATGTGACGCCGCAAAACGCGGCGTCCCATCTGGGGCTATTCTATTTGCTTGGAGGAATTTCATCGAAAAATTAGATAAAAATTAAAAATCACTCCTAACACCCCTAAAATGAAAGTGGACTCGCCCAACTGATAATGATGGGAAAATCAATTCGTCAAATATGGGTTGAAATATGTCAGTTTCACGTGTTTGTCCTTTCATTTTTCTTCCGGTACATTACTCCCGATTTCATCTGTTTTGGCTTTTGTTGAACAGTTTTGACCACACTTTTCCCTTTAATCACACCGTCAATCGATGTATTAACTCCGGCATTCGTCCGACTGTTCGCTTCTTCATTTTCTTCTTGCAACTCTCTAGTTATGTCGAACTTTGCTATGAAAAGTGGATACCTCTGAAGATAATTATTATTTCTGTTTAGACAAAAGACCGAAAACAACATATCAAATCATGCGGTGTTTTTGTCGCAAAAATTCCCAATATATTTAATAAATCTCAGTCAGCTTAACATCTTTTAATCAAGACTATCGGTTTCATAACCTTGGTAAAGTGTTCCAACAAGCATTTGTCGACAACAGTTCGACTAACTCGCAGAAAAAGTAAAGCTTTGTATAAATTTGGAAAAGTATGCAGAAATTACATGTAGGTAGCATTTTTCTAAACGCATATCTTAACTTTGTTTGGATCTAAAAAAAAAAACTTTGAAAATGGTCCGATTTTCGTTTGCGCTAGAATTCCGTTTGGAGTTTACCATTTTTTGTTTATTAAATAATACAAGTATAACAATGTACAAGTGGGCAACGATCGGGAAAAGGCGCAATCAGAATGAAATTCCCACTCCAATAATGTAGGTTCCTCTATATCGCATACAATGTCAAACATTCAGTTAAGCGATATGCAAAGTGAAGGAAGTAGTTCTAATCTAAAATAAAATTACAGATCTGAAACTATCATGACTATGGTGACATCGCTGATGTCGCCATTTAAATACATGTATACAGAAACGATTAAAACGAGAATAAATACTATTACCGCCATTATTTTCTGTTCATCCGCTTTGACAAGAACCCATGTGTATTTCTCTCGAAACTCCAGGGCTTGTCTCTGGAACTTAATGCTCGAAAGACCGTCACGCTTCTGTCTTTGTTTCGCCATTGCTTTCAATGTGGCTCTGGAAAGTACATGAAACGCACGGACAAGAATCCGTGTATTTCCGTCTTAATTAAGGCGCCTTATGAAGAGTAACAGCCTAGTACTATTATATGAGCCGCCTCGTGGAAAAACCAACAATGTGGTTTCCGAACAGGTCTGACACAAACCTGCCTGGGCAGTCATAGAAGCAGGCTAGAAGCTTGAAATTTTGGATTTAAGTAGAGGAGGAATTGTTCTATCCGAGTAGCGAAAACAAAGGCGCTGATCAGCTTCGCGGTTACCGCGAAGCTGATCTGCGTCTTTGTTTTCGCCTATGCAGATTGTTGGTTTTCCCATGAGGCGGCTCATATGTTGATGTGTACGTCTTTTAAAGTCCAAGTTTCTCTCCCGTTGAACAAACTATTTATTTTGCTTTTACGAGTAAATGCGCACTGACGTCAGCCAACTTTGATACAGAATAAACTGGATTTCTTTCATTTTGTTTAGCAGTTCATTTGAGCATAATAAAATTGTGTATGTACAAGTTCATTTTAGCATAATGAAATTGTCTGACATTTTTGCAAAAGCCTATTTCAATGATGTAAAACAACAGACTGTCACATGGGTGTAATAATTATCCACATGATGCATGTAAAATAATAGACTGTTGCAGTGACTGCAGAACGCGCGTTACATCTGGGGCTAATTTGTTTGCTTAAATGAGTTTCATCCAAAAATGAAATTAAAATCTAAAAACACACTTGACATCCCTATAACAATGAAAGTGGACACCTTAATGATAATGATAGGTGAATCCATTCGTCATACATGGCGTCATCCAAAGACTTTTGCAGGCATGTGTTATTGTTACTACTACTGTGTACTTGCTTTGCATGTACCTGTGTGGGTTTCGTGGGTTGGAAGAGTCACCCGTATGGTTTAGGTTCACATAAGTTCCAATTTTAGCTTTTGGTCGTTCTAGGACTAGATTGGAGGCGTTTATTCTGAAATGTAAAGAAATTTAATTACATAATGCCCCTTCGTGGTGTCTCCTTCTTCTACCGTTTCTACCATTTAATGCTCTTATTTTCCAATCCTCAGGGATTGCTTGCAATCAGTTTGCTATGTTTTGGAGTCGATTTTTGTGCTGTTTGAACCTTGTGTACGTTTTTTATATTTTTATTTAAGTTCGGGTAACAGAGTGGCCGCCTATTTGGAAAAAGCTGCTCACTCGGCTTACAATATGTTTTAGTCTTTCCCACCTCGGTTTTTGGAGTGGGAATTTCTTTCTGATTGCGCCTTTTCCTGATCGTTGCCTTCTTGTATCCTTTTCCCCATTTGAAAACACGCATATCTTTTACAATTCATTCTGCATTGCATGCCAAAAATGTAAAATAAAATAAAATTAATATATTTAGTCAAGTCTCGCGGATAAATTACAACCCTGTTTTTTGGCTAAAACCAGTTTAAGAACGTAAAATCTCCCTATCTAACGAAAAAAATTCGAGGAACCATCTGTAATTAGACTGACCTGCTCGACATATCATCGTCTTCACCTCCCCAACCAAAATAGAGATTGGAATAACCATTTACTGCCATAAAATGAGCTTTAGTCATAGCAAGTACCCCACCCACGTAGTTTTTGTAAGGAATTCTGCAATTAAAGATAAGGAACAAATAAATAGTAGGGAAGAAATTATATATAAAGTACTCCAGCGTATAGAATTCTGTGATAAGAATGAACAAGGAATTTGTAATTCATACTTTAAACATACTGTATAGTAGCAATACACCTACATGTTCAGCAAGTACCCCACCCACATATATTTTGAATGGAAGTACAATTTAGATTAATAAGAAATCCTTTATCTACTGCCAGTTCAATAAAACAAACACGTTTTATACATTCAGTAAAATGTTTAGGAAAATTAACAGAGTACCCGTTCCGATATTTTGTACAGTTTGTTATCAAATGCCGTGGCCACTCCCCACATCGGTATAAATTGTCGCTATTGGTCGGTAACAGGTCGACGTCATGTATAATGTAACACGAATAATTGCCGATGCTGTGAGCGGTCAAGAAACCTGCGTTCGCCAACAATCCTCGGTTGAACTGGGTGGGTAGGGCCTAGAGATGATAGCAAAAACTTTTGTTGATATGATGTTACAATTTCATGAATTTGTTCGTGTGAAATACCTTTAATACGAATAAAAACATATTTTGTACATGCAATATATAATGAACATAAAATAGAATTTCTGACAAATAGAAGTTCATATTTTACCCAGCAAAAGCTAGGCATACAGTCACATGATCATGACAAACAACGTTTTATTATACATGTATTACTATGGAGAAATCACATGACTAATTGACACAAAATACCAACACAATTAAATTCTAAGAAAATAATATTATTAAAACATGATGTGTTTATTCATTTATGAAAATTCTAGGTCAACTAACCATTTCAACCACGAAAATTCCATACTGTATCTGTTGCTTTTGTAGAAACGTATGCAGGTAGTTCAATGTTGTCTCAAGATGATCAGCTCTGTCCCTGTAGGGAATTATAATGGCAGTTTTCTCCCTTGATACAAAGTCACGTGGTTTATAGAAACCGCCATAGCGTAAATTGTTGTTGGTGACATTTGGTGTAACTATAGATTCTTTACTACCTGAAAGACAACAGTTTTAAAAGGGTTATGTGTAGTTTCTTCAGCATTTTTACTCTCTCTCTCTCTCTCTCTCTCTCTCTCTCTCTCTCGTCCACAGCTAATTATATTAATAAGCTTCTATTATATTTGATTTCAATGTATGTCAAGTGGTGTGTCCAGAAGTGTCAAAAAAATAACATGACTTAAAATTGATTGTTCATATTGATAAAAAAATAACTCGATTGTGCTTAAACTATAACTTCATAAACTTACCATATGACGATGCGCCTTTCTGGCGTTGTCTTTCACATGGTAGACCATCAGATCGCTCAGCCTCGGATTGTGCTTCTCTTCTGATACTGCTTAGCGTTTTCAGGTACCTTTTAAATTCCCACTCATTTTTAAAGTTCATTACATCATTATAAATTGACTTAAGTGTGAGCCCTACAAGAAGAACTAAAACTAATTGAATTCCAGAGTTACGCAGATACTTTGGACGTCCTTTCATGTCGAATGTGTGATTCTAAGAAATTCTTTTTCGATTTGTTTCTTATTGATATAACAAACGAATGTTTTCTTATCACTAGAAAAGGACATGCAGTAAGCAATGCGTCGTATACACTGTCAATGTGTACGAAAAAGACTTCAAAAAGAAATTTTAGATAGCAATCAAGATCCCGACAGGCAGATTAGTACTTTGTACGAAGATGGTGGATTCTGTCAGCTATATATAATGTTTTCGCATGGTGGACCTACGGTCTTTTTGACGTCTCGATACCGATACCACTGAACTTAAAAAGCCTTCAGAAACAGGGTCAAAGAATATAAAATTGCCAATTTTTAATAGAGTCTGTAAATATAGTGGAAAAAAGTGAATGTTTGCAAAGGCAAAACATTTTCAATAATTAATAAATTGACTAGATCTCTATTTGTTTTATAATTATTGAATATTCCATTATTTGTTTTCCTATTGCAATTTATACAAGCGGCCAACACAGCGTGAGAAGTTTCGCAAAAGTGCTTTGTTTTCTTGCTTTTTTTTTTCACTTCTTCTGGTCAAAGGTGACACATACTTCAATTCTGTCAGAAAGGTTGACGTTTTCACGCTGTTATCTCTTGGCTAAATACGAGCGTTTAAAATGTAATGACGGAGCAAACTTTATTATTTAATGAATTGTGATACGTTTTTATTAATAAACGTTACATAAAAACGCAAAAGCCCTTTAACCCATTTGGTCCCATTTCGTAGAAATCTGCCAATGAAAAGTTTTAGGCCACCACCTTGTGAGCTTTTAAAGATGTTATTAAGTAAAATACATGTATAGCACTCTGTGGCGTATCGGTTCTGAACAAGTCCAAGAAGAGTCCACCTGGTCGAAAATGAAGTAAACAACAAGTTCATGTTCTTTTAATATCGCGATGATATCTGTCAAGAAAATGGTTTTGTTAATGGCTAGGTCTCCACTTGAAACCATAATCAGGGGTGTCATTGTCAGATACAATAGTACCAATGGTATTATATTAACTCATTTAAGCCTAGCGTCCCTTTTATGGGACATAGGCAAACAGCATAGCCCCAGATGTGACGCCGCAGAACGCGGCGTCCCATCTGGGGCTATTCTGTTTGCACAGAGAAATTTCATCGAAAAATGAGATGAAGAATACAAATCACTCCTAACACCCCTAAAAATGAAAGTGGACTCACCCAATTGATAATGATGGGAAAATCCATTCGTCAAATATGGGTTAATCATTTCACCTTTTTTTATTTGTTATTCTCATGTTTCTTATCAGCACCAGCATGGTTAAAAGTGATTTTATAAGCCATGTTGAATCACGTGTCATTTCTGGCTTTGACAATTCTGTCCTTGTTGTAGATGTCCGCATTACACTGGTAGTCAATGATCGGTATCTTTACCATTACAGTTGGTGTCAACCATAAACGACGTTGGAATCTCATCGGTACCGATGGTAAAAAGTTTAAAAACCTCGAAATTCTGCAATAATGTTTTTCCTCATACAATTAAAACAATACATACGTGTGACATTTTTACATGTTTGTCATTGCGTTTTTTTTTCTTTCGCTACATTACACCCAATTTTATCTGTTTAGGCTTTTCCTTACAGCGAAAGAAGGCAAACTATTGCCAAAGCAACAGAATTGTTCTTTGTGTACTTCTTAATCTTTAAATTGGTTAGGGTGGCCATACTTATTAATCCTACTTTTCACCAATTTAAATCAACTGCAAATTGCTTTGGTCAACCCTGAAAAGGACCAACAATAGGTGGCAAAATCTGCTGATTTCAATTGTGTACCAGTCTAACTTGCTTTATAAATCAATCACCACACGAAGACTGTTAAGAAGATTTTTTTTTTTTTAAGTTGGCAAGTTGATTGGACAATTATCATTATTTTGCGAAGAAGTTAAATAGTCTATCAACAGATTTGAATAGAATGTTTGTACATTTCTAACAACATTAGAAAGACCTCAGGTGTTAAAATGGCCAAATTTAACCTTCCTCCGGTGTAACAGTTTTGACCTATTTCTTTTAATCTTAGTGGGTTTTTTAACTCCGATGTTCGTCCGTTTGTTCGCTTCTTTATTTGCTTCTTGCTGCTCTATTGTTATGTCGAACTTTGCTGTGAGATGTGGATAGCTCTGAAGATACAAAACATGGAATCTTTTAAACTAAAGACCGCAAACAAGATATCAACTCATGCGGTGTTTATTTGTAAAAATCTCAGTATGTTTAATCTCAGCCTGTGACAGACGGACATCTTTTTAATCAGGGCTACTATCGGTTTCATAAACTTGGTAAAGAGTTCCAACAAGCCTTTATCTATGACAGTTCGACTCACTCGCAGAAAAAGTGAAGCTTTGTCAAAAATTGGAAAATTATGTAGAAATTAGGTAGACGTTTTCTAAATGCATATCTTAAGTTTGGATTCAGTATTAGTATTATTAACATAACTTCGCTGGCGCTATAATTTCGTTTTTAGCTTAAACCAATATTTTATAACAACATGCAAACTGCGGCGAAGGAGTAGTTACAAATTAAAATGAAATTACAGAACTGGTTACATACGTTGCATGGATGGAATTGATTATGAAACTATGGTGACACTGCTGACAATGCGTGTATACACAAAACGATTAAAACGATCAGAAATATTATTACCGCCATTATTTTCTTCTCATTTGCCTTAATAAGAATCCATGTGTATTTCTCTCGAAACTCCAGCGCCAGTCTCTGGAACTTGATGCTCGAAAGACCATCATGCTTCTGTCTTTGTTTCGCCATTGATTTCGACGTGAATCTGGAGAGTGACACCATACAAGAAGCCATGTTTGTTTCCGTCAAAATTTAAATGGGTGTACCCTGAATAACAACAGACCAGGCCCCGAGATTGTAAGACTGTTTTTCATGCCCAGCATAGTTGAGACTAAATTTTTTCCCGCTATTTAAAGTTAAGCTACCAACAATTGTTGGCATTTTAACATTTATTAACTGGATAAATTACAGGCTTTGGTGTTCTAAACCATCTGTTTCAATATATTCGTGCTATTTTGGTATTCATGAGCAGTTTAAAATTTATGCTCAACTGAGTTGAGCATGAAATAAGTTTTATAACCCTGGAGCCAGTACTAGTATATGCTGATGTAAAGATTTTTACGATTCGTCTTTCAATGTCCCAGTTTCTCTCATATTCATCATTACGCATACATACCCATGTTATATACAGATTTTTACCTAAGTTGTAAAAAATGATAATTTTCAGTAGAAAAAAAATGGATTTTTTTCCTCAATATTTTAGCTCAAAACATACATTGTGGGTACACGTTAGAAGCCAAAATGTATGTTTTGGATCAAAAATAAGAAAATTAGGTATACCCCTGCAAACCCAAGTTTTTCTATTTAAAAGTGGGAATGCGCACTGACGTCAGGCGTCCGTCACGCCAACTTTGATGTTTCTTTCATTTTGTTTACACGTTCATCTGAGCAAAATGACATATTTGCAAAAGTCAACTTTCACTGTTGTAAACAGATGATGGAAGTATGTATTGCTATACTCCTTGCAATGTTTAATGTCGTGTCAAAGGTGGCCTATGGTTCCGTGTTCCGTTTACTGAAAAGCTAATCGGAACAATGCATGTCACGTGGAGGTGTCATGTAAACATAACAGGTATTGTCACCGATCGGGTTCTTCACTGGTTACGGAGAGAACACACAAGACATCGTGTACCACATACATATCTTTAATGAAATGAGTTGATGATGATGTTGAATGATGACGCATGTAGACAGATCTAAATACTACAAGATGGTGGCTGAAAATATACAAATATTTTCATGACATCTATAAAAAAAAAATACATGATTTCAAAAATCAGAAGAAAGTATACAACTTTACTTCACGGCTGTCAGTGGCAAAGTGCACCGAAGCTTGCAATCGAACATGCAGATTATTGTTAGTAACGGCACATGCATTGTTATAATAGAGAGATCAATAGAGAGAATTGTATAGAAATAGAATGGGGTTTGAACCATTACAAAGTGTTATCCACATTATAATACTGCCCTTGCAATAACCGACCCATCCATGCATGTATCATCGTATAACTGATTACTTTGCGTCTTACTTGTGGGGGTTCCTTGGATTGGAGGAGTCACCCATATGGTTTAGGTTCACATAGGTTCCAATGTGAGCTTTGGGTCGTTCTAGGACTAGATTGGATGCGTTTATTCTGAAATATCAAGAAAGTGTTGCTACAACGTTCAATGCCAAAGTGCCCCGTACGGGTTAAATACTTCTGCCTACAGGCAAAG
The DNA here is from genome assembly GCA_964017185.1 of Rugalucina vietnamica. NCBI lineage: Eukaryota > Metazoa > Mollusca > Bivalvia > Lucinida > Lucinidae > Rugalucina > Rugalucina vietnamica. Next base: position 49,211,381 of record OZ024878.1, on the reverse strand, counting down.
CTTCTACGCTACTGACTGGCCATCTGTTTACTGGTTAACCACTCAGGATTGAGACTGCCAAGGAAAAGTGGTTAAAACATACAGAGTATAAGCCTTATTGGTTTAGTTGGTTGTTATATTTGAAACACTTTTGGATGTCACGACATCCTGATTTTGGGCAAAAGTCTCATAAAACTGACGCAACGTCCCGACATGACCATAGATTTGTCTGGGATATTAAGCATCGATTCAAATAAACAAACAATTCTGCTGTTTCCCATGTGACAAAACGCATATCTTTTTCAATTCGTAAATAAATAAATAAATAAATAAATAAATAAATAAATAAATAAATAAATAAATAAATAAATAAATAAACTATTTGTAACTAGACTGACCTTCTCGACATATCATCGTCCTCACCTCCCCAACCAAAATAGAGATTGGAATAACCATTCACTGCCATAAAATGTGCTTTAGTCATGGCAAGTACCCCGCCCACGTACTTTCTATATGGAATGCTGCAAAAATTAAAGTTAATGAACATCATGGCTGTCGTCAAATAAGTATTAGGTAAGGCAACTACTCTATTGTGTGGATTTTTGTGATGAAAATAAAAGAGTAAGTCTTTATTCATACATTAAACATACATTTACTGACTGTATAGTACTTAGCAATACATGTACATGTTCAGCAAGTACCCCGCCCACATATCATTTAAATGGAAGGAATGTATACAATTTAGATAAATAAGAACTAATGTGAGTTGAAAACGTCTATAGGTGATACAAAAAATAAAATAATATTTATGATAAGGTTAGAGAGAATGAAGTGGTTACCTATTATTGTATTTTGTACAGTTTGTTATCAAATGCCGTGGCCCTTCCCCACATCGGTATAAATTGTCGCTATTGGTTGGTAACAGGTCGACGTCATGTATGATATAACACGAAAAATTGCCAATCCTGTGAGCGGTCAAGAAACCTGCGTTCGCCAACAACCCCCGGTTGAACTGGGTCGGCAAGGCCTAGAGATGAAACAAAATAAACTTGCCATTCAAAGATTTTGTTCAAATTCACTTAAATTTACATGAACAATCAATAAATTGCATGAATTGCATGCATACAAAGAGAACTTCTGACATTCCACTGTTATATTTTGGACGTGTTCACAGTCAGTTTAGTGGCATCAGGAGTGATTTAGATTTTTTATTACATTTTGGATGAAATTTCTGTGAATTTTACATTTAACCTTAAAATACAGTCACATCATATTGGTTCACACAGGAAACAGTAGTCCAATGAACATGTTGATTTAAGTGTGGTTTTTCTCGAGGTTCTCCCGTTTTCGCTCCACCTTCTGATTGGCCCGTCTCATATGAGCTGAAATAATATGAAAGGGACATAAAACTGAAAACAAAATGCTGATTTAACTGGGAAATATTAATTTCTGAAACTCTTTGTCAAATTTAAAACAACTCGAGTGTCAATTATTATTAACAATGCTCTAAATATGGAATACAGTTTCTAGATCACTGACCATTTCAACCACGAAAATTTCATACTGTATTTGTTGCTTTTGTAGAAACATGTGCAGGTAGTCCAATGTTGTCTCAAGATGACCAACTCTGTCCCTGTAGGGAATTATAATGGCAGTTTTCTCCCTTGATACAAAGTTACGTGGTTTATAGAAACCGCCATAGCGTAGTTTGTTGATGATAGTGTCATTTGGTATAACTTTATTTTCTTCTCTCTCTGAAATAACATTAACATAGCACTCGCTCTTTGAAACGCTTATTAAACTTTTGACAACAGCAAACTAAGAAAATAATTATATTTGAGCTTATTAATAAATTTTATTAAAATCGGAGGAAAAATAAGAAAATTATGTTGGTTTGAATATTGATTAATTTCTACTTAAGGAGACGGCCATCTTGGATATTCATGAGGTTTTATGACGTCATAAAGCCCTAATTAAATATACATAATCAATTTTAATGAAACACTTTTCATATTTTTCTGTTAATTTTGTTTGAATGTTTTGTTCTATCAATGATTTACTATCTCTTCTAACGAAGTTTCACCATATTACATGTAGTTTTGAAATATAAAATGTGTTCATTGTTAAAGAATTTATAGTTTTCTAATTAAATATTCAAAATGGCGACCAAGTCACTTCGAACGAAAATTTCATGGTATAAGTGTCTGATTGTTAGTTTGGTTTTTTCCCACCTCGGTTTTTGGAGTGGGAATCTCTTTCTGATTGCGCCTTTTCCTGATCTTTGCCTACTTGTACTTTTTTTTTCAAATGTCAATATCTCGCTTATTCCTTGACCGATTTGAAGACAATTTGCACCAAAATGTTTAGCTTGATCGGTTCTTTAGTTTAAAATGTATTGTTGTTGAATATTGCATTCTTCTTTAAATCCATTTAAATCCTCTAACCTACCTCTCTGACTGTACAGGTCGATTTGTGTTGGTTTTCTCACTCAAATGCTCAAATAAAAACTCACCGGTTGAAGTAGTGTGCACCTGGTCTTGTCTTTCACAAGGTCGATCATCGGATGGTTCACAAGGTCCAGCATCAGATGGTTTGTTCGACCAATACCCACTTCTATAGCTGTTCACATTTAGACTTTGTATGTATTTTTTAAATTCCCATTCATTTCGAAAGTATGTAACATCACTATAAATAGATCTCAGTGTCAGGCCGACAAGAAGAAGTAGAACTAATTGAATTCCTGAATTTCGCAGATAGTTTTGACGTCCCATTTTTATTGTTATAATTGAGCCGCCTCATGAGAAAACCAACAATCTGCATATGTTACCGCGAAGCTGATCAGCGCCTTTGTTTTCGCTACACGGATAGTACTAATTCTCTTCTTCTTAAATCCAAAATTTCAAGCTTCTGGCCTTTTTCTGTGACTGTACAGATCGGTTTGTGTCGGACCTGGTCGGAGACACAAATTGTTGGTTTTCTCATGCACACGCTCTTATATATCAGCTGGCTAACTGTCACTCCGCTCCACTTCGGTACCTTTAGTGGAGCAAATATGGTTCAAAAAGTAGCTTAGAAATAGGAGTAGGTGGTCTACGGAGTACCACATTTGTTTCTATATACCAAAATGTTTGTCTTGGTCTGAAGTTTTGAAATCCAGCGTTTGCCACCTTGGCAAACCTTGCATAACTCCAGTATTCAAGATGGCGTCAAAGATGGCTGCCGTTTCCTAAAACTAACCTCTACTCCAAAAACGCATCATATTTTTCATGTGTTTGCATTGTAATGGTATTTTACAGTCCCATTTCATGTAAGAATGATATATTTGTATATTTCAAGTAAAAAACCTGACAATTTAGGTAAAACATTTGTAAAAATCATGTTTAAATTCACAAATGCACGTGCCCAAGGTTTTTCACCTAGAAATGTTTGTTTAATGGCTCATAATTTATGATCAGATAGTTATGGCTGCTTTTTTACTTCTTTTCTATCAAATATAATATCTGTAAAGACTTTAGAGAAACAGAAATTGTTTCTATATATAAGCTTCATGCTTAAAAACAGGTTTTAGACATCCAATCCAACACGACAAAAACAACAAAAAGTACATATTCTCTTATATAAAATATGCTCTTCAATCGTATTTGTTTTTGATTCTATATACCATAGTGTTTGTCTCAGTCCTAGTTTGTAGCATAAAATCCAGTGTTTGCCACCTTAGCAAAGCACAGGATAGCTCCAGTATTGAAGATGGCATCCAGGAAGGCCGTCAAAATATAGAATTTTGAAAAATGAGCCAGATATGTCCATTGACTTTCATTAAGTAATAAAAAGCTAAAATCAAGTTGCAAAACACTTAGAACATTTTCTATTTTCTTGATGTTATCTTCATATGTGTTTTTCCTTGTTAAAACAAAGTTATTCAGACACCATAACCTTTTTATAACACTATTGTTGGGGTTCAAACCAATCTTTGTGTTAGCTATATTCAATTTTTGTTATAACGATAGTAAAGTATATAGACATATACCAAAGGTAGTATGAAATGACCATTTGGAGTCCAGTTATGATCAGTGCTATATCCAAAACTATGTTTCTTGAATCGAGTTATAGGAAGGTCCAGATGTATTTATTCTAGAAATGAGTGGAATTTTCTTGACCGGCAAGAAAAAGATCAACAAAGAAAACTTATTTTCTTGTACATCATTAGCTCCGCAATCTTATTACAAATGTTATTCACAAATTCTGGTTCTGCAATTCTTAATATAACTTTGGTGTAGTATTAATCTTACAATTAATAAAACCTTGGTGCAGACATGGATGTACGATATGGCACTATATAAAACAAAATAATACCAAACCATGTTTTGTTTCGACACTATAATCATATGTAGGTTCTAATTCCTCATTTACTGATTATGCTTTGAGTATTTATGTACAAGGTTTATGCAAACTGTGGTGCCATAAGAACTGTAAATCCACTTATCAGAGAATTAAAGCAAAAACAGTAGAGAGGTAAAGTCAAACATAAGAAATGATTACACTAACCCTAGGAGTACCATATTATTTACAAAGTATTTTTATTGAAAGAATAATAATATTATTGCTTATTTGTGGCGAGATTTGTGACCTGTTAGAAATGAAAGTAAAGTAAGTGGAAGCTGGTCGATGTTAGCATGCGCAATTGGTGATTGTAACATTGATGTATTTATAAGAGTTGTTGAAGCAACAGGGAAAGGCAATTACTTCAAAGTGCTATACATACATGTACTAATGGACCTTCCAAATGGTGACTTAGTTGCAGCTGGAGCAATATATTGTGCAGTAAAAAGAGCTGTTTGCTCAATGGCACTGATTATGAAAGTTCAATAATGAACGAAAATCAAGTTGTAGAGGTATCCAATTAATAGACAAATTTAAACACCTGGAGTTAGAAAGCTGGGTTATATAACATAGAATGTTATAAAAACAATCCATATAAAGAGCCTTTTTATTTAATTATGGTCAGAATTATCATTTACATAGTTATCCACTTAATAGAAAGCTGGGTTATGTGACATAGAATGTTATAAAACAAACAATATAGAGAAGATACAAGTAGCCAATGATCAGGAAAATGAGCAATCAGAAAGAAATTTCCACTCCGAAAGCCGATGTGGGAAAACTAAATTGACAATTAGGTACATATAAAAAGAGCCTTTTTATTTAGTTATGGTCCAAATTATCATTTACGTATTGGGATTGATTTGGTACGAATCAGTGTGGCTGAAGCGCTGAATATGTTTGATCAACTATGAAAATTAAACCAAACCATTTCAGCTGATTATACACACAGGCTTCTTGTAAATAATAGCAGAAGATTACGATATATCATAAAACTATCGGTATGTTTATAAATGGTATTCTTAGAAACATTGAAATTGTAATGGATCAATATGCCACCATTGCAAGCCTTTCAAGATAATTTACTGTACTAGACAAATGGTCGGCTTCAAGTGTAAGCAATGAAAGATTTACTAATGCTTCAGACATATAGGCTGAGCTTCAGTAGACTTGCACTGTCTTTAAGTTGCTTGTAATATTACAAAGCAGCAATTTCTATTGCATACCCAAAACATGTAGGTCTTGTTGTTCATGATCAAATCTGGAGTAGACTCTTTGATTTAACAAATAGCTTATCTTCAATATATGATTACATACCCTGAAATGAGGCGAATTTTATCATCAGCACACAAGCTAACACTCACTCAGTGGAACCGTCCCCTCAGAAATTACGTCAGAAATCAGGGGGTATGCTTATACTGGGAGTTACCGATAACTTTGACAATAACGAAAAGGCAGTGGATGTAAACTTACCAAACATGCAATGACCTCTATCGTTCTGATTGCGCCATTTCCTGATTGTTATTTTCATTTAGCTTTGTTATCACATTATGCAGGGTCCTGAAACGAATATAGATCGGCACCCATCTAGGTGAAGATTTAGAACACTCGGGGGATCATAGGTGGTCTAAGTTCGTAACAAAAACAGTTTGTCTTTAAACTCACTGTGCGCAGAGAAGGCAATATTGTTGATGGCTAAAAACCTACATCGACAGATAAAAGTTTCGGGTTTCATTGCCTGAGGTGTGCCTATCAACTGCATATTTGGCGGAATGGGTTGCACTATGTTCAAGAACTGAAATCACCATCAGACTTTAGATTTGAATAGGACAATGAATGATAAAATAAAATGCTTAGTATTATTGGTAACACTATCAGTTGCAGCTCCAGAGTTATTGAATGACACTGTTTGCTAACGTAAAGAAATGAGTGATGAATACTGCACAAGCTCTATGTGTCGACAACCATACACTGTGGAAATTAATGTGCATGTAGTTATATACACAAATGTGCATACTATCTTTTCAGACATGTTGACAGAGGAAAATTGCAGTGATTCAGATTATTAAAAGGAATTTAAGTAGCATCTTTTCAAACATACTCCAGCCCTTACCCCATGCATTTCTAGATTTGTATGCATAATGTAATATAGAAAAAGAAATATATACATGAAAATATTTTTAAAAAGATTGATCTAAGTGTTTTAGCTTGATTTTTTAACTGTTTCGTTAGTAAACAAAGGTTAAAGGACACATGCGGCTTATTTTTCGAAATGTTTTATTTTGACGGCCTTCTTGGATGCCCTTTTGAAAACCGGAGTTATGCTGGGTTTGCAGAGGCGGCCAACTCTGGATTTAAAAGCTTCAAACCTTCATAAGCTTGCAAGACAAAATATTTGGTATATAGAATCAATAACAATCACGATTCAAGAGCAAATAATGTATAGGGAAATATGTATTTTTGTTCTTTTTTGCCTTGTCAGTGAGACCTTACCCCATTCATATCTAGAATATATATGCATAATGTAGTTTTAACAATAAAAACACATGAAAATAACAATAATAAGATAACTCTAAGTGTTTATAGCTCAATTTAAGCATATTTGTTTCTAAACGAAAGTCAAGGGACATGTGTGTCTCATTTTTTCAGAATTGTAAATTTTGACGGCCTTCTTGGATGCCATCTTGAATACTGGAGCTATCTTGTGTTTTACAGAGGTGGCAGACACTGTATTTTTATGCTACAAACCAAGATCAACACAAACACTATGGTATATAGAATCAATAACTAATTAGATTTTAGAGCGTACTTTGTATAGGAAAATATGTACTTTTTGTTGTTTTTTCCGTGTTGGGTTGGATGTCTAAAACCTGTTTTTAAGCATGAATATTATATATAGAAACAATTTCTGTTTCTATAAAATCTTTACAGATATTATATTTGATAGAAAAGAAGTAAAATAGCAGCCATAACTATCTGATCATAGATAATGAGCCATTAAACAAACATTCCGAGGCGAAAAACCTTGGGCATGTGCATTTGTGAATTTAAATATGATTTTTACAACTGTTTTACCTAAACTGTCAGGTTTTTTACTTGAAATATACAAATACATCATTCTTACATGAAATGGGGCATTAAAATACCATTACAATGCAAACACATGAAAATTATGATGCATTTTTGTATAAGGGTTGATTTTAAGAAATGGCAGCCATTTTGGACGCCATCTTGAATACTGGAGTTATGCAAGGTTTGCCAAGGTGGCAAACGCTGGATTTTTAAACTACAGACCAATACAAACATTTTGGTATATAGAAACAAATGTGGTACTCCGTAGACCACCCCCTTGAAAGATAGCCCCTGATATTTGCTCCACTACTTGTTCCACTTTCCTGACATTAAATCGTGGAGAGCTTTAACGGAATACCGATGGAAATATCCCGTCTAAGGTTCTTATAATATTTGCTCATTGGTTTGGATGGTCACTCGTCTTTTTACGTTGAACGTCAACAGGAGTATGAAAAGAACTTTTTAAGCGCCACTTAATATGGCCTGCATATAAATGATCTCGTTATTAATCATTAATCAGCTTATTCTTTAATGCTTAAAACCGAATTAATGTACATGTATTGTTTCTTTTTTTTTTAATTGTACATACTATAATGCCGTTTTGTAAACATACCGTGTCAAAGGCCATTTTGGTTCCGTGTTCTGTTAACTATACTAAACAGTTAAAACGGGACAATGCTGGTCACGGGGAGGCGACATCAAGCAAATAGAAATAAAACTGAGATCCTTTTAGAGCAGTGAACATAATAATGAGAAAGGGGATGGGCCATACCGCGGTTTCGGCTACTTAAGCCATTTCAGTGACCCTACAGATTTGGCAACATGGGGCAATAGAGAATTACTGTAATTTTGCAATTTTCAACAGAGTAGACGTTACAATGACTAGAATAATCCAAATGGGTACAAATATATTAAACGCTGGTTAGAAAATGAACCTAAACCGATAATAAGTTTCTGAATTCTCAGAATACCCTCGCTGATCTCAAAGGACCAAACGGAAAATATAATCTGCACTATGGATAATGTACGGCGAGACTTTTTAGGGCCGCCACACGGCACAACACCAGCTGCAGTAATAGCAAATATAAATAAAACTGAGATCCTTTAAGAGCAGTGAACATAATAATGAGAAGGGGGATGGGCCATACCGCGGTTTCGGCTACTTAAGCCTCTTCAGTCACCCTATAGATTTGGCAACATGGAGCCATAGAGAATTATTGTAATTTTGCAAATTTCAACAGGGTAGTCGTTACAATGACTAGAATATTTGTCCAAATGGGTACAAATATATTTAACGCTGGTAAGAAAATGAACCTAAACCGATAATAAGTTTCTGGTTTCTCAGAATACCCTCGCTGATCTCGAAGGACCAAACGGAAAATATAATCTGCACTATGGATAATGTGCGGGGATACTTTTTAGGGCCGCCACACGGCACAACACCAGCTGCAGTTAATAGCAAATAAAAATAAAACTGAGATCCTTTAAGAGCAGTGAACATAATAATGAGAAAGGGGATGGGCCATGCGGTCACTGTAGTACAGGTCAGAAGCGAAACCTGGGTTCGTCAGATTTGATTTTCCAAACCAATGATAGTGAGGAGCGCGGTGGTGTAGTGGTAGAGCATCGGACTCCGAATCGAGAGGCACCATGTTGTGTCCTTGAGCAAGGCGCGTTAACTCCTCAGAGTACTGGTTAATACCCAGGAAGCGATGACTCCGTCCCGACATAACTGAAAAAATGTTGACTGGGACGTTAACCTAAAAAAAAACAAACATCAAGGATGAATCTAATAATAAGCTTTTACTGGTAAAAATGTTTAATAACAAACGTTTATCAATAGCCATTCCATTTATGAATACATACCATTTATCATGGGCGTCTGAAAGGGAATACGGTCAATGAGAAGGGTCATCTGGAAAGGGCCATCGGGGAAGAATACATTTACATTTAGAATCTTGTTCTGAGACATCGGTTATGTTTGCCAATGAAAAGTGGTTCAAATCAAACCATACATGCATATATACCTTAGTGGCTTACTTGGGTGGTTATATTTGAAGCAATGTTTGGATGTCATGACATCCTAATTTTGGGAAAAGTCCCCGGGATAAAAAATGAGGCAACGTCCCGACATGACCTTAGCTGTTGATTGGGACGTTAAGCATCAGTTCAAGCAAAGCATTGGTAATGTATTGGTTTTGTCGGTTTAGTGTATGGTGATGGTAACCAGGTGCCAACGCAAAGAAAATATGCAAATATATGATGTATGCTTAATGGGCCTACATGTAAGTCTATGACATGGATTTTTTATTTGCAGCATCGATCTTGTATATGAGCCGCCGCACCAGAAAACCAACAATCTGCACATGCGAAAACAAAGGCGAAGCTGATCAGCGCCTTTGTTTTCGCTACACGGATAGTGCAATCCCTCTTCTTCTTAAATCCAAAATTTCAAGCCTCTAGCCCGCGTCTATGGCTCTACAGGCTGGTTTGTGTCGGACCTAGATTGTTGGGTTTCTCATGCGATGGCTCATATATGATCCAGTCCGTAGAATTAGTCTATTGACGTATATTTTTTTCTCACACCCAGCATGACAAATCAATATTCAATAAAAATCATGAATAATTAATCAAATATCGAAAGTCTGTTTAATGAAGGAGAAATTCTGTAACAAGATACATCTTGAAAAGAACGTCTGAAGAAAACAGAAATACAAGCAACCGATCTACATCAACTTTTAAAGGTGCTCTGATCAGCAACTTTTCTTCCATTAATCAAACGTATTTTAATATCTAAATGCTCTATTTAATTCTACAGGGTCACGGGCTCCAGCAATTTCTTAAGTGTCGGTCCCACTGCGCTTAAGATCGCTTAAGATCCTTATGCGATTGTCTAAATATTAATTTGGGAGTCGTTTCTTTGGCACCGATATGCAAATTAAGGAAACAAAAATACGTTGGAAAACATTTTACAGATTTTGCATACGCTGTCTTACCATGATAGATATAATGATTACACAATCGTACGATTGCTTACGATTCAGTGGGACCGACACTTTAACTGAACGCTCCAATGCGGTTCTGGTGTGATTTCTGTTTATTCAGCGACCTCCCTTTTATACTCACCTTCTTTTTGTGATTCTTTCAGTTTGCTCGCCGGATGACTACCATCAGGAAAACATGTCCGTGACATGAATACCACCCCTGAACCCTACTTTTATAGAGCAAAACTGGGGTATGCAGGCGGTTCTAACGTGTATCCACAATCTATGTTTTGAGCAAAATTAAGAAAAATATCAATTTATCAATATTGCATGGACGTGTTTTCGTAATGATTATCAGTCTTCGTGTGGGTTGTTGAAATTTATGTAATGTCGTGTGTTGACATTTCTTTCCCGCCAATGGCTGGGTTGAAATTTCAGTTTTATTTGTATCGAGTCCTTACCCGTTTCTTACTTTGTTTAGCTTAATGAAGACTTCTCGTGACTGAAAGGAGAAAACTAGAAGTGCGTGGACACAAGAATGTCGTAACAACTGGAATTTTCTTCACTAAAAATGTGGTCAACGTAAAACTAGTACAACCCATACATATTCAGTATCAGCGACGGGCTCATTTTTCAAATGTAGGTCCCTAGGAATAAGCGGAAAACTATTTAAAAATTCAAAACATCATCGCTTTTTATTGCATTTTCAATTACATCCAGTAGAGCGTTCATAACCCGATGTCAATTGGAATATGATTAACTCTTCACATGCCAGTGCCGCGTATGATCAACTTTTGCAAACAGTTTGTACCCCGATCAGTCTCGACAAAGCTTGACCTGTCATCATATCTTGATCCAAATAGTAAGCTTGACGCGTTGATGATATTCCTGAAGCATTTGTAAAGCAGACTGGGAAAATCTGAAGACGAAAAACGGACCGTCACCCAAACATACAAAGAGTTAAAACTGCTTAGCTCAGTGTGTTTCTGTGTTTATTATTGACGTAGCAACCTGCTTGATGAAGCGGTGAGTGACTTAAAAGGATGCTTTTCTGTGTCATTAAGCTTAGTCGGCGACTAGCAATCAACAGAAACGTTTCGTGGTGTGTAAAGTAAAATTATAATCAAACAAGATGCGTGAAATTGTCCACATCCAGGCTGGCCAGTGCGGTAACCAAATTGGTGCAAAGGTAAGAATCGTTTTTATTTTTCTTTTCTTGTTTTGAATTTCTTTTTTTCTCTTGCATTTTACAGCTTGGTTTTGTTCAATATTGTGTACCATTCGTATCTCGGTTTCGGAGGCTTTTTGTTAGTACCGTTCTTTCAAGACGGATACAGTCTCCATCTTATACAGCAAAATATCCTATGCATAAATAATTTGTATAAATAAGGTTTTGTGCAACAAAATGACATTCATAACCAGAATCATCCAGGACGAAAAGAGAAGTAACCGCCTTGAAATAGTCAATGTGAAATTATATAAGGGCGCTTAAACCGGGTTAATGTACGTAAGCACATCCCTCAGTTACATCTTCACTGGTAGAAGAAGAATCATTTCACCCTGATAATGACTTGAACAGTAACCAACTGCATTTTAACTACTGATTTCTTCTTTTCCAGTTCTGGGAGGTGATCTCTGACGAGCACGGTGTTGACCCTACCGGTACCTATCATGGTGACTCTGACCTCCAGCTAGAGAGGATCAACGTCTATTACAATGAGGCCACCGGTATGTCAATTTTAAAAATTACGATTTAATGTTTTAAATCATCATCATCATCATCATCATCATCATCATCATCATCATATTATTATTATTATTATTATTATTATTATTATTATTATTATTATTATTATTACCCTCCCCCTCTTCTTCTCTGATCGTCACCATAATCTGCATGAATTCATACAGCCCCTTTCACTCGAGTGTGCCGTTTGAGCATTTGCATTACACAAGACGACCATGTGTTCTGAAGATCTGGGTTTCTTTTCATGTTGTCGACATCTGGATTGATTGATCTGCTGATTTGAATGACAGTTTCAAACTAAATGACCTTTAAAACGGCAAACTCAAGTTAATTTTTTATCTTACTATGTGGAATTTTTGGTCAAGTAGATACGGCCGATAGGTAACTGCTAAAATTGATAAAATTCTGCTTTGGTCCCTATCCTATTTCAAATATGTTTTCTTAATATGCATTAAATATGTTGTGCAAAGAATTTTGAAATAAAAATGTGCTTTAACCAAACAATTACAATGTTTTTGTCAGAAGAGGTGACATCATTACCTAAAGATAAATGCTGAATAAATTTTAAAAACACACTGTTTCAGTTCTAAAATAGAATAAAAGTTACCTGATTTACACACAAACTTGATTGCCCTAAATGCTCAAACGACAAACTCTAGTGAAAGGGACTGTAGTTATCTCTTCTTTTTGTTTTGTGTTTTCAATGTAGCTTCAAAGGTATGCACCCTGTACTAGTATTTCAACAACGATCTTAAACCCTATGTTTTTCTTCTGTAGGTGGCAAATACGTTCCACGTGCCATCCTGGTCGATCTGGAGCCCGGAACCATGGACTCCGTCCGATCAGGACCATTCGGCCAGATCTTCCGTCCGGACAACTTTACCTTCGGCCAGAGCGGCGCCGGTAACAACTGGGCCAAGGGTCACTACACAGAGGGCGCTGAACTCGTCGACTCCGTCCTCGATGTTGTCCGCAAGGAATCCGAGAGCTGTGACTGTCTCCAAGGATTCCAGCTGACCCACTCCCTTGGAGGGGGTACCGGGTCTGGTATGGGTACACTCCTCATCTCCAAGATCCGAGAGGAATACCCAGACAGGATCATGAACACCTTCTCTGTCGTGCCTTCGCCAAAGGTAGGTTTTGGATTTATTTACATTTAGTTACTACCGAGGTACATCCTGGTGAAAACATAACAGTTGTCTCTGTTATTATACTAAGAATTTGGAGGGGGCCTCGATTGACTGCTCATATTTCCAAAATTTATCATTTATCTCTCTATAATTCATTTAGTTTATGGTTTCCTTAAAGTACCTGTAATTAGGGACTTTGCTGTTTAGCGTTTAATTAACCACATTCTAAGTACACATTCATTACTCACATAGTGTGTTCCACAAATGGTAAAAAATTCTATGATCTTTCATAGCAGGTGTCATCATTTTCGTTTTACTTTACAATTTATTTTCTATTTGCTAGGTATCAGACACCGTTGTGGAGCCGTACAACGCCACCCTGTCGGTTCACCAGCTCGTTGAGAACACCGACGAGACCTACTGTATCGACAACGAGGCTCTCTACGATATCTGCTTCAGGACCCTGAAGCTCACCACCCCAACATACGGTGACTTGAACCATCTCGTCTCAGCCACCATGTCCGGAGTCACCACCTGTCTCCGATTCCCCGGTCAGCTCAACGCTGATCTCCGAAAACTGGCCGTCAATATGGTACCCTTCCCCCGTCTCCATTTCTTCATGCCTGGATTCGCTCCTCTTACATCCCGTGGTAGCCAGCAGTACAGAGCTCTCACTGTCCCCGAGCTCACCCAGCAGATGTTCGATGCCAAGAACATGATGGCTGCCTGCGATCCTCGTCACGGCCGTTACCTCACCGTCGCCGCCATGTTCCGTGGCCGTATGTCCATGAAGGAGGTCGACGAACAGATGTTGAACGTCCAGAACAAGAACAGCAGCTACTTCGTTGAATGGATCCCCAACAACGTGAAGACCGCTGTGTGTGACATTCCACCACGTGGTCTCAAGATGTCCGCCACCTTCATCGGTAACAGCACCGCTATCCAGGAACTCTTCAAGCGTGTCTCGGAGCAGTTCACTGCTATGTTCCGTCGTAAGGCTTTCCTCCACTGGTACACTGGTGAGGGTATGGACGAGATGGAGTTCACTGAGGCGGAGTCCAACATGAACGACTTGGTGTCTGAGTACCAACAGTACCAGGATGCTACCGCCGAGGAGGAGGGAGAATTCGATGAAGAAGAAGGAGAAGGTGATGAACAAGGGGCAATGTAAATAAAACATACTGGAGTATGTTTACATATCATCAAACACTTTCTGATATTATCCAACATATAGATTTTGGTTTTTCTTTCTAAATTCCAATTCGAATAAGTATTTGTTTATTTGAGCTACCGAAATTCTTAATGTATGGTTTTGATACTCAAACGGTTGTTTTAAACAAGTTGTGTAATACAAGACCAGTGGTTTAATAGAATCTAAACCATTTATTTTAAATTTACAATGATAACTATCTAAATAAATATTTATTAAAGGTAATGATATCGAATCTGTTTTGAGTTTCCTTTACATCTAAATCTTTGAAGTGGACATCTGCAACTGACACCTTCATAGATTCGGTTGTGCATATTCAAAGCTTTAAAGGGTTGCTGAATTAGGTGTCTCATCTCACTTTTGCCTAGACACCAACCTGTTAATATATCTTTGAGCTCTTCAATAAGCATCACTAGCAATTCTGATTGGATAATGCTTCAGGTAGGAAAACCTGTGGAATTTTTGACAGCTCTTATGAATATCAGCAGATTAAGTTTTACAGGTATTCATTCCAATTGGCTTAAAGTTACCTGGGCCAGTAGTCAAGTCACGCCTACTAAAATCTCAATAGGTAATCCAAGGTAATAAAACTCATGTCACCCGGTGGCAAATGTGCCTTTTGGCACGATTATGGCTTACCCCGGGTACGTTGTTTTCCAGTTAGGTGGTTACAAAGCTATCGCTTTTAAAAACAAACACAACAGAAAGGTACAAGTAGGCAATGATCAGGAAAATGCGCAACCAGAAAGAAATTCCCACTCCAAAAACCGAGGTGGGGAAAACTAAATTGACAATTAGGTACTAATACTTAAAAAAACATATCGTAAGCCAAGTGAGCAGATATTCCCCAATAGGCGGCCACTCAGTTACCCGAACTTAAAATAAGAATATGGAAACGTACATAAGGTTCAAACAGCACAAAAATTCGACTACAGAACATTAAACAAATGGAACAACAACAGAAGTTTCGCCTTGGAACGATGCAGACACAGAAAATCCACATCAGTAAAGAATTAAATGCTTGAATATTTTGGTCCCAAAAGTAAAATGTTGATATTTGGCCAATGAACCAATTACACTGAAAAAAAGTTATAAGAGGCCACTTTTTAAACTCATTTTTAATTTATAAGCCATGTTCAAAATTGAATAATTTTTTGCCTAAAGACGTGTCTTTCAAGTAAGTAAAGTTGCAAAGTGTTCAGAAATAATTTTCTTTCACTAAACGCGTTTTTCGTGTAAAAGTGAAAAAAAAAAAAAAAAAAAAAAAGGGGGGGGGGGGGGGGGGTAAAGCGCAAATTTTATTGAAATGAGGAACGGGTGTCATCAAAGAGGCCATTCCAGTTTGGAAAAACATCAAACATTCGAAAGTTCTCAACTTGTAGATTTTTTACGCATTTTTAATTAAAAAGCTATTTTCGAGATTTTTGGAAAAATTAACAATGTGCCTCTTAAACATGTTAATCCCTGTTAAATTCACTTTATGAGGCATGGAAATGAGAAATATACCTCGAAAGAGCTGTATTATACGATTTTCGTGGACAAACAGGTGACGACTGCCGCACACTTCCGGTTTTAATGCCAAATTTTAACGACCAAAATAACAAAATCTGTGGACGATTTTTAAAATCTATCAGAGTCAAACATTAATGATCGCTGAAAATTTCAATGCCCTACTGCTGCTAATAATGCATCCGGAGAAGAACAAAATTTGTATGCAAAAAGCTGAACTCCTGTAATTCATGTTGCTGTCTTCTTGCATTTACAAAACTGAACCGAAAATTCTTATTGCAGCAACACATTTAACAAGATTTTATCATACACCATAGCAGTCAATAACACTTTCAAATAAATTAAAATGTAAAGCACGTCGTAATATGACATTTAATTTGATGTTAATAAAGTGTGACTTTTGAAAAGGGTACCTTTACTCATGCTTCGTCTGTGTGAAAAGTATCACACATTTTTGAATACAGAAACCGCAGGCTCTCAGAGCCACTGTTAGACATTGGTTTATTCATATGATCATGAATTGTAATTGATCGGCTTTTACTTTCTAAACTAGAAGGAGAAAATATAAGGCGGCCTCTTATAACTTTTTTTCAGTGTACATTTAATACAACTATTCTTGAATATATAATTGCGGATCTGAGTTTTGCGATAGATCTAAGATTTGGAACACCTATCGGTTTATATATCACCATGATCACGAAAACGAAAACAGAATGATTTTACGTTTTGTTCAGTAGTTCTTTTAAAAGTTTAAAACCTTGCCTCTGAAAATAAAATAAAATAAAAAAAAAAAAAAAAAAAAAAAAAAAAAAAAAAAAAAAAAAAGTTTCAATCGTAAGTATTTTTTTTCTTGGAAAATTTTCGTGTGGAGGACAATAGGAAAATTATTTTCATGTCAAAATCTTGACCTTAGATTGTCCTAATAGGACCTGTAAATTTTGAAAACCGGCCATCAGATAAAGTTTTATGGCAAAAATGAATTTTGAATAGGGAGTTTGCATTTGCAAGGGAGACGAAGCATGATTATGAAAGTGCACACTTTTCGAAAATTTTAACTTGGTCATGAAGATGCCATTTGTGTCATTTTATAATTGTTTTGAACAATCGTAATAAACTGCTAAGTTTTTGCGGGAAGCTATTTACCATCCTTCCATGAGATTTTGTACAGAAAATCCCTATTCACACAGTCACCAATCCAGTTCTTCTTTCATAGCAAAATGCAATGATAATAAATTCATTTGCGGTATTTCCCACTATGCAGCTGCGGAGTTCGAAACGTGCAAGCGACTTCGTGTTCCTTTTTTCTTTTACTCCTATTTTAAGACATCTTTCAAAAATCGGAGAATGACATGATGTGGGTAATTTATCTAGCGTTTTTTACCTCCAGCCGATCTGCTGAAAACATAGCACGTGGTTTGGAATCACTTCGAAGTGAGTGCAACACGTGCGTTTTTAGGTTGTTTGCTAGATTTTCACCACAAACACAATGCATGTTTTCCAACTCATGCAATGCGTCCATTTTATTTGAAAGATTTTATTTTGACTAATGATGAAGATTTGTGACCATAAACGTCATTTGCATGCCTGTCATTGGAAAATAACCGATGTGCTATGAAGTGGCGTGATAAGCGATGAAGAAAGGAGACTAGCTATATATAGCAGTGATACTAAAAAAGGGCAGGGTGATCTGACAGAATATAGCTCTCGAAGTGACTTTATTTATTTATTTATTTATTTATTCAATGATGGCACAATATGCTATATTAATAACTATTCTATCTTGTGGCCCTCTCGACATAACACCAATATATACACGTACAAATACAGCAGAATTTGGCTGTCAAACGTATTCTAAAAACAGATTCTAATCTAAAGTGTCTTGGGTTATCACTTAAAAGTAGAAAAAGAGTGTCGGTGAAAGCAAAATGAAGTTACAATTACTGTATACCGAATATATGATTAAAATGGAGAGCACTTAAACCTTGCTACATTTACCCAGCTTAAGAAGCAATGATCATAGATCAATCATAGATCATAGATCAATCAATTAACTTTCCTTTTCAATTTCATTTCTACTTTCTTTAAAGATCTAGGGATATTTCTCCAGAAAATACCGTCTTGTGCTCGGGTGTGATTTTCTGGGACTGCATAGCCACCAGGGTAATATTTTCCATTCAGATTAGCATTACGTACGCATGTCTTAAACCACCAGCCGGTATGAAACATCTGCGCACAATTAATGCGCATGTCAGGATGACGTTTGTCATACGTCATGAACGGCCCAGCGTGCAAGCGCAACCCACTTCCACCAAAGCCGCTGTAGTCATAGAAACTATGTGGTACGTGCAGGCGATAAAACTCGGTTTCGTTATCAATGTGAAAATAATTGCTTTCAGCATAGAAATGTTTTCCCAACTCATCACCAGCATCTTTACCCCAGTCCCACATATCTATTCTCATGGTGTACTTGTTTTGTGCTGTAATCATGTGCAGTATTTCATTGCCAAGCCAGAATTCCCCGTCTAGCCGGCCAAACCCGTGTTTGTAATCACTCCAATTACGATAGAAGTCTACCTCGCCGTTTAGACGTCGTTGAAAGACGAGCCAATGTTCGTTATCCTCAAGCTGACAGTAAACTGGGAAAGATTCGTCGGTGCCAAATGGTGTGATGATGTGAATTCCAGACTTTGAAGTTGGGATGTCTGAGCAATCTGAAAAAGAAATTTAACTTTGTAAACATTGTTTGCTGCAAGACACTGTCCATTCTTATATTCAGTTAAACGTTATATTCAAATAAATTGACCGCAACAACATTTTACATATTTATTCGATATTCATATCAAAATGGCATTCAAAATGGCTGTTATATCTGTTTTATTTTTATTCAAAATGGCTGCCCGATTTGTTAGGTTCATAGGTCATTTACTTCAGTATTATCTAGACGACATATGAATAAAAGTGAACAAATACAAACAAGTAAGCTAATAAATAAATATACAACGTGATACTCTTCTGCTTAGAAAATGAATCAACGACCCATTTGTGATAAAGTATATATCAGGTTCCAATGGTTTCGGCCAGGGCCGTCGTCGGCTTTTGAAAAGTGGTCCGGCCATGAAATATCAAAGACGTTTTACGAGTGCCGAAGGCGCGAGTTGGGGGAGAGCACGAGAGGGGGCATTACCCCTCTCGTAAGGGGGGTTCGGGGGATCTCCCCCGAGAAAATTTTATAATTCCGGACGTCCATTCAGACGATTTTAATGCACTTTGGGACAATATTTGCCCTTGAAGCGTTGTTGATTTTATATGTTTCATTATGATACCACTCCAGAGTGGGCCCTGTACTTTACTGGAAGAAGAAGAAGGATGTCCTGGTCGAAAACCATGAAGCCTGAAAGCTCCTTTTCACAGGATTTGCCTTGCCGAAGGCACGCTGAGGGAATATGAAAGACGTCGGTTGATTAGGAACCGGCGGTATATCCATGATGCAAGAATAACATGCACGTTTTAACAAATTTTGGAATATGAAGAAAATAATGTTTACGAAAATTTTCAATACGTAAACAAACGATTTTTCGCCACGTTGTTTGATAATATTTAATGCAATAATTATAAACAGTGATTGGGTTATTGTGAAATTATGTATAACTTAGAATTTTCAACTGTGAAATAGGCTGACTGCTCTTCACTTTTTTGAATTGTTTAAGATCACAGAGAATCGTTTTTTTTTTTTTTTTTTTGTTTTTTTTTCACTATGAATTTAAGAACACTCTAATTGCACGATAATCCGTCACAATCCAAAAATGACGATACCTGTCTTTAATACAGTGTCATTTTCATGGTTGTTTTTATAACGACTGTCTTTCACACCCTCGGGCAGATTGACCAAATACGCTTAGTATCAATTGGGCCATCACACTTCAAAAGAGTCGAAAAGGCTAACACATTTTCGGCCGAATAATCCAAAATTGTGGTCAGGCCGAAACCATTTTCGGCCAAAAAAGTGGTCCGGCCATGGCCTTGATTTCCCGCTTATTTATCTATTTATTTATTTGTATTATTTATTTATTTATTTATTTATTTATTTATTTATTTATTTATTTATTTATTTATTTACTTATTTGAATACAAAGGGGGTCAGGTGTGTGTGTGGGGGGGGGGGGGTCTGGTCACAGATCACGTAGATTTAAAATAAAGTCCAATTCGCATGCGCCAAAAATACACACGTGTAAATATACTCCGGTGTGCAAATTTTACTCGGGGTAAATAAATGGCGCATGCGAACGCAAATACACACCGGAGTATATTTACATATGGGTAAATTTACTCCTGGGTCTGACCAGATGCAAATTTTATTTTTACAAATACACACGTGTAAATTTACTATTATGTCCCATGCGAACGCAAAGTAAAATTTACCCATGTGTATTTTTATTTCAAGTCAGTATTCTGCTTTTAGATTATGAATTTTCTCATTTTTTTGCTGAAACTGTGGACATTGTTGCTAAATAAGAGTTTATTGCCATTCATAACATTTTAGATCATATGGAGTGCAAACAGCCACACTATTTCTTCATCATTCTTGGTTAGGATTCTTGGGGCATTTTAACAGTAATTCCTTGTGAAAGGATGAAAAAAGGGAACTGTATAAGTGCTAAGGTTAAGCCTGACCATTACATGATTCCCCTCTGCTGCCAAAGTCTACATGAACACCTTGAAGCAGCCTCTTCTTGTTTTGCAAATACAGAAAACTTAAATGAACAGGTTTTAATCCAGAAAAGATAAATTTACCTACAAAAATACTCCTGGCGATAAAACCCATGCGAACGCAATTTAAATTTACTCTCAGGTTGATTTGCACACCGGAGTATAAATACACACTGGAGTATATTTACACGCGTGTATTTTTTGCGCATGCGAATTGGACTTAAGAAATCACCGAAAAGTGCGTAGAAAAAGTGTACCAAGTGTGGAATGCACCGATATTGGACCCATATTGGTCAATAAAATGGGTGCATGACACAGTTTTTACTCCCTTGTCCTGGACAAAAATGTCAGTATAGAGGGGTATGGGTAACTGTAGTGTGTCAAAATATTTTGAAGCAGTATCTGGCTTTTATTACACTCAAGCAGTTGTCGTCGGTGATTTAAATTGAATTTTGTCAGGTCGCATGGCCTTCTATATTTTTTCGTTATTTTAAACTTGATTGCAAATCTAACTTGCTGGGTTTTACCCTCAAACCCGGAAATTGGTTCATATTTTAAGTGGACTTTACTGTGATAAGTTAAGGGCTGGCATGTATTCAATTGTGCATATGGGTTTGCAGTTTATGGTCATTGTATGAGCCAGTGGCAAGCATGTCAAACTTCATGAAAAATGTGTCTTTTTGGGCGATAATTGTCCTTAAAGTACAGGGGGTGGGATAATGTTTACATATGAACAGAGCTTGTCCCAGTCGACAGAAAATGTTTCTGATACTATGAGATGATTTGATGGTCTCTATTTAATTGTCTTTGAGTATATAAGGGTTATTAAGGGTTTGCCTTATTGTGAGGGGTGTTTAAGGGCAATAAATGAGTTGTTGTAATAAAATCTCCGACCGGCCATTCAAAACTATAGACTGCCACCATATTATAAAATATAACCCAAAGCCTCAAACAAAATTCACCATTATACAGTGAACTCGACAATGGAGAATCATCGACAATGGCGAATCACTCATAAAGATATTGCAGAATTTCTTGAATCTTAGACAAAATATTACTTATTATATAACTCAGTCATTTAGTTTCATCTTTGCCTTGATGTTTGGTAAAAGAATTGAGTCAAAATTCCACCGGACAATAAAATCAGGGTTGCTGAAACGCTTGACCCCTTAACTAAGATGTCTAGTTTATTGTTCCGCAAAAAGTGACGTTCAGATAAAATGTGTTTTTACCTCGTTTCTAAGCATTTTATTATGACCATTTTTGCATTACTTTAATGCCTATTATCCCTAGTTATACATTATGCATGTTTTTGATAAAAAGTTTTGACATTGAAGGTAGATATAAGCGTTGAAAGATGTACGTGTAAATTCGACAATAGCGAATCATACTTTGTGTGGTAAAAAGAATGTGCACAAAGTACTGATAATCTACCTTTGGAAGGCTCGCCCAGGAACAGTTTGGTTTTGTGTATGATGTAACTAATATTGGTGCAAGTCGTGGTTTAACCCTCTTGATTTTAGGCTTACATTGATTCATTAAAGCAATAAGTCATGCTGAAGTCGGTATAATTGACCTTTCCAATAGGGCGTTTGCTGTTGACAGTGAACGTAAAGCACCAAAGCAAATTAACACAATATCATCGAACACCATTTAGTTTCGCATAATGATGGCATCATTTGTGTGCAAAAGTAACCTTCTAAAACGGTTTCTTTAGGCTATGGACTATATGATTCGCCATTGTCGAGTTTGGTTCGCCATTGTCTAATGCAGGAGGTATCATATCAACAGAGTTATCTCCCATTAAAAAATTAAATGAACTAAAATTATTATTTTCCTGTATAGCCGAGATATGTTCGATGTTCTTAGTACCAAATAGAATAGCATTCCCATGGTCGTATTTAAAATAATTGCGTTTGACCTCTTAGTGGTTCGCTATTGTCGAGTCCACTGTATGTTTAATTCCTGTTAGTCGTCAGGGCCGTGGTCGGTTTTGCAAAATCAGACGCGACATATATTTCATGGTTGAGCACAAGAGGAGGTATACACCGTGTTTACTGATGTAAGAGGGGTTCGGGGGGAGGGGGGAGGGTCTGCTCGAGACAATTTTGTAATTCTGGAGATGTTAGGGTCTATTTTATTGCATATTTAGACAATCACAATTCAAAGACTTGAAAATTTATACATGCAAATCATAAACTGTCTCATACTCACGATATATTTTATCACCAATTTACATATGCACAAAATTAGAATAATGACACCCACTATAATTTGAATAATCTTATTAATCATATATTATTCTAAAATATGGAAACATATTTTGACTTTCTCAATCAAGATACGTAAATAGATTTGTATGTAAAGGGAATTATAATGAAGCAAGCTTAACATCACTTGAGGCCCATCTGCTAGCCTATGTGTTAAATAATTGCACAAAACGCAGGCAAGAATGCACAATATACACAAGTGATTCCTCTATGGTCCCAAACAATTTAGGCCTACAAAGCCACGTCATTTACTCCAAACCGTACACAAAAACGGCTGTGCATACGATGGTGATGTACGGTTTGAATGGCAAATGACCATTTTGTTTAGATTTCATTATTACTTAAACATTACATATATTCAATACATATAACTCACATACCTGTAAATACGTCTTGTTTGTCTGTTGTTTCTCCAAAGTCAGGTGATTGTGTGCTTTTTGTTTCAACTGAAACCGCTTTCTCATTCTCAGCCTCAATAATGTTAAGCGGATTACTTCCATTTGTATCGGTGGACGCATTTTCATTAGTGACTGTCACGTTAAAATGATCAGACTGGAAAGCAATATCCTCAGGCCCTTCTTCGTCAAAACCACTCCAATCAAATCCAATGTTTTCGGCCATAATATTTTTCTCGCCAGAAAAACTTTCGATTTCAATATTGTACTCTCGATCTTTATCATAATTACTACCACTTTCATAACCAGTGTCCTCATCAATAACAACATTTATTTGATGATCATCGGGTTTATACTCATTTACTAGTGTTCCTTGTAAACGATCGACTGTATTTTCTAGCTCGTTGTCGGCTGTTTCAATATAGATATTGGCATTATCATTTATTTTAGCTATTACAGGCTCAATTATGATTTCATTCGGAATCTCGTTTTCGATATTGCTTACAGGCACATTAGTTATCGTTGTGGGTCTTTTGGTAGATGCGCTTGTTACATCACTAGCCATACGATGAGACAACCCCTCTAGTGTTCTGTTAAGTTCAAGCAAAAGATCAATCCCATCCATATTATTGATTTCAATTTTGTCCAGTTTAGTTCCGAATTTATTCATTGTAACTATGAACCTCTTATTCTGTGTTTTAATTTGATTTACGTCCTCTTTTACCCTTACAAAGTTAGTTTTAATCAGTGCTGTGTCATCTTTTATTTGTTTTGTATCAAATCTTATCCTCTGCAAATCAACTAGTATGAACTCTAACGTCGTTAGTATGTCATTTGCGTCAGTTATACAATTTGTATCTTTATACCATTGTTTTGTGAAGACAGTCGGTTGACACAAAATGTTCTTGCAAATCAGGATACACACTATGAAGTGACCAGTAATAAGTAATGTGCGCATAATGGAAACGTTTCTGAAATGATTCTAATAATACTTTTTTCATTAAATGTATCCTTTATAAGATCACCCAGCAGTCAATGAACAAGCTAAACTTTGAGAATGCTTATTTAAACTTGACCGTATACCCAAACCTCTTCAGAAAACACAATGAGCCGCTGCATATAACAAAACCTATAAGTGCTTAACTCATTTAAGCCTGGCGTCCCTTTTGTGGGACATAGGCAAACAGTATAGCCCCAGATGTGACGCCGCAGAACGCGGCGTCCCATCTGGGGCTATTCTGTTTGCTTGGAGGAATTTCATCGAAAAATGAGATAAAAATTAAAAATCACTCCTAACACCCCTAAAAATGAAAGTGGACTCATCCAATTGATAATGATGGGAAATCCATTTGTCAAATATGGGTTAACCCTAGTTGAGATCCCTGGCAACCAAATACTCTGATCGTGCCGAGTCTCCTTTTCAGCCTTGGAGAAAAACAAAGTACGTTTCTTCGTTTCGATAACTTACCAAGTAGTCACAATTGAATCAGAATTAAGGGACCATGGTTAAACTGGTTCGTATTTTTGCTGGACGCACAAATTGCTTTAAGAGGCTCAGTTTTCAGAATAAGTGGCTCAGTTTCAGCTGCATTTCACATTATGTTCATTATTTCAGTTTTGAGAATAAAGTTTAAGTTAATCATGTGTGTAAGGTTCTCTATACATATAGCTGCCTGAGATAGTGCTTAGAAGAAATAATTGATTAGTCTGCTGGGCAGAGCTTCTAAAAGACTCAGTAAGTACGAGCAGGCCGTTGAGAATGCAAGAAAAGGTGGTTATTCAGACTATAAAAGCATTTAAGTATTTGGTCTTTATTTGGCCTTTGCTGTATTACAAGGAATTTGGGGTGAGGTTCGTCAAAAAACATCAGCATGAAGAAATAACAATATACTTGGGTCGTTACATCAAAGTCATCAGCAATGGTCATGCCGGGACATTGCCTCCATTTGATGCAAATTATACCCCCAACATTGAGATGTCATGAAATGCGAAAGGTGCTTTCAAATATAACCACCTAAGTAAATAACTATTTTAAAAAAGTTTATATGTATGGTGGTCGGACGGTACCGCTTTGCCTAGAGGCACAAGCAATCCATCTGTTTATCAAAGCCCTAAATATTTTGTGTTTCTGTGGGTATTGGTAAATAGACAACAACACTCTTAAATAAGCAAACAGTGAAAATTAATATTGTCCATAAACTCGGACATTGTATATTGTTATTATAATTTTAAAAGTATTTGATAACAATCAATATAAGAGGAAAAAACACCATGAACAATTTATAGATCGGTCGGCGATTCCTACAGTTGATTACACCAGACGGTCGGCACGATTTTGTCTATCATTTTGGCACATAATATTTTCTAAAATTTCTAGATATTCGTTGTGATAACAGGTCTAAGACGAAATATAAGAGCGTTAGTTCTAATCTGAGTCAAATGCATTTTAGTTTAAACATATTTATTCTCAATATAAGTTTGACATGCGAAACATATGTACATACAATAACAAAGTATAGGATTAGAACGAAAGCTTTCAGCTTATAAAGTCCCTTTCCCAAAATGCATTTTAAGCAGTTCTAAATTTTCATGGAGCCATTTTACTCATCACCTCCTTCTTCCTCTTCCTCATCATATTCTCCCTCCTCCTCAGCGGTGGCATCCTGGTACTGTTGGTACTCAGACACCAAGTCGTTCATGTTGGACTCCGCCTCAGTGAACTCCATCTCGTCCATACCCTCACCCGTGTACCAGTGGAGGAAAGCCTTTCGCCTGAACATAGCCGTGAACTGCTCCGAGACACGCTTGAAGAGTTCCTGGATAGCGGTGCTGTTACCGATGAAGGTGGCAGACATCTTGAGACCACGTGGTGGGATGTCACAGACAGCGGTCTTCACGTTGTTGGGGATCCATTCAACGAAGTAGCTGCTGTTCTTGTTCTGGACGTTCAACATCTGTTCGTCGACCTCCTTCATGGACATACGGCCACGGAACATGGCGGCGACGGTGAGATATCTGCCGTGACGAGGATCGCAGGCAGCCATCATGTTCTTGGCGTCGAACATTTGCTGGGTGAGCTCTGGGACGGTGAGAGCTCTGTACTGCTGGCTACCACGGGATGTAAGAGGAGCGAAACCAGGCATGAAGAAGTGAAGACGCGGGAAAGGCACCATGTTGACGGCCAGTTTACGGAGATCAGCATTAAGCTGGCCGGGGAATCGGAGACAGGTGGTGACTCCGGACATGGTGGCGGAGACGAGATGGTTCAAGTCACCGTATGTTGGGGTGGTGAGTTTCAGGGTCCTGAAGCAGATGTCGTACAGAGCCTCGTTGTCGATACAGTAGGTCTCGTCGGTGTTCTCAACGAGCTGGTGGACCGACAGAGTGGCGTTATACGGCTCCACAACGGTGTCCGATACCTATGAAAAGAGAAAGAAAATAAGATAAGCAAAGGGTAAGATAAAAAAAAAATCTTATTGATGCAACCCAAGTTTGAATCATCAATATGATATACTTGTTAATATTCTTATTTGAATCTCGAAAACAAAAAATGAAGAATAATAATGAAAGCAGGAAAGAAAGATATTACATATATGTACCCTTTATTTTATGACAAATTAACATACCTTTGGTGAAGGCACGACAGAGAATGTGTTCATGATCCTGTCGGGGTATTCCTCACGGATTTTGGAGATCAGGAGTGTTCCCATACCGGACCCGGTACCCCCACCCAGGGAGTGGGTCAGCTGGAATCCCTGGAGACAGTCACAGCTCTCGGATTCCTTGCGGACAACATCGAGGACGGAGTCGACGAGTTCAGCGCCCTCTGTGTAGTGACCTTTGGCCCAGTTGTTGCCGGCGCCGCTCTGGCCGAAGGTAAAGTTGTCCGGACGGAAGATTTGGCCGAAGGGTCCAGATCGGACGGAGTCCATGGTTCCGGGCTCAAGATCGACCAGAATAGCACGTGGGACGTATTTGCCACCTGCAGCGATATAACAAATTGGTGTAAAAATAAAGGTAATTCATGGAAAGAATCAAACCATAAAAAACCACGAATAAATGCTGCTATCGTCTTTAAAAGTTGCAGAGAATTCGGTTCATAGAATGATATTAAAGTTTTGAAGTCCATGTAAATGGTACAAAACAAGCAAACTCAAAATTTACACTTAGCTTGTGGCAGCCATTTTGGATGCTGTCTTTACCAATTTCACATCTTCATGTTAATGTGATTTAGCAGTCTCTTACGTTACTATAAAGCAAAATGGACTATAATTTTGCATTAATGGTTCATTCAGTTAAGTATTGACCGTATAGGACTCAAGCTTGAATACTAGAGCTATGACCAGCTACAGAAGGTGGACAAAAGTATTCGTCACTTTTGAAAACTCATTAGACTTCAGTGCATTTCCATGCTTACAAAAACTTCTCTGCCTCTCCTGGTCAACATATTTAAATGCTTTTGATTTCATTTAAAAATGAAATAAATAAAGCAATTAACAATGTATTTTGATGAAGTTTCGACATTGCATTTATCAGAAACATCAATTTAAAAAATTAGTACATTTTGAAAAGTCACTATCCCATTGACGTCAATGGTGACGTTGCCCAAAAATGGTCAACAAAATTCTCACAATTTTTAAACATTTGCAACTTTAAAATGCGTGTATCAAATTACATGAAAATATCTTGTTCCTTTCTTTATATATTTAGCTTTCAAATGACACCCAAACCATGAATATATCTTAATCAGGAGAAACAGGATATTTTTTCTTGTAAACATGAAAATATATGGAAGTCTATGGAGTTTTCCAAGCGTGACTAATACTTTTGTCCACATTCTGTATGCAGGGTTTGTCTATGTGGTAAACTTTGCAGTTGGAAGCCACTCCCATGACTGATACATCAGGATACCCTGATTTAAGGGTAAGGTGGTAGTGGACATTGAATGAGACTGACTCCCCAAATTCTGAGATAACAACAGTCCTGTAGCATCATAATATAACAGACGTTGATGCGCTCCAGCTGGGAAAGAAGAAGACCAATAAGAGAAGAAGAAGAAGAAGAAGAAGAAGAAGAAGAAGAAGAAGAAGATGATGATGATGATGATGATGATGATGATGATGATGATGATGATGATGATGATGATGGTATATTTTGGTATATTTAAGTATCTAACTGATCACTGACTTACCGGTGGCCTCATTATAATAGACGTTGATCCTCTCTAGTTGGAGGTCAGAGTCACCGTGGTAGGTACCGGTAGGGTCAACACCGTGCTCGTCTGAGATCACCTCCCAGAACTGAAAAGAACACCACATTAAAGTAACCATGTGCAGATGTTACCACATTCCACCCCCAAATCCTCCCAATTCCAAACCTTATTTTGGTATATGTACTGCTTTTGTCTCGTACGAGTATGTTAGTGTTTTTGTTTTGTTTGAATTGAATTGATGCTAAATACGTTACAGTCAACGGCTTAGCCCGCTTACGTCATGTCGGTACGTTGCCTCCATTTTATGGGACTTTTACCCAAAATGAGGATGTCATGACACCCAACAAGTGCTTGAAATATAGCCATCTAACTAAGCCACAAAAGGCTTATAAATACGTTTGGATGGTTTGACTTGAACCACTTTTCCTGGACAGGCTCAGACCACAGCAGTTAACCAGTAATCAGATGGGCAGTCAGTAGTGTATATGCTTTGCCTGGAGGCACAAGCAGTCCATCTATTTCTTTGGGTCCCAATTGGCGGGGCGGGGGCGGGGGTCCATATTCCCTCCGATCATCCATAGTAAATCATGTAGAAAAGAAACCGTTCGAAAGAAAAACACAGAAAGAAAGAAATGATTAATTTATGATTATAACATAGCTTATAAAATGCAAAGAAAATCCTGAACAAAAGCAACATTTTTTTCTAAAAGAAAAAATCTCCTACCTTGGCACCAATTTGGTTACCGCACTGGCCAGCCTGAATGTGGACAATTTCACGCATCTTGTTTGGTTAGAGTCTACTTTACACACCACGAACTGATTCTGTTGACTTCTAGTCGCCGACTGAGCTTGTGGACAAACTGTGACAAATTCCTTGTTTGGTGAACCTTTCATGGTAAAACCAACGCGGTGTCTCTTGTGCCTACCAGAGACTCAGAGTAGTCTGACTATCCATACAGTTGATCAGAGTCGCCGATTTGCGCTCACATGCTAGCCAAGGACCTAGGCTTTCTCCACGCCGACAGCGAAAGCTCCGATCAGACTGAGCAAATGGCCAGGCTGAATTGAGTCTTTGATGGACGCAGGAGTCACCTTGTTGGCTTTCCAACTGTAGGGCTCTATGTTCGACAATGTTTTAACATCACTTAGCAGGTTGCTATGTAAATAAACAAAACTGAAGTTGAAAATTTAGTCACGTGCTTGAGCAATGTATTGCTGAATATTAATGTTAAGCATCTTTTCATGTAGTATGAAAGGATTAGAAATAGTTTCTATTAACTAGAGATTCAAATGGAGCTAATTTAAACCACTAAATGAAAGGCCTACCCATATATAATACAAAGATTACAACAACAAACTAAAGAATTTAACTCATTTAAGCAGCCTGGCGTCTCTTTTATGGAACATAGGCAAACAGAATAGCCCCAGATGTGACGCTGCAGAACGCGGCGTCCCATCTGGGGCTATTATGTTTGCTTAAAGGAATATCATCGAAAAATTAGATAAAAAATAAAAATCACTCCCAACACCCCTAAAAATGAAAGTGGACTCACCCAATTGATAACGATGGCAGAATCCATTCGTCATATATGGGTTAAGCTGTATGCAAGCTATTCATTGTGCACAAGTTGGCTGATCTGGCTTGCAATCTTCACACCGCCATACCATGTTTGACTTTTTAATCCTCAAGCACTTTATTTAAAAAAAAATGATACTTTTTATTCATATTCAAAAAGCACTAAAAATAATTTTATTCAAGTTATACCATAAATTTTACATAAAAAGGTATCGATCTAAGATTTGAAAAAAAAAAAAAAAAATAAATAAAAAAAAAAAATAAAAAAAAAAAAAAAAATAAATAAAAATAAATAAATAATAATGCATGTCCCTAAAACAAAAGGACTAATGGTCATATAAACGCCCTTCTGATGCCCCCCCCCCCCCCCCGACCACACGTTTAAGCCAATAGAAAAATAGATTCAACATTTAAATGACATAGGCATCACATGGTCATCATTCATAATTTATATGGATTGTGGAAATAGAGTGCAAAGCGCAGCATGCGAGTTTTCAAGAATGTTCTCTAGAGAAGTATGGTAGCCATCTTGGTCATCTGACATGCTCAATATGGTTTTACATGGCCAAGTGATTTCTGAGATCTTTTAGTACTACTACCATATGTTGCATACGATCCCGGGCATCTCCGTGTAAGGATGAGACTTTAAAACTGAGGTCCCGTCTCCATATGAACATACTATGGTGATGGTGTTGGTGGGACGTTAAACCCAAAATCAACCACTGAGTTGCATTTCATAAAAAAATGGCTCTGTCTAGTGTTGAATGTTGTGCTAAACGGATGAGTATCCTATCCTTATGACCCTGATGGCTCAGGTAAGATAAAATGTATAATAAAATATAAAGGTTTGATCCTTATAAATTGCTTTTTTAGTGTTTATCAGAAATTGTGCAGGCACTCGCCCATTAGGGGCTGTTTTTGCCTCCAGGCAAAGCTTATAAACTACTAACTGACCATCTCATTACTTAACCACTCGGGTCTGGGCCTGCCCAGGAAAAGTGGTTCAAGTCAAATCATCCATACATATATGTATGTGGTTTACGTGCACTTGGGTGCTTATTTTTTCAAGCACATTTTGGGTATCATGACATCCTACTGTTAGGTAAAAGTCCCATAAAATGCAGGCAAAGTCCTGACATGACCTTAGCTGTTGACTGGATTATAAAGCCACAATTCAAACAAATAGGATTGTTATGGTTAATCCTTCTTTTCTTGACCGGTTTATCAGAATTTGCAGCACATCATATGAGCCGCGACTCGAGAAAACCGGTCTTCGGGGTTTCTGACCAGGTCCAACACAAACCGGACTGCACAGTCTCAGAAAAAGGCTAGAACCTCCAAATTTCGGATTCAGAAAGAAAAGGAAATGAACTATCCGTGTAGCGAAAACAAAGGCGCTGATCATCTGTGTAGTAACTGTACACTGAGCTAAAATGCGTCTTTGTTGTTGGTTTTCTGGTGCGGCAGCTCGTACGTTTTCACTGCCAAATCTTCGTAAAAGAAATAATCTTCATGAGAGGAGGATGGTGTGTAGCAACGATAAGTGTCCACCAACGACTTCTGTTCACCATGGACAATAGTCGTTGCGGCCGCAACGACTTCTGTACACTAGCTAAATGGACAATAGTCGTTGAGCATGTAGATATAAAAATTATTTTCAACGACTACGGTTCATTTTCATAGAGCACTGCGAAAAATGCTGATTACTGTTAAAACCGTTCTGTAAGTACATACCTTGACACCCATTTATCAAACAACATTCACAGATGGACTGACTTGTGTGTTTTGACGGTAAGGATCGGTTGACCTACTTTCCATGGTTCAGTGATTTTGCCTTATATCTTGACACTCAATCAATATATTTTCTTACTTCTTTCAGATTATGAGTAAGTATGACCAGATCTTTGACCCCAATATACTTACAGGTCACTGTGACCTAATTTCACGGTTCAGTGATTTTGCCTTATATCTTGACACTCAATCAGTATATTTTCATACTTTTTTCAGATTATGTGTGAGTATGACCAGACCTTTGACCCCAATATACTTATAGGTCACTGTGACCTCGGTTCAGTGATTTTGCCTTATATCTCGGCACTCAACTGGTATATTAACAAACTTCTTTCACACTATGTTTGCGTATGACCAGGCCTTTGACCCTATAGGTCATTATGACCTAATTTCACGGTTCAGTGAATTTCCCTTGTATCTCGGCACTCAATTGGTATATGAACA
This sequence comes from Rugalucina vietnamica, assembly GCA_964017185.1. Taxonomy (NCBI): domain Eukaryota; kingdom Metazoa; phylum Mollusca; class Bivalvia; order Lucinida; family Lucinidae; genus Rugalucina; species Rugalucina vietnamica. Next base: position 49,178,975 of record OZ024878.1, on the reverse strand, counting down.
TACTGTTTTCAGGATATGTTTGCGTATGACAAGACCTTTGACACTGAAGTATTCCTAGGTCACTGTGACCTAATTTCATGGTTCAGTGATTTTGCCTTATATATTGACACTCAATTAATATATTTTCTTACTTCTTTCAGATTATTAGTAAGTATGACCAGGCCTTTGAACCCAATATACTTATAGGTCACTGTGACCTAATTTCACGGTTCAGTGATTTTGCCTTATATCTTGACACTCAATTGGTTCATGACCAACTTCTTTCACACTTTGTTTGGGTATGACAAGACCTTTGACCCTAAAGTAGTCATAGGTCATTATGACCTAATTTCACGGTTCAGTGATTTTCCCTTATATCTCGGCACTCAATATGAACATACTTCTTTCATGATATGTTTGCATATGACAAGACCTTTGATCGTTAAGTATTCCTGGGCCACTGTGACCTAATTTCATGGTTCAGTGACTTTGCCTTATATCTTGACACTCTGTTGGTATCTTTTCATACTCTTTCTGATTATGAATGAGTTTGACCAGACTTTTATTCCAAACATACTTATATGTCACTATGACCTAATTTCATGGTTCAGTGATTTTGCATTATATCTCAACACTCAATACGTATATGATCATATTTCTTTTATATTATGAGAAAGTATGACTAGACCTTTGACCCTGAAGAACTTTTAGGTCATTGTGACCTTATTTCACAGTTCAGTGAGTTTGCCTTGTATCTTGGCACGCATTTGGTATATGAACACTCTTCTTTCACAATATGAGTGAGACCTTTAAATCTTAGGCAGTTACTAGTATAGTTAACTTTCATGGTTGAGTGATTTTGCCTTGTTGAATCAAGGCAAAGAGATGTATGAGCATAATGCTTTGGGTTACAGGTCAGGTTTGGCCTTATGTTTGTCAGAAGCAGTCGAGCGCGCTGTCCTGCGACAGCTCTTATTTTTTTACAAAGAGTTCATATCTTGACAACAACTTATCATAAAACATTCATAGTTCATACACATTAGGTTCCCTGACATCGGACCACTGGGTCGGAGTCAGGGGCGGGGCTAGAGGTCAAAATCTAGAACTGCCTAAATATTGTTTTTAGCTCGACTACACAAAGGGCATAGAGCTATGGTATTCACCGCGGTCGTCCACGTTCCCGTGCGCGTGCGCGTTACACTTGCGTCTAAGGTTTCTAGAATCTTGACAACAACTCATCAGAAAGCATAGATACTTAGACTATTGATACCCTGTAGGGTTAGCTTTCATTCCATGGCACCGAGCCCCTAGGTCCAGTCCCGAGAGGGGGGGGGGGGGGCTGGAGGTTTAAAAATCTAACACACCATTATTGATGGCTTTTCTGTGATATAGTATTCTAGAAGTCTATATCTTTAAAATCTTTTATCAGTGGGCTTTCATACTTGAACCATAGGTACCTTGTAGGGTTGAGTTTCATTGCATGGCATTAGATCCCTGGGTCCATGCCTGGGGGATGGAACTAGAGGTTAAAAACTAGAACACTGTAAAAATGGATGTACTGCTGTGTAACTTGTACGAAGAAAAATATCTTACTTCATACAATTTAGGTTCCATGACATCGGACCTCTGGGGTAAAAATCTAGAACTCGCTACAATATTTTTGGCGATTTATATCTAAATAGAAACAACTTACTAAGATGGTTGGTCATTCATCTTTCAACATTGTGACAATGGCTTGTGTGTCATGACGGTAAGATTGCGTTGACCTACTTTCCGTGGTACAGTGATTTTACATCTTGACACACAATTAGTATATTTTCTTACTTCTTTAAGATTATGAGTAAGAATGACCAGACCTTTGACCCAAAATATACTTATAGGTCAATGTGACCTAATTTCACGGTTCAGTGATTTTGCCCAATATCTTGACACTCAATTGATATATTTTCATATTACCTTCAGATTATGAGTGAGTATGACCCCAATATACTTATTGATCACTGTGACCTAATTTCACGGTTCAGTGATTTTTCCTTATATCTAGACACTCAATTGATATATTTTCATACTTCCATCAGATGATGAGTGAGTATGACCAGACCTATGACCCCAATATACTTATAGGTCACTGTGACCTTATTTCACGATTCAGTGCTTTTGCCTTATATCTCCGCACTCAATTAGTATTTTTTCATACTTCTTTCAGATTGTGAGTGAGAATGACCAGACCTTTGACCCAAATATACTTACAGGTATAGGTCACTGTGATCAACGTAACGACTGCTATGAACATCTGTCGTTGAAAACTCAACCGGTTCTGTCCATCATGTACAAAGACATTTGAACTTGTCTCATACTAGTTCCGAACGCCACGATTAATTGTTATAAGATAGATTTTTTTAACAGGAACTCTTATTGTGTTACGATTGACTGACTTATATGATTTTATCTGTCGTAAACAGAACTCGTTGAAAACGTAACGACTTCTGTCTACTGCAAACAGTTGTCGTTGAAGCCTCAACTGGTTCTGTCCATCATGTACAAAAGCCTTTGAACTTGCCTCAAACCATTTCAGAACGCCACGATTCATTGTTTTAAGATATATTTCTGTATCAGGAACTTTAATTGTTAAAAGATTGACTGACTAATGTGATTTCATCTGTCGTGAACAGAAGTCGTTGACAACGTTACGACTTCTGTCTGCTGTGAACAGTTGTCGTTGAAAACTCAACCGGTTCTGTCCATCATGTACACAAACCTTTGACCTTCATACTCGTTCAGAAAGCCACGATTAGTTGTTTTAAGATGGATTTGTGTATCAGGAACTTTAATTGATATTAGATTGACTGGCTTATATGATTTCATCTTTCGTGAACAGAAGTCGTCGACAACGTAACGACTTCTGTCTGCGTTGAACAGTTATCGTTGAAAACTGAACTGGTTCTGTCCATCATGTACAAAAAACTTTAAATTTGTCTCATGCTTGTTCAGAAAGAACACGATTACTTGGTTTAAGATATATTCGTGTATGAAGAATTTTTATCGTTATAATTGTCGTTGAAAACTCAACTGGTTCTGTCCATCATGTACACAAACCATTGAACTTGTCTCATACTAGTTCAGAAAGCCACGATTAGTTGCTTTAAGATAGATTTGTGTATCAGGAACTTTAATTGATATTAGATTGACTGATTTCTATGATTTCATATGTCGTGAACAGAAGTCGTTGACAACGTAACGACTTCTGTCTGCTGTGAATAGTTGTCGTTGAAAACTCAACTGGTTCTGTCCACCATGTACAAAAAACTTTAAATTTGTCTCATGCTTGTTCAGAAAGAACACGATTACTTGGTTTACGATATATTCGTGTATGAAGAGTTTTCATCGTTATAATTGCCGTTGAAAACTCAACCTGTTCTGTCCATAATGTACACAAACCTTTGAACTTGTCTCATACTAGTTTAGAAAGCCACGATTAGTTGTTTTAAGATAGATTTGTGTATCAGGAATTTTAATTGATATTAGATTGACTGATTTCTATGATTTTTATCTGTTGTGAACAGAAGTCGTTGACAACGTACCGACTTCTGTCTGCTGTGAACAGTTGTCGTTGAAAACTCAACCGGTTCTGTCCATCATGAACACAAAACTTTGAACATGTCTCATACTAGTTCAGAAAGCCACAATTTGTTGTTTTTAGATAGATTTGTGTATTAGGAACTTTAATTGTTATTAGATTGACTTACTAATGTGATTTCATCTGTCGTGAACAGAAGTCGTTGACAACGTAACGACTTCTGTCTGCTGTGAACAGTTGTCGTTGAAAACTCAACCGGTTCTGTCCAGCATGTACAAAAACCTTTGAACTTGTCTCATACTAGTTCAGAAAGCCACGATTAGTTGTTTTAAGATAGATTTGTGAATCAGGAACTTTAATTGATATTAGATTGACTGACTTATATGATGTCATCTTTCGTGAACAGAAGTCGTTGACAACGTAACGACTTATGTCTGCTGTGAACAGTTGTCGTTGAAAACTCAACCGGTTCTGTCCATCATGTACAAAAAACTTTTGTTTCATGCTTGTTCAGAAAGAACACGATTACTTGGTTTAAGATATATTCGTGTATCAAGAATATTCATCGTTATAAGATTGACTGATTTCTATGATTTTATCTGTCGTGAACAGAAGTCGTTGACAACGTAACGACTTCTGTCTGCTGTGAACAGTTGTCGATGAAAACTCAACCGGTTCTGTCCATCATTTACATAAACCCTTGGACTTGTCTAATACTATTTCCGAAAGCCACGATTAGTTGTTATAAGATAGATTTATGTATAAGGAACTTAAATTGTTTTACTATTGATGGATTTATATGAATTCATCTGTCGTGAACAGAACTCGTTGACAACGTTACGACTTCTGTCTGCTGTGAACAGTTGTCGTTGAAAACTCAACCGGTTCTGTCCATCATGTACCAAAAACCTTTGAACTTGTCTAATACCAGTAAAGAAAGCTTAGATTAGTTGGTTTAAGATAGATTTTTGTATCAGGAACTTTAACTGTTATTAGATTGGCTGACTTGTATGATTTCATCTGTCGTGAACAGAAGTCGTTGACAACGTTACGACTTCTGTCTGCTGTGAATAGTTGTCGTTGAAAACTCAACCGGTTCTGTCCATCATGTACAAAAACCTTTGAGCATGCCTCATACTAGTTCAGAAAGCCACGATTTGTTGTTTTTAGAAAGATTTGTGTATCAGGATCTTAAGTTGTTAAAAGATTGACTGACTAATGTGATTTCGACTGTCGTGAACAGAAGTCGTTGACAACGTAACGACTTCTGTCTTCTGCGAACAGTTGTCGTTGAAAACTGAACTGGTTTTGTCCATCATGAACACAAATCTTATAAATCCGTCAATCGTAAAACAATTTAAGTTCCTGATACATAAATCTATCTTATAACAACTAATCGTGGCTTTCCGAACTAGTAAGAGACAAGTTCAAATGTCTTTGTAAATGATGGACAGAACCGGTTAAGTTTTCAACGACAACTGTTCACAGCAGACAGAAGTCGTTACGTTGTCAACGACTTCTGTTCACGACAGATGAAATCATAGAAATCAGTCAATCTTATAACGATGAAAATTCATGATACACGAATATATCTTAAACCAAGTAATCGTGCTCTTTCTGAACAAGCTTGAGACAAATTTAAAGTTTTTTTTTGTAAATTATGGACAGATCCAGTTGAGTTTTCAACGACAACTGTTCACAGCAGACAGAAGTCGTTACGTTGTCAACGACTTCTGTTCGCGAAAGATGAAATCATATAAGTCAGTCAATCTAATATCAATTAAAATTACTGATACACAAATCTATCTTAAAACAACTAATCGCGGTTTTCTGAACTAGTATGAGACAAGTTCAAAAGTTTTTGTACATGATAGACAGAACCGGTTGAGTTTTCAACGACAACTGTTCACAGCACACAGAAGTCGTTACGTTGTCAACGTCAACGACTTCTGTTCACGAAAGATGAAATCATAGAAATCAGTCAATCTTCTAACGATTAAAGTTTGTGATACAAAAATCTATCTTAAAAAGACTAATCGTGGCTTTCTTAACTGGTATGAGAAAAGTTCAAAGGTTTTTGTACATGATAGACAGAACCGGTTGAGTTTTCAACGACAACTGTTCACAGCAGACAAAAGTCGTTACGTTGTCAACGACTTCTGTTCACGACAGATGAAATCATATAAGTCAGCCAATCTAATAACAATTAAAGTTCCTGATACAAAATCATATAAATCCGTCAATCGTATAACAATTTAAGATTCTGATACAAAAATCTATCTTATAACAACTAATCGTGGCTTTCAGAACTAGTAAGAGACAAGTTCAAATGTCTTTGTAAATGATGGACAGAACCGGTTGAGTTTTCAACGACAACTGTTCACAGCAGACAGAAGTCGTTACGTTGTCAACGACTTCTGTTCACGACAGATGAAATCATAGAAATCAGTCAATCTTATAACGATGAAAACTCTTCATACACGAATATATCTTAAACCAAGTAATCGTGTTCTTTGTTAACAAGCATAAGACAAATTTAAACTTTTTTGTACATGATGGACAGAACCGGTTGAGTTTTCAACGACAACTGTTCACAGCAGACAGAAGTCGTTACGTTGTCAACGACTTCTGTTCACGACAGATGAAATCACATAAGTCAGCCAATTTAATAACAATTAAAGTTCCTGATACAAAAATCTATCTTAAAACAACTAATCGTGACTTTCTTAACTGGTATGAGACAAGTTCAAAGGTTTTTAGTACATGATGGACAGAACCGGTTGAGTTTTCAACGACAACTGTTCACAGCAGACAGAAGTCGTTACGTTGTCAACGACTTCTGTTCGCGACAGATGAAATAATATAAGTCAGTCAATCTAATATCAATTAAAGTTCCTGATACACAAATCTATCTCAATACAACTAATCGCGGCTTTCTGAACTAGTATGAGACAAGTTCAAAGGTTTGTATACATGATGGACAGAACCGGTTGAGTTTTCAACAACAACTGTTCACAGTAGACAGAAGTCGTTACGTTGTCAACGACTTCTGTTCACGAAAGATTAAGTCATAACAGTCAGTCAATCTAATATCAATTAAAGTTACTGATACAAAAATCTATCTTAAAACAACTAATCGCGGCTTTCAGAACTAGTATGAGACAAGTTCAAAGGTTTGTGTACATGATGGACAGAACCGGTTGAGTTTTCAACGACAACTGTTCACAGCAGACAGGAGTCGTTACGTTGTCAACGACTTCTGTTCACGAAAGATGAAATCATATCAGTCAGTCAATCTAATATCAATTAAAGTTAGTGATACACAAATCTATCTTAAAACAACTAAACGCGACTTTCTGAATTAGTATGAGACAAGTTCAAAGGTTTGTGTACATGATGGACAGAACCAGTTGAGTTTTCATCGACAACTGTTCAAAGCAGACAGAAGTCGTTACGTTGTCAACGACTTCTGTTCACGACAGATGAAATCATAGAAATCAGTCAATCTTATAACGATGAAAATTCTTGATACACGAATATATCTTAAACCAAGTAATCGTGTTCTTTCTTAACAAGCATGAGACAAATTTAAACTTTTTTGTACATGATGGACAGAACCGGTTGAGTTTTCAATGACAACTGTTCACAGCAGACAGAAGTCGTTACGTTGTCAACGACTTCTGTTCACGAAAGATGAAATCATATAAGTAAGTCAATCTAATATCATTTAAAGTTCCTGATACACAAATCTATCTTAAAACAACTAATCGTGGCTTTCTTAACTGGTATGAGACAAGTTCAACGGTTTTTAGTATATGATGGACAGAACCGGTTGAGTTTTCAACGACAACTGTTCAGAGCAGATAGAAGTCGTTATGTTGTCAACGACTTCTGTTCATGACAGATGAAATCACATTAGTAAGTCAATCTAATAACAATTAAAGTTCCTGATACACAAATCTATCTAAAAAACGACAAATCGTGGCTTTCTGAACTAGTATGAGACATGTTCAAAGTTTTGTGTTCATGATGGACAGAATCGGTTGAGTTTTCAACGACAACTGTTTACAGCAGACAGAAGTCGTTACGTCGGTCAATCTTTTAACAACTAAAGTTCCTGATACACAAATCTATCTAAAAATAACTAATCGTGGCTTTCTTAACTGGTATGAGACAAGTTCAAAGGTTTTTAGTACATGATGGACAGAACCGGTTGAGTTTTCAACGACAACTGTTCACAGCAGACAAAAGTCGTTACGTTGTCAACGACATATTAAATCACATAAGTCAGTCAATCTTTTAACAACTAAAGTTCCTGATACACAAATCTATCTAAAAACAACAAATCGTGGCTTTCTGAACTAGTATGAGACAAGTTCAAAGGTTTTTGTACATGATGGACAGAACCGGTTGAGTTTTTAACGACAACTGTTCACAACAGACAGAAGTCGTTACATTGTCAATGACTTCCGTTCACGAAAGATGAAATCATATAAGTAAGTCAATCTAATATCATTTAAAGTTCCTGATACCCAAATCTATCTTAAAACAACTAATCGTGGCTTTCTAACCTAGTATGAGACAAGTTCAAAGGTTTTTGTACATGATGGACAGAACCGGTTGAGTTTTCAACGACAACTGTTCACAGCAGTCAAAAGAGTCGTTACGCTGTCAACGACTTCTGTTCACGACAGTTGAAATCACATAAGTCAGTCAATCTACTAACAATTAAAGTTCCTGATACACAATCATATCTATAAACAACAAATCGTGACTTTCTGAACTAGTATGAGTCATGTTCAAAGATTTGTGTTCATGATGGACAGAACCCGTTGAGTTTTCAACGACCACTGTTTACAGTAGGCAGAAGTCGTTACGTTGTCAACGACTTCTGTTCACAAAAGATGAAATCATATAAGTAAGTCAATCTAATATCATTTAAAGTGCCTGATACACAAATCTATCTTAAAACAACTAATCGTGGCTTTCTAACCTAGGATGAGACAAGTTCAAAGGTTTTTAGAACATGATGGACAGAACCGGTTGAGATTTCAACGACAACTGTTCACATCAGTCAAAAGAGTCGTTATGCTGCCAACGACTTCTGTTCACGACAGGTGAAATCACATAAGTCAGTCAATCTTTTAACAACTGAAGTTCCTGATACACAAATCTATCTAAAAACAACAAACCGTGGCTTTCTGAACTAGTATGAGACAAGTTCAAATGTCTTTGTACATGATGGACAGAACCGGTTGAGTTTTCAACGACAACTGTTCACATCAGACAGAAGTCGTTACGTTGTCAACGACTTCTGTTCAGGACAGATGAAATCACATTAGTCGGTCAATCTTTTAACAACTAAAATTGCTGATACACAAATCTATCTAAAAATAACAAATCGTGGCTTTCTGGACTAGAATGAGACAAGTTTAAAGGTTTTTGTACATGATGGACAGAACCGGTTGAGTTTTCAACGACAACTGTTCACAGCAGACAGAAGTCGTTACGTTGTCATCGACTTCTGTTCACGACAGATGAAATCATATAAGTAAGTCAATCTAATATCATTTAAAGTTCCTGATACACAAATCTATCATAAAACAACTAATCGTGGCTTTCTAACCTAGTATGAGACAAGTTCAAATGTTTTTGTACATGATGGACAGAACCGGTTGAGTTTTCAACGACAATTGTTCACAGCAGACAGAAGTCGTTACGTTGTCAACGACTTCTGTTCACGAAAGATGAAATCATATAAGTCAGTCAATCTAATATCATTTAATGTTCCTGATACACAAATCTATCTTAAAACAACTAATCGTGGCTTTCTAACCTAGTATGAGACAAGTTCAAAGGTTTTTAGAACATGATGGACAGAACCGGTTGAGTTTTCAACGACAACTGTTCACAGCAGTCAAAAGTGTCGTTACGCTGTCAACGAGTTCTTTTCACGACAGATAAAATCATATAAATCCGTCAATCGTATAACAATTTAAGCTCCTGATACATAAATATATCTAATAACAACTAATCGTGGCTTTCGGAACTAGTAAGAGACAAGTTCAAAGATTTTTTGTACATGATGGACAGAGCCGGTTGAGTTTTCAACGACAACTGTTCACAGCAGACAGAAGTCGTAACGTTGTCAACGACTTCTGTTCACGAAAGATGAAATCATATAAGTCAGTCAATCTAATATCATTTAAAGTTCCTGATACACAAATCTATCTTAAAACAACTAATCGTAACTTTCAAACCTAGTATGAGACAAGTTCAAAGGTTTTTAGAATATGATGGACAGAACCGTTTGAGTTTTCAACGACAACTGTTCACAGCAGTCAAAAGTGTCGTTACGCTGTCAACGAGTTCTTTTCACGACAGATGAAATCATATAAATCCGTCAATCGTATAACAATTTAAGCTCCTGATACATAAATATATCTAATAACAACTAATCGTGGCTTTCGGAACTAGTAAGAGACAAGGTCAAAGGTTTTTGTAAATGATGGACAGAACCGGTTGAGTTTTCAACGACAACTGTTCACAGCAGACAGAAGTCATAACGTTGTCAACGACTTCTGTTCGCGAAAGATGAAATCATATAAGTCAGTCAATCTAATATCAATCAAAATTCCTGATACACAAATCTATCATAAAACAACTAATCGTGGCTTTCTGAACTAGTATGAGACAAGTTCAAAGGTTTGTGTACATGATGGACAGAACCGGTTGAGTTTTCAATGACAACTGTTCACAGCAGGCAGAAGTCGTTACGTTGTCAACGACTTCTGTTCACGACAGATGAAATCACATAAGTAAGTCAATCTAATAACAATTAAAATTCCTGATACACAAATCTGTCTAAAAACAACAAATCGTGGCTTTCTGAACTAGCATGAGACATGTTCAAAGATTAGTGTTCATGATGGACAGAACCGGTTGAGTTTTCAACGACAACTGTTCACAGCAGACAGAAGTCGTTACGTTGTCAACGACTTCTGTTCACGACATACGAAATCACATAACTAAGTCAATCTAATAACAATTAAAATTCCTGATACACAAATCTATCTAAAAACAACAAATCGTGGCTTTCTGAACTAGTATGAGACAAGTTCAAAGGTTTTTGTACATGATGGACATAACCGGTTGAGTTTTCAACGACAACTGTTCACAGCAGACAGAAGTCGTTACGTTGTCAACGACTTCTGTTCACGAAAGATGAAATCATATAAGTAAGTCAATCTAATATCATTTAAAGTTCCTGATACACAAATCTATCATAAAACAACTAATCGTGGCTTTCTAACCTAGTATGAGACAAGTTCAAAGGTGTTTGGTAAATGATGGACAGAACCGGTTGAGTTTTCAACGACAACTGTTCACAACAGTCAAAAGTCGTTACGCTGTCAACGAGTTATGTTCACGACAGATGAAATCATACAAATCCGTAAATCATATAACAATTTAAGTTTCTGATACACAAATCTATCTTACAACAACTAATCGTGGCTTTCGGAACTAGTATGAGACAAGTTCAAAGGTTTGTGTACATGATGGACAGAACCGGTTGAGTTTTCAATGACAACTGTTCACAGGAGACAGAAGTCGTTACGTTGTCAACGACTTCTGTTCACGACAGATGAAATCACATAAGTAAGTCAATCTAATAACAATTAAAATTCCTGATACACAAATCTGTCTAAAAACAACAAATCGTGGCTTTCTGAACTAGTATGAGACATGTTCAAAGATTTGTGTTCATGATGGACAGAGCCGGTTGAGTTTTCAACGACAACTGTTCACAGCAGACAGAAGTCGTTACGTTGTCAACGACTTCTGTTCACGACAGACGAAATCACATAAGTAAGTCAATATAATAACAATTAAAATTCCTGATACACAAATCCATCTAAAAACAACAAATCGTGGCTTTCTGAACTAGTATGAGACAAGTTCAAAGGTTTTTGTACATGATGGACAGAATTGGTTGACTTTTCAACGACAACTGTTCACAGCAGACAGAAGTCGTTACGTTGTCAACGACTTCTGTTCACGAAAGATGAAATCATATAAGTAAGTCAAACTAATATCATTTAAAGTTCCTGATACACAAATCTATCATAAAACAACTAATCGTGGATATCTAACCTAGTATGAGACAATTTCAAAGGTTTTTAGTACATGATGGACAGAACCGGTTGAGTTTTCAATAACAACTGTTGAAAGCAGTCAAAAGTCGTTACGCTGTCAACGAGTTATGTTCACGACAGATGAAATCATATAAATCCGTAAATCATATAACAATTTAAGTTCCTGATACATAAATCTATCTTATAACAACTAATCGAAGCTTTCGGAACTAGTAAGAGACAAGTTCAAAGGTTTTTGTAAATGATGGACAGAACCGGTTGATTTTTCAACGACAACTGTTCACAGCAGACAGAAGTCGTTACGTTGTCAACGACTTCTGTTCACGACAGGTAAAATCAAAGAAATCAGTCAATCTTATAACGATGAAAATTCTTGATACACGAATATATCTTAAACCAAGTAATCGTGTTCTTTCTGAACAAGCATGAGACAAATTTAAAGTTTTTGTACATGATGGACAGAACCAGTTCAGTTTTCAACGACAACTGTTCACAGCAGACAGAAGTCGTTACGTTGTCAACGACTTCTGTTCACGAAAGATGAAATCATATAAGTCAGTCAATCTAATATCAATTAAAGTTCCTGATACACAAATCTATCTGAAAACAGCAAATCGTGGCTTTCTGAACTAGTATGAGACATGTTCAAAGGTTTGTGTACATGATGGACAGAACCGGTTGAGTTTTCAACGACAACTGTTCACAGCAGACAGACTTCGTTACGTTGTCAACGACTTCTGTTTACGAAATATGAAATCATATAAGTCAGTCAATCTAATATCAATTAAAGTTCCTGATACACAAATCTATCTTAAAACAGCAAATCGTGGCTTTCTGAACTAGTATGAGACATGTTCAAAGATTTGTGTTCATGATGGACAGAACCGGTTGAGTTTTCAACGACAACTGTTCACAGCAGACAGAAGTCGTTACGTTGTCAACGACTTCTGTTCACGACAGACGAAATCACATAAGTAAGTCAATCTAATAACAATTAAAATTCCTGATACACAAATCTATCTAAAAATAACAAATAGTGGCTTTCTGAACTAGTATGAGACAAGTTCAAAGGTTTTTGTACATGATGGACAGAATTGGTTGAGTTTTCAACGACTTCTGTTCACGAAAGATGAAATCATATAAGTAAGTCAAACTAATTTCATTTAAAGTTCTTGATACACAAATCTATCATAAAACAACTAATCGTGGATTTCTAACCTAGTATGAGACAAGTTTAAAGGTTTTTAGTACATGATGGACAGAACCGGTTGAGTTTTCAATAACAACTGTTCACAGCAGTCAACGATGTTTTCATCGTATAAGTACCTGATTATTAATTTAGTTTTTTCCCACCTCGTTTTTTGGAGTGGGAATCTTTTTCTGATTGCGCCTTTTCCTGATCTTTTTCTACTTGTACTCTATCATATACCAGTTGAGTGCCGAGATACAAGGCAAAATCACTGAACCGTGAAAAAAGGTCACAGTGACCTATAAGTAATTTAGGGCCAAATGTCTGGTCATACTCACTCATAATCTGAATATCGACTGCTCTGACCTTTGTCAAACAAAGGGCCAAACTCGACCTGTAACCCAAAGCAATATGCTCATACATCTTTTTGCCTTGATGTTATACAGAACAAGATCACTCAACCATGACAGTTAACTATAACTTATAACTACTGAAGGTTTAAACGTCTCAATCATAATGTACATCAAGTATGTTAATACACCAACTGAGTGCCGAGATACAAGGCAAAATCACTGAACCGTGAAATAAGCTCACACTGACCTATAAGAACTTTAGGGTCAAAGGTCTTATCATACTAACTCATAATAATAAAGACGTATGAAAATATACCGAGTGTCAAGATATAAGGCAAAGTCACTGAAGCATGAAATTAGGTCACAATGACCCAGAAATACTTTAGGGTCAAAGGTCTTGTCATACGCAAACATAATAAGAAAGAAATATGTTCATATACCAAAAGAAAACCGAGATAAAATGCAAAATCACTGAACCATGTAATCAGGTCACAATGACCTAGGACTACTTTAGGGTCAAAGGTCTTGTCATACACAAACATAGTGTGAAAGAATTATGTTCATAAACCAATTGAGTGCAAAGATATAAGGCAAAATCACTGAACCATGAAATTAGGGCACAGTGACCTATAAGTATATTGTGGTCAAAGGTCTGTTCATACTCGCTCATAATCTGAAGGAAGCATGAAAATATCATAATTGAGTGTCAAGATGTAAGGCAAAATCACTGACACATGAAATTAGCTCACACTGACCTACAAGTAGAAAGGGGTCAAAGGTCTAGTCATACTAACTCATAATCTGAAAGAAGTACGAAAATATACTAATTGAGTGTCAAGACATAAGGTAAAATTATTGAACCGTGAAATTAGGTCACTGTGACCTGTAAGTTTATTGGGGTCAAAGGTCAGGTCATACTCACTCATAATCTGAAAGAAGTATGAAAATATACTAATTGAGTGTCAAGATATAAGGCAAAATCACTGAACCGTGAAATTAGGTCACAGTGACCTATAAGTATATTGGGGGTCAAAACTCTGGTCATACTCACTCATAATCTGAAAGAAGTATAAAAATAAACTAATTGAGTGTCAAGGTATAAGGCAAAATCACTAAACCGTGAAATTAGGTCACAGTGACCTATAAGTTTATTGGGGTCAAAGGTAAGGTCATACTCACTCATAATCTGAAAGAAGTATGAAAATATACTAATTCAGTGTCAAGATATAAGGCAAAATCACTGAACCGTGAAATTAGGTCACAGTGACCTATAAGTGTATTGGGGGTCAAAGGTCTGGTCATACATACTCATTATCTGAAAGAAGTATGAAAATATACTGATTGAGTGTCAAGATATAAGGCAAAATCACTGAACCGTGAAATTAGGTCACAGTGACCTATAAGTCTATTGGGGTCAAAGGTAATGTCATACATACTTATAATCTAAAAGAAGTATAAAAATATACTAATTGTGTGTCAAGATATAAGGCAAAATCACTGAACCGTGAGATTAGGTCACAGTGACCTATAAGTATATTAGGGGTCAAAGCTCTGGCCATACTCACTCATAATCTGAAAGAAGTATAAAAATATACTAATTGAGTGTCAAGATATAAGGCAAAATCACTGAACCGTGAAATTAGGTCACAGTGACCTATAAGTTTATTGGGGTCAAAGGTAAGGTCATACTCATTCATAATCTGAAAGAAGTATGAAAATATACTAATTCAGTGTCAAGATATAAGGCAAAATAACTGAACCGTGAAATTAGGTCACAGTGACCTATAAGTTTATTGGGGTCAAAGGTAAGGTCATACTCACTCATAATCTGAAAGAAGTATGAAAATATACTAATGCAGTGTCAAGATATAAGGCAAAATCACTGAACCGTGAAATTAGGTCACAGTGACCTATAAGTATATTGGGGGTCAAAGCTCTGGTCATACTCACTCATAATCTGAAAGAAGTATGAACATATACTAATTGAGTGTCAAGATATAAGGCAAAATCACTGAACCGTGAAATTAGGTCACAATGACCTATAAGTTTATTGGGGTCAAAGTTCAGGTCATACATACTCAATCTAAAAGAAGTATGAAAATATACTAATTGAGAGTCAAGATATAAGGCAAAATCACTGCATCTTACTCAAGTTTCTGGATTTTTCAGAAATGGACAGTTATCGTTGACACTGCAGATCATATCTACCACAGCAACGACTTCTGTCTACAATGGACAGAAACGGTTGAAAAATCAACGATTACTGTCTAGTGGACAGAAGTCGTTGCGGCCGCAACGACTTTTGTTCATGGTGAACAGAAGTCGTTGATGGACACTTATCGTTGCTACAATGGTGGCATAGCGGTGAAGCATTTAACTCTGAATCGAGAGGTATTGGGTTCATTCCCCAATGGTGGCACCGTGTAACATGGGGTTGTGTCCTTGAGCAAGACACAATAACTCTGTATGGAATGGTAAATCAGTTGGTTGGACGGAACCGTTAGTGTGTTATAGCTTTGTATTACGAAAACACGCCAGTGTAATATACAGACTTTTCTTTTAAGGATGTTCGCTGCTAACATTTGACATTTCAGAACTTCCGGTTTTTCTTTTGTTGAATATCTCGTAAACGGTTGCAGATATTTCCCTAATATTTTACATTTGGATACATATTGACGATATGCATTGAATGAGCCATGAAAATTGTCAATCTAAGAAACTTCATTTTTTCACCCCATTTTCTGCAACTTTTCAGAAAATTTAAGTTGTCAGTAAAATTTAGGGGGTAGGGTAGATTAAACGTGAATATTATACATCTTCAAATTAATTGCACTAGTTCGATGTTTATTTTAGCTGCAGTATCACAGTATGTTAACTTATTACGTAATCAATGTACAACAATCGGATGTCACGTCGATCGCGTGTAAACAATGATTACACATATTCGTTTGTTACATGTTTATGGGAATCTTTATAATTTGAGGTTTCATCTCGGAAAAAATGTGTGACATAATATGGTTTAGCTACGGCCTGAATAGGGTAAGTTAGAAGTATTTTCGTATGTTTTTGTGTTTTAATTCTTTTGTTCAATGATAAACTCACTGCCCAGGCAAACGTCTCGTGGCCGCGTAGCCAACTATGAGCGACAGTCAAGCTCGCTTACCTGTACCTGTACTTAATTGCGACTTGTATAGGATTTAATAGGGACATATTAATTACCGTCTTATTAAAGAAACTTGAATTAACTTACAATATTTTTGCTGGTAGCTTTACAATATTCACTTTTTTACAAACAATATGGTATATTTTTCATATTTATTACTACTCCCCAATTAGGATTGTGTATGACCATGTTGAAAATGATTAAACATATTATATAGGGAAAAAGTACCAACTTTTCAATGAACATGCAAATTTAAACACAAAAATACATAGATTTAGTAAAACTAGAATATATTTGCTGGTGGCAACGAAATGCGGGGGTATTTGGGAGTTATCTGATATTTCTTTTATTAAAATAAATTTATATTTACTACTCCCCAATGCCGTTTTTGTAACACTGGTGATGTTTTTTTCCTTTAATTTTTTCCGTTATCCCGCATCTGAGATTATCGGGCGATCACGGAAAATACCGAGTGCATTATCGGAAGCAGTGAGACATGGGACGGTTGTTTTTGTTTAAAAAAATAGGCAACTTGACTATCTTCAAAATAGTCTTAATGCCTTAAGTTTTGCTGGAATAATTATAATTTACTCTGATTAGCAGTTTTAGTTTTGAACTAAGGCAAACCTATACCTCGTTCCAAAATTTACCAGAGAACCTCGTTCCAAAATTTACCAGAGAGCTAAATTACCAAATATATGGAAAAACATTTCAAGAATAGTATGACTCGTTTGATCTTTTAAGCGAAAAATTGAAAGAAATGAATGAATGAATGAATGAATGAATGAATGAATGAATGAATGAATGAACGAACGAACGAACGAACGAACGAATGAATGAACGAATGAATGAATGAATGAATATTCATCAGCAGTATCATTTTATTAATATTCTGTTTTGCCAAATTAAATAAAGATAAAAATAAAGATTAATTTGGCTTCTATGGAACAAGTCGACAACAGCCTATCAAAACTACGACTAGTTAGACGAGCGGTTAAGAGCGCTGATTCTAAATCACTCGATCATCTCACCGCTGTGACTGGTGTGGGTTCGAGCCCCGCTCTGGCCACATGTGAGACAAGCCAAGTTCTGCTTGCGGGTGTGTCAGGTGGTTTTTCTCGGGGTTCTCCCATTTTCGCCCCACCTACTGATTGGCCTGTCTCATATGAGCTGAAATAATCTTAAAAGGGACGTGAAACTGAATTAAAAAAAAAAAAAAAAAAAAAAAAAAAAAAAAAAAAAAAAAAAAAAAACTATAATACTAAAGGTGATCAATTTTATGTGTATGCAAATAAAGGCATCTCATGACATTTAACTCCTATCGTGATAGTTCAGACCTACAGTACAGTAGACTGTAGTATATCAATCAAAGATGTTTTTCTACTTGTCCCCTCTAAAATGAATGGCATTTTATGGGCGCGTCGTCATCATTCTTAACCAAATAATTTTGCTTCGAGGCTCAAAGGTCTGTAAAATGTTTGTACAGTACCTATAAAGAACCTTTCTACAATTTACTAAACCAATCTAAGGTAAACAGATTGACACGCACCCGGATTTGCTCAAAGTTTATCCCTTGGGGCAGATCAATGATTTATGACTGTTGATTTCTGTTGACAACATATACAGTATAAAATATCAATTTTGCAGATACAGATTAGTGTTTAGATGAATGTAAAATTCTTTGAAAAATTGTAACGTTGCATGTTCTTAATACTTATACATCATGCAATGCATATCATCAATTTCCTGAACATGAATTGTTTGCTGATGATACGCTTCAATGGCAATACCTAAATTAAAAAAAAAACTTAAGTTATAGAAAAACATCAGGATAACAAATCTATGCAATGAGTACGTCCTCAAACCCCACTTTTATATAGTAAAACTTGGGAATGCAGGGGGTATACCTATTTTTCTTATTTTTGCTCCAAAACATAGCTTGTGTGTGCTCGTTGGAACCACCTCGGCGCGTACCCACAATCTACGTATTGAGCAAAAATTTGAAAAAATATCAAAATTTTCTGATGAAATTTTTCGATTTTTACAGGTAAAAAAAGCATGGGCAAGTTTTCCTAATGGAAAGAAAAATCTCCATCAGGCTTGTATGTGGAGATTAAAATACGAAACTGTTAATCTGTTTCAACACCTCTGGTGGTGATAAAACATTGTACTTAAATACTTGCTTTGACAGTTTGCGCTACTTTAAGCCGTAACGTAAGAAAATCTGCCTTTAAAGATTTTTTTTTAATTCAGTTCTACGTCCCTTTCAAGATTATTTCAGCTCATATGAGACGGGCCAATCAGTAGGTGGGCGAAAACGGGAGAACCCCGAGAAAAACCACCTGGCACACCCACAAGCAGAACTTGGCTTGTCTCACATGTGGCCAAAGCGGGGCTCGAACCAACACCAGACACAGCGGTGAGATGATCGAGTGATTAAGAAACAGCGCTCTTAACCGCTCGGCCACGGGGGCCGCTTCAAGATTCTTGTTTAACACAAAGCATACATTGAAGCCAATGGTGTTGGCTAGTCAGTGGTTTGATATTTGAAAGTTATGCTAAACTCATCTTGACGAGTGCGCGCATTTTGATAAACTGAAAACAGCAGTCACACATTAGCGTATAACCAAGCGCGCCGGGCATATGAAAAATGTCAACACGCTGAAGATTTTGGACGTATAAAAATAATTTGTACATTTAACTCGCTTTAGCAGTCACACATTAGCGCGCGACTGGGGCGTGTGCTGGACGTATAAAAATCTATAAGTTGCAGAGTACATGTACGTTTGTCTTACGTCCTAGACACGCTAAGCACACGCTATGGGCGCCGCACACACACTTGGGGCACGCTACTGAAGCAATATCTCATAAAATCGGAACGCGCGTGGAGCGGACACTGGCGTGCCTCAAATGTGCGCCAAACGCGTTCGAAGCGTATTCAACGTGCCTGTAGCGCGCGTGGAACTCATTCGAAACGTATAAGTCACACGCCCGGGACACGCCGAGCTTCTAGAAAATTTTTAAGCATGTTTAAAAATTTTTTGATCCCAAACGCGCACGAAACGCGCGATAATTTTTAGCGACATACAGCGACGCGCGCCGGACGTACACCAAGCGTACACAACGTACTCGTAACGCGTTTCGAACGTGTCTCCGACATGTGTCTGGCGTATGTGGAATTTTGCAATTTTTCAACACGACCGGCGCGCGTTTCACTTATACGCTAATGTGTGACTGCTGTGAGATTGATTTCATGTAAATTTACATTACATGCAATAAACGCAGACTTCTATTTGTAAATAAGAAAACTCACTTTGTGGCTAGCTGGTATCGACCACCTGTCGATGGTCATTTACCAGTATCGGACAATGGAAATGACTTATTGAATTCCCTGGAAAAGTTTGACAATTTATTTAGAGAACAGCTTGACAAAATCAAAAATATTAATAAAGGCAACAACCCCCCCTTAATTCACGTTTTAGGTGATTTCAACTTTAGAGATATTGTATGGCCGGACAGACTCAGCAAATCTGGGTCATCATTGAGTCAGACGGAGGGTCAGATTTTGATAGATATCATGAATGACCACGGTTTGGAACAATTAGTCAATTTCCCCACCAGAGAAAGAAATACTTTGGACTTAATTTTGACCTCTCTTCCTGGTCAGTTTGCAGACATTCATTCCCCGGATAAGCTCAGTGATCATGACATTGTTTCTGGCACTTTGAAAATTGCTATCCCTCCAATAAAGAAACCTAGGAGAAAAGTGTATCGTTATCAGAAAGGTGATTATGAATCTATGAGAGCAGAAACACTTAAATTTGCAAAGGAAAGATACTTCAACGGTTACTCACTGACAGATACTCGGTCGGTCCAGGAAAATTTCAATCTCATTACATCGTTTATTCAGGAATCGGCAGATAAACATATCCCCTCAAAAACTAGTCGCTCTGTTTCCTCTGTCCCTTGGATAACACCTGAAATAAGGAGGAAGATTCGCAGAAAAAATGCAACTCATGCAAAAGCCAAAAAGACTGGTAGTGCAAAATTTAGATCTAAATTTGAATCTTTACGGAAAGAGATCAAAGCTGATATCAGGAAGCAGCATGATCTTTACGTGAACAACTTGGTAGGAGATGTTAAGGCTAATCCTAGAGATTTTTACAGGTACATAAACAGTCAGAAAAAAGATACCCAAGGTATTCCCCCGTTGAAAAAGAGAAATGGAAGTGGAATTGCACAATCCGAATTTGAGAAGGCGGAAGAATTTAATGGTCAGTTCTCGGATGTTTTCACTAAAAGTGAATACAAACAGGTCCCTCTTATGGATAGATCTGCCCCATTCATGCATGATATTGTGGTCACAAAGGAAGGGGTGACCAAACTTCTCAAAGGTCTAAACCCGTCTAAAGCCTTAGGGCCTGATGAGCTTCATCCCAGAGTCCTAAAGGAACTGGCTGTGGAATTAGGGCCGGTATTCGCCCATCTCTTCCAGCAGTCAATTGATACAGGTGAAATTCCTAAAGAATGGTCTCTTGCTAATATTTGCCCCCTGTTTAAGAAGGGCGACAGGTCACTTGCCCGCAATTACCGCCCTGTTTCTTTGACATGCATTCCTTGTAAGCTTCTTGAACATATTGTATGCTCAAATATTATGGCCCATCTTGATGCAAATGAACTCTTGTCAGACAGGCAACACGCATTTAGGAAATGGCATAGCTGTGAAACTCAGTTGACTACAGTGATAAATGACTGGGCCAAAATCTTAGACAAAAAAGGCCAGGTCGACACTTTTATACTCGATTTTGAAAAGGCTTTTGATACTCCTCCCCATGAACTCCTTAAAAGCAAATTGTTTAGCTATGGAATAGGTGGAACAACACTGAATTGGATAAATGCTTTCCTTTGTTTCCGACAACAAAGGGTAGTGGTTAATGGTATTAAATCGGATTGGGCTCCAGTTGTGTCGGATGTCCCTCAGGGCACCGTTCTCGGTCCCTTGCTGTTTTCCTTGTATATAAATGACATCTCAGCAGACATTGAGTCTGAAATAAGACTCTTTGCTGATGATTGTGTTTGCTATCGTGAAATCAAGAATGAAGATGATACATTGAAACTTCAAAGAGACATTGATCGTTTAGGCAGTTGGGCTAGGAAATGGGGAATGAGATTTCAACCCGTCAAATGCAACATGATGCAGCTGACAAATAAACGGTCTAGTAAGATACAGGCTAACTACACCCTTGAGGGCACTGTACTGGAAAACGTTGAAAGCATAACCTGGGTGTAACTATCACAAATGATTTGAAATGGAATACTCATATTTCCAATGTCTGTACAAAGGCTAACAGAACTCTCGGATTCTTAAGGAGAAATTTGTATTCTTGTCCCCCAGATGTGAAAGAAGCAGCTTATAAAGGACTGGTGCGGCCGGTCTTGGAATATGGAAGCTCAGTTTGGGACCCTCACACTCATGGCCTCCAGGAAGAACTGGAAAAGGTACAAAATCGTGCGGCAAGGTTTGTGACGGGAAATTATGTTTTTGAAACTGGGAGCATGACTGGCATTTTAGGTCAACTGAAATGGGAATCTCTTAAGAAAAGGAGGAAGGATAGTAGACTTATATTGCTATACAAAGGTCTAAAGGGTAAAGCCAGAATACCCACAGATGACCTAATCCCAAAGAATAGGCGTTGTAGAAATCAACACTCTTTGGCTTTTCAGATACCTTCAGCTAGCAAAGAAGCGTACAAAAGTAGTTTCTTTCCACAGACTATCAGGGACTGGAATGACCTCTCTGATTCACTTATCTCCTCTGCTGAAATGTCTGATGACTGTGTGTCCAAGTTCGCTACACTCGTGCGTTCAAGGGACTAATTTCTCCCCCATCCGAACCCCCTGGTGAAATAATGTCATTTGGCGTGTCACCAGTAAACTATTCAGATTCAGATTCAGAATGCGTTTATCAACATTGTGTACGTACTTTTTTTTCTTTTTTTTTTTTTTTTTTTTTCTTTTGCTATCAAAGAAACAAACAGAAAAAAAAATATTTGCTATCAAAGAAACGAAATAAGAGACAGCAAGAATATAAAAAATAAATCAAGTTTTTCGCCCTAAAGACGCTTCCCATATCAAAACTACGCAAAATTCTTATACAAAGCCCATTTGCAAGACCACATACATCAGATTTTGCAAAAATATACGTGCAAACAAACACGATAAATCTCTCTGGCAACACTCGAACTACTTAATCTTTGCCCGTGGGCACAATGATATGCGACTTATACATGTATTAAGGGATTCTACCTAATCAATCAGGCAGGATAACTCTATGCACTTAGCGGCCAGGTGAGAAAATTGGATTATGTCTCTTGGTAGCGCCTTATTTGGAGAAAATTTCATAGTCCCAGACGACTGATCGCTTACATGTCGAGTTTTTAAACGTAAAAGGCCATATATCTATCTTTATACTAGTGAATGAAATAGGTATTTTAGTTATCTAGAGGTTGTTCAAAGGATTCTATCAGATTCCTCCGAGAAAAAGTTCTAAATTGATTCTAAAAGACACCCACTACAAACCTAAAGTTTTCCCATTTTTTGACTGCAAGGTATACGACTTAATGATTTTATATGATGCAGTAATGTACCATTTCCTGCAGTTAATGCATCCGTTCTTGCAGTAAATGCATCCTTTTATTGCAGTTTATGTATCCGTTATTTCGGTCACTATGTCTGATACTACTTACTGAACCACTAATAATAACTTTGGTAGCCACTACAACTTTAACGCACTCTTTCGTTACCTTTCTTCATACATGCACGAGTTTCGTTGACCATTAAAATAAGATTTTCATTTTATGTTAAACCAAACCTGAGTAAAGGTATGATTTGGAAAATATTATATATGACCTATTTATGAACTCTTTCTAAGAAGACCATCTGATTACTGTTAAACTATTTTGGTTTGAGCCTGCCTAGGAAAAGTGGTTAAAGTCAAACCATCCATGCATATTATAAGCCTTTGTGGCTAACTTGGGTGGTTATATTTTAAGTACGTGTTGGATGTCATCACATCCTCATTTTGGGTTAAAGTCTCATAAAATGGAGGCAACGTCCCGACATGACTTTTGCTGTTGACTGACATCAATTCCAACAAACAAAAGCATTCTAGGAAACAATGAGATAATATAATAGAGTTATTGCACTCATATCGGTGAATATTGTCCCGAGTTGGGATATCGAAGGACGCGATTTCTGCTTCTCATATTTGAGAGTTAGCGTAAAAAAAAATAAATATCTACACGAAGGTCGCGATAATATCCATAAGTGATATCATTTTTGCACATTTTGCAATTGAATCAATATTGCTGACATTTTCTTTTTTTTCGGCTTAAGGATGTTCGCTGCCAATGAAAAAGTATTCAAACTTTTTTTCTAACCACTCTTTTTTGATTCCAAAAAACAATACAAGACATTTGAAAACAAAATAAGTATAGGGTAGTGTGCATTTTTTCAAGCTACAGGCCTGTGAATGAGACCTCTGAATACCATGTTTAAAATTTACTAAAATTAATTTAATTTTTAATTCTTTGAAACATACCCGCCTTGAACAAAAATACAACCAGAGAGCTTTCAAAAGTCATAATATAAAAAACTTACGTAATGCAGACTATTTTAGACCAAAAGCATAGAAAAATTTGCAACTTAAAGTGGATGACAAAATTTTACGAGTCGTTTTCCAACCCTACCCCCATACTTGAAAAGTCGGAAAAAATCAATATTTTGAAATGTGCCAAACCCATATTTGTAGATTCAAACTTTTTCTTGTATTTTCACACAACATAGAACTTGGTAATATTGTTTGAATAAAAGAAAGAAATATATATGGTAGTGTGCATATAAGAGAGCACCAACAACTTGAAAATCGCCATTTTAAGCATTTTTTCGGCTGTTTTATTTCTTAATGCCCATTTCATAAAACCACCCAAAATTTTAAAACTAGCATACCAAAGACAGAAAGACTGACTTAGAAGACAATATACACATATACTGCTGCTAAAATAAACATAGAACAAGTGCAATTTATTTTAAGATGTGTAATATGCAAGTTAAATCTACCCTACCCCCTAAATTTTACTGACTACTAAAATTTTCCGAAAAAGTGCAGAAAATGGGGTGAAAAAATGAAGTTCCTGATATTGACAATTTTCATGACCCATTCAATGCATATCATCAATATGTATCCAAATATAAAATATTAGGAAAATATCTGCAACCGTTTACGGGATATTCAACAAAATAAAAACCGGAAGTTCCGAAATGTCAAATGTTGGCAGCGAACATCCTTAATTAAAATTGTTTAAAATTGAATCTGAAAGTGACAAATTTCATCCGACGTTTTGGCCCGGTATGACGTCATTTTCCACGCGACGTTAGATGAAGATGACGTCATAAGAGTTGACGTCCCAACTGAGTTTTGCACGATGACCCTCAAGCCAAGAATTTGGCAATGTTTCATAAAAAGAATTTTTCGTGTGCAATATCAAGTAAGTGTGCAGATATCGCCCAGGATGGGGAGCTTGGAGATTCCCCCCCCCCCCCCCCCCACCTCGTTTTTTTTTCTTCGGTGTTAATCTAGATTATGTAGATTTTGCCGGTGGCATCTTCCACCTCTGTAATGTGCGACGAATTGCCTGAAGAAAGTGAACACAACCGTTTGTTTTCACCTAGGTATTAAAAAGCAATTGGTACAGAACAGATACACCGCTGATAGGAATGGAACGTAGTACATACGTCGCAGATACGTCACGCGTACATTTTATACGCCATATATACGGCATACGTAAGTAGAACATTCGCCTTGATGCGCCGTACATACGAAAGTGAAATTTCATAGGAATACTGATACGTCACTGATACGACGCGGGAACGTAGTAAGAACGTCAGACGTACGTGCAACATACGTCGCTCGTACAAAATACGGCTCAGACCTCGTCGTATCGAAAATCTCATAGATACGCGACCGATAGGCCGCTGATACGTGAATGTGTGACAGAGCTATTAAAGACAGTTTGCACCAGTTTCGCCGATGGTGTTCCTGTGAAACCCCGGATTTTGCCTGAATAACCCGTAGTTGTTGCGATTACTGAAGGTTTATGCCGGATTATGACGGTCGAGCCCTGGGTATCACGGTTTGTTCCGGTGTATCCCCGCTGTTGTCCGTTTTTTGACATCCCTCCTAGTTCGCCCCGGTTGCATTAAATATTTAATAAAATCGTGAAGGCTCCCCGGTAAGCCCGGTTTACACATTCACGATTTTCTGTACGATTCACCACGATTCACCACGATTCACCCCGATTCACCCCGATTTCTTTTGGTGAGAAAAATCGGGATGGATCGGGATGAATCGTGGCGAAAAGTGGAAATATTCAGTGTCACTACGATTCCAGTAAGAATGTCCACGATATTAGTACGGTGTCTGTAAGGTATCGCTACGAATCAATGACGATTCATGACGGCAACGCTACGGTGAATGAGGATTAACCACGGTGGCACAACGAATAACCACAGTGCTTGTACGGTTCGATACGGTATAACTACAATTCACGGCGGTAGCCGTCATGGCCAATCGTGGAGTTTTGTAGCGAAACCGTGGATGCCGTACACAATTCGTGGTGAATCGTGAGAGTTTGTGAAGTCAAAGATTCCACGGTTTTTGCTTCGGAGCTCCACGAGTGGCTACGATCTCTCACGATTAGCCGCGAATATAGCTACGGTGTCAGTACGGATAAGCACGATTCCGCTACGGTTGCGCTACGAATAAGGCAACGCCCAATAACCACCACGATTCGCCACGATACGCCACGAATGTTTTAAACAGTTTAAAACTTCCGTAGCGCCACGATTTACCACGGTTCTACTACGAATCACCACGGTACACCACGGTACACGACGATTTTACAAATCGTGGCGACTCGTATTGCCACCGTAGCTAAAAATCGTGAATGTGTAAACAGGCCTTTACCCCAGTTTGCCACGGTAGCGCTACGGTTCTGTCACGGTTCATCCCGGCTTATCGAAAGTGAACCGAAGGTTCACAAGGTGAGCTTATAGGGGGTTCCCGTCCGTGCGCTAGGGAATCCGTGCACCAGGGAATCCGTGCGGCTGTCAACAGTTTTACAAATGGGTATTCTTGAGACATGTTAGCCAAAGGCAATAAACTTTTATATGAGACGTGATTAGGATGGTGGGTTGCCTGCGTGAAAACGTAACATTGTCATTATTTGGTTACAAAATATAATTGATTTTTGATTTTGCATTTTCACCGGCTATCCGTGTTATAGGTACTAGTAAATTTTACCCGTCTCGACGTAGCAGTAAGATGATTGCGGCGATGAAGACAAATAAGACACACACACACACACACACACACACACACACACACACACACACACACACACACACACACACACACACACACACACACACACACACACACACACACACACACACACACACACACACACACACACACACACACACACACACACACACACACACACACACAATCTCAAATAAGACATACACAGAGGGAAAGAGACAAAAAAATGACAAATTTGACCTTTGACCTCGATGACCTTGACCTTTCAAAAAATGAACCCCTCAAGCTAATATTCGGGGCCGCCCTCCACTTTCCCTCCAAGTTTGGTGAAGATCGGCCCAAGGACCTGGGAGGAACAAACAGAAAAACAACATAAATTTGACCTTTGACCCAATTGGACCCATACATCTTAATCAGGGATCAACCCGTATACACTCACCAAGTTTCATGCAAATCAGACCAAGGACTGCCGTGTTACAGAAATTTGACCTTTGACCTCGATGACCTTGACCTTTAAAAAATGAACCCCTCGAGCTAAAATCCAGGGCCTCCCTCAACCTTTTCACCAAGTTTGGTGAAGATTGGCCCAAGGACCTGGGAGGAACAAACAGAAAAAAACATAAATTTGACCTTTGACCTCGATGACCTTTGACCCAATTGGACCCATAAATCTTAATCAGGGATCAACCTGTATACACTCACCAAGTTTGATGTAAATCGGACCAAGGACTGCTGAGATATAGAAATTTGACCTTTGACCTCGATGACCTTGACCTTTAATAAATGAATCCCTCGAGCTAATATCCGGAAGTTCGGTGAAGATCGGCCCAAGGACCTGGGAGAAGTAGGGGAACAAACAGAAAAAAACATGACCAACAGAAAAAAAACATAAATTTGACCTTTGACCTCGATGACCTTTGACCCAATTGGACCCATAAATCTTAATCAGGGATCAACCTGTATACACTCAGCAAGTTTCATGCAAATCGGACCAAGGACTGCTGAGATACAGAAATTTGACCTCTGACCTCTATGACCTTGACCTTTTAAATACCCATCGAGCTAATATCCGGGGCCGCCCTGTATACACTCGCCAAGTTTCATGCAAATTGGACCAAGGACTGCCGAGATACAGAAATTTGACCTTTGACCTCGATGACCTTGACCTTTGGAAAAATGAACCCCTCGAGCTAATATCTGGGGCTGCCCTCAACCTTCCCACCAAGTTTGGTGAAGATCGGCCCAAGGACCTGGGAGAAGTAGGGGAACAAACAGAAAAAAACATAAATTTGACCTTTGACCTTGATGACCTTGACCTTTCAAAAAATAAACCCCTCAAGCTCATATCCGGGGCCGCCTTCCACCTTCCCTCCAAGTTTGGTGAAGATCGGCCCAAGGACCTGGGAGGAGTAGGGGAACAAACAAACAAACAAACAGACAAACGTTGCTCAAATTATAGTATGATTGTACAGGCCATTATTGTTTCAAATATTATACAAAAGTACTTTTATTTCAGCAAATAGCAAAACTATTTCATCTTGTGTGTTGACAACCTCGATCGTTTTTCAATTGTGCTGCGCAATCGTGAAAATTCTACTCGATGAAACATATTTAGTGTTCACCTCAAACAAATAATCTTTATATATAATTGTAAGTGAGAATTGTACAGAAAGGATATTGTGCTTATATAATGCGGTGCTAACTGCAGATAATGAGAAACGTCGAATGATATTTACAGCACATTTAATTATATACTAAGTTGCTTATCTCTGCACAAAACGAAATTTACGACACCATTTATATGGTATGAAGTAATCATTGTAATTTATCCATGCCGTATGAAACTCATTTTTCTATCATTCTGAGCAGGTCCAACATCAGACTGTACAGCCACAGATGAAAGCTAGAAAAATGTAAAAGTAGGCAATGATCAGGAAATGGCGCAATCAGAAAGGAATTCCCAATCCAAAAACCGATGTTGCAAAAGACTTGAATAATCAATCAGGTACTTATACTAAGAAAACATATCATACGCAGAGTGAACAGCTATTTGCCCAGTAGGTGGCCACTCATTTACCAAACTTAACCAAAAACAAAAAAAAAAGGCACAGAATGTGCAAACAGCACAAATATATTTGCTTTGCTTGAGAAACCCTGCAGGGGCTTTCCATTCGAAGATCACACAGAGCAGACTACACATGATATGCTGACAAAAACACGTTGGTCAATGTTATTTTAATAGTAGTATTGTCCACTAATTTTAATCGCATATCATTGCCCCGGTTACGCATTCTCATAGTCAGTACAGACGACTTACTTACATATACAGTTCTTCGCTTAGAACTGCAATTTTATAAGCGGCACCACGGCCGTGACTGAACTACCTTTGACACTGCTACATTGTATGAGCCGAAAATAAACAGGTTATTTCAACAAGCGTGAAAAATGTGTTTATCCATGTTTGAAAATATTGACACCTGGACGGACGAGCGCACTCGGGGATGCCGAAAAGAGTCTGATTCTTTAACCTAGCGTTTTATCTTTCACCTCAAGTGAGCTAAAACAGCAATTTAGTGATTTTTTTTTCTGTATACATATATTAATTCCGTGAATCAATAAACTGATATCTGTGGTCAGCATAAAGTTTTGAAAACTGCATGGTAGAGACCAAAGACAAGTTTATTTATTGTAAAATACTTTGATCTAAACGCATCTACTGCAGCTAAAAGAATTTTTCATCACTGAAAATGGTACATCGACTCATCATGTAATGGCACACTCTTTCCATTAGGAATAACGGAAAATGGGACACTCGAAAATACAGCAGGCCGTCTATTTGTCGGAAGTTTTCCCTATTATGTAAGATACCACAACCATATCAATTAAACATTGATGAAATAGGGTATTTATGGATTACATTTAAACCATACATCTTTGGAAAAACACACTGTTCTCACAAAGCGGGTCTGTTTTAGCGCAAGTTCTGTCTGTTAAGCAATGTCTTTGGAACGAGTTTTACAATTTTATGCTGTTTTAAGATTCAAAAATGTGAAAGAGACGTCAACTTTACCTGGGCTGATTCTCCAGACGCCAATCAAGTACGATTTTTAATTTCCAGGTGCGAAACGCCTTGACAAACGTGTAACAAACGACAACTAGATATACACGAATATGTGTAATCATTGTTTACACACGATCGACATCCGATTGTTGTACATTGATTACGTAATAAGTTAACATACTGTGAGTATATGTGTACACGGTCTTCTAAGTCAGTCTTTCATCAGATTGGATTTCAATTGACCTACTTTGCTCTCGAGCAAGATAGTGAAATCAACGATTTGCAGCCGAATTGGCATCGATTTCACTATCGTTTTAGGCTTGGCGTTCAAAATTCTAAAAAGGCAGTGCTCCTTTCTTTAGCCTGACATTGCATCCATGGTCTGATATTTATGGGCACCGGCTAGACAAGCACGATTTGCAATTTTTCGCTTTGTCTAGCCACGATTTGCAGCCCGTGAGCACTTTCACTTTACGTCTCAGTGGTGGAGCTATGGATTAAGTCCGCTCGGCCCCGGCAGACGTAAAACAGCCTAAACTTTACTACTACTACTACTACTACTACTAAGTCAGTCTTTGTGTCTTTGGTGTGCTGGTTTTAAAATTTTAGGTGGTTTTATGAAATGGGCTTTAAGAAACAAAACGGCCGAAAAAAGCCTGAAAATGGCGATTTTCAAGTTGGTGGTTCTCTCTTATATGCACACTACCCAATATATTTCTTTCTTTTATTCGAAGTATATTACCACGTTCTATGTTGTGTGAAAATACAGTAGTCAATGTCGAATGGGCACAAAAAATCGTCCCGTGGGAATTTTATGACGATTTGTGACGACCTACCTTAAATCAAACTTTGGGGCATATGCAACAATTTAAACCAGTTCGTCGCCCTGAGACCCGCGTCTGGGCTGAAATATGACGTCATCAAAATGGCGACCAGCGCATTCATAATTAGGCATTTTAAACAACCATTTTCATACAATGCTTGTCAGATAAAAATTGATTTCCAGCTTCTCGCTGTTTTTAAATGGGTGGATTTTACCAATTGTTTTTATAAAAGCTATTTTAGCACAAAAGTGTCTCTCACAAGGAGCAAATCACTAAAATATGAGTCACGTCACGACAAAATCTGCAAACAAAGTGCCAACTTACTATGCATAGTACACCGGGAGCTAATTTGACCTAGCTTGCATCCCTCAAGACATTTTTATGGGTGCCAATCATTTACTGACACCCCAGAAATGCAAACAAAAATGTTCCCAAAGATAAACTCAAATGCACTATGAAAAAATGCACGGTTGCCATGGAAACCGTTAACGTGATTCTTGAGGATGGGGGTATACATACAAATTTGATCTTAACTCCACTGTTACTTATCATAGTTTATTGAACATGTTCTCATTTTAAAGCTTAGACCTAGCCCCTTCTTTTTGTGGTAAGTAATGCAAATTTTCTAATTAGCATATTCATTTATTTTTATGAAAACATGCAAAATGGCAGAAAAATCTTTAAAAATTCATAAATGAAGTAATTTCAGGCCCAAGCTGTCGTTGTGACACTTGGTTATTTAACCAGTAATATCATATGACGAGATTATTGATGACCTGGTCCTATATGAAAATTATCTCATTTGTATATTCATGAATATTAGTAAAATTGCCAAAAAGTGAGGAAAAACAAGAGATAAAATATACCCATTGCAAAGTATTGGATACGTTATAAGATCCAATCTATTTTGCATCCCTGGGATAAATTCTCAAGACTGTCAGTGTTTTCAGAGGGACAACCTTAATGCCATTAAATATTGTCATCAGCAATGAAAAAAAAATTGCATGATGTAAAATTACATAGTTTCCACACCACTCCTCATGCGATTCTAAAGAATAGGATGTTCTTCCTAAAATACTTATATCCTACCAAAAGAATGCTCTAGAGTACTATAATTGGTATGATAGTGATACATGAACCAAACAATTT
Source organism: Rugalucina vietnamica (assembly GCA_964017185.1). NCBI lineage: Eukaryota > Metazoa > Mollusca > Bivalvia > Lucinida > Lucinidae > Rugalucina > Rugalucina vietnamica. The sequence continues at coordinate 49,147,143 of OZ024878.1, read as the reverse complement.
AGCCTACAAAATGACTCGTATCTCGGCAATCAAAAGTTATATGGTGCTGAAAAATGACATTAAATGTTATATCATCCTGTACTATAAAGTATGGGTCATTTGTGTTTTAGTTTTAAGAATATTAACAAAACGTTTTGAATTTAGAGAAAATATACAGAACAATTAAGGGGTATGCGTAGAAAAACGCACGTGTCCGGGTTACTGAAAGACCTAGGGGGCTATAATTGCTAGGACAATGTTCTGTAACCATATAATCCGATATATAAAGTAAGAAAAAGAGTAGAACTGAGATCCTTGAATAGCAGTTAACATATAAATGAGAAATATGGGTCATACCGCGGTTTCCTGCTATTTTTCTTGTAGATCTATTGATATTAATGAGATCTTAATAAACAATAGCAACATCAATGAAAAATGAAGGTACACCAACAACATTGCTTATATCTTAGCTGCCAATAGCCGTGGAGAACTCAAAATGGCCTCAATTTATTGCTAGGACAATGTTTTATTGTCATGTGCTCAGATGTATAAGTCATGCTTTCTTGCAAGCAAGATTTAATAAATTTTGGTGAAGCACAGTCTTCAATTTTCATATTTTTTTAAACTTTATGTAAAGTTTTAGAAAATTGAATAACACGTGGTTAAGCTATCGTACTGCATGGCATTAGTGCATTCTCCCATCATTCTAATGGAACCATTTTCAGCATTCTAATGATATTGTCAGCTGAGATATGAGCGATTTTCTTTGGTGTACCCGTTTTTCTCTTATTTATGAAGATCTCAGTAATATCCATACAACAACAATAGTCGATTATATCGTTACAGAACATTGTACTAGCAATTATTTGATGCCAATTATAGCTCTTCTACGTATACCCCCTTAATTTTTCCGTATTCCCAACCCACTAAATTCAAAAGTTTTTGTTGATATTCTTAAAACTCATGAAACTAACACCAAATGACTCGTAAATTGTAGTTCAGGATGTAATAATATTGTCCTAGACACCATTTGATGCCATTTTCAACACTATAAGACTTTTGATTGCCATAATACAAGTCATTTTGCAGGTTTACCCATAACGCCAACATCCGCGCCTTCAAGAACGCGTATATAAGTTCAACGAGCTTTCTGTGTAATTGAAGTAAAATAAATAAAGTTTATACTTTTTTTTTTACCCATTTTTTTTCATTGTCTTTTCTCTAAAATTTCTTTAGTTTTCATTAAAATTCGTGATATTGGAAATCAGATTATTCTTATATAATACTTCAGGGCCATATAACATTGCCATAGCATTCATTGAACACCTCTTTCAGCATCCTGGGTTGATGAACAGCTCTGGAACAAGCGATTTTTGCACATATACTCCCTATTGTTCCACAATTCTTCCCCATTTTAATGTTTTTATTTTTATTTTTCCATTCTTTTATTTTTTTCAATTTTGTTTATTTTCATGAATAAGTGAATTCAGTGCTTTAAATATGAGGTATAAAGGTTGAATTGTTCAGTTCATGCATCACTATCAGACTAATTATAGTATTTTAGAGCATTCTATTGGTGGAATATGAGTATTTTTTGTAAGTACACCCTATTCTTTAGAATCGCATGAGAGGTGGTGTAAAAACTAAGTAATTTTACATCATGCAAATGATTTTGTTGCCGAGGACAATATTTGATGGCATTAAGGTGGTCCCTCTTCCAACACTAACAGCCTTGAGAATTTGTCCCAGAGATGCAAGTTAGGCCATATAACATATGCAATAACTTGCAATGGTTATAGTTTTTTCCCTCGTTTTTCCTCACTTTTTGACATTTTATTAATATTATGAATATGCAAATGAGATAATCTTCATATAGGGCCAGTTCATTGATAAATTTGTCATATGATATCACTGGTTCAATAACAAAGTGTCACAATGACAGTTTGGGCCTGAAATTAGTTAATTTATGGATTGCCATTTTTATATTTTCATTAAAATTAATGAATATGCAAATTAGATAATTTGCATTACTTACCATAAACAGGGGCTATGTCTAAGCTTTAAAATGAGACCAAATACAAAAGTCTAGGATAAGTAACAATGGAGATATGATCAATTTTGTATGTACACCCCCATGCTCAAGAATCTCGCTACGGTTGCCATGGAAACCATGCATGTTTTCATAGTGAAATTGAGTTTATCTTTGAGGACAAAATTTTTTTGTATTTCTGGGGTCCCAGGGAATGATTTGGCAACCACGAAAAATTGTCCTGGGGGTGCATCAAATTAGCCCCCCAGGGTCTTTAAGTTGTGGGCGTTTTTGAAGAAAAACGTATGTCCAACGTATGCACGAACGAACGGATGACTGGATAAAGCAATATACTTTAACCCATCGACTTTATTCGTCTATAGTGTGTATAATCAGATGCATTTCATACAGTTTCTTCGCAAAAAAGACAATAATGCGATGTTTTCAATTGATTTTAATGGATATACGAATAATTCACATATAGTCAGATAGCCGCCATATTGATGACGCCATAAATCGACTTTGACGCGGCTGTAAGTGCGACGATCAGGTTTAATGTTTTACATGTACCCCATAGATAAGCTTTATATAGGTCGTCATAAATCGTCAAGAAAATCGCACGAGATTCCCATTCGACATTGACTACAGGAAAAAGTTTGAATCAACAAATATGGGTTTGGCACATTTCAAAGTATTGAGTTTTTCCGACTTTTCAAGTATGGGGGTAGGGTTGGAAAATGAATCGTAAAATTATGTCATCCACTTCAAGTTGCAAATTCTTCTATGCTTTTGGTCCGAAATAGTCTGAATTACGTAACTATTGAGACTTTTGAAAGAATTCTATGTGTATTTTTGTTCAAGACAGGTATATTTTAAAGAATTAAAAATTAAATTAATTTTACTAAATTTAAAACATGGCGCTCAGAGGTCTCATTCAGAGGCCTGTAGCTTGAAAAAATGCACACTACCCTATATTTATTTTGTTTTCAGATGTCTTGTGTTGTATTTTAGAATCAAAAAAGAGTGGTTAGAAAAAAAGTTTGAATACTTTTTTATTGGCAGCGAACATCCTTAAAAAGTTCTTAAAAATGAAAATTTTCAGTAGCATTTTTTTTTTCTTATTTTTGTTCAAAACAAAGGTTGCGGATACATGTTGGAACCGCCTGGGCCAGGCAATCTATGTTTTGGAGCAAAAATAAGAAAAATAGGTAAACCCCTGCATACCCCAGCTGTACTGTATAAAAATGGGGTATAAGGGGGTATATATTACACGGAAATGTTTTCCTGATGGCCTAGAGGCACAAGCAGTCCATATGTTTATCACAGCCCCGAATATTTTGATTGCTTCAGTGGGTAAGGGAAAATAGGCAACAAAACCCGCCAATAAACAAAAATTCGTATTTACTCTTGTACATAAACCCGTACATTGTTTATTGTCATTATTAAAATTAAAAGTATTTGATTATCAAAGAGAGAGAGAGAGAGAGAGAGAGAGAGAGAGAGAGAGAGAGAGAGAGAACAACAAAAAAAAAAAAAAAAAAAAAAAAAAAAGTCGGCACAACTTTGTCAATCATTTTGGCACAAAATATTTTTTAAAACTTCGTGTTATTCGTTGTAATAATAGAGAGGTAGAGAAAATAAACCTGTAACGTGTACGTGTACTTGTAGCTTTATTTACCCGTACACGATCGTTTTGAGTGTAAACTCGTTTGAGAAAAACGAACGTGTACGTGTAGATTTCATAAAGTATATAAACAAATTAAATTGCGTTGCGTTACCACAAACGTCAGAAAGTACATACCTACATACATATATGGTCACATGTACGTCGATTCGCCTTTGGTCAGATATACTTCTGCTGCACGTGCAAGACGATTTGGCAACGCTTCATCGAACTTCGTTTCTGCTTGTACCTACCTACCTGACCTATCGATGGAAACATATAAAGAAAACTTACAACTCGCAAATTTATTTCATTCACAGCCTAACTGATTCTCAACGTGTAGCGAGTATTTTGAACTTGTAATAAATGACGAAGTTTGGGGATAAAACTGTTCTACACGTACACGTACAAGTTACAAGTTCATTTTCTCAACCTCTCTAATATCACATGGATAACATGTCTAAGTGTTCTCAAGCGAGTCTTAAAAGCATCAAAGCTGCTAAAACAAACTTTCAAAAGAAATCCCTTCATTCTTCACCATCATCTTCCCCTTCTTCTTCGTCATATTCTCCCTCCTCTTCGGCGGTGGCGTCCTGGTACTGTTGGTACTCAGACACCAAGTCGTTCATGTTCGACTCAGCCTCAGTGAACTCCATCTCGTCCATACCCTCACCAGTGTACCAGTGGAGGAAAGCCTTTCGCCTGAACATAGCCGTGAACTGCTCCGAGACACGCTTGAAGAGTTCCTGGATAGCGGTGCTGTTACCGATGAAGGTGGAGGACATCTTAAGACCACGTGGTGGGATGTCACAGACAGCGGTTTTCACGTTGTTGGGGATCCATTCAACGAAGTAGCTGCTGTTCTTGTTCTGGACGTTCAACATCTGTTCGTCGACCTCCTTCATGGACATACGGCCACGGAACATGGCGGCGACGGTGAGATATCTGCCGTGACGAGGATCGCAGGCAGCCATCATGTTCTTGGCGTCGAACATTTGCTGGGTGAGCTCTGGGACGGTGAGAGCTCTGTACTGCTGGCTACCACGTGATGTAAGAGGAGCGAAACCAGGCATGAAGAAGTGAAGACGCGGGAAAGGCACCATGTTGACGGCCAGTTTTCGGAGATCAGCGTTGAGCTGACCGGGGAATCGGAGACAGGTTGTGACTCCGGACATGGTGGCAGAGACAAGATGGTTCAAGTCACCGTAGGTTGGGGTGGTGAGCTTCAGGGTTCTGAAGCAGATGTCGTACAGAGCCTCGTTGTCAATACAGTAGGTCTCGTCGGTGTTCTCAACGAGCTGGTGGACTGACAGGGTGGCGTTGTATGGCTCAACAACGGTGTCCGATACCTAGCAAAGGAGAAAAGATTAACAACATGTAGTCTAGATAACAAAAAAATTCTAATTGATGCAACCCAAGTTTAAATCATCAATAGGATATACTTGTTAATATTCTTATTTGAAACTCAAATGTAGAATACTATTGTATTAGGAAAGAAAAATATTACATATTTACATGAATGTACAGATTATTTTATGGCAAATTAACCTACCTTAGGTGAAGGCACCACTGAGAAGGTGTTCATGATCCTGTCGGGGTATTCCTCTCGGATTTTTGAGATCAGGAGTGTCCCCATACCAGACCCGGTACCTCCACCCAGGGAGTGGGTCAATTGGAATCCCTGGAGACAGTCACAGCTTTCGGATTCCTTGCGGACAACATCGAGGACGGAGTCGACGAGTTCAGCGCCCTCTGTGTAGTGACCTTTGGCCCAGTTGTTGCCGGCGCCACTCTGGCCGAAGGTAAAGTTGTCCGGACGGAAGATTTGGCCGAATGGTCCGGACCGGACAGAGTCCATGGTTCCGGGCTCCAGATCGACCAGGATAGCACGTGGGACGTATTTGCCACCTGCAGCGATATAATAAATTGGTGTTAAAATAAAGGTCGTTCATGGGGTTTCAATGAAATAAAGAATAAAACTTTACAAACAATGAAGAAATGCTAATATCGTTTTTAAGTTGTAGAGAAATTGGTTCATAGAATGATAGCAAATTTTGAAGCCCATGTAAATGGTACAAAATTCTTCCTTGTGTTGATTTACTACAAAACAAGCAAACTCAAGAAGTTATTAAACAAATTTCCACCTGGCATTATTAAATTGTGGCGGCCATTTTGAATGTTGTCTTTACTAAATTTCACAACTTCATGTTAATGGCATTTTTACATTCTCTTGTGTTACTAACAAGCAAAAGAGGCTGTAAATTTGCAATTCATGGTTCATGAATTTAAGTCAGGCCGTATTGGACGCGATCTTAAATCTATGGTTTGTCTATGCGGTAAACTTTGTAGTTGGAAGCCATTCCCATGACTGATATATTAGGATATAAACCCTGTTGATAAGGTGGTAGTGGACATTGAATGAGACTGACCCCCGAAATTCTGAGAAAACAACGATTCTGTAGCATCATAATATAACAGACGTTGATGCGCTCCAGCTGGGAAAGAAGAAGAAGAAGAAGAAGAAGAAAAAGAAGAAGAAGAAGAAGAAGAAGAAGAAGAAGAAAGACGAAGAAGAAGAAGAAGAAGAAGAAGAAGAAGAAGAAGAAGAAAAGAAGAAGAAGAAGAAGAAGAAGAAGGTGATGATATCTTTGAGTATTCAACTATTCATTGACTTACCGGTGGCCTCATTATAATAGACATTGATCCTCTCTAGCTGAAGATCGGAGTCACCGTGGTAGGTACCGGTGGGGTCAACACCGTGCTCGTCAGAGATAACCTCCCAGAACTGGAAAAAAATAACCATGCTCAGATGATAACCCATTTCAACCCCCAATCCGCCGAATCCCAAACCTTATTTTGGTATGTGTAATGCTTTTGTACAAAGGTCTTACAGGTGCATGTCAGCGTTTTTGTTTTGTTTCATTTGCTTTATGTCCCGGTCAACAGCTAAGGTAAGGGACGTTGCCTCCATTTTATGAGACTTTTACCCAAAATGAGGAAGTCATGACATCCAACAAGTGATTGAAATATAACCAACCAACTAAGCCACAAAAGGCTTATATACGTATGGATGGTTTGACTTGAACCACTTTTCAAGGACAAGCTCAGACCAGAGCGGTTTACCATTAACCAGGTTTAGAAGCTTTGCCTGGAGGCACAAGCAGCCCATCTATTTCTTTAGGCTCCGTAGGCGGGGGCCCATATTCCCTCTGACCCCCTTAGTAAACCACGTGGAAAACTATACAATTGTTCGAAACCATTCGAAAGAAAAATACAGTAGGAAAGAAATGATTGATTGGTTTAATTTACCTTATAAAATGCAAAGAAAACCATGAACAAAAACAACATTTTTTCTTTTCTAAAAGTAAAAAAAATCTCCTACCTTAGCACCAATTTGGTTACCGCACTGGCCAGCCTGAATGTGGACAATTTCACGCATCTTGTTTGGTTAGAGTCTACTTAGCTCACAACGAACTGATTCTGTTGACTTCTAGTCGCCGACTGAGCTTGGAGACAAACTGTGACAAATTCGGAGTTTGGTGTACCTTTCATGGTAAAACCAACGCGGTGGCTCTTTTGCCCACCGGACCCCGGGTAGTCTGACTATCCATCCAGTCTGTTTAGAGTCGCCGATTTGCGCTCACATGCTAGCCAAGGACCTCAGCTTTCTTCACGTCGACAGTGAAAACTCTGATCAGGCTGCGCAAATGACCAGGCTGAATCGAGTCTTTGATGGCCACAAGAGTCACTTTGTTGGTTTCCCAACAGTGGGGCTCTAAGTTCGATGATGTCTTAACAACCCTTAGCAGGTTGCTATGTAAATAAACAAAACTGAAGTTGAAAATATAGTCACATACTTGTGCGGTGCGTTGCTGAATATTAAAACTTTGCATCTTTTCATGTAGTATGAAAGGATTAGAAATGCTTCCATTTACCTGTGATCTAAAATGAAAAGTGAATACAGTTCCTATTTAAAAATCAAATGAAAGGCCTAACTATAATTTTGCATGACTTGAGCTTTAGCTGTATGCAATTAATGCATATGCAAAAGTTGGCTAAACTGGCTTTGCAATCTTCACACGGCCATGTTAGATTTTTTCAATTCTCAAGCACAAATTTTAAAACCTTTTTATCAATATTCAAAAGCACTTAAATAATTTTATTCACGTTATGCTATAAATTTTACATAAAACAGTGTCGATCTAAGATCAATAAAAAAAGAAAAGAAAAAAAAAAGTTTACTACATGTCGTCCTAGTACAAGAGGACTAATGGTCGAATAGCCGCTCTTCTAGTGCCACCAACCCCACGTATAGATTTACCATAAAGAGTTCAAAGGTATCACATAGTCATCACCGATATATGGAGAGAAGAAACTGAGTTCCCGATTTGATATAGTAAAACTGGGGATTGCAGGGTTAAACCTATTTTTCTCATTTTTGCTCCAAAACATAGATTGTGGGTACTCGTTAGAACCGCTTCAGCGAGGCAGTTCTAGATAATGTGTACACACAATCAATGTTTTGAGCAAAAATATTAAAAAAAAAAATCAAAATTTCCCTTATGAAATTTTCAACTTTCACCGCCGAATATTGCATGGGCAAGTTTTCTCAAACCGTGTTCATGTGCAGTATTTGCACCCGAGTGCAAAAATACACCCGGGTGCAAATTGCAACCCCTTGTGTAGCGTTCATATGCAGCGAAATCATGTCCATGTTTACCTGGATTTGACATTAAACTTTGATTTAAAATGCTCTTAATTAGCAGGGGTCATTTGCTGTAGACAATTAAAAAGAATAAATAAAATTATTGAAAATTAAACGAAATAGAGATAAAATTAAAAATAAACTCAGTGCAGTGTAATGTTTATAATAGAAGCACTAGAATGGTGAAGAAGAGAGTAATGCTTGACACTTGCATCAACATGACGTGGTTAATATAAAAGCGGGGTTACAATTTGGTGTATCGTACGAGTGGTGGCGGAATATATTTCTCGTCTTCAGTTCGTTACGAGGGAAGCGACAGGATTATAACACTAAATTTATTCACAGTTTTAAATATCCGCAACATCGATTTGCTTTGGATTTGTTACGGCTTAACATTCCAGTCAACATTTATTCAGGGTGTTAACCAGTACTATAGAGAGCTTAATGTGTCATGCTCAAAGACGTAGGTATCGAACCCAGGACCAGTGGCTCCGGAGTCCCGTAATGTACCCCTAGATCACCCGTTCTCTACCCCTAGGTCTCATAACAGTGGCCGGGTGGGAATAGATGGGCTGCCTAAAGAAATAGGCAGGCTGTTTGTGCCTCCAGGCAAAGCTTGCACGCTACTGTCTGTCCATCGATTACTGGTGAACCGCTCAGCTCTGAGCCTGCCCAGGAAAAATGGTTCAAGTCAAACCATCTATACATGACATTAGTCTTATTCGCTTAGTTGGGTGGTTATATTTGAAGCAGTTTTGGATGTCATGACGTCCTTATTTTGGGTACAAGTCCCATAAAATGAAGGCAACGTCCCGACATGACCTTAGTAGTTCACTGAAACGCTAAACCACAACTCAAACTCAAAAAACTCTTTTAACATTAAAACTATAAATTTTAGTAAAAATACCTCTGAAATACCGCGCTTAAACTGGCTACAGGGTCATATTGCCTGGTGCTATGCCTTGACAAAACTTATCCCTGCCGTCTGACTGGGAGTAGCCCCTATGTGTATCGGTTGCTCGGTAACTTTTAAAACATATTAGTTCAGTCAGACTGGGCGTGGTGTAAAGTGGGTGAAAGAAGGCCGATATGGAATTCAATTTCATGGACCGTGATATCCTGATATGCACCAGACTTTTAGTATCGTTGATTTGTCAGTCTGATTTTATAGATCTTTACTAGACATTAAACACTTTATTTATTTTTTGTACTTGATTCTTAACAGGGTCGAAAAAAGTTGGCCAGTTATAAAACTCCCATACAAAATGCATATAGCGATAAGCACGTTGCGTTCATATGCACAAAATACACCCGGGTGCAATTTCAATTTGCTCCACCTCGAAAGTAGGGGCAAATTTGCACCCGGGTGTATTTTTGCACCCGGGTGTATTCTCTTAAAACACCGTTCACATGGCATAAAATACACACGGGGTGCAAATTTGCATCCGGGGTGCAAAAATACACCCGGGTGCAAATGTTGCACATGAACACGGCTTCAATGAAAGAATGTGAACATAACGTGAAAGGAAGACTTCAAAGATTTTGTTTTGTGGTTCAAGGTCACATTCAACTATGTTTTAGTCATAACAGGACAATCCCAACGCTTACTGCACGGGTGGTAATCAGGGGAACTAGCTCCAAAACGAGTCAACGAGATTTTGTTCCCTCGACACATCCGGGAACTCACGAGCTAGTCCTCTCGACGGAAAAACAGTAAACAAAGGATTTTATCAATATTTATTTCTTTATAAGCTGTCTGCTACAAAATCCGGCAATGGTAGTCTGTGTAGATATGATTTAACTCCACTCGCTGATAGGATTGGTCCTTGGAATATGCACGGTGCGAATATGATTGTAAAAGAGCGTTGAAGACACGAAATGAAAATATGTCAACACGAAGATTTGGGACCACTATTTTTTCATTTTTCGTCAAATATATACCCTTCCAATCTCATGAAACATCATCCCTGATAAAACTAAGCCCCTGAAACCATATAAAAGCAAAATAATCCGGTGGAAACATTGTTTTGGGAGGATATTGACTAAATTACCATCCGAGCTAGTCCTCTCGACATGGAGCTAGGTGCCTCGTCAAGGAGATAGCACCCTCGTTGAGGTTTTAATGTTGGAATTAGACGGAATCCTCGCGTCGGTCTCCCGTGCCTGGTGCCTCTGTGCAAATGTTTTTTATGAGCCACCGAAGTGTAACGGGGTGCATCTTAGCCAGCTGATCTCTGTTTGAATCTACTCAATCGATTTCTTTAAATTATGCTCCCCTCTTCCCGTTGATGCATTTTGTTGACGCCCAAACCGGCGATCGATAGATCAGCTGGCTAACCTGCACTCAACTACACTTCGGTACCTCGTTCACTCATAGAAAGGAGGTATCACGGAACACCGATCGAACATTTCGTCTAGTATTCCTTGTACACAAACCTCTTATATGAGGGTTTCAATGGGGTACCTCTGAAATCGCTAATCAGTAAAATTTTGGCCCAAAAATTGCTAATCAGTAAACATTTGGCCCAAAAATCGCTAATCAGTAAAATATGTTTGCCCAAAAATCGCTAATCAGTAAAATTGTTGCCAAAAAATCGCTAATCGGTAAAATAAATGGCCAAAAATCGCTAATCAGTAAACCCCAATGGGACCCTCTTATATGTTCTGAGTGCGAAAGCATAAAGGCATTTGTGAAAGATATTTGAATCGTTAGTAATTTTTCTCCAGCACAGTATGTGTGTATCCCTCTTTTTCCAGAGAAGTGGAAACATAACGTTTACCGGTGTATTTACATTTCGTGTGTAATTCGGTTATTTTGTATTAATAGTGCTACGTAAAGTAAAGGTGGCAATACCTTGCAATCATAAAAACAGAATATAGTTTATGTTTTATCATTAAAATGAAGCTACCCTTCGGATTGAGAGGTATCACATATTTTCTTAGTTTTTCACCGTTGCCAGAAAAAAAGATGATGGGGGTAGGGGATAATAGAAATACAACACGTGTAAATGTTTTCCTCTCGAAGTGAATTTTAAATCCTATGTTGCTTAAACCTCATACCTGATTTTATAAATCGTAAACACGACCGCATACGGCTTGATTAATTTTTATTATTTTGAATTTCTAATGCTTACAGTTTTTATCTTTTTTACCGCATTTGAAAAACCACATGAAAATAGCGAGTTGAAATATTTAAAATACACAAAAATCGTCAAAACAAAAGTGAGTATAGCTTTGGAGGCTTCAACTTTCATCTTTAGATATTCTTCACAGAAAAATGGTAACAGAGCGCCTTCGATTCAAAATTGACACGGAAACGATAGTGTAGGGTCTTTATTAGCGCCAAAATCGCAAAAAGCCGCTATTTTGATAAATGAAGAATGCGTGGCAAGTTCGATTAATTCTACTATTTCCAATTAAAACAGCACATCGTGCACATTAACTGCAAAAATGGCAAAGGAAAATCGTAAAACATATAATACAGCAATACAGCAATTTTATTGATTGCGCCGGTAAACGGTTTACACCGGTAAACGGGTGAGTCACCATATGAAGCAAAAAAAAAAAAAAAAAAAAAAAAAAAAAAAAACCGAAATTTCAACTGAAACTTTCATTTTTACTTATGACAAGTCACTGTATTTTGTATAGGCGTGTTTTCGTAATGTGTTGTTTTCGTTCGTATGTAATACAGTAGCATAATGAATTGTGGTCTGCTGTGAGTTATGTACGGTTAGCATCTGTAAAACATCTGTAAAATTGCAGTTAACTATCCCATTTCTCGTGATATTTATATTGTAAATCATAATGTCCAAGTTACAAAACAGTATACCATCATGGCCCATGCTAATTGTGTATACAATTTATGATCATTTCCTATCTATGGTGCTAAAACCAGGAACGACAGCTATCATGAAATGACATTTTTGACTCAGTAAAACCTCAACGAGGGTGCTATCTCCTTGACGAGACACCTAGCTCCATGTCGAGAGGACTAGCTCGGACGGTAATTTAGTCAATATCCTCCCAAAACAATGTTTCCACCGGATTATTTTGCTTTTATATGGTTTCAGGGGCTTAGTTTTATAAGGGATGATGTTTCATGCGATTGGAAGGGTATGTATTTGACGAAAAATGAAAAAATAGTGGTCCCAAATCTTCGTGTTGACATACTTTCATTTCGTGTCTTCAACGCTCTTTTACAATCATATTCGCACCGTACACATTCCAAGGACCAATCCTATCAGCGAGTGGAGTTAAATCATATCTACACAGACTACCATTGCCGGATTTTGCAGCAGACAGCTTATAAAGAAATAAATATTGATAAAATGCTTCGAGACATACCTTTGTTTACTGTTTTTCCGTCGAGAGGACTAGCTCGTGAGTTCCCGGATGTGTCGAGGGAACAAAATCTCGTTGACTCTTTTTGGAGCTAGTTCCCCTGATTACCACCCGTGACTGGGTATTTACCAGTACTATGGGGTTTCGGGAGTTAAGGTGGCTTGCTCAAGGACACAATACAGAGTCAAAGTGGCATAAACATTACCAAAACTTGCCCATGCAATATACAGAGCTTTTTTGAGCTTTAAAATTGAAAATTTTCAGCTGAAAAATTTTGATATTTTTCTTATTTTTGTTCAAAACATACACTGTGAGTACACGTTAGAAGAGGCGGTTCTAACGAGTACCCACAATCTATGTTTTGGAGCAAAAATAACAACCAGAGGACGACTGGTCCTATAAACGTTCACCTGAGATCTGGGATATGCGACCTAAGCTGACCTTGCCATAAAATAGGTCAAGGTCATCCCGGGGTCATGATTTATACAAACTTTGTAGAGCTCCATTCATTGATGCTTCAGGCAAATTTCAAAATCATACGAGCCGCGACGCAAGAAAACCGGTCTTCGGGGTTTCCGACCAGGTCTGACACAAACCGGCCTGTGCAGCAACAGAAGATGGCTAGAAGCTTGAAATTTCGGATTTAGAAAGAAGAGGAATTGTACTATCCGTGTAGCGAAAACAAAGGCGCTGATCAGCTTCGCAGTTACTGCGAAGCTGATCTGCGCCTTTGTTTTCGCATAGGCAAAAATCCGGTTTTCTCATGACGCGGCTCAATTACATCTTCCGGTTCTGAAGAGTAAGATAAGGGTTTTGCTATTTATAGCCATAGCAGCCATCTTGGTCAATTTATATTAACCATTTATATTAACTTTCATTCCCCTTTCCTAACGATGCTCCACATAAACTTTGGCTTTGACTGGCCAAGCCGTTTCAGAGAAGAAGATGTTTGAATATTATGGTCATATACATGTATATAGCCCCGGGGCAGGGGCAGACAACCCCCTGAGGAATTTTTTTTTTCATAAAAATAAATCTTCTGTCCATTTGCATACTCCCAGCAAGTCCCCCCCCATTTAATTACATTTTACTTATTTTCCCCATTCAAATGCATGGGCAACCTATGTTGGCCTTGCCATAAAATAGGTTGTCATCCCAAAGTCATGATTTATATAAACTTTGTACAGCTCCTCTCCCTGATGCTTCATGCCAAGTTTCAAAATCATAGGCCTTCTGGTTCTGGAGAAGAAGATTTTTAAAGGTTTTTGCTATTTATAGCCATGGTGACTATCTTGGTCATGTGACCTTGACAATTCATAAAAAACTTTCATTCTCCCTTCCTAAGAATGCTCCACACGAAGTTTGGCTTTGATTGGCCAAGCGGTATCAGAGAAGTTCTTTGAATATTATGGTAATATACATGTATATTGTCCAGTGGTGGGGGCAGACCTGCCCCTGGAGTACATTTATTTTCAGAATCATAAATATTCAGTCCATTTTCCCATTTCCATAAAGTTTTTCCTGTCAAATGACATTTTGACAATTTTCCCCATTCAAATGCATGGGCCAACTATGTTGACCTTGCCATAAGATAGGTCAAGGTCATCACAGGGCTATGATTTATATAAACTTTGTAGAGCTCCTCCGGTCCCCCTGATGCTTCATGCCAGGTTTCAAAATCGTAGGCCTTCTGGTTCTGGAGAAGATTTTTAAAGGTTTTTGCTATTTATAACCATGGCTATAAAACTTTCTTTAAACTTTATTTAAACTTTCATTCTCCCATCCAAAGGATACTACATATAAAATTTGGCTTTGATTGGTCGAGTGGTTACTAAGAAAATTAAGCTTTACATTTAATTTGTAAATGACCTTTGGCCAAGGTCAAGAAATGACCTTGACCATTAATACTCACAACACTTCATTAGCTCAACATGTTGTCTGTATCTACCAACTTTCAGGTCACAGGCTACAAAACTTCCTGAAAAATTCAATGTTTTCACTTTTTTTTCATTGAAAAGCCTATGCAACCAAAATTGACCTTGCCGTAAAATAGGTCAAGGTCATCCTAGGGTAATGATTTATATAAACTATGATGGACCTGTGTCCCCGATGCTACATACCAAGTTTCGTGGAAATCGGCCCACTGGTTCTGGAGAAGAAGATTTTTAAAGGTTTTTACTATTTATAGCCATGGCGGCCATCTTGGTCATGTGACCTGGACCATTTATATAAACTTTTGTTCCCCCTTCCTAAGGATGCTCTACATGAAGTTTGGCTTTGATTGGCCAAGCGGTTTCAGAGGAGAAGATCTTTAAAATTGTGGACGGACGACGGACGGACGGACGGACGATGGAGCATGGCCATCCTATAAGCTCACCTTGTGAGCCTTCGGCTCAGGTGAGCTAAAAATAGGTATACCCCTGCATACCCCAGTTTTGCTTTATAAAAGTGGGGTTTAAGGGGCTATATATTACACTGACATTTTTAAATGGTGAAAACCAGGATGACCATGTCCTCACAAATGCCTGACTCCTAACTGGCACCTAAAAATCCAGCCTGATGATCAAAGGAGAAAAAAAAAAAAAAAAAAAAAAAAAAATACAAGCTCTTTTAAAAAATGTATTTTTATTGTTTTATTTGACAGTTTGATTCATTCATTACATGTACATAATTTACCATATATCAACTCTAACATAGTACACATACTCTTGTATACAAACTTGTTTACCTAAAGGCCTCATCATACATAAGCGAAAATCCCTCAATGCAGACTTGCATAGACTTGCGTTTTATTGAGAAAAGGAATTCTTGTTTTAGTTTCATTCATTACTTTATGTCCCTTTCAACAGCTAAAGTCCTGGCATGATCAAAGCTATTGACTGGGACGTAAACCAATAAAGCAAACAAACAAAAACTATTTTTCGCAAGTAAACGCAAGTCTACATCGAGAGATTTTCACTTTTGTGTGATGAGGCCTCCAACTTTTAAAACCATTTTCTGCCACCGTCATTAACTGTCAATAGCTAGACTCTGAACAGATTGGGAAAAGGTTTTACACAAATGGCAAATTGGTTAATCCAGAGTACCAATGTGCCACAAAGCTTTGTTATGGCATTTAACATCCCAGTCAAAGATAATATGGTCATGCCAGGACAGAGCCGCCACTTTCTGGGTACTCACAACACGAATAAAAGCTTTAGAAAAATTCTATGGTCAATTTCAGCTTTATCTCCCAGATACCCTTAACATGCATACAGAAAGTTGGATATTTCAGAGTCCCAAATCTTAAGTAGATACCATAACTAATTAGCATGAAAAGTGTATGGAAATTTTAAGCCCAGGTTTCTTCGGCTTTAGGTTTTTGTCACAGATGTACCTAAAGAGGAGTTTTCTAGAAAAACATGATTTCATCACTATGAGCCATGCCATAAGAAAACCTGATTTTTATGATTGTGAAATCAATGACTGAGATCAACTGTGCAGTAACTGTGTACTTAGCTGATCAGCACCTTTGTTACTGCTTCAAGAGTAGTATAATCCCTCTTCTTATATTTCATTCTAATTGCTTTCTTCTGTGACTGTGCAGGCTAGATTGTGTACGACCTGGCCCCGAGGTTATAAAACTTTTTCGTGCTCAGCTCAGCTGAGACTAAAATTTGTCCTGCTCATAAATACGAAAATAGCCCAAATAAATTGAAATTTCTGGTTTAGATCATCATAATCTGTAATTTATTCTGCTAATAAATGTTAAAATGCCAACAAATTGTTGGCATTTTAACATTTATGAGCAGGATAAATTTTAGTCTCAGCTGAGCTGAGCTTGAAAAAGTTTTATAACCTCAGGGCCTGGTCAGAAACCCCTTAGACAGGTCTTCTTGTGACACGGCTCATAAATAAACAACAAAGAAGCACATGGCTCAGCACATTCAAAACAGATAGCCAACATGTATACACTTTCAAACTAAAATGATACTGGTATCCACAGACACACATCATTCACTGGGAGTATAACCACATCTATAACACTAATTTACACAACTTCTATAACAGCCTCAAACACATCAGGAAAACATGTCTGTGCAATATATACCCCCTCAAACGCCACTTTTATATAGAAGAAATGGGGCATGCATGGCTATATCTATTTTTCTTATTTCTGCTCCAAAACATAGATTGTGGGTGCTCGTTAGAGGCGGTTCTAACGTGTACCCACAATCTATGTTTTGTGCAAAAATAAGAAACATATCAATTTTTGGGGGATTTTTTATAAACAAAAAAATTTCTATAGATTGCATGGGCATGTTTTCGTCATGATATACAATAAGCACATAATCAAATACACGTATTCCCATAGCTACATGTCATAAAATACTGTAAATTAGGAAATTTTTGCTTGACCTTTATTCCGCGAATTTTCTATTTCCGAATTATTCGTGAGGTTTTGAATTCACGAACAAGTGTTCGTGTGTCTAAGTGGATTACAGAGATTCTTTATTAGCGAGAACTCTGAATTCGCGAGGCACCCGATTCCCGAATATTCGCGAAAATTTAGTTCTAGTGAATATTTCCGAACTTACAGTAAACAATGATTACAAATAGGCAAAATTTAGTAATATTAAACAAACTTTTTCTTTCATAACAGTGCTGTATCATGATAAATGCATAACAATGAAGAACAGATATTTGATTTTTTAATAAAGACTCTGCCGGAGAATAATAATCATGCCTACCATCATAGGATTGATTAAGTTGGATATAGAATTCCTCAGTAATTGTTGTTTTTTTTTTAATTCAGTTTAGCGTCCCTTTCAAGATTATTTCAGCTCATATGAGACGGGCCAATCAGCAGGTGGGGTGAAAACGGGAGAACCCCGAGAAAAACCACCTGACACACCCGCAAGCAGAACTTGGCTTGTCTCACATGTGGCCAGAGCGGGGCTCGAACTCGCACCAGACACAGTGGTGAGATGATCGAGTGATTAAGAGACAGCGCTCTTAACGGCTCGGCCACGGGGGCCACCCTCAGTAATTGAGCTGAGAATGATGACTACAGTAAACTTCACAGGTATAAACAAAATTCAAAACATCACATGAAATTTGTCAGAATGCTGACCACAATTTTGGTCCTATTCTATCTAAAGTCAAAGGGAGGTAAACATTCCTAGGATTAACTTTACAAATTCTGGTACACCTGGCCCCGAGGTTATAACACTTTTTTCATGCTCAACTCAGCTGAGCTTGAAATTTCAAAACCTCATAAATGCTGAATAGCCCATGTATATTGAAACTGAAGATTTAGAAGTCAAAAGCCTGTAACTTATCCTGCCAATAAATGTTAAAATGTCAACAACTGTGAGCAGGATAAATTTTAGTCTCAGCTGAGCTGAGCATGAAAAAAGTTTTATAACCTCTGGGCCAGAACAGTGTTTTCACATAAAAGTGGACATCAGATTCAAGAAATTTAGCAACATTAGACATGTTAACGGAAGCAGCAAGCGTTGATGTGATAAATGATGGGTGAACGGATGAAAAATTCTTATAATAAATAATTAGGTATTAAAGTGAACAGAAAACAGGACAACAAAATTATTCTTCAAATATACCACAACCTCTTTATAACACTATTGTTGCCGTCAAAAGCTAATTTCCATGAACACTATTTGATCTGCTTTGTAAATAGAGTAAAATGTATGGCCATGAATTTTGCCAAAAAGGCCCATTCCCATTGTGTGTCGGCCAGAATTATCTCTGTTTAGGGTCCTAAGAATGTCTGTATTATATCCCATAATCCCAAACAGTGTTATAATGAGCTGTGTTCTAAAGAGGTTGAGATATTTTTCAGGCTAACAGAAGCACTTAAATGAGGTATTATAAATAAAAACAATTTCATATTATTCACTATATATTGGTATTTTAAAACATTATTTTCCTACATTTCAAAGCAACAGCTTAAATTCAGATCAGACTGGATACAAATTAAACTTGTGTTCCTAACAGTGATCTGTACCAGATTGATCAGGATTTACATATTACTTTCTTCCATATTAATGTGCTGTCTAGTGTGAATTCAAATTTAGTCTGGATAAGACTAATATAGGGATCAAATAGGATTTTCCATTCATTGATATTTGCTAGGTTCTGAGGGGAGTGTTGAAAACCGAGGATGCAGCCCAAGGCTATGCCTAAGGTTTTTAACACTCTTTGAGAGACCTAGCAAATGTTAAACAATGAAACAATCATTTTTGATCGCTATTATTGCATAAATTTTGCACAAAAGAAAGAAATAATGGTGCACTATCTTTTACAGCCTCATCACATTTTCATATGCGTAAACGCTTTCATTTTATGCTCGTTCTGGGCGGACTTCAGTTTCTCATTATTAGCATGTGCTTTGCGTGGCGCCCAGTAACAAGCATAATTATAAATGTATTAACAGCAAGTGCGAGCCTGCATTGCCACATTAATACATAGCATTCTCTTCATTAATGAATGGCTGTTTATATCATGTGACACTGGTATTTATGCAATACAGATTAATCTGACGAGGATCAATGTTTCATCTGGTGTGAAGAATTTAACCCAGATCAACTCTTGTGTGAATTAAAGTGTCCAGTGTGAACACACACTAACATATGGGTTGTTATAGTATATTATAAAAAACTGTCAATATAATTAATGAACATGATTATTCAAAAAAGATATATTCATAAAAACAGCACAATGTCAAAGCAACATTTGAAAGACATTTGAGCCGCCTCGTGGGAAAACCAACAATGTGGTTTCCGAACAGGTCCGACACAAACCGGCCTGTACAAGCACAGGAGCAGGCTAGAAGCTTGAAATTTTGGAGTTAAGTAGAGGAGGAATTGTACTATCCAAGTAGGGAAAACAAAGGCGCTGATCAGCTTCGCGGTTACCGTGAAGCTGATCTGTGTCTTTGTTTTTGCCTATGCAGATTGTTGGTTTTCCCATGAGGCGGCTCATTTCTTTCCAGTAACAATATTTTAGAACTGATCATGAGAAAACCAACACTCTACCACTTGGCCACTTGCTACCCAATCTTATTTGATGACGATTCCGGTGAACCATTGTTAGTTTTAGATACACTAGTGTGAGTAGTATATTTGGGTACCTATTCAAATCACCTGAAAACAACAACCTTATTAATAAGTACCAACAACATGAATGTTGTAGGGAAATAAACAAATTTACAGCTTTATAACCATACAATATGCATACTGTTTCATGTTATGTTTTTTAGAAGCTTTTCCACTCATAAAATGCAGGTACCATGTAGAATATTCTCAATTCTGTACGGTTCAAAAACTGAACATAATTCTTACATAATTATCTAGATCTAGTAGAAGATACATGCACTGATAAATATATCACCAGATATCATTACCTAAAAATCAAAGTGATACACATACTACCCATATAAAGGGTAAAGTATTTAGGACAGACTTAATCACGAAACAAATACATATTTTTTTCTTTTTATCCTCCCAAAGGAAGTGCAGGTTACTTGACCAACCAATCCTCTGTCTCAAGTCCCATGCATGAAATGCAGAAAGACACATTTGCCCTGTATAGATTATTTCCTATACACAGACAAGGCAGTCAATGCGTCTTGATGAAACCATTTCACAAAATCAGGACATGATACGTTTATAATTCCCACATTGACAAGGATCATTTCAAACACCGGTCAAAGTACACCGAGCCTATATATCCTCCGCGCATAGATTTTGCAACGTTTTGTTCAAATAGTCGTCTGTTGTTTTGTAATACGTCCGCTGCTTCTTTATTTAATGGATCCTCGGGATTCGGTTCCTGAAACAGCAGTTTACCATAAAATGAGCCGCCTCGTGGGAAAACCAAGAATAAGGTTTCCAAACAGGTCCGACACAAATCAGGCTGTACAATCACAGAAGCAGGCTAGAAGCTTGAAATTTCGGATTTTAGAAGAAGAGGAAGTGTACTATCTGTGTAGCGAAAACAAAGGCGCTGATCAGCTTCTCGGCTACCGCGTCTTTGTTTTCACATATGTAGATTGTTGGTTTTCCCATGAGGCGGCTCGAATAGAGCAGTTTACCAGTTGATTATTCTTTAAGTACACATATACTATCTGCGGGAACAGCCTTTTTGTATGTCATCTTGTTTTGAATCATCATTACATATATGATTTTGTCATCCTATGTATTTCAGAAGTAGGGCCTCAAAATTTTGAAATCTGTCAATGACTAATAATATTTAGACAGGGTATTCTGGAGAAATTTAATCTTGATCACACAGCGGCTAATTCCGAAAAAGATGGTGAAAGGGGAATAACTTATGACACAGACACACAAATTCATTTCTACAAGTTGATACATATTCCCAAAGAAACCTGACCAAAAACATGTGACTGTCACTGAAACACCCACATGCTTGTCTCACGTGCCCGATTCAGGACTCGAACCTACATTGGAAATGGTGGTTAGATCTAAGATGATCAAATGATAAAAGTGGAAATGAAATCAGTGAACTTAACCACTTGGCCACAGGGGCCAACCACTCAGTTTTTGTACAATTCTGGCAGAACAAACTATCCTATATTGTAAAATTTTTATCTGGCAGAGGCAAATTGTTTTTGTCAGACACCGGCAGTCACGCCGACTTTCGTGAACACTGGTAGTGCACTACAGGTAAAGTTTACATGGATATGTTTCCAAAATAAAAATCTTATCCTGACATTATTTTACATAGTGATGTTTTGGCAATTTTGGGAAGGGGCCCTAGGGCCTTTCTGAATGGGAAATTTAGAGACGTAAACCCTGAATTTGGGAAATTTTAAAAATATTCACAATTTATAATATTTTCATATGACCTACCTTATTAAGGTATTTCACTTAGAATAATCAAAGCTAAGTTTCAGACAGCAAAGTTTGAATTTCTATGGAACTGTTGAAAACAAATTTTAGCTTTGAGTGGGAATTTTTTTCTTCAAATTGGGAAAAAAGTCACACAAATTGCATTGGGAATGGGGCCTTATTTCAGCCCCTGACACCCGAAAAAAAATCCCTGTGACATAAAACATTGCAACACACAATGACCTTTTTTGCTATATATTAAGTGGAAACTCCATTGTTACCTCTACTTGGGTGTAGTTGGTTTGTGGTGTACTTACCAAAAATAAATATTGTAAACCATAAACTATAGAGTTAACTGTTAATACTGGCTTCCAGTCTTCTCTGTAATAGAAATAAACATCAGATCCAGAACAGCAAATCAAAGCCACTTGTCTTGTAAACCTGAACCCAGTTGTTCAAAATTAACGATGTCGTTCGTTAACAATTTGTTAAAATTTCAAACATAAATATTACAAATACACTGTTATTTTTTGTTGAAATAAGAGCTGTCGCAGGACAGCGTAGCTCGCCTGACTTGTGCTTTGCCACTAAATTTATCAAAATCTATGACCCATGACCTTGACCTCAAGGTCGCTCAGGTGGGTCGTAAAAGCATAAAATTTCAGACCAATAGCTACAAACATGCAATGTATCAACTTGATCCATCAACATGTTCAAGAGATATAGACTTCTAAAAAACTTTAGTCAGTGACCTTGACCTCAAGGTCACCCAGGATGGGTCATGATGGTACTGCATAAAACTTCAGACCAATATCTACCAATATGCAAAGTATCAACTTGATACATCTACATGTTCAAGAGATATAGACTTCTAAAAACTATGACCGAAAGTGTGACGCGGACGCGGACGTACACGTAAACGCGGACGACCGAGGTGACAACAATAGCTCTGTGCACTTCATGCAGGTGAGGTAAAAACGTGAGAATCCTTTGCGATGCAAAGAATTCTCACATTTTTTCAACAAAAAATAACAGTGTATTTGCTTTTGAAGTCGATATATGAGCCGCCTCGTGGGAAAACCAACAATGTGGTTTCCGAACAGGTCTGACACAAACCGGCCTGTACAAGCACAGAAAAGAGCTAGAAGCTTGAAATTTCGGATTTAAGTAGAAGAGGAATTGTACTATCCGAGTAGCGAAAACAAAGGCGCTGATCAGCTTCGCGGTTACCGCGAAGCTGATCTGCGTCTTTGTTTTCGCCTATGCAGATTGTTGGTTTTCCCATGAGGCGGCTCATATAGTTAACAAATTGAGGGCTTAACGACAGTGAGTGTTAAGTTAACGAAGTTTTGAACAACTGGGCCCAGATCCAGAACAGCAAATCAAATTCAAATTTTACTTCATAAACCTTAAGATATGCATTTTCTGTAGCTGCTATTTTGTCTATCTTATCTTCTTTTTTATTTAATGTGTTTTTGTTGCATCAAATCACCCACTGAATACATACAGATAGTTCTGTTTGTTGTGGCTATACACCCCACCAAAAGCTACAGTCAAAAGGAGACAGAACTTTGGTTTAAACTTAAAAGTATTACTTGAAGCCTGGGGTAAAACCCACGGCCCTTGGTTACAAGGCAGCTTACAATTTACAAGGTAATCCAACTATGCAACCCAGGCTTCACAGCTGAGGTAACGTCTGGATGATCCTTTACAATGTACTATGACAGATTGAACAAAGGATTTTATCTTCTTTTTTTTTAAAACAAGAAAGTAGCGAAAAGACTTACATGTACCTTAAACATGATACTGACCTTAAAATATTTAAACAGACATTTCCCTCCAAGTCTATATTAGGATGATAAACCATAGTTTCACACTTGACCTTGGGTGGATCATGGGGATAACCTTGACCTACTTTGAAGCTAAATATAAATCTTCCACCTCTGTAAAAGCCCTGGAACAAAAAGCATTATTATATGAGCTGCATCATGAAAAACAGGCTTTTTGCATATGCAAAAACAAAGACGCAGACCAGCTGAGCCTGTGCAGTAACTGTAACTGCACAGCTGATCAGGGGCATTGTTTTTACAATCAATTTTCCTCTCATATCCCAAATTTCAAGCTTCTAGCCTTCTTCTGTGACTGCATTGACCAGTTTGTTGGACCTGGGTAGAAATTCCAAAGACAGGTTTCTCCGCATCACTTCCCATACAGCTATAAATGTTGATTAAGTTCACATGTAATATGTTACGTACATGTACATGCTTAACTGTTTTCAGCCCCATTTATTAACATGGGACTTTAAGAGTGGTATGTATATTAATAATTAAAGCATTTGGGAAGGTTGGTGTTTATTCTGGGTACTCATTTAATAACCACCATTCTTTTTTTCATCTGACAAAGGTCAACTGTTACATGTATGTACATGTCTATGAAATCTTATTTGCAATTATATCACTGAAAAGAAAACAAACATACTGTATACAATATCTGATACAGACTTGTTTCAGACGGCCATCTACACATAACACCTACCTCATCTGGGGCAATAACTAGCTTGAAATTCAGCAAATCATCTGGGTCTGGAAAGTCGACCTGACAGGTCTTGGGTAGATTCAACTCATTAATATCTGAAAATAAATATAAGCCATGTTGTCCAGAGGTTCCAAATTTGACAGCTGCTATAAACAATGATCTTTTAGCAGTTAAAAAAAAGAGTTCTTCAAGTAAGAATAGGTCCAGGAATCGATACAATGTATATTATAAATGATACTATAATCCCAAAGCAATGGGGTGCGGGTTGGCATACTGGTAGAGCATCGGATTCCAAATAGAGATTCCGGGTTTGATCCCTGCGGCAGCACCATTGTGTCCTTGAGCAAGGCACATTAACTCCCCAAGTACTGGTTAATAAAGCATTAAAGTTTTAATGGCCCATTCCCAAATGTTCTCCCCACACCTGAGATGATGATCAGAAATTAATCGACTCAGTATATGAAGCTAGATAGATGGTGGCTCTGTCCCGACATGACTGAAAAACTGTTCTGGGGCGTTAACCCACCAATCAAACCAAAAAAGAGGAAGAAAAAAAAAAAAAGACGTAAGAAAATTTGCCGATACATGTGCTGCCCGACACATTTTCAGTACACTCAATCCAATAATGCGACTGTCCTGCTATGTACTTTATTTTTGGAAAGCTCAAACTTGTCAGTTCTAACTTTTAGAAAATGTGTCACCTTTCTGAATCCGTAGCTGGGCGGCTGATGCCTTTTTGTGACTCCCAGTTCTATCATTTGAATCAGTACCATCCTTCTTTTGTTGTTTAAGTGAAAATAATTTGATCATTTTGTATTTTCTTCCAACAATTTCTGTTTTCTGTTGGTTTTTTCAGACGAAGAAAATTTCTTTCAGGATCCTGTCGACAAAGCCAGAAGTCCGCAAAGTCGAACAAATCTCATTTGTACACAATTCAGTCTGAAATGCTTAACAGTTAAATTATTACAATTAAATCAATCAAATGATATTTTCACATACATTGCACCAATTATTTTGCCTAAAACATTATGAAAATAAAGCTCATTTTTTACGAAGTTTCGGTTCCTTTGATCTGTACTAACTTCCGGGACAAAAAGGTAGCCAACGCATCTTGACACAACAAAAAATTGTAAGTGGTTTTGGGGCATTTCTGGTGTACAGAAGGTAATGCAATCATCATCATGCTTTACACCAAGACAGAAACATTATTGCTTTACATGTGGATGGATTTTAGACTGTCTCAAGAGCTGTCAGGTGTTTGCAAATCAACAGTTTGCAGGCAGTTTTCAGTCTGACTAGTTACTTGTTTCTAACAGCTCTGAAAAAGAGCATGGTATTGTTTTTGTGTGTACCAGAAACACACGGTCCAGATAGCGTAATGGTTAGAGCGTTCGCTTCGGAAGTGGGAGGCGCGGGTTCTAATCCGGGCTGCGTCATACCAGATACATTAATAATGGTACCAGTGGCTACCTTGCTTGGCGCTCAGCATTAATAAGGCAAGCACTGGCTTCTCTTCTCTCAAAAAGATAACTTCAATTATGGGAGCTCCATGTAATACTCTGTTTATGAGGTGTTTGGTGTACTTGGCAGATTCAGAATGGACCGGCATGGGCCTGATTACCTTAATGAACTACCGGAAGGGACATTTATATGTGTCTTTTTGCTGATGACTGTTATTGTGAAATTAAGAATGTAGACAGTAGAGACGGTCGTGCCGATAACACCGCTTATCCGCACGACAGTCGTGCCATTAAGCGGCGTTATCGGCCCGACCGTTGTGCGGATAGCCAATGCTACAGGTATTGGTATTGGCTATCTGCATGACGGGAGAATGAGATCTGCTAACAAGCTCAGTACGTATGCATTTAACTATTCATTTGTCATTAAACAAATTAATTATGTGTTTAGCTATTGAAACACATTCAAAATTTACATTGTTGTTAATTATGAATAGGAAAACTAATTTGTTTTGATTATACCAGCTGATGTAAACTGAATCAGAGAAGATTTCTAATAGCGGAGAAAAATATAAATTGTATATTGTAAATGCTTTTTAATTGTGTTACTGAAAGGTTTCCATACTCAATTGTTATAATCAAAGGCTGTTCATTATTTGTTTTTGTATTACCACATTCTTTTATTATTTAGGTTAAGATAAATACTTTCTCATTTACGCATGTATACGCATGGCTGATTTTACAGGTAAATTCACAGGTGAGCCAATTTCAGCAAAATGATAATTTTGTTAATGAAAAAGTTAAAAATTCCTGCAAGGGTAATTCTATTTCAGTTTTGAAGCTAGTGTATAATATTTATCAACTTAAAATGTATCAACTTCTAAACATTTTTAACATTTGGATTTCGATTTCCCGGTCGCAGTATTCGCCAAATCTGTCTGACCATCTGACATGTCAGACAAAAACTAGCCTCGGTCAGACAAAAATTTTGCAGCACAGGACCGAGTGTCCTGTGAAAAACCTGGCTGAGCACTTTGCTGACATATTCTTGGTCAGGTGAAAATTTGTTCGGTCAGACAAACTGATAGAGTCTGTCTGACCAAAGGTCCTGTAAGGGTTTGACCAGTTTGGCGAACACTGCGGTCGTGTGGATAAAGCGGCGTTATCGGTACGACCATAGTGCGGATAGCCATTGTCAGGGGATACAGTGAATCTTCGGAAGGATATTGATTGTTTACGTAGTTGGGCCGGGAAATAGGGTATGAGAAGTGCAACGTGATGCAGCTGACAAATAAACGGACTTGTAAAATTCAGACTTCTAACAAAGTAGAGGGTACAGTGTTGGAAAATGTTGAAAGTGTCAAATACCTCAGTGTAACAATAGCTAAGGATTAAAAGATGAAATACTCACATCAGCAATGCGTGCACTAAAGCCAGTAGGACCCCAGAGTTATCACTAGGATTTTGACAATTGGAGTAAACATGAGGTATTTTCTAAAATGTTGGATTCTTCCCATACTTTACTATTGGGTTTTTTCCAAAAGTTGGGAGTCAGAATCAAAAAGTTTAAAACTCCAAAACTGGAGTTGAGGAGAACTCTGGGACCCTTGGTCCCAGACGAAATCTGTTTTCTTGCCCCCAAGATGTGAGAGAAGCTGCCAATGAAGGTCTGGTGAGACCTATTCTTGTATATGGTAGCTCAGTCTGGGACCCTCATCATGAAGTCTGATAGATTGGAGAAGGAAGTATCTCGGCGTCTGGTACCGTACATCTAGCCCCAAGGTCTCCATGTCCGGCAATGCCGAATTCCGAGTATTCAGACATAACCAGTAACCACATCGGCCATAGGTTTCTTAAAACCGAATGAAAAATCATGTGGTAAAGTGCACCTACCCCGGAATGCTAGAATCTGTCATGCTGTACAATAGAAAGCTTAGTGTGCGGTATACTTTAATAGATACCCCCAAGCAACCTTGGTGTTAAAATGTAAGGCAAGTTGCTCAGGGTAATCTATTAAAATATAGCGCACATTAAACTGACATTAAACTGGCACATTAAACTCACAGTGAAGAGCGTACCATTCCGAGGTATGTGCACTTTACCCCATGAAATTTGTTACGAAAACTATAGCTGATGTGCTTACTGGTTTTGTCGGAATACTAGTATATACATGTAATAATTGATTTTAGTCATGTGATTGTCCACCATGGAGCGCCTCTTTTGTTCTTTTTGATGTCTACTAATTGTTTTGCGACAACAAACAACCATTCTCAAGGAATGCAAACAAACAATATAATTAAGTAAATTAGAAACCAATCCACCCATTAAGATATGCCAAAATAATTTATGGTGAGAGACAAGCCAAGTTCTGCTTGCGGGTGTGCCTGTGGATTTTCTCTGGGTTCTCCTCTAATACACACAACATGCCCATGAAATGCATACCCCCTTATACCACACTTTTATATAGTAAAACGGGTATGCAGGGGTATACCTATTTTTCTTATTTTTGCTCCAAAACATAGATTGTAGGTACTCGTTAGGACCGCCTCCCTGAGGCGGTCCTAACGTGTACCCACAAACTATGTTTTGAGCAAAAATAAGAAAAATATCAAAACATTTCTACTGAAAATGTTCAATTTTTACTGCTTCAGAAAATTATACATATTCAGGCTGTCAACCAATTCCTATATTCCTATTAAACTCCTATATTTTGGGTCCAAATCCTATATTTTTAAGCACCTCCTATATTCCTATAATATTTCCTATATTTTTAAAACATTTCCTATATTTTTAGGAAAATTTGTTGCCGATGAATGATCATATATAGCAAATAGTAGTGCTCTGAAACTGCCTCTATATTCTTCAGTCTTTATTTTTGAAATAAAATCATATTCATACTGTATATTATATAGTGCATAAATGGTCATTGTTACCCCTTACTCCTTAGTCAGGGTAAATTTTAAGTCCAAAGCATGTCCCATTTTCATAACAATTAATAAAATTTTATCCTAGTTTCCATCAAAGTTGCCATGTTTTTTATATTGTGTCTTTTTTATTTATTTTCTTTCTTCCTATGCCTTAATTTTGTTGTAAATTGATGCAACTGTACAGTGTACAATTGATCACAGGAAAGGCTGAGATCACAGGAGACAAAGGTATGTACCCTAGAGCTTCTGGGGGCCGCCTAGGCCCCCAGACCCCCGCCTAATTTCACAGGATTATTACATACAGTACATGTTTAATGAACATTCTTTTATATATTATTGACTTTGGAATTTCCCCTAATGCTGCTCTCACATATACCGAATATCCCTTGCGAATCCTAAAATTTGAAATTCGCGCTGAAATTACCGAATATGATGCGAATGGACGGGGTGGGGCTTGTACAAAACGATGTCTTTGCGAAAGCGTTAAGAATGCTTGCGGATCCTTACAAATTTCTTAAGAATGTTGCCATGCTCACCACCGAATTCTTGAAAATGCCTTATGTTACGTCTACACCGGACCACGTTCTCACCACGTCCTTACCATGTTCTAAAATTCAAGAACGTGGCGAGGACGGGGCCAAAATGAAACAATTTCGGATTTCTAAGTTCCCACTACGTCCTTACTACGTCCCCGCCACGTCCTTATTACGTCCGCACCACGTCCTTACTACGTCCTTCACGTTTCCACTACGTCCTCAATACGCGCTCACCAAGTTCATCCCGTTTCCACTACGTCCTTGCTACGTCCTCACAAAGACCAAGCGGTTCATACCACGCGCGAACTACGTTTCCAGCACGTTCTAATTGTAAATATATTAATAGTCGTGTATTAAGAGTCAGATAAGTTGCGAAACAGCTTGAAATTGCAATTCGATGTCCAACTCTGTTTAACAGTTCATCGAACATTTCTGGTTGCATTCGCATGAAATTGAAGAATGACTGCTGGTCCTCTATCCTCAACTCTGCTGGTAGTCGGTCGAAATGCCCATACTGAAGCCTTCTTTCAGCTGATAGCCAAGGGCGCACCTAACAAGATCTTGTCCCGCTATTCCTCCTTCTGTGAAATAGCACAAGTGCAGCCTGTGCACCAAGTAAGGCATGATGTCCTTGAAGGAGAGCAAGTTGCAAGAGTACTTCTCTGTTCATGTTTCGATTTTGATATGATTTAAATAGAGCGAAAGCAATTGCTTGAGGGCACTGGACAATTAAAACAAAATTAATAAAACGTGGAGGACGTTGTTCGAACCTGGTGTGAACGTGATAAGAACCTACTAAGGACGTGTTAGGAACCGCTAGGACGTGATAAGAACGCAGTGCAGTCTTCTAGGACGCGGTAAGGACGTACAAGAAGCGTGGTATGGTCTTGACGAGAACTTGATGGACGTAGTGAGGACGTAGCGAGGACGTAGTAGAAGCGTAGTGAGGTCTTGATGGTCTTCAACAAATTTGCATCGCGTCCATGAAGACCGCACTACGTTTGCGCCACGTTCTTTCTACGTCCCACAAGTTCCTACTACGTCCTTACCACGTCCTTACCACGTCCTTACTGCGTTCTAATTCCACCCCGTCCTCGCCACGTTTCTTTTGAGCATGTTCAAAATTTGACCAAGACCTCCGCGTCCATGAAGACCTCACTACGTCCTTACTACGTTCCTACCACGTCCTACAAGACCGTACCACGTCCTCACTACGTCCTTAATTTTTTTAGGACGTAGTAAGGACGTAGTGAGAACGTGGCCCGGTGTAGACGTAACATAACGAATGTTCCGAACGCCTACAAATGCCGTTACAAGTAATACGAACGTCTTGCAAACACCTTACAAATGAAGCAAATGTGTAGCGAATGCTTGCCAAATTCTTTTGATTTTTTACTCATTCGCAAACATTGTAGTCAATAATAACAACGTAAAAGGAAATCACCCACAATGCCATGGGGCATGGAAAAAATATGTCATTATTGGTCCAAGTCTACACTTAAAACACACACCACTTTGTTGTTTCTCTCAAATTGCGATTTACACAATAAAAAAGATAATTTTACTGGGCAAACAAAAATTTCACGGGACTTTAATTTGTCATACATTGATGGATAGCTTAAAGCCAAACACCATAAATAATGACCTTTACTTGAAGGATAGGGCCAGAATAAATAAACTAAAAACTGCTAAAAACTGAGTCTTGAATGTGAAAATGTTGCGATTCACTAGCGATTCCTGCTTCCAAAGGATCTAACAATTATTTTTATTCATTACGGACATCAAAACTCAATAGAAGTTAATGCTACAGAATCCGCCTTGCAAATGGCTTTCGAGTGTTACAAATGTCTTGCAATCAATCCGAATTGTTTACGAATTCTTTACGAATCTGTAAAGAATATGATTTCCTTGCGAATTTTAGGAGCATGTTCCTAATTTTCGCAACGACTCGAAATTTTCACCGAATGCTTCCGAATGCTTACAAATACTACCGAATACTTCCGAATTTCTAGCGATTAATGCGAATTTGCTCAAAATTGCATTCGGAAGGGCATTCGCAAAGGAAATTCGGTATATGTGAGAGCAGTATAAGATTCAGAGTTGTAGATTTATTTAACCTTTCAGAAAGAATATGATAGCTCACCCTTTCACTATGAAATTTTTTTATTTTCTACTTTAGTGAAAAATAAAAGTAGGTCTAAGTTTAGAAGTAGAGAAAAAGTTGACAGTGAAAAATAAAAGTAGGTCTAAGTTTAGAAGTAGAGAAAAAGTTGACCTTAATTTTCTCTTTATTCTCTGTATATATATTTTTTCAATGAAAAAGCCTTTACACATATTTTGCCAAAAGAATGCCTAAATATAAAAACCTTTAATTCTGTGAGTGTCAGCTAATGGGGCTGTGTAGTATCCCCATCCTGCATAATGCATCAGCACACTTTATCATCACATGAATGGTCTCCTGTCTGGATTGTGATGCTGTGAAACTGAATGGTTTCTTTATCTAGATATTTTAGTTATTAATTAAAGTGGAAAAAGTGAGTGTGGAGGTTAGGATTGTTAGTATAAGAGCATAGTATGAAGTGATTTTCACGAGAAAACTCCTATATTTTTCTTCAAAATGAGCTAAAACCTCCTATATTTCTCAGAAAAAATTCCTATATAAACTCCTATATTTGTTATAAGACTTGGTTGACAGCCTGCATATTGCCTAGGCATGTTTTCGTAATGATCAAAGTACTATCAAAGTACTGTGACAGCTCTCAAAAGTCCTGCAGTTTGGAGATGGCCAGAACTTACACAAAACCAGCCCACTTACAGAAATTTTCAACCCACAATCTAGATTAAGCTAGAGAGTTTGTATTAAATATTGGTCATTGTATGTGGGTGCAAAGGGGACCATAAATTATAATATTATTATCAGTGGATGTACAGTAAGAATAGACCTGCACCTTTAATACTTATATGAAAAAAAGAGAATTTTCTCAGCCCATGATGAATTGTTATCTATATCAAGATAAAACAGAGATATCTCATGTTTGAAAAAGTTAACAGCATGTCATTTTCATGGCTGATACCTTGTAAGTATAAAGTTGATTGTCTGTTGATTGACTGTTTAACAGGGCAAACTTGAAACATAATTAGAGCTGCCTCATGAGAAAACCAACAATCTGCATATGCGAAAACAAAGACGCAGATCAGCTTCGCGGTAACCGCGAAGCTGATCATCGCCTTTGTTTTTGCTACATGGATAGTACAATTCCTCCTCTACTTAACTCCAAAATTTCAAGTTTCTAGCTCTTTTCTGTGCTTGTACAGGCCGGTTTGTGTCGGACCTGTTCGGAAACCACATTGTTGGTTTTCCCAAGAGGCGGCTCATTTATATAAATAACGTGGTGGACTGATTCAAACTTTGTAAGTATGGCAGAGCCAGGTTTTGTCAGAACAAGTCTTCACATTTGAGGAAATGGATGAAATTTCCAAGGTTGTTTATTGTTCTTTCATTATTTAACATTTGAGCTGCCTCGTGGGAAAACCAACAATGTGGTTTCAGAACAGGCCCGACACAAACTGGACTGCAAAGTAACAGAAGACAGCTAGAAGCATGAAATTTTGAATTTAGGGAGTAGAGGGATTGTACTATCCGTGTAGCGAAAACAAAGGCGCTGATCAGCTTCGCGGTAAAAGCGAAGCTGATCTGCGCCTTTGTTTTCGCATATGGAAATTGTTGGTTTTCCCATGAGGCGGCTCATTTAATAGAATTTATTCTTGAGTATACAATGACAAAACACATTAACACAAACATACCTCACAGTAAGATTTAAAGTTTTTTGGCAAAACAATTTGAGCCTGTGCATGAGAAAACCAACAATTTGGGTTTCCGATCACATCTGACACAGACTGGCCTGTAAAGCCACAGAAGCAGGCTAGAAGCTTGAAATTTTGGATATAAGTAGAGGAGGAATTGTACTATCGGTGCAGCGAAAACAAAGGGGCTGATCGCTGCGAAGCTGATCTTTGTTTTTTCGCATATGCAAATTGTTAGTTTTCTTTTGCGGTGGCTCATTTTTTTTTCTGTGTTGCTTTGTGTTATTTACTGGTGACAATTTTTCTGGAATCTGTGGACTTTGAGAAATATACCACAAATCTGTGTAATCAGTAATTTTGAGGCACTTAGAAAAACATTCCAAACAGAGCGGATATTCAGGTTCTTTGTGGGTTGCCTCGAAATGTGGGTTGCCTCTGAATGTGGGTTGCCTCGAAATGTGGGTTGCCTCGAAATGTGGGCTAAAGTTGGGACAGTTTACAATGTGATGTACGGAAAAGAGTGCAGTAACCTATTAACATTGCAGTTGCACAGACATGTTATCCTTTATGTAATAGTGTACTTTGTCTCCTTCCAGCATATGACAAGATGGCTCCTCCCCAGACAGATGAGGGGATCACTGATAAACACGACTCCACTCGCCAACGACCCACAACTTAGCTTCTTATCATCATCATTATTGTTATTATTGTCATTACAGTGCGTGCCATGATGGCTCCTCCCCAGACAAATGGGGGGATCACAGATAAACACGACTCCACTCGCCAATGACCCACCACTAAGCTTCTTATCATCATCATTATTGTTATTATTGTCATTACAGTGCGTGCCATGATGGCTCCTCCCCAGACGAACGGGCTTAAGGATAAACATGCATACACACGGCTTCACTCGGCGACCGCCCACGACTGGGAGGAATATAAAAACAAGGATAAAGACATTTGGGATGATGGTACCATGACATTTTTCTGGTAAGTTCACTATTTGACATGTTTATGTGATATGCTTCTGTGATTTCAGATCATATATCAGTTCGGGATTTAGAGGGGTTTAGGATGATTTTATAGACAAAGGTGAAAATAAGAAAACAACCACCCTCCTTTGGCAAATTTGAACCCCAACCCCACCTAACATTTTGCCCCCCCCCCCCCCCCCCCCTCCCCATTTATGAGTTTACACATATCAAAGTTATCAATTTGGGATCCATGACATGGCCATGCTTGTTATAACCACATATTAGTGAGGCATGCTATAATGAGGTTGAAGTGTACATGTATTATTATATAAAAGCTCAAATAATTTATTTTGTTATCCTTGCCTTTTCTTCAGGCGGGCCCATACAATTACAGTCCTTTTGATATTCACCTGTATACTAGTCTATGTTGCCGTGTTCGAGGAGCCATCAGCTGACTCAAATTATAATATGAAAAGGTAAGACAGGCAGGTTTGTTTAATGGTGTGTGCAAAGGCCTAGTGGTAGAGTTTAAAAGCTCAATACAGGGTTCTGGGTTAAAACCCTACTAATCCACTAGGTTATATCCTCGTCAAAGACACATTTGAGCCGCCTCGTTGGAAAGCCAACAATGTGGTTTCCGAAAAGGTCCGACATAAACCAACCTGTACAGTCACAGAAAAGAACTAGAATCTTGAAATTTGGGATTTAAGTAGAAGAGGAACTGTACTATCCAAGTAGGGAAAACAAAGGCGCTGATGAGCTTCGCAGTTACTGCGAAGCTGATCTGCGCCTTTGTTTTCGCATAGGCAGATTGTTGGTTTTCCCATGTGGCGGCTTATTTACTGCCCACAGACAATACATGTATACCCAGGAAAGTTGGCTCAGTCCAGACATGAATGACAAATTGTTGACTGGGATGTAAAGAATCATATCAAACAAAATTCTGCTTGATTGTTTGCTTAATAATAAATGATAAATGCTTCTAAAAGGTCAAGCCTGAATGGTATGTTTGCTGACCCCAGTTCTAACTTGGCAAGTTAAGGCCTGCAGTTTTGTTTGTTTAATATCGGCAATGTGGGGAGATATTCTAAAACACTTTCCATACGCTTGTTCTAAGGTGTTTACCAGTATTCAGTGATTATCTTACCACTGGTAACTATCAGCTAGTGAAACAAGTTCTTGTCCTCAGAATACATGCATTAGGTGTACATTGTTATTATGCCCCCAACTTTGAAAAAGTTGGAAGGGCATATTGCTTTCAGCTTGTCTGTCTGTCTGTCTGTCTGTCTGTCTGTCTGTCTGTCTGTCTGTCTGTCTGTCTGTCTGTCTGTCTGTCTGTCTGTCTGTGCGTGTGTACGTCTGTTAACTTTTAAATGGTGAATGTTAGGGATTTGAAATTTCATGTGTGTATTCCTCATGAAAAAATAGTTGACCCGTATTTTTTTTCTTGTCCGAGTTATGCCCCTTTTCTGAGTTATTTCCCTTTGAAAACAAAATTTGAAAATCTTGTGTGCAAGATATCTTGGAAAGTATTTAAGCTAGAGCCTTCATATTTGGTATACTATTTGGTGCTGATGAGTAGATGACCTGATCAACTTTTGAGAACTTTCCGTCAAATTTTGACAAAACTACGGAATTTTGAAATTTTGATTGATTTTTCCACTTTTCGGTGAAATTTGAAACTTTTGAACGGTGAATGCTAGGGTTTTGAAATTTCATATACAGATTCCTCATGAAAAAATAGTTGACCCATATTTTTTTTCATGTCCAAGTTATGCCCCTTTTCTGAGTTATGTCCCTTTGAAAACGTAATTTGAAAATATTGTGTGCAAGATATCTCAAAAAGTATTTGAGCTAGAGCCTTCATATTTGGTGCACTGGTTGGGGCTGATGAGTAGATGACCTGATTAACTTTTGAGAACTTTCTCTCAAATTTTGACAAAAATACAAAATTTTGAAATTTTGATTAATTTTTCCACTTTTCGGTGAAATTTGAAACTTTTGAACGATGAAAGCTAGGGTTTTGAAATTTCATATACAAATTCCTCATGAAAAAATAGTTGACCCATATTTTTTCTCATGTTCAAGTTATGCGCCTTTTTGGAGTTATGCCCCTTTTAAAACAAAATTTGAAAATCTTGTGTGCAAGATATCTGAAAAAGTATTTAAGCTTTAGCCTTCATATTTAGTATACTGGTTGGGGCTGAGAAGAAGATCACCTGATTAACTTTTGAGAACTTTCCATCAAATTTTGACAAAATAACTCCAGCTTGAAATTTTTACTTGTATGCAAAAAGCTTAAATTCTGTTTCTGGATCGAGGTCAAAAACCTACAGAGGCAACCGAACAGCTTCTTTAGGAAATTAAATTTCACTTCATTCAAATGAAATAAATGAATCATACAAGCTGCCAGTTTAGGGACAAGCATACAGTTGGGGGCATAGTGTTTTACAAACACGCATTTCTAGTTACTTTTTATCATGACATTCAATTGCATCTTACTTTTGATAGACGCTAATGACCCATTTATGGGTTGATGTGTCATTAAACATCGATCAATCAATCAGTCAATCAATTGATTAACATTACAAAACCTTGCCCACTCAATAAACAGAGATTTTTTGAGCTTTTAAAACTGAAAATTTTCAGCTGAAAAATTTTGATATTTTTCTTATTTTTGCTCAAAACATAGATTAAGGGTACTCATTATGTTAAAACAGCCTCACCGAGGCGGTTCTAACGTGTATCCACAATCTATGTTTTGGAGCAAAAATAAGAAAAATAGGTATACCCCTGCATACCCAGTATTGCTGTATAAAAATGGGGTTTGAGGAGGTAGCATTACACGGACATGTTTTCGTTATGTTGGGCTCTCTTCGCTGTATAAAATTCTTACTTGCTTTGTATATTCCACACAAATTCAAAGATAAGAATTCAGTAATCCTTCACTGTATAAAATCTTTATTATCTTTGTGTATCCTATCCAAATTAAAATATAAGAACTCAGTTATCCACTTTACTATCTATCATTGCCATAAATTATATTTGAATACTGTAAATCCGGAAATTTTCGCGAGAACTTAATTTTCGCTCATATTCGCGAAGTCGTTGCTTCGCGAAAATTAAGTTCTCGCTAATAAAGAATTACTATAAGCTTTATAGACTGCACGAGTACTCGCTCGCGAATTCAAGAACTCGCTAATAATTCAGAAATCGTAAATTCGCGAAATAAAAGTCTCGCGAAAATTTCCGAATTTACAGTATACACCAGCCATTTTGACTCAAACTGCTTTGATTCAATCAGTTTGACTAGACTTTTGAACCATTTGAACTGGTTGATTCTTTTTTGCAGAGGTATCACAGCAATGGTGCTAGCTTTTCTGTTGTTTGGCGTCATACAAACTCCCGATGGGCCTTTCAAAAGACCACACCCAGGTTAGTCTGCCTGTCTGTCCATATGTTTGTCTGTGTGTGTATGTTTATCTGAATGTCTGTGTGAGTGTCTGTGTGCTTTATAACAGCCATACTGCTAGCTTTTTTGTTGTTTGGCATTATATAAACTCCGGATGGGCCTTTCAAAAGACCACACCCAGGTTAGTCTGCTTGCCTGTCTGTCCATCTGAATGTCTGTGAGATTGTCTGAGTGTGTGCGTATAACAGCAATGGTGCTAGCTTTTCTGTTGTTTGAGGTTATACAAACTCCCGATGGGCCTTTCAAAAGACCACACCCAGGTTAGTATGGTTGTCTGTTCATATGTATGTCTGTGTGTGTAGGTTTATCTGTATGTCTGTGAGAGTGTCTGTGTGCTTTATAACAGCAATACTGCTAGCTTTTTTGTTGTTTGGCATTGTATAAACTCCGGATGGGAGTCTATGTTTTGAGCAAAAATAAGAAAAATATCAAGATTTTTGTGGCGAAATTTTAATTTTTTACAACTGAAAAAATTCTATGTATACTGCATGTGTAATGATGTTTATCCCTGTCATGTGAAATAGTTTAAACAACAAGATATTAAAGTGGCTTTAATTTTTACATTTAATCTGTTTTTAAAGAAATATAAAATTTTATATCTATTTTTGTGATTTTTTCAGCATTTTGGCGGCTCATTCTGTGCCTTAGTATTGTTTATGAATTGGCACTGGTGTATCTACTTTTTCAGGTAACTAAATTGTCACTCAGCACTTAGTTCTAGTATGGCAACTTAATTTGAGCCGTCTCGTGGGAAAACCAACAATGTGGTTTCCGAACAGGTCTGACACAAACTGACCTGTACAAGCACAGAAAAGAGCTAGAAGCTTGAAATTTCGGATTTAAGTAGAAGAGGAATTGTGCTATCCAAGTAGCGAAAACAAAGGCGCTGATCAGCTTCGCGGTTACCGTGAAGCTGATCTGTGCCTTTGTTTTTGCCTATACAGATTGTTGGTTTTCCCATGGGGTGGCTCATTTCACAAGTTCAAAATTCAGAAATTTTATAAAGGTTCCTTCATGACTTGACTACACATGTTTTTTCATGACTACATATAGGTTTCTTTATGACTACACATAGATTTTTTTACGACTACATAAAAATACGTTTCTACATATACTACATACAGGTTTCTTTATGACTGCATGTAGGTTTCGTCATGACTGCATATAGGTTTCTTCATGACTACATATAGGTTTCTTCATGACTACATATAGGTTTCTTTATGACTACATATAGGTTTCTTTAGGACTACATATAGGTTTCTTTATGACTACACATATAGGTTTCTTTATGACTCCATATAGGTTTCTTTGTGACTACATATAGGTTTCTTCATGACTACACATACAGGTTTCTTCATAACTTCATATTGGTTTCTTCATGACTGCATATAGGTTTCTTTATGACTACATATAGGTCTGTTTATGGCTGCACTTTGGTTTCTTTATGACTACTACATATATTTTGTAGACTGCTGAAGATGCCAGATTGGTGATGAAAAACTTTGACAATAATCTTGGTAAACCATTACCTGAGAGAAGTTACGGAGGAGACTGTCTCATATACGACTCAAATAGACCTGATGATCCTTTCCACATGGTCAAGGTAGAATTCATTTCAATTTTCTTTAAAAGATCAACTAAGACAGTATAACTGGATGTGATTTAATAAACATTTTGATACTTTCCACATGGATATTTAGCTATTAGCCTATTTAATAAATAAATTGTATCATATGTTCATGTAGGGTTGAGTGCTCATCAGTGTTTTATTCAAAATCAAATTGCATACAGTACAACCTCATTATAAGGCTATCTTTCTGTCCAGAAACACACCATGTTATAAGTGAACCGTGTTATAATGAGGTAATTCACTATATAAACAATAGAAAAATAATCATTAGGGAGCCATGACATGGCCATGTTATACTGAAAATAGTGTTATAATGAGGCATATTATAACGAGGTAGAACTGTATATGGAACAGTTATGCACTAGTCATTTGTAACCACGGCCCCCCAGGCCTGGGGAATAGTGGGCACTTTGACTTTTGGTCCAGCAAATCCCTGCTGAAAGCCCCACCCTGCGGGGACTGCTCGTTGGTAAAACCGCTGCTGTTTTCCCCCCGCATTCTGCTATCTTTTCATTTCACGGCCCTTTTTGCCTATATAAAGCAAACCCTGGATATTTCCCCTGCACTGCCGTGGCAAAACTTTGGTCAAAGCCCCGCTCATTTCCACGGCTATCCCCTGCCTTCCCCCGGGTCTGGCGGGCCGTGGTTACAAATGACTAGTGCATTATGAAGAGGCTGAGCTTAGATATATAAAGTATGATACACATTATGTATTGTATTTACAGGACAAGATGGATGGTTTTGTGCCTACTCATTTCTTTGGTTGGTGGCTTAAAGTAAGTTATTACTATGGATTGAAAACTAGACATTGAAATTGATACTTTGTGTCCTATGGGGAGTGTGTGTGTGTGGCGGGGAGGGGGCAGTATAGGCCCAGTGGTGGCCTTGATTAAGATCCAGTGAGCAATGACATGAGAAAACTGGTCTAGGGTGGTCCCAACCAGGATGGACACAAACTGGCATGTGCAGTCACAAGGAGCATTAAATTTTGGATAATTTCAGAATAAATAAAAAAAATCTCAGGCTGCCGAGCAAAACATTATGTCTGATAAGTGAGAAAATGATATCTAAACTTACATGTATATTTCAGACATTGATAATCCGTGACTGGTGGTTTTGCCTGATCATGAGCGTAATGTTTGAAGTGATGGAATACACATTAGAACATCAGCTGCCAAACTTCAGTGAATGTTGGTGGGATCATGTAAGTAACTCTTATATGAGCCGTCTCGTGGGAAAACCAAGAATGTGGTTTCCGAACAGGTTCGACACATACCGGCCTGTACAAGCACAGAAAAGAGCTAGAAGCTTAAAATTTCAGATTTAAGAAGAAGAGGAATTGTACTATCCGAGTAGCGAAAACAAAGGCGCTGATCAGCTTCATGGTTACTGCGAAGCTGATCTGCGCCTTTGTTTTGGCCTATTAAGCAGATTATCGGTTTTCCCATGAGGTGGCTCATATGGTACACCTGATTGCCCAGGGGTGTGGGTTCGATTCCTGATAATGAGCGTAATGTTTGAAGTGATGGAGTATACATTAGAACATCAGTTGCCGAACTTCAACAAATGCTGGAGGGATCATGTGTGTTATACCAAAATATACATTTAGATTTACCACATGGTAAATGTTTTTGTATTGAGAAAATGAAATTTTTTACTTTTGATTGAGCCGTGACACGAGAAAACCAGTCTTCAGGGTTTCCAACCAGATCCGACATAAGCCAGCTTGTACAGTCACAGAAGAAGGCTACAAACTTGATATTTCTGATTTAAGAAGAAGTGGAATTGTACTATCTGTGTAGTGAAAACGAAGGCACTGATCAGCTGTGCAGGTACTGCACAGCTGATCTCTGACTTTGTTTTCTCATAGGCAGAGTTGTTGGTGCAACTGTGGATGTGTGACATGAAGACCAGATCAGATCTCCTGTGTAAGCGAGGTTATAATCTTTTTTAATGCTCAACTCAGCTGAGCATGAAATTTAAAGTGCTCATAATTACTGAAATAACCAAAACTGGTTGAATTTCAGGTTTAAATTGCCAAAGCCTGTAATTTATCCTGCTAATAAATGTTAAAATGCCAACAACTGTTGGCATTTTAACATTTATGAGCAGGATAAAATTTAATCTCAGCTGAACTGAGCATGAAAAAAGTTTTATAACCTGCGGGCCAGGAGTCTTCCTTGTGGGTGCATTGTTTGAAGTGGTGTCTTAATAAGACTAAAATGAAACAAGGTGTAGAACAATTACCAACAAAGTTACTTATCAGACGTTTTAGACATCCGGACTGATCTGTATCATTTTTGTTTGCATTGTCATAATATTTCATCAAATAATCATACAAAACATTACAATTTCTCAAATTTTGTTTTTACAGTGGATTATGGATGTGATATTATGCAATGGTTTTGGAATCTACCTGGGTATGAAGACATTAAACTACCTCTCAATGAAACCGTATCACTGGCGGGGAATGTGGAATATATCGGGTTATAGGTAAGCTAGCAAGTAATAAAATTCATCCTCGGCTACATGCTTAATATGAAATCTGGATAAGTTAACAAGTAATATATAGGGGTCAAACATGGTTTTGGATGCATTAACATGTTCTGGGCCCCAAGGGAGGCATTGAAATTTTAGCATGAAAGGTGAGGGTTTCAACCCTGTTAAACCCTGTTGAAGGGCCCAGCAGATGCTAATGCATCAGAAAGAACATGCTTGATCGTTTTTATTGCATTTTACAGTTAAACTGTTGTGGAGAAATTTCATAGATTTGCCAAAATTTCATGCACATAAAATGGAGCAGAAACTGATGTTAGCTAACAACATGTTAAAAATGCTGCTTTTAGGGCAAAAATCATTGTCAATGTGACGTCACATTATAACGTTAACTCAAATACATTACGGGATGACATCAGTTTTGCGTTGCACCATGTACCTA
This sequence comes from Rugalucina vietnamica, assembly GCA_964017185.1. NCBI lineage: Eukaryota > Metazoa > Mollusca > Bivalvia > Lucinida > Lucinidae > Rugalucina > Rugalucina vietnamica. The sequence continues at coordinate 49,105,301 of OZ024878.1, read as the reverse complement.
GCATGAATTGAAGCCGTGTATTACCTGATTAACACACAGCTTTTGTTTTCAGTAAGACATACCTGTTAATATAGTGTGGCATGAATATTCATGCAATGAGCTACAGAAATTAGAATGGACACAGTGCACATGCACAGTATAACCAAACATCCTTTATATTTTCAGGGGGAAAATCAAGCGTTTTGCCTTACAGTTTACACCATACAGCTGGACAGACTTTAACTGGAAACCTCTGTCTAGTCTGAAGAGATGGCTCGCTGTCCTGGGAATCATTTTCATTGTAAGTCATTGAAATTTTTAAAAAAGTTTGAAATTAAAAAAAAAAATCTGGACCAATTTTATAAAATGAATAATTGTCTGTTTTCACTTTAGGTGGAAATAGGTGGTTATTTAACCCAACTTTCTAGAACATAATTTGACTAATGAATACAGAATACTCTGATAAGATCAAATATATAGAGGATCTTACACGAGTGGTCACTTCATATGAAATATATTAAACGAGCCTTTGGCGAGTTTAATAAATTTCATATGAAATGACCACGAGTGTAGGATCTGTTTTATCATATGACTTTTAAAATAGGATTTCATCGCCTTCGAAGTGGACATATTTTCAATGAAAATTTACATCGTTGCTATGGACATCATCAATGATATTACGTATTCCTGCAAAAGTGTTAATACAGGTGCGGTCATACGATTTTTATGACGACGTTATCCACTGGAAAACTGTGACGTCATATGATAAAACAGTCTTATGCGAAGTTAAACCAGATCAAATGCAATAGGTCCTAAAATTCAGGTTCAGTGCAGTTTTGCATATGTCTGTTGAATAAAACCTCACACTATAAACAATTTATATAAAAAAAATGGAAAAATATCAGCAAGCTATCAATAAAAAGCATAATGCTTTAATTCTTTATTTTACTTTTTCAGTTTCTGTTAGCCGAGTTAAACTTATTCTACCTGAAATTTGTACTTTGGATTCCACCTGAGCATCATTTGTGCCTTACTAGACTTGTTTTCTTCCTGTTTATGGGAGCTGCTGCCTTAAGGGAGGGATTTCAATACCTTGACGATCCGTAAGTAACATGTAACAGAAATATTGCGTCTGACATCATTTGTGCCTTACTAGACTTGTTTTCTTCCTGTTTATGGGAGCTGCTGCCTTAAGGGAGGGATTTCAATACCTTGACGATCCGTAAGTAACATGTAACAGAAATATTGCGTCTGACATCATTTGTGCCTTACTAGACTTGTTTTCTTCCTGTTTATGGGAGCTGCTGCCTTAAGGGAGGGATTTCAATACCTTGACGATCCGTAAGTAACATGTAACAGAAATATTGCGTCTGAAATCATTTTTGCCTTACTAGACTTGTTTTCTTCCTCTTTATGGGAGCTGCTGCCTTAAGGGTGGGATTTCAATACCTTGACGATCCGTAAGTAACATGTAACAGAAATATTGCGTCTGACATCATTTTTGCCTTACTAGACTTGTTTTCTTCCTGTTTATGGGAGCTGCTGCCTTAAGGGAGGGATTTCAATACCTTGACAATCCGTAAGTAACATGTAACAGAAATATTGCGTCTGAAATCATTTTTGCCTTACTAGACTTGTTTTCTTCCTGTTTATGGGAGCTGCTGCCTTAAGGGTGGGATTTCAATACCTTGACGATCCGTAAGTATCATGTAACAGAAATATTGCGTCTTACATCATTTGTGCCTTACTAGACTTGTTTTCTTCCTCTTTATGGGAGCTGCTGCCTTAAGGGAGGGATTTCAATACCTTGACGATCCGTAAGTAACATGTAACAGAAATATTGCATCTGACATCATTTGTGCCTTATGAGACCTGTATTCTTTTTATTCATGGAAGCAATTTTTCAAAAATCATGAATTTTGATATTGAGTATGGATAGTTTATTTGTTTTCGATTAATGCAAAGGTTATAGATGTGTTTGCTTTCCTCCATATCTCAAAATAGAACGGAAAAACTTTAGTATTAATAACTTTGATTTTGTGTCAAACTTGTTAATATTTCAGGAACTGTAAGAAGTTTGGTCGCCAGGCCTGGCTGATTATTGCCGTGATCATCACTGAATTTCTCGTCGTCATAAAATTTGGTTGGGAGACCCTCACAAAACCTATCCCCACCCACATTGCATATTTCTGGATTCTCGGTGCCATAGGCCTTGTTTTTTACACAATTTGGAAATTCTGGATTTACCGAGATGTGAAAAATGACATCATTTTTGAAACGGAACAGTCGGGAATGGATTCAGATAGAGAAGATAGTATAGGATACGAAAGAAATTTAAGGTCTCAGATGAGCAATAATAATGAAATGAAAGGCGATGGGATTCATCAAAGAAGGGGCTTGAATAACAACTCAAAAGGGAATGGAAATGTACAAAAGAGAAGATTGAAAAATGGGCAATCAGTTTCATAGTACAAACACACACAACATAGTTCAAAGAAACTCGCATAACACAAGTTCGTTCAAAAACTTTTACTCATGTACATGTACGATGATTACACCAACCTATTTTGTACAAGAATAGAAGTTATTTTGTTTACCCAGGGCCCAGTTTTGTCAGAGCATTAAAATCAGATACTGTCTCATTAAGATTGCTTTGCTATGGTTAAGAATTTTACAAGGAAACTTGGCCCAGAGAACATTGTGTTTGACACCATTTTGGCTGTACCATTTCAAACCGTTTTATATAGTGTTTTGTTCTATTTTAGTGCATTATGTTACAATAAACACACACAAAGGTGTTTTCCTTTATATGTGTGTTAATTAGGGTGCATGTTTATTCAACATTTTGGAGGCATTCTTTAAAAACTAAGCAAAATTGCACCAAACAGAACAAATATGGTAAATATGGAATGCCTGGAAATGATACACCAGTTCTGTTTATAGTAATTCATCAGGAAAACATGTCCGTGCAATGAATACCCCCGTAAACCCCACTTTTATATAGTAAAACTGGGGTTTGCAGGGGGTATACATATTTTTCTTATTTTTGCTCCAAAACATAGATTGTGGGTACTCGTTAGAACCGCCTCGCCGAGGCGGTTCTAACGTGTACCCACAATCTATGTTTTGAGCAAAAATAAGAAAAATATCGAAATTTTTCAGCTGAAAATTTTCAATTTTAAAGCTCAAAAAATCTCTGTTTATTGCATGGGCAAGTTTTCGTAATGTGATATTTTGTGGGTAGAAGAGTCAATGCATTATATAAGTGTGCTGTATAAATTTCAACCAATACATAAACGATAAAGTGATATTTTTATACATTATGGAACTTTTTTTTTATTTCATATCATGCAAACTGTTCTTAGAATTTTTATGACCCATGTTGAAACCAAGAATAGAGCTACATATGAGCCGCCTTCGTGGGAAAACCAACAATGTGGTTTCCGAACAGGTCCGACACAAACTGACCTGTACAGTCACAGAAAAAGGCTAGAAGCTTGAAATTTCGGATTTAAGTAGAAGAGGAACTATACTATCCGAGTAGTGAAAAGAAAGGCGCTGATCAGCTTCGCAGTTACTGCGAAGCTGATCTGCGCCTTTGTTTTCACCTATGCAGATTGTTGGTTTTCCCATGGGGCGGCTCATATATTAAGCATCCCTAAAAACCCTTACATGTAACCTACAATTTGTTCAGTAGATCATATGAATTTCTGTGATAAAAACTAACTTGCCATAAGGAATGTTCATTTTTTATGAGTATCAGTTTGTTTTATACAAAATCATTTTTTTTTTTTCAGGTTTTTAATATATTTTGCTAGACAATATAGACGAAAACCAATATCTTTCAACATATTCATAAGCATTTATTGTTGGTGAAATGTTCATAATTGTTTGAAATGAGTCTGCTGGAAAAGTTGCATAATATCACAATTCCTTTATATGTTAGAATCCTTTTGATTAACAGCAGATGCAGTTATTATTTGACCTCTGCTATTTATAATTCTTCTGTATCTCAACATCATATGGGTAGAGTGATGGCCTACGGACTCCAAATCCAGATGCCCTGGGTTCGATTCCCACAGGCAGCACAGTGATGTGCCCTTGAGCAAGACCCATTAACTCCCAAGAGTGTTGGTCGTTGGCTTCGTCTTACATTACCAAAAAGTTGTTGACTGGGATGTTAAACCTCAATGCAAACATAACATCATACAATGATTTTTTTTTTTTTTTTTATTCAGTTTAACGTCCCTTTCAAGATTATTTCAGCTCATATGAGACAGGCCAATCAGTAGGTGGGGTGAAAACGGGAGAACCCCAAGAAAAACCACCTGACACACCCGCAAGCAGAACTTGGCTTGTCTCACATGTGGCCAGAGCGGGGCTCGAACCCACACCAGACACAGCGGTGAGATGTTCGAATGGTTAAGTGCGATAATGAAATATCAGCGCTCTTAACCACTCGGCCACGGGGGCCGCCTACAATGATTTACATTACTGTAAATTCGGAAATTTTCGCGTGACTTTTATTTCACAAATTTTCCATTTTCGAGTTATTCCCGAGGTCTTAAATTTGCGAATGAGCTTCTTGTAGTCTTTTTGGTTTATAGTGATTCTTTATTAGCGAGAACTTTGCTCGCGAGGCAATGAATTCACGAATATTTGCGAAAATTAAGTTCTTTTGAACATTTTAGAACTTACAGTAATTAATACAATATTAATGGTGTGGCTAATTTGTTTTTATTTTCTAGTTTTAAACCTACCATGGTTTGTTATATTGAGCCGCCTCATGGGAAAACCAACAATGTGGTTTCCGAACAGGTCTGACATAAACTGACCTGTACAGTCACAGAAAAAGCTAGAATCTTGAAATTTCGGATTTAAGTAGAAGAGGAACTGTACTATCCGAGTAGCGAAACCAAAGGCGCTGATCAGCTTCGCGGTTACCGCGAAGCTGATCTGCGCCTTTGTTTTCGCATATGCAAATTGTTGGTTTTCCCATAAGGCGGCTCCATTGTTTCCTTAGTTGTTGATTTCTTGTTCTATTTTTGAGTTTTCAAAGGGATTGTTAAGAACATTACAAGTTAAATAGTTGTATAAATCTTTGTAAAATATTTTGTAGTGTTTTTGTGTATAAAACCATTTATGTTTCGTTTTTTTTTTTTTGTTTGTTTGTTTTTTAGCTCACCTGAGCCGTCAGGCTCACAAGGTGAGCTTATAGTATACCCATGCTCCGTCGTCCGTCCGTCCGTCGTCCGTCGTCCGTCCGTCCGTCCGTCGTCCACCATTTTCAAAGATCTTCTTCTCTGAAACAGCTTGGCCAATCAAAGCCAAATTTTACATGAAGCATCTATGGGAAGGGGGAACCAATGTGTATATAAATAATCCAGGTCACATGACCAAGATGGCCGCCATGCCCATATATGGTAAAAACCCTTCAAAAATCTTCTTCTCCGGAACCACTGGACCGATTTCAACCAAACTTGGCATGAAGCATCGATGACTCAAGTACTACAATGTGTATATAAATCATGACCTTGCGGTGACCTTGACCTATTTTACGGCAAGGTCAACATAGGTCGCCTTTGCATTTAAATGGGAAAAATTGTTAAATTGTCATTTAAAGGAAAAATCTTGCAGAAAATGAGCAGTAGGACTGAATATTAATGATTCTGAAAAAAATTGGGCACCAGGGGCTCATCCGCCCCCACCCCGGGGCAATATACATGTATATTATCATAATATTCAAACATCTTCTTCTCTGAAACCGCTTGGCCAATCAAAGCCAAATTTTACATGAAGCATCTATGGGAAGGGGGAACCAATGTGTATATAAATAATCCAGGTCACATGACCAAGATGGCCGCCATGCCCATATATGGTAAAAACCCTTCAAAAATTTTCTTCTCCAGAACCAGTGGTTCGATTTTAACAAAACTTGGCATGAAGCATCGATGGCTGAAGCACTACAATGTATATATAAATCATGACCCTGTGATGACCTTGACCTATTTTACAGCAAGGTCAACATAGGTCGCCAATGCATTTGAATGGGGAAAACTTTTAAAATGTAATTTAAAGTGAAAGTCTTGCAGGAAATGGGCAGTAGGACTGAATATTAATGATTCTGAAAAAAATTGAACCCCAGGGGCTCATGTGCCCCCACCCCGCGGCAATATACATGTACACTGAAACAAAGTTATAAAGAGGCCACTTTTCAAACTCATTTTTTGTTTCTAAGCCAAGTTCAAAATTGCACAATTTTTTGCCAAAAGACGTGTCTTTCAAGTAAGTAAAGTTCCAAAGTGTTAAGAAATAATTTTCTTTTACTAAAGGCGTTTTTGGAGTAAAAATGCAAAAATCAATGTTTTTAAATAAAAAATTGGATACAGCACACCATTTATTGAAATTAGGAACGGGTGTCATCAAAGGGGTCGTTACGGCTCGGAAAAACATCAAACATTCGAATTTTCTCTACTGGTAGAATTTTTATGCATTTTTAAAAATCGCCAATTTTGAGATTTTTTGAAAAATTCATAAATGTGCCTCTTAAACATGTTGACCCCTGTTAAATTCACTTGATGAGGCCTGGAAATGAGAGATATAATTCGACTGAACTGTTTTTGACCATTTTCGAGGACCAACATGTCAAGGCTGCCGCACACTTCCGGTTTCAATGCCAATTTTTAACGAACAAAATAACAAAATTTGTGGACGATTTTTTTAATTTTCAAAGTTTATCAGAGTCTAGTATTTGACCTAAATAATCGCTGAAAATTTCAATGCCGTGCTGCTGATAATAACGCAACTGGAGAAGAACAAAGTTGGTATGCAAATTGCATACAAAAGCTGAATTCCTGTTATTCAGGTTGTTGTCTTCTTGCATGTGCAAAACAGAAACGAAGATTCTTATTGCAGCAATACTTTTGACTTAATTTTATCTTGCATCATGGCAGTCAGTAGCACTTTCAAATAAATTAAAATGTAAAAACACAACGTCATAATATGACATTTAATTTGATGTTAATAAAGTGTGACTTTTTGAAATAGGGTACCTTTACACATGCTTCGTCTGTGTGAGAAGTATCACGCATTTTGGAATGCAGAAACTCACAGAGCCACTGTTAGACATCGGTTTATTCATATGATCATGAATTTTAATTGATCTTATTTTACTTTCTGAACTAGAAGACAAAATATGAGGTGGCCTCTTATAACTTTTTTTCAGTGTATATTTCCATAATATTCAAACATCTTCACCTCTGAAACTGCTTGGCCAAACAAAGCCAAATTTTATGTGAAGCATCTATAGAATGGGGGAATCAATGTGTATATAAATAATCTAGGTCACATGACAAAGATGGCCGCCATGCCCATATATGGTAAAAACCCATCAAAAATCTTCTTCTCTGAAACCAGTAGACTGATTTCAAGGAAACTTGGCGTGAAGCATCGATGGCTAAAGTACTCCAATGTGTTTATAAATCATGACCCTGTGATGACCTTGACCAAGTTATGGCAAGGTCAACATGGGTTGCCTATGCATTTGAATTGGGAAAACTGTTAAAATGTCATTTGAAGGGAAAAGCCAGCAGGAAACTGGCAAATGGACAGAATATTGAAGATTCTGGAAAAAGAAAATGGCCCAAGGGCTTCATCTGCCCCTGCACTGGAGTTAAATACCATAATATTCAAACATGTTTATTGGTATATGCAGCAGATTTCAGGTGAGCGTTTACAGGACCATTGGTCCTCTGGTTTACACTTGTGTGGTTCAATAATGGGTTTCGTTTTAATATGGATTTTGTTAATATAGGTATAAAAGATCTTTGAGCCGCCACATGGGAAAACCAACAATCTGCATAGGCGAAAACAAAGGCGCAGATCAGCTTCGCAGTAACTGCGAAGCTGACCAGCGCCTTTGTTTTCTCTACTCGGATAGTACATTTCCTCTTCTACTTAAATCCGAAATTTCAAGCTTCTAGCTCTCTTCTGTGACGGTACAGGTAGGTTAGTGTCGGACCTGTTCGGAAACCACATTGTTGGTTTTCTCATGAGGCGGCTCATTTGATGTTATTCTAAATATAACTTTGTCTGTGGATCCCACTGGCATTGCTTTGCTGGTAAATCCATATTTATGTCCGCAATACATATAATTGAGCCATCTCGTGGGAAAACCAACAATGTGGTTTCCAAACATGTCTGACACAAATCAGGCTGCACAGTCTCAGAAGCAGGCTAGAAGCTTGAAATTTCGGATTTAAGAAGAAGACGGAGTGTACTAACAGTGCAGCAAAAACAAAGGCGCTGATCAGCTTCGCAGTTACTGTACTGCGAAGCTGATCTGCGCCTTTGTTTTCACCTATGCAGATTGTTGGCTTTCCCATGAGGTGGCTCATATAGATTTATTGATATGGAAAATGTTTAAAGATGTCACAGTATTCATCATCAAAAATCTCTTTTTCTGCTATGAATCAGTGTGAAATATTTAAGAAATGAATTTCATTTTTCTGGTGTTCATGGAGCTATGAACCACAGTGGGTCGCGTGCAAAGTGAATGAACCCCGAAGGGGTTGTGGGTGTATCATTTTTTTTTTATTATTATTACAGCATGTCTAGATATCATTGCCATCTAACTCAATCAAGATACTCAGTCATAATTCATGTGGTTATGGAATTAGTAACTTCTGGAGAAAATATTTTTTTGCAAATGCTGTTCTGCTGATAGGCATGATAATGAGTGCCTTTGTTTTCTTTTCACTGGATAGTTTAATCCTAACTCTGAAACGGCATAACTTGTAACAGCAGTTTTGGTCAGACTTGGGTGAAATTTCTTTAATATAAGATCTTATGAGCCGCGTCATGAAAAAACCGAATTTGTGCCTATGAGAAAACAAAGGTGCAGATCAGCTTTGCAGTAACTGCGAAGCTGATCAGCGCCTTTGTTTTCGCTACACGGATAGTACAATTCCCCCTCTACTTACATCAAAAATTTCAAGATTCTAGCTTTCTTCTGTAGCTGCTCAGATCGGTTTGTGTCGGACCTGGTCGGAAACCCCGAAGACCGGTTTTCTCGTGACGCGGCTCTTATAATGATCCAAGTTTTATACCTAACCAGCAGTTACTTAATCAGTCTTGGTGCTTGCCAGTTTATCTGCAGTGTTTAGGAGAAATTAGGTTTTCTCATGTTATACATGTAGATAAAATTTGAGCTGCGACACCAGAAAACCGTTTTGTTTTTTTTTTTCGGGGATTTCAGACCAGGTCCAGCACAAACCGGCCTGTAGTCACAGAAAAGGCTTGGAAGCTTGAAACTCTGGATATATCAATAAGTAAAAGAAGAATCATACTACCCATATAGCAAATACAAATGCGCTGATCAGCTGTGCAGTAAATGCACACCTGATCTGCGGCTTTGTTTTGGCATATGCAAAATATCAGGTTTTCTCATGACACTCCTCATTTTAGTCCTCATCTCATCTTTGATACCCGGTTGGATAATTACTCAGTTCATTCCACGAGGCATTACCTGTATTTTGTGCAAGAATATAAAACAAATCAAAATATGAGTAGAGTAGGTAGATGTATGTAGTGAGTTATAATTTAGATGTAATTTTGTGTAATTTTTGATGCTTATCACTCACAAATACATGCCATTAGTTACATCAAGTTGATAAAATTGAAAAATGTTTTCATTTGTATTATATGAGCCACGTCATGAGAAAACTGGATTTTTGCATATGCGAAAACAAAGGAGCAGATCAGCTTTGCAGTGACTGTGAAGCTGATCAGTGCCTTTATTTTCGCTACACAGATAGTACAATTCTTCTTCTACTTATGTCCAAAATTTCAAACATCTAGCACTTCTCTATGACTGTACAGGCCGGGTTGAGTCAGACCTGGTGGAAACCTGGAAGACCGGTTTTCTCACGTCGCGGCTCATATGAAGTACATGTAGTAGCCTGAGCAAGGTTTTAGAGGTGAAACAATTCAGATGCATCAATAATCAAGCACTCTGCTGTTGAATCATCAGGAAAACGTGTCTGTGTAATGTATACCCCCTCATACCCCACTTTTATATAGTAAAACTGGGGAATGCAGGGGTATACCTATTTTTCTTATTTTTGCTTCAAAACATAGATTGTGGGTACTGGTTAGAACCGCCTCGACGAGGCGGTTCTAACGAGTACCCACAATCTATGTTTTGAGCAAAAATAAGAAAAATATAAAAAAAATCCATTGAAAATTTTCATTTTTTACAACTTTAAAAATCACTGTATATTGCATGGGCATGTTTTCGTAATGCAAATCTGGACATCATTCCTTGTAACATCAGGCAACAAATTCAATTTCTGACAAAATTACGAACAATGGACAAAATGCTTATCACATCAGCATTATGATAGCTACCATTAACACATTGCCATAAATTGCTTTATTTGGTTTGACAATCTTTTTCATTAGCCATATGGTTTGTTTAACATCTTTTATCATTTGCTTTTCTAAAAAAATATTTCTTGTGATATTTTTGCTTTTGTCCAAATCATATTAATATGCTAATAAGTGTGACTTTGTCAAAACCATGTGTGTTGTAATAAGCATTGAGCTATATATTTTTGCTAAATATTGTTTTTATGTGCTAGGTATACAATATATGAGCCGCCTCGTGGGAAAACCAACAATCTGCATAGGCGAAAACAAAGGTGCAAATCAGCTTCGCGGTAACGGCGAAGCTGATCAGCACCTTTGTTTTCGCTACTCGGATAGTACAATTCCTCTTCTACTTAAATCCAGAATTTCAAGCTTCTAGCCTGCTTCTGCGACTGTACAGGCCGGTTTGTGTCTGACCTGTTCGGAAACCACATTGTTGGTTTTCCCACGAGGCGGCTCATATATTGGTAAAAATGTAATTACCGGTAGATGTCATAGTATTAAATCATGATTTTCAAACCATGCTTTGCCTTGGAGAGTTATTAGTGATAATTTGTAGCACTTATTTTCATGTGTTGAAATAGTTGATCTCGGCCCAGAACTACAATCATCCCTTAAAGTTTGTTAAGGTTGCGAATTTCAGCATCCAAAAAGATGCATCTAAATCCTACTGAAATCAAACTAAAGTCTAAAAACTTGCCTCTGATAATGTTATTTTGCAGAATATTTTTGTATGGGGGACGAAAGAAAAAATATTTTCACGTTAAAATCTTGATCTTAGTTTGTCCTAACAGGACCTGCAAATATTTTGAAAATCGGTGAACAGATCAAGTTTTTATGGACAAAATGAATTTTGAATAGGGATTTTGCATTGGCATGGGAGATAATCAATGTTCATGAAAATGCATATTTTTCGAAAATCTTTACTTGATCATGAAGATTTGGTCTCATGTATGTTGTTTGTCATTTTATAATGATTTTGAGTAATCATGTTAAAATAATAAGAATTTTAAATTTTTGCAGGAAAATATTTACCTCCCTTCCATGAGATTTTTGTACAGGAAATCCCTATTCAAAAATGTTTGTGACCAGAACTTTTTTGTACATCCACCGATTTTCAAAATTTTTGCTGCACATTTTGCGACAAACTAGATGCTCAATTATGCCAAGAAACTACATGTATTTCATGTTTATTTGAAATGTTGTAAAATATCTGTGAAACACCATTATCAGACACTAGGAAAATGACTTTAATCGGTTATGTAAATGACAATTGAATTTGACACATTTGTATATTTTCGTTAAAGCAGTTATTGATTTTAACGATAAAATAGCGAGTCAAAATTTGTCACCTAATCTAAGGTGGGCCTTTTAAGGAAGCATTGTAATTCTGGGACCTCAACTGCTAAGAGGCTTGAAAGGATCTCTACTGATAAGATGTAAAAAGTCCCTAAGTCTCAGATTTGGGAGGACAAATTTTTTAAGTTTTGACTATGGGGCTAAATGTAGCATTTTTAGGAAAAGAAATTATACACTTTCATTCATAAAAGAGTTTTGTTGATTTATAAGAATCCAGATAACGCATCGTAATATTTTCACAACCCACCCCATCTTTGGCCAAAATGAACCATTAGACTTTGGAGTGATTTGCAGTTGTTTGACTACAGCACTTTTCAAGCAAACAAATATGGGCTTCTTTGCCATATAAATACTGAACAATGTCCACATTGTTTATTGTTTTGTATTATGGTTTTTATTTAGAAAGAAATATTAGCTTAGTGCATAAGATCTCTAATTTACAATCTTATAGTTCATTTCTAGGTGTGTTTATTTTCATCTTTGAAAGTGACATATTTGAGCCGCCTCATGGGAAAACCAACAATCTGCATATGCGAAAACAAAGGCGCAGATTAGCTTCGCGGTAACTGCGAAGCTGATCAGCGCCTTTGTTTTCGCTACTCGGATAGTACTATTCCTCTTCTACGTGAATCCGAAATTTCAAGCGTCAAGCTCTTTTCTGTGCTTGTACAGGCCAGTTTGTTTTGGAACTGTTCGGAAACCACATTGTTGGTTTTCCCACGAGGTGGCTCATTTGTCAATTAGGGAGAATCCCAATCTAATCAGTAGAGATCCTCTATGACTGCCTAAACATATAAATGTACGAGAAGAAAACTGCTTTTCTATTTCAAAATAGCAAACATATAAGGGATCTTTGGTTTATTCTGCTCATGTTTAAATGCTTTTCAATGTAGCTGTTTTGAAATTTATGAGCATGCTCGTTTTTATGCTCAGCCAATAAAGCCTAAATTTTTTTATAACCTTAACAGTAGTATGCATTGTTATATACCGTACCTAATGTATCTCTACAGTAGAAACTTGTTGTGTTGTAATGGACAACACTTTCTGCTGTTTAAGCATTAATACCATTAATGCCCTCATGATGTCATAGACTTATTGGTTTTACATGTATTTCGCAAATTTTCGATTTCCAAATTATTAGCGAGTTTTGGAATTCGTGAACGGTACTTGTACAGTCTATAAAGCTTATTGTCATTCTTTATTAGCGAGAACTTTATTTTCGCGAGGCAACGAATTCGCGAATATTAGCGAAAATAAAGCTATCGCGAAAATTTCCGGATTTACAGTAAATAAAATGTGTGCGCGGCTGAAGGAAAGGTATATAACAATGCTGATATTCTTTTCCATGTGCATTAACGTTTGCCAAGCCCTTGGGCAATAATGTTTTGCAGCCCCAACCGCGCAGCAAATTATTGCCCTTGGGCTTGGCAAACTTAATGCACGGAAAAGAAAGTTTTATTCTCTTATTATGCACCAGTCATTTGTAACCACTGCTCCCCCACCTACAAGGAAGGGCAGGAATTATGACTTTTCAGCTTTCAGTGCCCTGCTATGAGCCCCACCCCCAGGGGGCAAACTGGAGGTCAAAACTTTGCTCTTTACCCCACCCTTCGTAATAGAAAATCTCTCTGGGGTAAGGATCCTAATGTCAAAACCCCATCTGACATTTCCTCTGCACTGAGAGGACACTCGAAAAGTAATTGCCCTGCACTTTAGCCCGGCTATCCCCACCCTTCCCCGTAGGTGGGGGGCAGTGGTTACAAATGACTGGTGCATTAATACCATAGCAAAACCATTATTGATACAGAGTAGTACTCGCAACTTTTAGTATAGATTTTGTATGTGTCAAATATTTTTATACCAAACTAGATGGGCATTTTGAATACTTGTTATTAAGAAAACAATTTGTAGTCTCTTATGAATGTCCGCGATGCTTACAGATACTATTCGTTAACCCTATTTAGAGATGACTAATGGATAATTTAAATCCATATTCTTGCATAGATATCTATGCACATAGCTGTTTGAAGCTGTTTTTGATTGGTCGAAAGCCGTGTTCAAACCGCAAAACCCATGTTCAAATCATGAAATTCACGTGCCGTTTGAACATGGGTTTTGGCCGACGTCATTGGTCAAAGTGACGTGACGTCATGTATTTCATAGAAACAAAATGGCCGACGTTGAAGAAGCTTCGCGGTTTTCGGTGCGTTTTTACGTTGTTAATGTTCTTTTAAAGAGATTTTAAGTGGATTAGAGTGAAAATGCAAGAATAGCGATCAACCATGGTTTGTTTCAGTGTTCAAACATTCGATGGATCACTCGGAAGGTGTTTGAACACGCGGCCTGCGGCCTTGTGTTCAAACACCTTCCTCGTGATCCATCGAATGTTTGAACACTGAAAACCATGGTTGATCCCTATATTCTATAAGTTTTGGGAACTCATTAGAAATATTGAGCATGCAAGCAGATCTATAGAGCAACCCTTTGGCATTGAAGAGGACTTGCAATCGATCCTCTGTGTCAGACTTGTAAGAAAATTTGTCATAAGGTTTTAGAGCATGAGCTACTCAAACCAATCTATAAAGCCTAAAGGACTTGTCACACATAAGTGAAAATTGCTCGACACAGACTTGAGTTTGTGAATTTTTTTCCAGTTATTGCTTTATGCACCAGTCAACAGTTATGGTCATGTCGGAACATTAGCTGTTGAAAGGGCATAAGGCCAACAAACAAGACAGAATTCCTTTTCACAGTAAAACGAGTGTAGGTCCAGGGACTTTCACTTATGTGTGACCAGATCTTTAGAAGCAAGATAGGAGCATGAAATTTCTGAAATTGAACCAACATGTATCATACAATCTGGATATACGAGTAAAAAGGCTCATCTGCATGCACAGCTGTGAAGCTGTTCCATAATAGCAAGTTTTCTCAAAAGTTTGTATACATGAAGCTCTAATGCTTATAACAGGTTTCCACAAGAAGTGGCTCTAATGTTAGTGGATGAAGAAAAAATGAAAAACAAGACTTATTTGTTATCATTTCACTACCATCAGACAAGTGACCTATGAGCCGCCTCGTGGTAAAACCAACCATGTGAATTCCGAACAGGTCTGACACAAACCAGACTGCACAGTAACAGAAGACAGCTAGAAGCATGAAATTTCGTATTTAGAAAGTAGAGGGATTTTACTATCCCTGTAGCAAAAACAAAAACGTTGATCAGCTGATCTGCGTCTTTGTTTTCGCATATGCAGATTGTTGGTTTTCTCATGAGGCGGTTCCTACATCTTCTGAAGTTGAGGCCACCTCACCTTCAAAACCTGTAGATGTAGATTTTATTCCTGGCGTCTTCAATTTTTTAGATGAGACAATTACCTACAAGGGTTGTGACGAGGCTAAAAATTGTTGCTTGTTCAAGTTGATGTCCTTTTCAAAAGTTTGAGTCATAAATTATTTTTTAAAATTAGCTCAAGCGTAAACATTGCAGGCTACTGTCTGAACACCATCTTTCAGAAACTGCATTTTTTAAAATCTCACTTTGGTGAAACACTACAAGAAAAATATGACTATGTCATCTTTTTACAACCTAAAATTTTTAAAATCGGTTCACTAGTAAAATAATTATGCCCAAAAATTATTTTGAATAGGCCTTTTGCATGTGCAAGGGAGGTAAACCTGTAAATTGAAAAGCAAACGAATCTGTGGAATAATTTTACGAGTTTGGTGCTTAGCTATGCATACAATAGTGTTGGGCCATCAGTTTGAAATTACAATCGATTATCGGTTTATAATCGGACGGACTAAACCAACTAGCTTTCGATTGTGTAATCGGTTAAACTAGCTATACTTTGCATTTGCCTTTCATGCATGTCATAACCATGGTGACAGTTTCATTGTCCACTGAGTGGGTCAATAAAAAAGCTTTTAATTGCCTTATCTGTTTAGAACACATTCCACTTAGAACAGATCACTCATTTAGGAATTTCTACCTTTCTGTCCTGATATTCTAGGTAAATGAAAAAGACATATTGATGCTCAGGTTACATATATATGGACCAGAACAGCTTCAGTTACATTGTAACTTTGGGATATCCATGTTAGATCTACTTTGAAACCTAAATGGTACACCTTTTTCAGATATAAACCCCTTAAAATATTATTTCTGCATTATGAATATTGCAACAGATTACAATCGATTGCTGCATTTTACTATCGATTATCTTAATCGGAAGGCCAAACCAACTGACTTTCGATTATAATCGATCATCGGCCCATCACTAGCATACAATACAATTTTGTTTTGGTTTGGTGCATTTTAAATGAAAAAATAATCAATTTAGATTTTTTCCGGGAAAATAGTTACTTCCCTTGCTGACATTTTTGCAATGTAAAAAGCTCTATCCAAAATTATTTTCTGGCATAAAATTTTTGTTTCTTAACCGATTTTCAAAATTTTTGCGGCACTTTTTAAGACTTATGGAATGCAAAATGGTGACATGGTCAAATTTTTCTTGAGGTCTTTCAGAAAAAAGTGAGATTTTGAAAAATGCAGTTTCTGGAAGATGGTGTTTAGTCAACAGTGATTTTGTTTGGTTTTAATCGAGGCTTCCTAGTTTGTTAATGAAGCATTACAGAAAACAAACATTCAAGTAATGCTCGATTCTGACCTCTGGCAAGTCAAGGGCCTGAGGTTATAAAACTTCTTTCATGCTCATCTCAGCTGAGACTAAAATTTATCCTGCTCATAACAATTGTTGGCATTTTAACATTTATAGGCAGGATAAATTACAGGCTGTGGAGTTCTAAACCTACAATTTCAATATACATGTATTTGGGCTATTTAAGTATTTATGATGTAGATTTGAAATTTCAAGATCAGCTGAGTTGAGCATGAAAAAAGTTTTATAACCTTCATGGACAGGCGAGTCCATGAAGTAACATGTTAAATGTCAATCCGACGAAATGTCTCAAGTTTTCCATTACTCTTCAGTTGCACCCACAGTAGGTGTAACGTTGAGGTCTGAATATCCTTTCTGTGTGCTACTAAGCACATTTGTAAATCTTTTGATGCGCCAGAGGTCAAAAGTGACGAGCATAACTGATGACAACAGTTAACACCAACACAAAGCCAATATTTACATCCCAGTGTACCTGACTTTGCAGACACAAGATTTAAATCAGTTATCTTAGTTCTTAGTCCGGGCCCTCCCATCAGTTCTTCACCATCTATGTTTTGAAAAAATACATTTCGAACTGACCCAAGTTCAATTTCAGGAATCTACAGACTTTCAGAAAATCATATGAGCCGCATCGTGAGAAAACGGGATTTATGCGTATGCGAAAACAAAGGTGCAGATCAGCTTCGCGGTAACTGCGAAGCTGATCAGCGCCTTTGTTTTCGCTACACGGATAGTCAAATTTTTCTTCTTCTTAAATCCGAAATTTCAAGCTTCTAGCCTTCTTCTGTGACTTTACCGGTTGGTATGTGTCAGACCTGGTCGGATACCCCGATGACCGGTTTTCTCTTGTCGCGGCTCATATATATCAATACATCTTGTATATTTGGAAAATAGGCATAAGTGACATCTCCTAAGTGGCTATATCAAATCAACATTATGCTATGGGGAGTTAATACATCTTGTTCAAGGATCAAGAAAGTGGTAGGTTTCAAACCTACAACCTCTCAATAATCTATGCAACACTCTACCACTAGACCACCAATCACCCCACTTGATTACTTTCATTTTTCACAAAGAGATCTACAGACGTGACAGAAAAGGGCCAAGGCTTTAATATAGAACAAACATGTAAAGAATGAGCATGTATTTACATAATGGGACATGAAACACATACATGATCATTTTTTCAATTTACATATTTAGAATCGTCATAGTCTATCAGAAAACTACAAACAATTTGAATCTTGATACTGTGTAAACACAGAAGAGCAACTTCCACTAGACACTTTCATTTTCACTACATGGATAGTACAATTCCTTCACTGCTAAGACAACAAATGCAACTGCGAACAACCAACACAGATGAATTAATAGTATACTTTATGTAAATACATGTCTTGGGAACAACTTTCCACTGATCATTCCAATCTACCGAAAGTTGTTCCTAGGTATTAACTACATGTACCTTTTGTCGCATATTGTTTCATCTGCATTGGCCATTTTCAGCTGCATTGGTTGTTTCCGGGTAACCGGTGTGAAGACAAACACTAGTGGCAGTTGAGACAGCCACATGCGAGGTATCTCATCTTGGCCTGTAGTTCCATAACTCTCAAAGTCATGGTTTAGATAAAATCAAAGATTAGTTAAAAACAAACATGATTCTAAACATAAACAAAACCCAAATCTTAAATCTGTAATGCAGGCCATGAACCAACTGGATGTCCATGTAACATCTACATGTCTGTACCGGTAAATGGTTTCTCCATGATCGATGATACCGTATTACTGTTTACATTCGCACACAATGCTTCCTGTCCAATTTCTTACAGTTTCTTTTTTCTTTTCATTAACACAGTTATGAAAACATTGCATGGTTTTGATATTTCTTATTTCTGCCCAAATAGAAAATGAAAAGAATTTGTGCACAGTGAAAACTGGCCTTTCTTATTAATACAATGTACCTGCAACCTTACATAAAAGAGGACATTGATAAGGTCTTAGATTTGCATTTTTTATTGACAAAAAGCCACATGATCTGAACACAAAACCCCTAGGCACAGCTAATCATCAAGGTCGTCTCAACATTGGTGGCCCCATGCCCATTCTCATTCCCATTGGTGGACCCATCGGCGGCCCCATTGCAGGGCCCATTAGAGGCCTCATACCTGGAAAAGGAAAATAATAGGCATAAGGCAAACAGACATTGACATTTGCTTAATAATATGATATACTTTTCACACCGCTGATTTAAAGTGTGCTTGATTTTGTTTGTTCGAGTGGGTTCTTTACATCCACCATCAACAGCAAAGGTCAAGTTGGGATGGTCAGTGATCACAGCTACACTGTTCCTGGGTGAGCCTCCCAGAGGAAGATTACCAGTACTTAGTGCACATTCCTATAATACTGACAAATGCAGTTCTTGAATCAGAGGAAGAGATAGAATGGCCAAAGAAATATTTTTAGGACCAAAGCTTCCTAAAGGAAATGTGCTTAAGAAATAAAAGATATTCAGTCTTGAATAATTTGATAATTTCTATGTCCACTCCAAAACTATCTATTATAAACCAACAAAAAACTTTCGGGCATGTATTTAGACAAAACGAATGTCTACGCTACCTGAGCCTTCGCATGAGAAAACCAACAATTTGCATATGCGAAGACAAAGACACAGATCAGCTGTGGAGTAACTGCACAGCTGATCAGCATCTTCGTTTTCGCTTCTAGCTTTTTTCGGTGAGTGTACAGCCTGGTTTGTGTCGGACCTGGTCGTAACCCAAATTGTTGGTTTTCGCATCCACAGGCTCAACTGTGAATTGTGTCAACTCACCTGGCATCATCATAGGTCTGGGTCCCGGCCCAGGGCCCATCAGTGGCATGGGCTGCATAGGTCCTGGACCCATGGGGCCGGGCATCGGTGGTCCTGCTGGGCCGGGCCCGGGAGCTGGGGCTGCCCCAGGAGCTGGACCACCACCTGAAATAGATAGGAAGAAATTCAAGACACCATTTTTGGGTTTGTTTTTAAGGTTTAAGGTCCCAGTCATCTATTTTTCAGTCATGTCAGGACTGAGCCACTGCTTCTTGGGTATTTATCCAGGGAATATCTTACAGGGCGACTAGGGAGAAATAGTCTCCCTAAATGGACAAACTTCTCCTTATTTTCAGCTGAGGGAGAAGTGAAAATGCATAGAACATATAGGCAAACCGGAAAGTCCAAACTTCTAAATTTTCTTGGGGAGAGACAAAACTTCTCCCTTGGTTTATTTTCTAGTTATTTTCCTGTTATTTGTACTGTGGGTAGTTAATGTGTCTTGCTCAAGGACACAACACAGTATACAGCGTGGGGATAGAACCCAGTCTCTTGATTTGCAGGAATTCAGTTGTTTTTTGTTTATGTTTTTTTTTTCATTGAGTAAAATTGAAACTTACCTGCTTTGAAGGCAGCAGCTGAAAAATAAAATAAAGTTTTGTTAAGTGAGATTAATTAACAGATACACACACAGTAAAATAACAGCATAAGATAAAAGTGTTAATCATAATGACAATGTACCTGTATAGGTCCTTTTTATTTCATGTGTTTTGTTGTTGTGATTTTTTTTTTATTGTAAGCCTGTAAGGAAACTTAAAATGTAACCAACTTAAATGGAAAATTTTGACTTGACCTCTCTATTAAACTGAGGTATGTTAAACTCATCAGGAAAACATGTCTGTGTAATATATACCCCCTTAAACCCCACTTTTATAAAGAAAAAATGGAGTATGCAGGGGTATACATGTACCTAGTGTTCTTATTTCTGCTCCAAAACATAGGTTGTGAATACTCGTTAGAGGCGATTCTAACATGTACCCACACTGTATGTTTTGAACAAAAAATAATAAAATTAACAAAAAATTTCTGATGAAATTGCTGAAAAAAATCTGTATATTGCATGGGCATGTTTTCGTAATGTGAAAATAATCTGACAGGTTGAGCTGTATTATTAACTTGTTTCTTTTTTTTTTTATTCAGTTTTACGTCCCTTTCAAGATTATTTCAGCTCATATGAGATGGGCCAATCAGTAGGTGGGGCGAAAATGGGAGAACCCGAGAAAAACCACCTGGCACACCCGCAAGCAGAACTTGGCTTGTCTCACATGTGGCCAGAGCGGGGCACGAACCCACACCAGACACAGCGGTGAGATGATCGAGTGATTAAGAGACAGCGCTCTTAACCGCTCGGCCACGGGGGCTGCCTAAACTTGCTTCACCATGAAAACTAGGTCAAGGTCACTTACTTGTGTCATCTACGAGTTTCTGCACTTGTTCCTCCAACCATTTCTGATAGTATAGTCTCACATTTTCCTTGTGTTTTCTTCCGCTACAGTGTGTTTTTCTAACGGATGGCTGAAAGAAATGAGCCACGTTGTGAGAAAACTGGTCATCTGGGTTTCCAGCCTGGTCCAACGAAAACTAGTCCTTGTAGTCACAGAAGATAACTAGAAGCTAGAAATCTTGAATATTAGAAGAAGAGGAATTGTACTATGCAAGTAGCAGTTACTGCACAGCTGATTTGCACCTTTGTTTTCGCATAGGCAAAACTTATGTTTTCTAAAGGATGGCTGTAATAAATAGGACACTATCATCTGACATGCAAACATACCCATGCAATGAATACCCTCTTTTATATAATTAAAATGGGGATCACTGTTTATGGGGTAAACTTGACTCTTTTATTTGAGCCTGTTTTTTTTTTTTTTTAATTCAGTTTTATGTCCCTTTCAAGATTATTTCAGCTCATATGAGACGGGCCAATCAGTAGGTGGGACGAAAACGGGAGAACCCCGAGAAAAAACACCTGGCACACCCGCAAGCAGAACTTGGCTTGTCTGGCTTGTCTCACATGTGGCCAGAGCGGGGCTGGACCCCACACCAGACACAGCGGTGAGATGATTGAATGATTAAGAAACATTGCTCTTTACTGCTTGGCCACAGGGGCCGCTATTTGAGCCTGTGCTTGAGAAAACCAACCATTTGGGTTTCGACTAGGTCCGACACAAACCTGGCAATACAATCACAGAAGAAGGTTAGAAGCTTGAAATTTCCGATTTAAGAAGAAAAGGAATTGTACTAATCCATGTAGCAAAAACAAAGGCGCTGATCAACTTTGCAGTTACTGTGAAGCTGATCTGTGTCTTTGTTTTTGCTTATGTCAATCCCTGCGTATCTTTATACTGCTACAAACAAACTATACTTACTGAGTCGTGAGTGAGGTAGGTATCACAGTAATCACAATAGTATCTGAAAATCAGAACAGAACATGTGGATAACATGTCTGTGAAATCAATATCCCCTTATAGCGATGCGACAGCATCGCAATATGGTAGAGCGGTGGTAAAAATGTTCTGTTCTTCTGTACATTGATAGAAAAAAACCTTTAGTCAAGCGACACCAGAATTATTATTTTGATGTCATCGTGATGTTTCAACATGCGCTACATTATACTAATTGACCAATTAACTTTCTATATCTAGTTTCATGTCATTGTGACGGTTCAGCATGCGCTGCATTTTACTTATAATTATTGATCAATGAACTTTTCATTTAGTTTCATGTCATCGAGACATTTCAAAACGCGCTGCATTTTTACCACCTTCCTACCATAAGAGCGACGCTCCTGCGTCGCTTTTATGGTAGAAAGGTGGTAAAAATGTTCTGTTCTTCTGTACATTGATAGAATTTTTTTTGTCAAGCAGAATCTGAATTCGCGGTAGCGGCTAGCAAGTTATTCACGTTGAAACAGTTGAAATATTGTGTTGACAAAATGTCGCCGATTAGGCTTTCCCTAAATAAATGGATAAAATAAAGACAAGTACTCAAGAATATGTTATTTGAGTATGACGTCACATGGCTGTACTTGCTTATGCCGTCGTCATGACAATGAGCACATGAAGGGCGAAAGTCCTTGTGTGTAAAAAATTCTCCGTTATTTCAGGGTATCTCCGGCCTCAAATTTTGTAAGGAAAACAATAATATTATTGTTTTTTGTACAAAAAAGTGATGAATTGTATGGCTTATTTCATTGAGAGCCCCTGATCATCAGGATCCATTAGAGTAAGGCCCTACCTGTGGGGACTCGATTAGATCCCCGTTCCCAAAACCTTTCTGCCCAGCTCCGCTTCCGTAAATGCTTTTCCTCAGGTTCCTGCTTCCTGCCCAGGTAGGGTCCCAGGGTGAGGAAGCTATGTTATGTAGACAATTTCAAATATGTGCGCAATTGGAGCAGAGCGTCGCAACGAAGGTGGTGCCTTATTTCATATTACTAATTATCAATTACATTTCCATAATGAAAATTGTCCCAAATGGTCACCATGGTGATGAAGCTGTCATATTATGTAGCTGTGACGACACTGGCTATCCGCACGACGGTCGTGCCGATAACACCGCTTATCGGCACGACCGTCGTGCGGATAAGCGGCGTTATCCGCACGACAGGGAAATCGATATCCAAATGTTAAAAATGTCTAGAAATGGATACATTTTAAGTTGATAAATATATTACACTGGCTTCAAAACTGAAACAGAATATTACTAATGCAGGATTTTTTTACTTTTTAATTAACAAAATTGTAATTTTGCTGAAATTGGCTTACCTGTGAATTTACCTGTAAAAATCAGTCATGTGTATGCATAAATGAGAAAGAAATTATGTCAATTATCATAACCTAAATATTAAAAAAATTGTGGTAATCCAAAAGAATAAAGAGCCTTTGATTTTAACAATGAAGTATGGAAACATTTCAGTTACACAATTAAAATAATTGCAATGATTATATTTTTCTCCGTCTGCTGTGATTCAGTTTACATCAGCTGGATAAATCAAATCAAACTAGTTTTCTTAGTCATAATTAACAAAAATGTTAATTTCGAATGCATTTCTATAAAGCTAAAACCATAATTTATTTATTTAATGACAAATTAATAGTTTAATGCATTCGTAAGCTTGTAAGAAAATCTTATACTCCCGTCGTGCCGATAGCCAATACCTGTAGCATTGGCTATCCGCACGACGGTCAGGCCAATAACGCCGCTTATCGGCATGACCGTCGTGCGGATAACACCGCTTATCGGCACGACCGTCGTGCGGATAGCCTCAGCCAGCTGTGACGGGATAGCCTCCCTTGATAGAATATGGTGCAACATATTAGCAGCATATTGAGTGCGTGTAATATGCAAATTAGAAACTTAAAACTGTGAAACAAGTAAGTGCTGACTATATAGCGTAGTAAACCACCCTTGGTGGATGAGCATGCTTTTCCACTGTCGGGTTTTGCTGTGGCTTGGCTCGGTCCATTCGTTACATAGCCTATTTTAACATTATCGGCTCAATGGGAGTAGAGTATCACAACAAAGGTAGTGCGGCTAGTGCCTAGCAGCCTAATTTCCTATTACCCCACTTTCATATAGTAAAAAGAGGGGTATTCAAATTCCTGTGTCGCGAAAACTAATGACAAATTGAAAACGTCTAAAATGTGGACGTCAAAGTTCGCAAATATATCAAACATGACTGAACAAACAGATAAATTAAGTGACAAAATACTCACTTTGGCATTTTCTTTAAAAGATATCTTAAATAGTTGGTCGACGTTTTCGCTTTTCCACGCCGGAAGTTGCTATTTGTTTGTCGCACTTGTTTTCGGTCCGGCTCGTATTGTTGTTGCTTTCTTTCTTTCTCTATATACTGCCATTCGCCCTCGCGGACATTCTAGGCAGGTGCGCTAGCCTGAGCTACAAGGATGTTAATATAAAAAGTAAAAGAACAGCTGATAGTTAAGATTAAAAGATGATAGCTTAGGGGATGAAAGATGATAGGTTATAATAGTTAAGATGAGATTAAAAGCAGGTTAAAAACAAACAACTCAGGATCTAGGGTCTAGAATGTTGCAGCCCGCTAACTGCAACCTTGAACGCTTCAAGGTTTGGCAGGCTTGCAACGGTTTCAGGCAGGGCGTTCCACTGGACAACTGCAAGTGGGAAAAAAGAATACTTGTAATAATCTCTGGATGTGTGCAGTTGTCGAAATGTCATGGAATGGCAGTATCTAGAGATACGGGTGTTTGGTTGAATATAATCCGGAAGGGGTAAAGCAACAAGGCCATGGATTATCTTGTAGAAAAGGCATAGACGGGCGTCAGCCCGTCTTTGCTGAAGACTTCTCCAACCCAAAGTTTCAATCATGTCCGAAACACTAGCCAACCTAACAAAGTTACATGAAACCCATCTCGCAGCTCGGCGCTGCACTTTTTCAACCTGATATGACTTGTCTTTTGTATGAGGATCCCATACGGCAGCAGCATATTCCAGCTGCGGCCTGACAAGTGTATTGTATGCCATCTCTCTCACGCCAGGGTGTTTGGTCTTGATATTTCTACGGACGAAATTTAGTGTTTTGGTGGCTTTTCCGGTGATCCTGTCTATGTGGGAGCGCCAGGACAGGTCGCTTGAAATATCAACCCCCAGATATTTGGCACAGGTGACGGTTTCCAGGATCTGGCCATGGAGACAATAATTTGCACTGACAGGTTTCCTAGACCTGGATCCCGTCACCTGGATTACCTGGCATTTCGAGGGATTGAATTCCATATCCCAGTTACGCTCCCACACAGACAGTTTGTCAAGGTCGTGTTGAAGATTTGCGCTGTCATTCTCACCCTCGATAGTCAAATATAGGGCCGTGTCATCAGCAAACAGGCGTACTGTAGAAGTTATAGTGTCTGGTAGGTCGTTGATGTAGATGAGGAACAGAATCGGCCCGAGTACAGAGCCCTGGGGTACACCAGAGCAAACCGGCACCGAATCTGATTCCTCACCCCCAACAACAACAGACTGAGATCTGTTACTAAGGAAGGCATGAACCCAGCGCAAAACGTTAGATCGAATTCCGTATTGGTGTAATTTCCAGATTAATTTGGAATGGTTAACTTTGTCGAAGGCCTTAGAGAAGTCTAAGAGGATTAAGTCTGTTTGCTTTCCCCTGCTAGCATTCCTCGCAAGGTCCTCGACGAGCATTGTTAATTGGGTCTCGCATGACCTCTTTTCACGAAAGCCATGTTGGAGGTCATACAAGAGACTGTGTTCATTCATGTGTTTCACTATCTGGGAGGCCATGATGTGCTCGAGGACCTTGCAGAGTATGCAGGTAAAGGATATCGGACGGTAATTTACAGCCTGTGTTTTGTCGCCTTTTTTGAACACTGGGGTCACATAAGCCCGACACCAATCCATGGGGAGTTTTCCAGTTTCAACAGATCTGTCAAAGATGATCTTTATTATTGGGGAAATCTCATTTCGGAGCTCCTTAAGAATCAATGGTCTGATCTGGTCAGGTCCAGCGGCTTTGCCTGGTTTGAGGTTACCTAGAAGCTTTGTGATTCCTGCTGTTGAAATCTGGAACTCCGGCATCAAGGGTGCCGAACCATGGTGACCCCGATGAAACGATCCTGGGTTCAACTTACCACAGTCGACCAAAGATTGAACTTTCATGTGTGCTAACCGTGATAAGCTTAAGGGTGACCGACTAGTAAAAACAGACTGAAACTGGCCATTCAAGATGTTAGCTTTTTTAGTATTGTCAGTTATAAGAATATCCTCATGGATGAGAGATGATATCCCACGCTGGTCCTCCTTAGATTTTCCCAGAAAGGAGAAGAGCCTTTGCTTCGAAGAGTTCCGCCGTTGACTTATCGACGCACCCGGTAAAACCGGTAAAAAGGGGCGGGGATCCCACCTCCTTGTCGACACAACGCACACACAATCAGCTCTGACTAATTTCACCGTGTATCATTAACACCGGAACTTGGTACCAGATGAATCGATACAAAGCATAAACAAGGCTCTTAGTGGGGTAAGTAAATCGTTCTATTCAATGGATTTTAATGAGTATCTTCCTTTAAAACATATAGAATTTGTTTCTAGAGATGTCTAACTTTTGTCCATGGTTCGCACACTCAACAGTTGTTGCTGTAGACTGCAAACCACAATGAAATAATGCGACATGGTACCGCCCCAAAACACAATGCCCCACCGAAATGTGTTCGTTTCACATTCTTAAAAGGCCTTTTCTCCTTCCTTTTTGGTGTCAAAATATTCAGGGCATTAGAATTCATCATCAGTAAAAGTTTCATTTGCGACGACATAGATTTAATAAGGTTTTTGTCCAAAACGAGAGTACGGCGATTTAGCAGTTTGGTGTACGGCAACATGAAAATTTGCTTAAAAAGACAGTTCGGCAACTTGTGACAGCACATTGCAGCAAAATTTGTTACTTCGACTTATTCTTTTTTTAACAAACAACTTTTGCAGAGTTGTATTATGCCCTTCATGTGCGGCTATTGCACAGGGACATCTACCTAGTTCAGGGAAATAATATAATTATTATTCACGTTGTGAGTGCACTGTGACAAAGAAATCAAAGTTAGAAAGCTAGACGGCGTCAGCCATGAACCTCTTAATTATAAAGTAATACCAGGACTTTGTCACGAACAAGGCCGGGAGATCACAATAATTGAAAACACCCAAATCGCCCATGTTTCCAAGCCTCATAAAATGCCAAAAGGACAGTCCATTTAAGAAACTCAATGTTCTTACTTACTGAAGAAGTAGAACCAGGAGCCGACAAGGTGGGCTCCTAGTTTGTATCAGACTTAGTGTCTTTAGACTTAGTGTTTCAGCGTCTTCTTTGTGAAGTAGTAGAATCAAGAGCCGGTAAGGAGGGCTCTCGGTTGAAGCTGCAAAGAGTGTGCAGTTGTTATGGAACGATGTTAAAGTTAATTGGGTGCCGTTGATATTTGCGATTATACCATATAAGTCACATCAGGTATTGCTAATGGCGTTAAACTATTGTCGTACGTGGCGAGACATTAGCTAAAGCAACCTGTATGAACCACACCAAGACCTAGGGCGAGAGTTGGGGTTCCGTAAAACCGGATTAAGCCCCCTAGTAATTTTATTACAAGGCGGTGCTGTTGGTGTGGCTCATCTCGTTCATAGTATTGTTTATGGTTCATATCGTTCGAACCTCCAACATTCAAGAAGCATAAAATACGGTAAGATGTCAGGGTGGTATTTGTTACCTGTATTTCTAATATTGATTATTTCTAAACTGGAAACCAGCCGATAATGCAAAAATGGTGAATATCAGAATCAGAATCAGAATAGTTTACTGGTGAAACGTCAAACTGACAATACCACACCAGGGGGGATGGGGCTTGACCGGAGGGGATTAGTCCCGAGCTCTCACAAGAGAAGTACATTTAGACACACAATCATCTGACAATGCAGCAGAGGAGATCAGTGAATCAGGGAGTTCGTTCCAATCTCTAATAGTCTGGGAAAAAAACTGTGTAAATAGGCATTTGTACTTGCTGAAGGTATCTGAAATGCCAAGGAGTGTTGATTCCTACAACGCCTATTTTGGGGGATAAGGTCATCCGTGGGTATTTTTGCTCTACCTTTTAGACCTTTGTAAAGCAATATAATTCTATTATCCTTCCTTCTTTTCTGCAGGGATTCCCATTTTAGTTTTTTAAGGATGTCAGTCATACTACCTTTTTCATATGTATAGTTCCTAGTTACAAACCTAGCTGCACGCTTTTGCACTTTCTTCAAATCATCTATCAGACCTTCATTATGAGGGCCCCAAACTGAGCTACCATATTCAAGAATAGGTCTCACCAGACCTTTATAGGCAGCTTCTCTCACATCTTGGGGGCAAGAAAACAGATTTCGTCTAAAAAAAAACAAGGGTCCTATTGGCTTTGGTGCACACATTGCTGATGTGAGTGTTCCATTTTAAATCCTTAGTTATTGTTACACCAAGATATTTGATACTTTCAACATTTTCCAACACAGTACCCTCAAGCTTGTAAGAAGCCTGAATTTTAGGAGTACGTTTATTCGTCAGCTGCATCATGTTGCACTTGACTGGTTGGAATATCATACCCCATTTTCGGGCCCAACTACCTAATCGATCAATATCCTTCTGAAGTTTCACTGTATCCTCCACATTTTTAATTTCGCGATAACAGACACAATCATCAGCAAAGAGTCTGATTTCCGATTCAATATCCGAGGTGATATCATTTATATGCAACGAAAACAACAAGGGGCCAAGAACGGTGCCCTGTGGGACACCAGATACAACAGGAGCCCAGTCTGATTTAACGCCATTAACTACAACTCTTTGTTGTCTATAGCAAAGGAAGGCATCAATCCATTTAATTGTCTTTCCACCAATTCCATAACTGAACAATTTGCTTTTAAGGAGTTCATGCGGAGGAGTGTCAAAAGCTTTTTCAAAATCCAAGATAAATGTATCAACCTGACCTTGATTGTCTAAGATTTTGCCCAATCATCAATCACTGCAGCTAACTGTGTTTCACAACTATGGGATTTCCTGAATGCACGTTGCCTGTCTGGCAAAAGATTATGATGATCCAAATGAGACATGATATTAGAACACACTCACTATATGTTCCAAAAGTTTGCAGGGTACGCAGGTCAAGGAAACTGGACGATAGTTGCAAGCAAGAGACCTGTCAGCCTTTTTGAACAGGGGACAAATGTTTGCTCAAGACCATTCTTTGGGGTTTTCAACCGAGTCTATTGACTGTTGAAAAAGATGTGCAAAAACAGTTCCTAGCTCAGATGCCAATTCCTTAAGGACTCTGGGATGAAGCTCATCTGGGCCTAAAGATTTCGACGGGTTCAAACCTTTGAGAAGTTTTGGTACACCTTCTTTAGATACTACTATGTCTTCCATGAACGGGGCTTTTCTATTCAAAAGAGGGAGACCTGGCTGTGTTCAGTTTTGGTGAACACATCCGTAAACTGACCATTGAATTCACCAGCCATTTCAAAATCTGATTCAGCAAGACCACTTCTATTTCGCTTTTTCAAAGAGGGGGATACCTTGAACATCTTTTTTCCGGTTATTTATGTACCGATATAAAATCTCTTGGATTAGCCTTAACATCACCGACCAAGTTATTTACATACAACTCATGCTGTTTTCTGATATCTGCTTTGATTTCTCTTCTCAAAGTTTCAAATTTTGTTCTAAATTTTGCACTCCCAGTTTTCTTCGCTTTAGCGCGTGTGAGTTGCATTTTTTCTGCGAATCTTTCTTCTTATTACATGAGTTAACCATGGGACTGAGGAAACTGAGCGACTAGTCTTTGATGGGATATGTTTATCCACTGAATCCTGGATAAAAGATGTGATCAAATTAAAGTTTTCTTGAACCGACCGTGTGCCAGAGTAGCCGTTGAAATATTTCTCCTTTGCAAATTTAAGGGCATCAGCTTTCATAGATTCATAATCACCTTTCTGATATTTATACACCTTTCTCTTAGGTTTCTTGATGGGGGGAATAACTATTTTCAAAGTTCCAGAGACAATGTCATGATCACTAAGCCTGTCTGGGGAATGGATATCAACAAATTGTCCGGGAAGTGAAGTGATAATCAAATCCAATGTGTTTTGTCCTCTTGTGGGAAGTGTAATACCTGTTCCAATTCATTGTCGCTAATGAGTTCTACCAACTTTGCACCTCAATGAAAAACCTTGTTGTTGAGTCTATCTGGCCAAACAATATCTCTGAAGTTAAAGTCACCCAAGACATGGACCGAGGGGGTTTGTTTCCTTTATGTAACGTTTTAACCTTTTCATGTTGGTTTTTGAATAACTCAAGTTCCTCTATCTTACCATCTGGAGGTCGATACCAACTTGCCACAAGATGGGAAGTTTTGTTGGCGAATACCTTTACCCAAACTGATTCAGAGCCGTTTTCCAATTCAGTGATCGGCATATGAGGAATATCTTTGTGTCTGAGTAACATCACACCACCGCCGTCAAGACTTCTATCTTTTCTATACACATTGTAAGGACAAGTTTCTGGGAACAATTCTGAAGTTGATATAGTGCTGTCAATTTTAGTTTCTTGAATTGCAACAATTTGAGGTTGATGGAGATCAAGAAATGCCAACAACTCTAGTTTTTTACCTCTAATACTATTGATATTTATGCTTGAGAATTTTAACTCACTAATAAATTTATTTTTGTTTGAACCTGATTCACAAGTTTTTATCGTAGACACTATGAATTGATTTCCAAATATTATGTTGGATTAAAGACGCTTTTAAGTGAGGGCCTTTCGAAACCTGAATTTTATGGTGACTTGGTTTACAAATTTAAGAAACTTATAGGAATTAATGATTTTTCTTTTCAGTTCAGAAAAATCATAACACGTTACAGACATATAGGTTATAACTTGAATGTTATGCGACAGTCTGCATGCTTAGTTTTTAACCCAATCATGGTTGATAACTATGCTGCCTTCTTTAATTGCACGCCGGTGGGTCGGGCGTCAGACTCAATGATGGCCCCGACTTATAGCTATTCATTTTAGTTGGTTGGGGCCGGAGCTTCTTGTCTGTTGCTTGGCCCACCGGGGT
Organism: Rugalucina vietnamica; assembly: GCA_964017185.1. Classification (NCBI taxonomy): domain Eukaryota; kingdom Metazoa; phylum Mollusca; class Bivalvia; order Lucinida; family Lucinidae; genus Rugalucina; species Rugalucina vietnamica. The sequence continues at coordinate 49,074,369 of OZ024878.1, read as the reverse complement.
CCAACTGATGTTTTTCTTTTGCTCCGGAGTTAGTAGGTTATTCGGCGCCCAGGGATCTCCATCGTCGGGCAGCTTACTCAATCTGTGAGTCCTTGTTTTTTGATTCATCAGGATGTTTATCATGATTTATTTGTTTGTTCTTGATGATTCATTGACTAGTTAGAGATTCACCACGAGGACCGAAGAACTTACTAAATGTTATGAACCACTGCAGAAGCTGAGGGTGAGGTTAGGATCCTGTAAAACCGGTTTAAGCCCGCCAGTAACTTTGTGTTTCTGATCGTTCCAAGGCGATACTTCTGTGGTGGTTCTTTTTGTTTTATGTCTTGGTGTTTATTTCTTTTATTTATTTTTTTTGTGCTGTTGGCGCCTTATGTATGTTTTCATATTTTTAATTAAGTTAAGGTAACTGAGTGCCACCTATTGGGAAAATAGCTGCTCATTCGGCTTACGATATGTTTCATGGTATAAGTGCCTGATTGTTAGTTTGGTTTTTTTCCACCTCGATCTTTGGAGTGAGAATCTCTTTCTGATTGCGCCTTTTCCTGATCTTTGCCTACTTGTTCCTTTTTAGTACCACAGCTGCTATCGTTTGACAATGGAGCAAATCTATTTTATTCTTCGAAGTTTAATTGATCAGAAAAGAATGAATCCGAAAAGTTGAAGAAGTCACATTTTGGGCAAATCCATGAACAATTTGAATTTTGTATATTTTCATACTGATTATCTGAGACAAGGGAGCATTTATTGTGGACCCATATTTCACATTTGTCACATTGAACAGTCTTGTGACTATTTAAGACAGCCCCACTGCAAAGACCACTGCAATATGATGTATTCACCATTTTTGCATTATCGGCTGGTTACCTGCTGACAAAAATCAATATTGGAAAAACAGGTAACCAGAAACCCCCCACAGGGGGTTCTGGTTACCTGTATTTCCATTATTGATTTTTTAAAGCTGGGAACCAGCGGATAATGCAAAAAAGGTGAATATCCCTCTCGGTATTTATTCAAATTCAAACAACAGCAAACTACTATAAGTATTCATTTTTTTTCATTTTAGCAATCTTGCAGTGGAACAACCTCCCAACCTCGGCTTTCCTCTCAGAAGATCTGACTACGTTCAGGTCGATCTGCCATTTGCAGCCTAATCCACATTATGCCATAAACCCACGCTGTGTTGTTTTTATCAGCTTTTAACGTTTTACTTCTTCTTCATACTAACACTATCATACTTTTTAGCCTTACTAAACTCATTTTAACTTTCTTCCATCAGTCTATCAACATTTTCTTTGACGCGCGCACCTATCATCACGAGAGCATGTTGCAGTATATACAGAAAGAACGAATTGCTTTGGGTCGAGTTGACCAGACAGCTTCCGCCCAGGAAATGCTCGTGAACTTAACAAGTACACTCACCGGCAAATGGCGGAAAAATGGGAACACAAACTTACAGGGAAATCTACTTACCGGCTTCATCGTCTTCCAAATGGAAAGACATAACCCTTAATACTGGTAGCAAATTTTAGACTTATGCCTGTCATCAACAAAATCCGGAAGGGACTCAATTTTTGGCCAGAAAACGTTCCACTATGTCACATATTTTCGCGATTTTTTAATTTGACATTCTGCCATTTCTGGAGCATTTCAGTGATTTTCGAGATCCCAAGGTGTTGTAAGCCTGACGTTTTGTAAATCAGACAGCATTAATTTGCATGCAGAAGGCGTGACTGCATGTGTAATGCTCGCACACCGAGTTCCTCAATCCTCAATTCACGGCTTCTTCGGCTCAGGTTGTCAACTGCGCTGATGGCCTCCAATGCAGTTTTATTTTCTCTTTGGTAACTGAACTCAAGTTATTTCAGATTGACATCTCGATATTGCTCTAAGTGTCTGGATGGCAAGCTACTTTTTAGTGGGAAGATATCAATCTTGGTCACAGAAACTGTACTTCTCCTGCCTGTCTGATCTTTCAGTCAAGGGTATCTCTCATCTCGGTCAATATTGTTTGGATTTGATCCTTTTTCGAAGCTTAATTCTGCTTATAAAATTATAATTTGCCAGAAATATTGCAGATTTCATATCTTAATTTGGAGAAATAATTAAGATCTAAACATATACGCAATTTCAATTTTGTGTTCATATTTTCTGCTTTTTATTCAGTAAGGTCACTGCAATAAACTCAAAGCAATTTACCTTGTACAAATGTCTGATTATATCGTTCATACTAGATGATTTAAGGTTAAGCCATAATAATGAAACCAACATTTCGCTCCATTCAGGCATTGTTGAAAATTTGTTCTATCTATAGGTGACTTAAAAGTTATATTCAGCAAGCCAGTTAACTTTTGTAGGTGCATCAGCCAGCACTTTGCAGGACATCAAAGTGGCCGAGAGCTGTGGTGGCTTCACATACAGGGACAGTGGGCTAGATCTATCACCAATGAGAAATAGATTCATTTACTGGTAAGATCTCCATCCCAATATGACTGAAAAATAGTTGACTGGGATGTTAAGCCTTAACTTACCGTATTCACACGCATATAACACAGTTTTTTTATCAGATTGTGGTATTACAAAATTTGCTGCGCATTATCAGGGATACAGACTAACAAATTTTTCATAGGGGCAAGCTGGGCCCCTAAAAAATGAAAACTCGGGGCCCACATAAAAACTTAGGGGCCCACATTTTTATTCGCATATAACGGGCAAATGCATCAAGAGTCAGAATTTCTGTCTGTCCGAATCAGTTTCTGTCTGACCGCATAAAATGTGGTTTCCCTTACGCATTCTTGACGCTCAAGATCTGAAAGGCACTGAAAAGTTTATCAAATTTGAGACCCCTTCAGCAATATAATCTTGTTTAAAAAAGAAGTGCATGGCATGGATACAAGTTGAATGGGTTAAAATTACAATATGATTGTTTGTTTTTCTCTCATTTCTCCTATCTCTGAGTCACTAAGAGAGTCTCAGTTCATCTGGAAGGCAACATTGGCACAGGCCTAAGAAAATGTTTGTTTGGCATTGGTGACCCAGAGTCTCACATGAATGCGTCATTTGGTTGCCGTTTTTATTGTATTTACAATGTTTTTGTCAAAGGCAGTGGCTAGGGATACGGTACCGTATCTTTAGCCTGTGGGCTTGGGATACGGTACCGTATCCCTAGCCTGGCGGCTAGAGATACGGTACCTTATCTGTAGCCTATATATCGGAAATGGCTAAAGGTACGGTATAGATTAAAATCGATAATATAATATTTTCAGGTCAGTTTTAAGTTGAATCATTGCAAATATCCTAAATGGCTAAAGATATGGAAGAGCAGAGATACAGACTTAAGAAAACAATGTTAATGTATAAAGTTGAGAGATTTCAATTTTATTATTTAACCCGTCGAACGAAATTTTCATTTGTTATAATTGAGTGTGTGTTTGTGCAATATCACCATTATCAACAATTATTTGACCGACATCAAAGGATATAAAGCCAAATCGCAGTATGAAAGTTTCTAACGATACGTGAAGATATTAAAAGATCATATTGGCCTCCATTTGTTGCTTCACCATGGTATCCGGACAAAATCCCCCCCCCCCCCCCCCACTCTTTTTTGATGACTAGGACAGAATCCCCCCCAGTATATCTTGCAAATAGGACAGAATCCCCCCCACCCCTTCTCAGACAGAATCTACTTCAATAATTGAGCAATCTTTGAATTTAATTAGTTATTATTAAGTTGACTATAATAAGTGGTGATTAGAGAAAATTAAATATGACAATTTGCTTATTCTATAACTTAGTAAATTACTCAACACATAGAAGTTTGTCTCACCTCATTTTTGCTATTAGCAGTAATTATAACATATTAATATGCAGCTTTCTTTAAAAAATAAAAACCAAACAACATAATTATCCAATCATTAGCAAACAATGAATAAATAAACTTTTTTGATAAAAATAATTGACCTATAGCTGTAAAATGTAACAATATGATTATGGAGATTCTGACTGGGAGTGGGGGGATTCTGTCCTATTTGCAAGATATACTGGGGGGATTCTGTCCTCGTCAACAAAAAAGAGTGGGGGGGGGATTCTGTCCGGGGGGGATTTTGTCCTACACTCCTTAACCATCAATACAATGTCCGCGCCTGAATGTGCGAACAACAAACACGGCATTAATGAAGTGTTGATTCCCTTTCTCCTACCGCTAAACCACTGAAGTAAAACATCTATTTATCTATCTATCATTTCGGGTAACATGTATATAAAAATGTCTTTATCAAAGCGCTGCAGATAAAGACACGGCGTAAATTTGAATTTTAACATTTTCTAATACTTGCGCTTTCTAAGTTAGAACTTGCAGTTGAAAAAAAAATGTCTATGAAAGAATTCTTTCTGTGATTTATGATGTATTTTTATGCTTGGTTTACGCGTTTACTTGTTCTTGTGATTGTTCTTTATGCGCTTACTTTAAGTTGGAAATCATGTGATACTTTGGCAAATACGACGATTTTTTTATTATCTTTTTTTGCGTCGAAATGATTGAGATACAAGTACATGAATGTGCATTTATCTAAGGAGCTTTTTGAAATTTTACAAGCGATGTTTAATAAATTGCATAACATGCAATCGAAGTTAACATTTTTTCATGTTGGTGACAAATGTTCACCCTGACGTAATAAAGGCGAACCACCCATAAGGTGTAACATTTGAGCCTGTGCGTGAGAAAACTAACACTTTGCATGTATACAAAAACTAACACTTTGCATAGGCCAAAACAAAGCCGCAGATCAGCTGTGCAGTAAGTGCGAAGCTGATCAGCGCCTTTGTGTTTGCTACAAAGATAGTACAATCCTTCTTCTTCTTAAATCCGAAATTTCAAGCTTCTAGCCTGCTTCTGTGACTGTACAGCCTGGTTTGTGCCAGACGTGGTCGAAAAACCAAATTGTTGGTTTTGTCACGCACAGGCTCATTTAGTATGTATAATTTCCCAACCAATTAACAACAATTAACGCTACTATTGTTAAGATGTGCATGTGTAGAGCTTGCCCAACCATGAAACTGTGAGAAAAGTAAGACACTCGTAAATGTTTATTTTATGATTCATTGGGATACTTGCAATGATTCAACTGAAAAGGTGACCTGAAAATATTATATTATCGATTTTTAATCTATACCGTACCTTTAGCCATTTCCGACATATAGGCTACAGATACCAGGCTTGGGGTCAATTACTTTGAAAAGTAATTAATTGAATTACAATTACATTGACATTTGTTCAATTAAATTACAATTACAATTTCTAGGCATTTTAGGAAAGTAATTCACTACATACAATTACTTAGCCTAATGTAATTCATTACATACAATTACTTTGTATCGAGTGTTGAGACGCATGAAACTTTTAAGTCCAAAAATATTCATAAATGGATATAAAACACTTGTAGTGATAATGACTGAGAATTGTCTGACAGGAACCTTTTGTACTGCATGTCTCCTTTTTCTTTTTGCCCCCACGGAACAGGTATGTTTGAATTGACTGTCGTATACAGGATTAACCATCAAATGATATGGTTATATGCTTAACTAGTGTTGTAATGACAATCGATTTATATCAATAATCATTGGTTTGATGGCAATCGATCGATAACCGATAATGATTTTGTCATAATTGATCATCAATCTAAATTCTATGGGTCATGTTAAGCTATTAAAGATAGTTTGTCTTTTATCAAAGATTTTAGTCAGAAAATGACATCTAGACTGCTGCTGAGTTATAATTTTTTTTTTTTTATAAATTCTACCAAGATAAGTTTGCTGAATGTGACACTGGCTTATTGATAAAAGATGGGTGGAATGGTCAGAGCTGGTTTCTTATGAATGGCAAATCAAGAAAGAACCCCAAAAAACATGTCATGTGTAAAACATGTAAAGGGTAGAATGCCTACATGTGCTGTCCTACAACTGCAAAATGTCAGTTGAGCCATAAATTAAACAAGTGCTAACCAGGGCCATACTGTTAGTGTTTCCCCTAGCCACTTTTACTATGGCGCCGCGCCATGCCCTTTTTCTCCAGCGCCATGCCCTTTTTCCCAGCGCCATGCCCTTTTTCTGAATCTGCAATCTGTGCCCTACATTTTGGTAAAAAGTTTGTCAAAATCGGACAAAAAATAAGGAAGTTTCAAGATTTTTGCTTGAAGTCTGCAGAAACAAATTTGGCAAAATTTATGATCATGACTTCCACAGTTGTTGATTGCTTTAATCCCTTGTTTATTGTCACTTTATTGCAGTGGCAAATGTTGATAATAACTCAATGACAATTACCCAGTTTGACACCAAATGAGAAAAGGTGTGAAAAATGAATGTCCTACCTGGTAATATAAGTGTGACAGTTAATTAGTTTCAACTATCAATAGTTTACTTTTCAAAAACAAATCTTGAGTGAGGTTATCTCTTGTTTTGACAAGCATGGTTAAATAATTCAGTATTAATGTGAGACAGAGGGACAAGAAATTTTTTAAGTTGTCTTTGGTAAAAGTGAATCCTGATATTGAGGAAAGAACAATTTAAGCTGAAAAGCAAATTTATTAATACAGAGAAACTATATTAAGTGTTCAATTGTATTCTTAAATGTGCCCTCATAGCATGCTATGGGCCACTTAAAAAAGTGCCCTTTTGCTTGTTGTCGCGCGCTAAAAGTGCCCTTTTGACATGTTGCCGCGCGTTAAAAAGTGCCCTTTTTATCAACCTTACCATGCCCTTTTTTGGGACTGGGAGAAACACTAACTGTCCTACTGTGCATGTATCTTACAATCATAGAAACATGAAAAAGAATTTTTGACCAAAATTTCCATCAATTTACTATTTTGAAAACATGAGACATGTATTTATGTTCACTCCATCTTTCATAAATCAGAAATACAAGATGACATTGAAAAGAAACAGTTTAATTATGAATCTGTCTGACAGTGAGGTTTGAAAAACTAACAACAGGGAATCCTGTAGGCAATACACCAATCAAGGACAAAAAAAGAAAAGATAATATGTTTGATTTTTCACACTTCCTTTGATCAGTCATTGCTTAATGTCATATTGTGTGTATAAGAGGGTAAATAGCTCTAAGGTCATCAGTTTTAGGGAAGGATTAAACATCTTAAATGCCCAATACTTAATTTTATCAGTAGATGAAAAAAACATGTTTAATAGATGAAAAGACAAAATTTGACAACTGTTGTAACATAACTTATCTCAATCGGAAAATATTTTACTTGAGTACTGTATAATTGACCATAGACTCATACATGTGATACATTCTTAGGCCCAAATAGGGAGATTGGACATTTTTGGTAGGGAGATTTAGGTCTGAAATAGGGAGGTTTTTTCTCGACAAAATTATAGCCGATTTTACCCCGGAAAATATTTTCAGCAGTCCAGCATTTTGTCAAATGTTTGCACTTCAATATGCATATACAACTGATTCTCACAAATCTATAGATGATTACTTGAAATTAGAATTTTATTATAATTATTGAAAGTAATTTAATTCTGGTGGTAAGACATACTTGCTATGTACCAAATGGATAATGATAGCTTCCTTCAACAGTAGTTCATTGATAAAATAAGTAATTGTGAAATTAGTAAATTATTAAGTTTGTATAGGTTTGAAAAGGAAATTACATGTAGATCTATTTGAAAAAAAAAAAAATAATAATAATAAAAAAAAATCTAAATTGTGCAGATAAGAAAAAGAGAAGTAAAATAATGCAAAAAAAGAGGTTTGAAGGTGAAAAGAGGATAAAAAAAATCTTTAAAAAAAAAAAAAAAAAATTTGCTCCAGCGGAGATTCGAACTCACGACCTCCCGCGTGACAAGCCAACACCTTAACCACTGCACCACTTGGCCATGATGACGTCATAGCACTCCAGCATTTGACCAGACGTAAAAAGCACATGGTTTATGTTTACACAATAAATAATTGCATATAAATGGAAAGTTGTGTATTGTCATTTGTTTTAGAACAAGTTATTGGAACATGTTGGAATAGTGTTTTGGAGTAATATTATTGGGATTATTGCTTTTTTGAAGGTAGGTGTATTTTTTTTATCAAGCTCATTCAAGACAAACCCCTATGATCACCGATCAATCAACCATGTCAACTGATGATCCTTACGTAAGCTTACCTGACATCCTCAAATCAAGTATGACAATTACCTAGCACCTAATAGCGTTAATCCAATTACCTGAGGCCAATAATCACACCTGTCACTTCACACTACGAAAATTCGTCGAGTAGGCGCTGTAAACATTCTGCTAAACGATCTTTTTGGGGAAAACTAAAAAAATGGTGGCTTGCGGGAAAACACCATAGGAATTTTTCTTCATCGGGTTTTAGGTTTTTATATCGTGAGAGCGTTTTTGGGACCAAAATATCGAGAGATTCACGATCAATCGTTAGATATCACATGTATGTAGACTTCAATGATACATGCAAGGAAACAAGATTCAACAGGATAATCTGCAGTACACTCTTACAATAATAATCTCTAAATATACATTGTATATGTAACTTGAAAGAGATGTTTTCTTTAAAGTAATTCAAAGTAATTAAAAGTAATTGTTAATTACACCCCTTTTTGACACTGTAATTCATTACATTTCAATTACTGTAATTAAAGTAAAGGCTGAATTACAATTATTTTCAATTATTTTGAAAAATGTAATTAAATTGCAATTAATTACAATTACAATTTCAATTACCCCAACCCTGACAGATACGGTACCGTATCTCTAGCCGCCAGGCTAGGGATACGGTACCGTATCCCTAGCCCACAGGCTAAAGATACGGTACCGTATCCCTAGCCACTGCCTTTGTCAAAAGCTAAAACTTGTCAGATCCATTTGGGTCAGGCAAATCGGCAGATTTTTAGTTTAAATTCAAGAAAGAAGAGCGGTTGTCATGCTCAAGATCGATGCTTGTTCGCATGATTATCAACCATAGTCGGGAAGTCTTTCCATGATTTATATAAAAAGGCCTCTTTCATCCAGAACAAACAAACAAATTTTTGCACGATCGAACTGTCAACTCAAGTCGTGTGCGCATGTCTTTCGGACACTTGCTAGCACTGCTTTACTGGCGAGTTCATTATTACACATGCGCAGTGGATTGGCCGATTTGCATACTCCCTTGTGATTGGTCGTCTAAATATATTTGGCGTCTGGTTCACAATATTTTACCGCGATAGATTGCAGATATTTTGTGACATCGAATACCAGTCAAAATAAAACCGAATGGAAAAAAATGAACCGAAACGGTCAGTTTCGGGACATTACGCTTCGTAGCGTAGTCGCTAACTGGGCGAGCGTATCTTCAATTTTAGGGGCCCAGCTCGATTTTTAGCTCACCTGAGCCGTCAGGCTCACAAGGTGAGCTTATAGTATACCCATGCTCCGTCGTCCGTCCGTCCGTCCGTCGTCCGTCCGTCGTCCGTCCGTCCGTCCGTCGTCCGTCGTCCACCATTTTCAAAGATCTTCTTCTCTGAAACAGCTTGGCCAATCAAAGCCAAATTTTACATGAAGCATCTATGGGAAGGGGGAACCAATGTGTATATAAATAATCCAGGTCACATGACCAAGATGGCCGCCATGCCCATATATGGTAAAAACCCTTCAAAAATCTTCTTCTCCGGAACCACTGGACCGATTTCAACTAAACTTGGCATGAAGCATCGATGACTCAAGTACTACAATGTGTATATAAATCATGACCTTGCGGTGACCTTGACCTATTTTACAGCAAGGTCAACATAGGTCGCCTTTGCATTTGAATGGGAAAAATTGTTAAATTGTCATTTAAAGGAAAAATCTTGCAGAAAATGAGCAGTAGGACTGAATATTAATGATTCTGAAAAAAATTGGACACCAGGGGCTCATCCGCCCCCACCCCGGGGCAATATACATGTATATTATCATAATATTCAAACATCTTCTTCTCTGAAACCGCTTAGCCAATCAAAGCCAAATTTTACATGAAGCATCTATGGGAAGGGGGAACCAATGTGTATATAAATAATCCAGGTCACATGACCAAGATGGCCGCCATGCCCATATATGGTAAAAACCCTTCAAAAATCTTCTTCTCCGGAACCACTGGACCGATTTCAACCAAACTTGGCATGAAGCATCGATGACTCAAGTACTACAATGTATATATAAATCATGACCTTGCGGTGACCTTGACCTATTTTACGGCAAGGTCAACATAGGTCGCCTTTGCATTTGAATGGGAAAAATTGTTAAATTGTCATTTAAAGGAAAAATCTTGCAGAAAATGAGCAGTAGGACTGAATATTAATGATTCTGAAAAAAATTGGGCACCAGGGGCTCATCCGCCCCCACCCCGGGGCAATATACATGTATATTATCATAATATTCAAACATCTTCTTCTCTGAAACCGCTTGGCCAATCAAAGCCAAATTTTACATGAAGCCTCTATGGGAAGGGGGAACTAGTGTGTATATAAATAATCCAGGTCACATGACCAAGATGGCCGCCATGCCCATATATGGTAAAAACCCTTCAAAAACTCTCTTCTCCGGAACCACTGGACCGATTTCAATGAAACTTGGCATGAAGCATTGATGGCTCAAGCACTACAATGTATATATAAATCATGACCCTGTGATGGCCTTGACCTATTTTATGGCAAGGTCAACATAGGTCTCCAATGCATTTGAATGGGGAAAACTTTTAAAATGTAATTTAAAGTGAAAGCCTTGCAGGAAATGGGAAGTAGGACCGAATATTAATGATTCTGAAAAAAATTGGACCCCAGGGGCTCATGTGCCCCCACCCCGGGGCAATATACATGTATATTTCCATAATATTCAAATGTCTTCTCCTCTGAAACCGCTTGGCCATTCAAAGCCAAATTTTATGTGAAGCATCTATAGAATGGGGGAATCAGTGTGTATATAAATAATCTAGGTCACATGACAAAGATGGCCGCCATGCCCATATATGGTAAAAACCCATAAAAAATCTTCTTCTCTGAAACCAATAGACTGATTTCAAGGAAACTTGGCGTGAAGCATTGATGGCTAAAGTACTCCAATGTATTTATAAATCATGACCCTGTGATGACCTTGACCAAGTTTATGGCAAGGTCAACATGGGTTGCCTATGCATTTGAATTGGGAAAACTATTAAATTGTCATTTGAAGGGAAAAGCCAGCAGGAAATTGGCAAATGGACAGAATATTGATGATTCTGAAAAAAGAAAATGGCCCAAGGGCTTCATCTGCCCCTGCACTGGAGTTAAATACCATAATATTCAAACATGTTTATTGGATTATGCAGCAGATCTCAGGTGAGCGTTTACAGGACCATTGGTCCTCTGGTTACTCGCTGTGGGCGAGTGGGCGACCGCTAATCTGTATCCCTGCATTATGCATAAGGACACAAAATTTCAGACTTTTTTGTTCATTATGTTGTTATGTATGACAGTTACTTGTTGAAAGATGTGCATTCAGTACTGGTAAACTTCCCAAGGGAGTATGCCCAGGAAAGTATGATGTTATACATATGATGTTTACTTGTTGTCCTTAGCAATTATTTACTTTTAGTGTCCCAGATATTGGGCATAAACAGGTTGTTTTCTTCAGAATTTTCTAGAAATTTCAGATTGTTCTTTGACGGAAAAGTCCGGAAAAATCTGGAAGAACCAAAGATGTAGAATCTTCTAGAAAAATCTTTTTTTTTGTCAAAAGAGTATTGTGGAATTTTCTGGAAGGATAATGGCCTCTCTAGAATATTCCAGAAGATTAAATTTTGGTAAACAACTTGTTATTTTTAGTATATGATATCATAGAATTTGCTGGAAGAATCCTGAATGTTCCTCAGTGCTATATAAGGGCTACAAATTTTCATAAGGACAATCTTTGGGTACTGTTACTATTAAGAAGTCAAAATCTGTCTTACTGGAATATAAACTTATTCTTGGATTACTTTGTGATATTCGATTCTGGATTGGGACATAGTGCTATTTTGAAACAAACTTTAATTCTTGGGATCAGAAACTGATACAGACTTGTGTTAAAAAATTCTGAGGGACATTCAGACATTCTTTAAGGGAATTAACGTCTTGAAAGGTATTGTACATTCATTTTTGTTTGATTGTATATATGCTTTTGATTGTTTCACATGTAATTACTGGTTAAATCACTTCTAAATAGATTTGTTAAATTTTAAACAAAGCTTGTTGCTGGCTAACCAACTTGTTGGTTTCCTTAATCTTCTAGTTACACCTGGCACGTAACAGAATTGGGGGCTCGTCCGGGATTGAAATTTCTTGTGCACCAAATTTATTTAAAATTCTAAAGTATCTTCACTGTTTGCTGTTTAAATAGCTAAAGCCAGCAAAAAGCAACCATGTCATTCAAACTAAGTGACTTTATTGCTGCGCCTTCTCAGGAGCTGTTAGATAAGGCCAAAAAGAGTGACCTCTTAGACATAGCTGATCATTATGGGTTGTCAAATATCAAGACTTCCATGTTAAAACATGAAATTAAGAACATTTTGATTCAGTTTTTTGTTGACGAGGAAATTTTTGATTCCTCGGCTACTTCTCAGATTCTAGTCACTCAGACTGACTTGCAGTTGAGGGAACTAGAAATCAAAAGACAAATTGAGATGGAAAAACTAAAATTTGAGTATGAAGAAAGAATAAGGGCAGAAAAGGCCGAAAGGGAAGAAAGAATAAGATTGGAAACTTTAGAACGGGAAGAAAGAATGCATAAACAAAAGTTAGAAATGGAAGAACGAGAGAAGGAAAAACAAAGAGAATTAGAACGAGAAAAAATTGAGTTAGAAAAAGAAAAATTAGAAAGAGAAGAAAGGCTTGAAATTGAAAAAGAAAAAATTAAATTCGAAATTGAAGAAAAAGAAAGAGAAAGGCAATTTCAGTTAAGAATGAAGGAAATTGAACTTAATGACAAATCAAAATCAAAATCTTTGCCTTTGGCTACTAGTACAGTATTTGATGTCACAAAACACATTCGTCTCGTTCCTCCATTTCAAGAAAAAGAGGTTGACAAATATTTCTTACATTTTGAGAAGGTAGCAGAAAACTTGAAATGGCCAAGAGAGCACTGGACCTTGCTTTTGCAAAGTGTTGTAATTGGTAAAGCTCGAGAAATTTACACTCAGCTTTCTCTTGAGCAAAGCTCAGATTATGATACAGTAAAGGAATTTATTCTTAAGGCTTATGAGCTGGTCCCTGAGGCATACAGGCAGAAATTTAGAGACTGTAGAAAAGAACATGACCAGACTCATGTTGAGTTTACTAGAACAAAAGAGCAACTATTTGATAGATGGTGTTCTTCAAAGAAAGTAGGTTCTGATCATGCAAAGCTAAGGCAGCTCATGCTTGTTGAGGAATTCAAAAGGTGCATAAATTCTGATGTTAAGGCTTTCTTGAACGAAAGAGAAGTTGAAAACTTGGAAACAGCAGCACGTTTAGCTGATGACTATGCTTTGACTCATAAGGCTTCATTTGTCAACAAGCCATATCCTAGGAAACCATATAACCCTCAATCAAAGCAAATTACCCCTCAGTCAAAACCATATTCCCCTCAGTCCGGTCCCAAAGCCAATCCCAGTAATCCAACTGACAATTCCAGTCCAAAACCCAAATTTTCTAGTGAAAACAAAGGACAAAATCCCTTATCCCAGCCAATTTGTAATTATTGTAAGAAAACTGGCCACATTATTTCTGAATGTTTGGCACTGAAACGAAAGAAAGAAAGAGAAAATCTAGATAGTGCTAAACCGACAGGTCTCACCTCCTTAAAGGCTAAACCACAGTCTTGTATCCAGGAAGAAAACCCTATACTGACCAGAACTTGTAAAGAGTCAGTCTCTGAGGATTCTATTATGGAGATTTATGAACCATTCTTATCAGATGGTTTTGTGTCATTTAACAGTGACTCTGCCCAGTCTACCCCTATCAAAATCTTACGAGATACCGGAGCTTCTCAATCCCTTATCTTGGCAGATACCTTGCCATTTTCCGAGAAGTCTTCTTCTGGGACAAGTGTCCTTATCCAGGGTGTAGAGTGTGGATTTGTTAACGTACCCCTCCATAATATCTATTTGTCCTCAGACTTAGTTAAAGGTCCCGTGGCTGTAGGTATTAGACCTTCCTTACCTTTTAAAGGTATTCATTTGCTGTTAGGCAATGATTTGGCAGGAGATAAGGTTGTGGTAAACCCACTTTTGACCAGCACACCATGTGTTGATCAACCGCCTGATCCCATTGAGCAGGAAATTCCTGATCTTTACCCTTCTTGTGCTGTCACTAGGGCAATGGCAAAGAAAGCTAAATTGAATCATGGGATGCAGGACATAGATTTAACTGACACTTTGATAGGTCAGTCCTTTAATAAAGAGATTTCAACATCTCTTTCCCCTAGTCAGTCTGATATTCAGACTGACCCTAGCAATCCAAGGTCGGGGTCAGAAAATGACCTTTCACCCTCAACGTCAAACGATCAAGGTCATGACCAGATGTCAAGGTCACAGCTTTGTAAAGAACAACACAGTGATTCTGAGATCTCGCCTTTATTTGAAAGGGCTTTAGATGAAAAAGAAATATCCCAGGTCCCTGTTTGCTATTATGTCAAAAATGGCATATTAATGAGAAAATGGCGTCCTCCAGATGTCTCAGCAGAAGATGAGTGGACTGTTAACCACCAAATTGTGATCCCTAGGGTTTATCGCCCTGAAATCTTAAACTTGGCCCATGAAACTCCAATGTCAGGCCATTTAGGTGTAAATAAGACCTATCACAAGGTCCTTAATCATTTCTACTGGCCAGGAATAAAATCTGATGTATCTCAACACTGCAAATCCTGCCACACTTGTCAGATGGTAGGAAAACCCAATCAGACTATTCCTAAAGCTCAGTTACAGCCCATTCCTGCCTTTGATGAACCTTTCAGCAGAGTGATTATTGATTGTGTAGGTCCCTTACCCAAAACAAAGAAAGGTTGTGAATATCTTCTGACCATAATGTGTGCTTCAACTCGCTTTCTTGAAGCCATTACACTCAGAAATATCAAGGCTAAAACAATAGTTAATGCACTTGTGAAGTTCTTCACATTTGTAGGCCTCCCAAAATCTATCCAGTCAGACCAGGGCTCAAATTTTATGTCAGGAATTTTTCAGCAAGTCATGTACTAACTTGGAATTAAGCAATACAAGTCATCGGCTTACCACCCTGAAAGCCAAGGCGCCTTAGAAAGATTCCATCAAACTTTGAAAAACATGATCAGATCTTACTGCTTTGACACTGAAAAAGATTGGGATGAAGGCATACACTTGCTTCTATTTGCTGTAAGAGAATCTGTACAAGAGTCTCTGGGGTTCAGCCCATTTGAGCTTGTTTTTGGGCACACTGTACGTGGACCATTAAAACTTCTAAAAGAGAAATTTCTCTCAGATGATGACAGTTCTTTGAACTTACTTCAGTATGTGTCTGATTTCAAAAACAGACTATCAAAGGCCTGTGATGCAGCTCGGTCCAATCTCAAATCTGCTCAAAGCAAAATGAAGATTCTTTATGATGAAAATGCTAAAGACAGAAATTTTGAACCTGGAGACAAGGTACTTGCTCTCTTGCCCATTCCTGGCAGACCTTTACAAGCTAGATATTATGGCCCGTATACTGTTGATAAAAAGTTAAGTGACGTGAATTACATTGTTAACACTCCTGGAAGGCGCAAGCAAAAACAGCTGTGTCACATTAATATGCTCAAGAAGTATATTGATAGGGATAGTTCTGTTATTTCATCAGTAAATATAGTTAATTCTGTCCCTTATGAACAAAATCAAATGGACTCTGAGGACTTCAACTTGGAGAAATCTGATCCCTCTTCATCGAAACTCCAGAATTCTGACATACTACAGAATCTTGATCAGAAACTGTCTCACCTTGATTCAGACAAAAGACTTGAACTGAAACAGTTAGTTCTCGAATATGAGCACTTATTTCCGGACATTCCATCCAAACTACTGACAAAATCTATCATGATGTTGACATTATTGAAGGTTCAAAACCTGTAAAGCAACATCCTTACAGAATGAACCCTGTAAAACAGCAATATCTCAGGGAAGAAGTTCAATATTTGCTGGACAATGATTTCATTGAACCCAGCCAAAGTGAATGGAGTTATCCTTGTATTCTTGTACCAAAGCCAGACAGGACATTTAGAATGTGCACAGAATATCGAAAAGTCAATTCTGTCACTAAAACACACTTTTCCCATCCCACGAATCGATGACTGCATTGATAATATTGGACATGCCAAGTATGTTACAAAGTTCGATCTGCTAAAGGGATTTTGGCAGATACCCCTCACGGACAGAGCAAAGGAGATCTCGGCATTTGTTACACCAGATGGACTGTACCAGTATAAAGTCATGCCATTTGGAATGAAGAACTCGCATGCCACTTTTCAGCGGCTGGTCAACAGTTTGATTTCCAATCTGGATGGCTGTAAAGCCTATATCGACGACGCTATTATCTTCAGTGAGGAGTGCCAACAACACTTGCAGACAATCAGAACATTCTTTGACCGGCTAAGTGATGCTAAACTAACTGTGAACTTGGCAAAAAGTGAATTTTGCCATGCAAACTTGACATTTCTTGGACACATTGTAGGTCAAGGTCAGGTAAAACCTGTAGAAGCTAAAGTTGAGGCTATCTCAGATTTTCCTGTACCTACTAGCAAAAGACAACTGATGCGCTTTCTGGGTATGGCTGGATATTACAGGAAATTCTGCAACAACTTCTCGGCTATAGCTGAGCCTCTGACAAACTTGCTTGGTAAGAAGGCCAAGTATGTTTTGACAGATGACTGCCAGAAGTCATTTGATAAGCTCAAGGCCATACTTAGAAGTGCTCCGGTTCTCTTAGCACCAAGTTTTGACAAAGAGTTCAAGTTGGCTGTAGATGCCAGTGATGTTGGTGCAGGCAGTGTATTGTTGCAAGAAGATGACAATGGTGTTGATCATCCTGTTTGTTATTTTTCCAAAAAGTTTAACAAGCATCAGAGAAATTACTCTACCATAGAGAAAGAATGCCTATCTCTAATCCTTGCGCTTCAGCACTTTGAAGTTTACTTAGCTTCTTCACATGCACCAATTGTTGTCTTCAGTGACCACAATCCACTGACTTTCAGACATAAAATGAAAAACAAGAACCAGCGTTTACTCAGGTGGAGTCTCATGTTGCAAGAGCACAATCTTGACATCAGACATATCCGAGGAAGAGATAATATCATTCCAGACACCATAAGCAGAGCTTAAGTGCCTCTACAATGCTGATGTCCAGGTTTGTGCTGTTGTATTTGATTAGTTTTGCACAAATTTTGCTAAACATATTGTATAAAATTATCCAGTATTGCAAAAGAAAGCTTTATTTTATAAAACTTTCTTTTCTTTGAAGAGGGGAAGTGTTATGTATGACAGTTACTTGTTGAAAGATGTGCATTCAGTACTGGTAAACTTCCCAAGGGAGTATGCCCAGGAAAGTATGATGTTATACATATGATGTTTACTTGTTGTCCTTAGCAATTATTTACTTTTAGTGTGCCAGATATTGGACATAAACAGGTTGTTTACTTCAGAATTTTCTAGAAATTTCAGATTGTTCTTTGACGGAAAAGTCCGGAAAAATCTGGAAGAACCAAAGATGTAGAATCTTCTAGAAAAATCTTTGTTTTTGTCAAAAGAGTATTGTGGAATTTTCTGGAAGGATAATGGCCTCTCTAGAATATTCCAGAAGATTAAATTTTGGTAAACAACTTGTTATTTTTAGTATATGATATCATAGAATTTGCTGGAAGAATCCTGAATGTTCCTCAGTGCTATATAAGGGCTACAAATTTTCATAAGGACAATCTTTGGGTACTGTTACTATTAAGAAGTCAAAATCTATCTTACTGGAATTTAAACTTATTCTTGGATTACTTTGTGATATTCGATTCTGGATTGGGACATAGTGCTATTTTGAAACAAACTTTAATTCTTGGGATCAGAAACTGATACAGACTTGTGTTAAAAAATTCTGAGGGACATTCAGACATTCTTTAAGGGAATTAACATCTTGAAAGGTATTGTACATTCATTTTTGTTTGATTGTATATATGCTTTTGATTGTTTCACATGTAATTACTGGTTAAATCACTTCTAAATAGATTTGTTAAATTTTAAACAAAGCTTGTTGCTGGCTAACCAACTTGTTGGTTTCCTTAATCTTCTAGTTACGCCTGGCACGTAACAATGTCGATGTCGCGAAAACCCATGATAATAGTTAAAATGATTGACAATGAGCTTCATACTGTATACATATGCAAAATGATGAGAGAAAACGTAAAGGTCGGTTGATTTCCAAGGTTTCCACTGATTTGTATCGAGTAAAATCATTGTTTTTGTATATTTTGCATGTGTCGCAATGTGTTATGGATTATTGACCGCCATTTTTGTAAGAAGGGTGACTCTGCGTGTTGTTGTTTCGTAGAGCTCCGCCGTTGACTTTTCGGCGCACCTGGACTTGAACCACTTTTGCTGGACAGGCTTTCACAACATAAGTGGTTTAAAGTCAAATCATCCATACATATCTATGCCATAGATGTGTACTTGGATGGTTATGTTTTCAAAAAAAAGGTACAAGTAGGCAAAGATCAGGAAAAGGCGCAATCAGAAAGAGATTCCCACTCCAAAAACCGAGGTGGGAAAAAACCAAGCACATTTTGGGTGTCATGACTTGTCGGGTAGAAGTCCTATAAAATTGTCAGATCAATTTATATTGCATGCATCATATATTGCTCTGTCCAAATAAATGTATGCACTGTCTGACACTTTGCTAATTTTGCTTGTTGTGTTTTAAATTTCTAATGACGATACCGTATTTACAATGCGCCGTTTTCAAGAGCAAAAGTAGAAGTACATTATCGAAAAAGGTAGAATAGTACAAGATTTAGGTGTCCCAATTTTTGGACTTCAGTAATCAATGAACGAAAACATCGAGCAATGTTGCGTAACGTGTCATTTATAGCCTTCAGCAACCTTTGTTTACTGTCACGTTACGGTCTGTCGATAGTCCCTAGCAGGATATTGTGCATCGCTTGCCTTATTTTCACAGCTTTTATCACTAATCTTAGAAAACAATGTGTGTCATTCATGCTTTGTCTAAAAAATGGCAATTATCACTCGAGAATATACACACCATTTAGGCAGCCGACATGGTTCATACACACATTATGCTTTTTATTAGAAAACATGATCTTTCAGTTTTTAAAGCGCAGAAGATGATTAATATTACTTCATCTCATAGTATCATAAAGAAAAACTGTTAGAAAACAGAACCTTGGCAAATGCCTGGCAAAAGATTTTTTTCCTCTCTTCTTATAGTACCATAAAGAGAAACTGTAAGAGAACTGCACCTTGGCGAATGCCTAGCAAAAAAAAATTATTATTTTTTTTAAATTTTCTTCTTTTCAATTCATCAATGATGTGATGCCAGTGTCGTATACTACGATGGGTGATTCAAATCTGAGAGGGAGGGTAATATGATTTGAAAATGCTCAGTTTAGTACAGCCACAATTTGTGGTCCAAATCTGCCATGTGTTATGCATATGTTATGTAGAGGAACATGACTTTTTTCACCAGATTTGACTAAAAAAAATGAGTGTGTGTTATGCATGAGTGTGCACAATACATCTGGAAGTATGGTATTCTAAAGCTGGTAAGGCTAATACTGTGTTTTAAGAAATGAGCATAATTAACTGCACAGCAACCAGTTTGTTTTTTGAATGAAAATATCTCATCCCGAAAGTACATTTGGATGCTGCTGTACAGTTGTTTACATTTGCATTGTTACTCATGGGTATGGTATTAAGGCAACACAATAAGCATCCTCTTTTTACAGTGTATTTCAAAATGAAAAAAATAAAATGTATAAAACCAACTGAATTCGTTCAGTTGCTTTTTTTTCTCTGGAAAAATCACATCATGGCTTTTCTAATTGCTATATTTGCTCTTTTTTTCACTGGAAACTTGAAAAGCTTGTGTATTTTGTGCTTTTTACAGGAAAGCATGCAATGATGTTCTAGAACTTGTGGAAGAATCATTTGACCTTGACCTGTATGCATCAAGGGTCAAGTTCCATTTCCAAGACACGGCCATCCTCGGCGGTGTGTCGATACACGAGGCTCAAGGTCATGTGATTGTACTGGTTCCGACCGTAGCTAGTGTTCACCGGCTCGTGTTTCCCCACCCCAGTAAATTGCAGAGAACAGTAAGTGGAAAGTTACATGATTTCCTTCTTACAAAATTACAGATACAATGTAGTAGGTAGAATAAGTTCATATAGGTAATTTATTTGTTGAAAATCAAAATATGGACGATATAACAAAAAAACAAGCCATGTTTTTCCTGGAATTGCTTCGCTGAGTCAGATAATAAAAAATGTTCACCGCAGATGTTTTATGCTCATATAAACAGGCAAAATGGACATTTAACTCATATAAGCCTGGCATCCTTTTTATGGGACATAGGCAAACAGCATAGCCCCAGATGTGACGCCGCGTTCTGCGGCGTCCCATCTGGGGCTATTCTGTTTGCACAGAGAAATTTCATCAAAAGATGAAAAAAATAAAAATCACACGTAACACCCCTAAAAATGAAAGTAGACTCACCCAATTGATCATGATGGGAGAATCCATTCGTCAAATACGGGTTAAACTTCAAGATAGTGGCATAACCAAAATGGCATACCAGATAAGCAACTTAATTGAGCCTGTGCGTGAGAAAACCAACAATCTGGGTTCTGACCAGGTCCAACACAAACCGGGCTGTACAGTCACAGAAGATGGTTAGAGGCTTGAAATTTTGGATTTAGAAAGTAGATGAATTGTACTATCCGTGTAGCGAAAACTGCGAAGTTCGCAGTTACTGGGAAGCTGATCTGCGCCTTTGTTTTCGCCTATGCAGATTGTTGGTTTTAACATGCGCCGGCTCAATTAATTTTTACAATAAAATTGGAATCAGGTAACAACCATAATTTGAGGAAATGATGGAACATTTAAAAGTCGAAACCACTTTTATTTTATTCCCCTTTCTATTGTCAGGACTTAGGCTATGTACCTACAGACCACCCTGTCGCCTCTGTGTTTTATGATGCCTCTGTCGCTAGCTCCCTGGATCAGCGGAACACCCACATGATCAACCCTGGGGGCTCTATTACATCACACTATCACTGTGCTGCCACCTATCACACCCCTGAGGGAGATGCTCTGTTTGCCCTCGCCAGCAGCACGGGGAATATACTACTGGTGAAGATGCCCCCTCTTGGTATGCAAGGTATGTAAATGAAAACAACATAACATCTGTGAAAATTGAAAATTTCAGCAGAATTTTTTTTGATATTTTTTGTATGTTTACTCAAAACATAGATTGTGAGTACACCTTACAACTGCCTCACCGAGGCGGTTCTAACAAGAACCCACAATCTATGTTTTGCAGCAAAATAAGAAAAATTGGTATACCACTGCAAACCCAATTTTTTTTTATATATATATGTGGGGTATTCTGGGCTATGCATTTCACCGACAAGTTTTCCTGATGAATCACGAAATCTACTTTATTCTTTAAGCCATTCCAATTAGTTATTATACCCCCGGCATTTATGCCGACGGGTATATAGTTTTTGCTTTTCCGTTCGTATGTTCGTTTGTTAGTTCGTTAGTTCAGTAGAATTTGCGTCAAAGTTTTGGTTAAAGTTTCTCTAGTGGTGTATATCTCATGCAGTTATAGTCAGAAACCATTCATATTTGGACCATAGGTACCCTATAGGGTTTGCCTTGTTTCCATGAGTTCGGACCTCAGGGTCCATATCCGGGGGTGGGGCTAGAGATCAAAATCTAGGTCACCTTCAATTTGTGACAAAGTTTTGGTTAAAGTTACTCTAGTGGTGTATATCTTAAGAACCGTTTATCAGAAATCCTTCATATTTGGACTTTAGGTACCCTATAGGGTTAGCTTTGATTCCAAGAGTTCGGACCCCAGGGTCCATGCCTGGGGGTGGGTCTAGAGTTCAAAATCTAGGTCACCTTTAATTTGCGTCAAAGTTTTGGTTAAAGTTTCTCTAATGGTGTATATCTCATGAGCCAATTTTCAGAAATCATTCATATTTAGACTTTAGTTACCCTATAAGGTTTGCTTTGTACCAGTGAGTTCAGGCCTGAGGGTCCATGCTCGGGGCGGGGGGGGGGGGGGGGGGGGACACATTTATAAAATACAATAGTTACCAAAATTAATATTCTGTTGGTCTATATCTTGACAACCATTTGTCAGAAAGCATTCATGCTTACAACATAGGTACCACATAAGGGTTAGACCCAAGAGTTTGGATCATAGATACCCTTTAGGGTTGAATTAAATTCCATGGCACCACATAGGGGGTACTACATAAGGGTTAGACCCAAGGGTCCATGCATGGGGGTGGAGGTGGGATGGACCCTTGGACCCAAGGGTCCATGCATGGGGTGGAGGTGGGACTTGAGGTCAAGGTCTGAGGCATTTTTTTTTTTTTTTTTTTTAAGAATGACACTCTATTTTCATTCCAATCTAGGACTGAGGACCTGACCCACAATGTCTGTGGATTATGTCCTAGATTGAGTATACACGTCAGCTCTGTATACTGCTCTAAAATAGATGTCATTCTAAAACACCACTCCCCCATGTTTGTATGCAATGTGCTTTACAGTGCTTATTTCTAAAGTGTACTTGATGAGGGTACTGTCTTTCATTGGGGATTTGAGGTTCAATGTCAGGGGTGAGCATGTGCAGGGTTGTATATGTAGGGGGTAGGGATGGGGCTTTGTGGCTACCAGCCGGGGGTATACGTGCCTCTCAAGGCACTTTTTCTAGTTTTTGTCAATTTTGTGTCGTCCAAGCAAAGAGTAGTTTAATGAAAGCTGATAGAAATTAGCCGCATCGTGAGAAAACGGGAATTTGGCCTATGCGAAAACAAAGGCGCAGATCAGCTTCGCGGTAACCGCGAAGCTGATCAGCGCCTTTGTTTTCGCTACACGGATAGTACACTTCCTCTTCTTCTTAAATCTGAAATTTCAAGCTTCTAGCCTGCTTCTGTGACTGTACAGCCTGGTTTGTGTCGGACCTGGTCGGAAACCCCGAAGACCGGTTTTCTCACGATGCGGCTCAAATTACTTTGAAATTCATTCAGGGGCCTTTTGGTATTGAGAAAGTAAGAACTGTAAGGGAACAAAATGAGTTGATGCTACTTAGCTGCTGCGGTGATTATGCTTAACCCATACTTAAAGTATGGATTTTCCCATCATTATCATTTGGGTGAGTCCACTTTCATTGTAAGGGGCTTCAGGAGTGATTTTTAAATTTTATTCTATTTAGCGATGAAAATTCTCTAAGCAAACAGAATAGCCTCATAAAAGGGACACCAGGCTTAAATAGTTAAATACGAGGTATGGCAGGAAAGTTCGTAGACACCATTGGTATTTTCAATAGGAAAAGAAATTCAGTCAAAATGAATATATCTGGGTTCGCAAAAATATTTCATGAGCAAATAGACGAGATTTTATGAAAATCTGTTTAACACGACATCTTCTACAGCCTTTTATGAGCACCTCTCTAACTGGGAGCGGGGCAAGGGTCAACGTCTCGTTGACGTTACTTGAAGTTTATTGCTGTCAATGCTTTATATATTTGTAACAAGTTTAACCGATGCTTCAGAGTTATTCCACATAGGGTCCTTGGATATCGGTACAATTTTTTATGTGTATCCAGCTGTCAAATGCAGATCTGTGCCAACTGTCCTCAGGTTCTCTGATGACCGGTTGAACATATGAAACCATTTTCATTCGCTGAGAATGTAACTCGAGTGCCCTTCCGCCGACGTTTATCATCTTAGATGATCTATCGAACATCCAAAAATCAACTCTGCCACTTGTAAACTAGTGACAGACAAGCTGATAGCTTTTATGTTGTTGTTTATATCATTTCCATCGTGTTTGTTGGCCATTTCCGTAACAAAAACACTCAATTTTATGGTTATCGGCTGTTCTCCGACATCAAAATTTCGCCATTTTTTCAAACAATTTTTTCGGACTGCATCTGAAATTTTATTCACAGATATCAAACTGTACTGCCGCCAAGGCCCAAACATTCAGAAAACGTTGCTGATTGAACATTCTTTCGGGATCAAACTATTTTAACGTTACAACACACTTCCGTGCCGTTTCACAAGCAAAACCAGAATGTTAAAATCGTCACATTTTATCACGTTTTGACACCTGCCCCGCACGGACCTACTCTCAAGCAGAAAAGTGGCCATACCAAGCGTGTTATTACTTCAAATTGCACAAAATTTCTGAAATGTACTCATAAGATATTGCTGCTTGAAATTATGCAAAACGCTTCTTCAACAACGCGTTACTTTTTCTGATAGCTGAAGTGTCTACGAACTTTCCTGCCATACCTCGTACTGATCATAAGTGCATGGCAACGGCACCGAAATAAAAAAAAAAAAGCAGTTATTCTGTGTCAACCTACACTCACTATAAAATTTACCATTTTCATCCTGTCGTGGTACTGATTTTTAATTGCTGTCAAGAGAAAAATGTATTCAATATTCACTTGTACAAAAAATTTAAATTTTTTATCTCACATGCTTTACTTAATTTCAGGGATTGTACAGCAATTTGAACTCTCCCAATCCTCCGTAATGCAGAAACTCTGGACAGGGCTGGTTCCCTCAGTCATGAGGGGAGGCCAGGAACCATCCGGAACTACCAGCAGCCTCATCATCACACCGCTGAAAGGGGAACCGTGCATACTAGCCGTCTGCCGAGACCACCGTCTAAGAATATGGTCATGTAAAAACCATGAATGCGTGTTGAACGTTAATTTGCTCGATTATACGCCTGACAGTAAACAGACCCAGTTGAAAACCTCGGCGGGGTCGGGACATATCATACGGAAGTTTGTAAGCTCGAACACGGCAGAGTTGAAGTTTGGGGTGTATCTGGATTTCATGGAGAGGAACCAGTTCTGTATTTTCAAGCCGGAGATTTTGTCGGGGCGACTTCAGCTGGTACACATTGCCTCAGTGTTTGGTCCAAATGTAAGTACATCGTAATGACCTTTCCTGTATTTCTCAAATACTTCAATACAAACATCCTATTTAACCACATAACTAATACATTAGGTTACAAAAACTGGCATATTTATACTGTAACCTGACAAAATGAAACTGTGCAAATTTTATGGTTTACTGTCTAAAATGTTTAGAGCAGGCAACTTAAGAATTTGTAATATACAAATGTTTTTTTATCATTGTGTAATGTTCACTTATCACCACAATACTTTGTGTTTTATGTATGTTTTCTGTTTATGAGTTGTGCATTATGAACCTAACTGTTAGCCGTTTCAGCTTCATATGTGTGTTAATGCTGTTTTCAGGAGGATTTGACAGACTTCACCATCACGGCCAGTAATATAATCAGTCTATGGACCAGTTCAGAGGGCCATTCTGTTGTCAGAACTCTAGCATTTGGGTAAGTCTTTTCATAGGCTACAGGAAAAAAAGCTGTCAGGGAGTTAAATACAGGTTATATTTACATGCTAATAACTTTAATACAGGATATTAACATCAGAACCAGCATACAATAACTATTCTCAAACTCTGAAAAGGAAAAACGCCAGCACTATCATGACTATGGTCTGAAACAATAAAGTATTCCTGGTTCCAGTGTGATTGCATGCCCGGATATGGTACAACTTTGGAGTCTGAAAATAGACGTCAGAGTTTTCTGTCCTCTTCAACCTCATTATAACATGCCTCATTATAATGCGGTTTTCAATATATCATGGCCATGTCATGGCTCCCAATTTGATTATTTTGTTATATTTATGTCTATAGTAAGTAACCTCACTATAAAATCATTATGGTTCACTTAGAACACGGTTCGTTTCTGTGGACCCCAAAGATAGCGTTATAATGAGGATGTACTGTACTTTATTGGCGTTATTGACTTTAACAAATTTTACAGGGAGGAGGGGCCAGGTCCTTCGGTCCCATGTGGTTGCAAAACTACATATCCCTCAACATAGAGTACATAGAATTCTAAAAATAGACATGGGATTTTCCAGTATTTTAATGGCTTTCATATTCTTCAATTTTACAGGGAGGAGTGGCCAGGTCTGTGGTGTGAAGCGATCTTACAACCCCATGAGGTTGCAGATTTACATTATCCCTCATCACAAGAGACCCTCGAGAGATGTACCTAGAATTCTTGAAATAAATATGGGAATTTCCAATACTTTCATATTCTTAAATTTTACAGGGAGGAGGGGCCAGGGCTATGGTGTGAAGCGATCCTACAGCCCCACGAGGTTGCAGATCTACATATCCCTCAACATAGAGACCCACGAGAGGTGTACCTAGAAAGATTATTCCAGCCGGGAAGGTTTAGCATGCAAGATATCAGGAGAGCCTTAAGTGTATGAGATTCTTTAAAATTGCATCTATCAAAAGAATAAATGATAGTTTAAGGATTTATATACATGTACATGTATTCATATTTTGTAATGAAATTATTAATATTAAGACAACAAAATGTTTTTTATTTGCTTACAAAATATCTTGACTTGTGGGAATGATTTTTATCTCAAAGTCCATAATAAACGATGTAAAACTTTTTGTGAGCATGTAGAAAAGTCAATGTCTCAAGTCATTCTAACTTTAAAGTGAAACAGATTTTGTCCAGGTGAGGCACAAGCCTGCATGCATACTGTACCTAGCTGTAATTGGGCAAACAGGTTATTGTATAGGCGGCAACTTTAATATTCATATCTGGGCGTGGTCGGCTAGTCCATCTGTTCAAGTAGGGAGATTATGGAAAAGTCGAACTCAGTCAGCCTGCACCACTGTCAGATATTACCGTTAGAAATCAGCTACCTGTATTTTGTCCAGTCCAGTGAATTAGACAAACTCATAATTCATATTTTCTAATGGAAAAAAATGTGAGTCGAAACTTTTAACTGTATACTTTTAAAGCTTTTACCTAAGTCAAAGGTAGACCATACCCAATAAAGTATTCATGAGGTAACGTCCATAGAGTGGCCTTTTTGCGGAATTATACATAAGCTGAAGCAGAGCCTTTCTTTCTCATTCAAAAACTAAGATTTCATTATACTATGAACATGGCTAAAGTCACAACACACTGGCTCATGTATTTTTCAGCTGCAAGTGTACAGCCAGTCAATAGATGCCTGCACATCAAGAGAGGCGGCACTGAATGTCAACAAACTCAGAGAAGATGTTACTATTGCTGTTGAAACAGAGGTTAGAATGAAATTCAGCATGTAAAAAGGGCAACCAAACATGGTTCATGGTTGCTGGATTGATAACATGTTTGATTCATATCAAACTATATCCATGATTGATTCTCATTTCTGGCACATTTCATTCATGAAGATTTAGTCATGAAAATATTTTATGGCATTTCTTCTGCAGATTCAAGTAGAGCATTTGTCAATTAGTGGTGAAAGAAATATGCACTAAGCACTGGTCTTCTGCCTCTGGAATGCTTTTCCAGGAATAGTGTGGCAAGGATAATTTGCCGTTCCGACATGACACAACATTGGTTGCTGACTTGGACATAAACCGATAAAACAAAGAAACAAACAAATAAAAGCAATCGTCAGATAATGGGGAAAGAAATTATATGCAACAATCTACCACAAAGAGCCTTGTTTTTGCGAATTTTCCATTTCTGAGTTATTCACAAGGTCTTAAATTCGCGAATGAGCCTTGTGTAGTCGTAACGGCTTACAGTTTTTCTTTGTTAGTGAGAACTTTGAATTCGCAAAGCGAATATTTCCAAACTAAGTAACTGATGGTGCCAACAAGTCACCAAACCATGATTGTTTCATTACAGATCCGCAATGCTGCTGTAGATTATGAAATGCAGGAAGAAGACTACTATCAACTACAGCTCGAACAGTGGACCAAGTTCTACTCTTGCTGTATACAGTACCACGAGGTATACATGTACACTTCTACAAGCCTTTGGCTTCCATTCAGATCCTTAAATTGTAGCAATGCATACTCTGGTATATTACAAAGTACTATCAGCTGTAACAGTAGACCAAACTCTTTTATTTGCTGTAATTAATATTATGAGGTGTATAAATCCAGTCTTTAATTTACAAATCACTGGCTTCTCTTCTCCCAAAACAAAATATAGCATCACTAACATTGCATGTCTAATATGAAAAAGTCCGAATAATAACAAAAAAGGTCCAAAAATAATCAATGTCTGTATTCACTAGAGGAGCGTATGGAAGACTGACCGTTGTGCTAAATACATTATCCTCTATAAATATACAGATTATTATTATTATTATTACTGGCTAATGTTCAGATCCATTATTAGAAGCCTACATGGCACACACCTTGCAAACCAGGGCCCAGTTGTTCAAAACGTTAGCTTAACATCATCGTTAAGACCTCAATTCGTTAAGTAAATGCCGACTAAATAAGCAGATACACTTTATTTTTTGTTGATAAAATGTGAGAATCCTTTGCATTTTTTTTCAACAAAAAATAACAGTGTAGTTGTAATATTCATGTTTGAAATTTTAACAAATCGTTACCTAACGACGTCGTTAATTTTGAATAACTGGGCACAGGTGTTGCAGATTCGATCCTGGGCTTCTCCTGTCTGTCGGATGAGACCCGGGGATGAGACTAGGAACCGAGGTTCTCGGTATGACCTTAGCTGTTGGTGGGATGTTAAAACCCAATCAGTCAATAAATCAATAAATCAGATCCAGTATTGGTAACACATTGGTACATCACATAGATTTAATAGGAAATGCAGAAAACGGCTCTGACAGTGTTTGATGACTGAACCACTTTCAAAATGTGACATGGATTATACATTATTTAGATGACTCTCTGACATATCTCTATACAGGTTGGTGGCAAACTGAAGGGTTTATTTGCTGACAGTGTGACAGGACTTATTGGTCTCATCAGAAAGGTGACTGAACTTCAACTTATGTATATTTCTAATGCACTTTAGTACATATTTTGGTGTGGTTTTAGGCATTTAAAGGATGTATTACTATCATTTGCTTGGATATGTTTCTAACCTATTGCTACCCTGGTGGTGTTGAATATAGCTAATATTTTAGGGAAAATATTTGCATAGTCTTTATGATAGTGTTTTATTTTATCTCAAAGAATGACAGTCCTTTATGTGAGCTGATTACTATAACCCACCTTATTTTTGCTGCTATTACATGTGAGCCGCATCGTGAGAAAACCGGATTTTGCCTAGGCGAAAACAAAGGCGCAGATCAGCTTCGCGGTAACCGCGAAGCTGATCAGCGCCTTTGTTTTCGCTACACGGATAGTACAATTTCTCTTCTTCTTAAATCCGAAATTTCAAGCTTCTAGCCTGCTTCTGTGACTGTACAGGTTGGTTTGTGTCAGACCTGGTCGTAAACCCCGAAGACATTGACTACTGTCACAGAAGGTGCTTTCAATGGCAGACAGTAGTGAATAAATGCCCTTGATAAATATAGGGTAATTACCAAGGTGGAACAAATGACGACTGGGTCCAGTCATTTGAAATCCTTGGCTTTTATCAATGGGTCATAATGCAGGTCAGGTGATAAATAAGTGTAATTATTTTAACATCTGTGCCAATTAAAAGATGCCGATGGGAATAAAGTCAGAATTGAAGACTATAAGATCATAAAATTAGAGGTTTGAAACTTTTTTGTTGTTCTATTGGATGTATGTACAGAAAAATATTTTCCATATTTTGCATGGGAAGCAATGATAAAAGCAGAGGAAACCAAACATTTGGACCTGGTAGTTTCAGAAAAGCATTCAAGGGAGAAAACTGACTACTATCTGCCATTAAGTGAATGACTAGGATTTGTATTTGGTCATATCTTATTTCTAGGGCTGTGTAACATATCTGCGACCCTGTGACACTGTCGAGGAACTATACCATGGCACCATGGCTGCAGATCCTGAACCATTGCTCGGCCTGGCGTATGGAAACCAAGGTAGGTATTCTAAACTTTCTGACTCGTATGCACATCCATATATGCTTTTAACTTTTGCTTTTGTCAATCTTTACTTTTATATCAAAAATGTTTTATGAAAATCGTGCAACAGACATACAGTTTCAGTGTCCAGATCACTGTGGGAGCAAGGTGGCCTGATGGTAGAGCATCCCACTCCAAATCGAAAGATTCTGGGGGTCGATCCTGGGGTCGGGGCACCCCGATTGTGTCCTTGAGCAAGACACATTATCTCCCCAAGTACTGGTTAATATCCAGAAAATGGTAGCTCCATCCTGACATGACTGAAAAATTGTTGACTGGGATGTTTAACCCAACCAGATCCCACTGATTTCCTTAAGCCACTCTAGTTGTGGGTTTCAGATATGAGCCGCCTCGTGGGAAAACCAACAATGTGGTTTCCGAACAGGTCCGACACAAACAGGCCTGTATAAGCACAGAAAACAGCTAGAAGCTTGAAATTTCGGATTTATGAAGAAGAGGAATTGTACTATCCGACTAGCGGTTACCGCGAAGCTGATCTGCGTCTTTGTTTTCGCCCATGCAAATTGTTGGTTTTCCCACGAGGTGGCTCAAATTAAAGAAAATCCTATTGTTGTTTTCTATTCTCAGACAACCAGTTAAAACGAGATCTGTCTGTATTATGGGATATCTTACGTGCCATGAGTCTGGAGATCTCAGAAGACCTCGCCTTACAGTTTGAACACGACATTGCCTTGAATCAAGACATTAACACCATTGCCGGACAATTTGTGGACACGATACTGCTCAGTGCGGAATTAGAAGATGGTGTGAATCTTTCTGGAAATATTTCAAGTTACTTGAGGCTTATACACAGTTTGTCGGATGTTCTGAGATTGGTGACGAGAGCGCTAGACTTGACGGGGACAGGGGATGAGGATTTAGATGCTGAAAATGGTGAGTAATTGTTGCTAATTTTTGCATATTTGTTGCTGCACAAATTCATAGGGAGCATTGTGGCATAGTGGTTACAGCATTGGACTCGGATGAAGAGATTAGGGGTTTGATTTCCACTGGCACCAGTGCGTGTCTTTGAGAAAGACAAATGAGCCGCATCATGAGAAAACCAACAATAAGGTTTTTGAATAGGTCGGATGCAGACTGGTCTGTATCATCACAGAAGATGGCTATAAGCTTGAAATTTTGGATTTAGAAAGTATGTTATTTTGTCCCTTTGTGCAAATCTATTCACTTTTTGATACTGATTTTTTGTCTCTTTTAGATCTAAATGCAGCCAGACAGAGAAGTCTCAGCAAACTATTTACCAGTAAAACCGGCACAGAAGTTCTGGCTACCAGTGTCTGCCAGTTCTCACAGACCAGATTTTCCTCTCTCAGGGACCTGTACTTACTACAGGTAGCTGCTATCAGACTGGGTGATCAGGTAAACTTATTAATCTCATTTGAGCCTGTGTGTGACAAAACCAACAATTTGGGTTTCTGACCAGGTCCGACACAAACCGACCTGTACAAGCACAGAAAAGAGCCAGAAGCTTGAAATTTCGGATTTAAGTAGAAGAGGAATTGTACTATCCGAGTAGCGAAAACAAAGGCGCTGATCAGCTTCGCGGTTACCGCGAAGCTGATCTGCGCCTTTGTTTTCGCCTAGGCAAAAATCCGGTTTTCTCATGATGCGGCTCACTTGTGATGAATGGACTTGCCCATCATTATCATTTGGGTCAGTCCAATTCATTTTAAGGGCATCATTTATGAAAGAATGTGCATGGAGGTCTGATTAATTGCTTGCCTAGGAGAAATATAATTTGGATAACTGACTATTTTGTAATAATGTGGAATTTATTTATATTGGTACAGGAAGCTCATTGTTCACTTCACCCATAAATGAGCCATTGCATAAGAAACCAACAAATTGCTTGAGCAAAAACAAAGGCGCAGATCAGCTTCGAGTTAACCGCGAAGCTGATCAGCGCCTTTGTTTTAGTTACACGGATAGTACAATCCCTCTTTGGACCTGGTCTGAAACCCAAATTGTTGGTTTTCTCACACACAGGCTCATATATGCTTCGATTCTTTCATGAACAGGTTGGTGTGACTGCAGATATTGCTAGAACCCTTCAGAATGAGCTGATGCCATATACGGCCAACCTCCTACGATCATATCTCGTACTGAAGTGGAGCACCTCTACTCTGGCAGTCTCGGCACAGGCTAATACAGTGTAGGTTGCTTTATTATTTGATATCAGAAGGGAACATGCAGGATTTTTTACTGTTCACAGTAGCGTTGCCGATTTATGTTGAAGGGGATACAGAAAATAGGCTTTTCTTTAGGCACATTTCTTTCACATAAATTTGGTCAGGAAATTTTTTCTACAACCATTTATCCACTTTACTGATATTAGAAAAACAGTCGATAGTGGAATATAAGAATCTTACATGAGTGTCAGGTATGGATAGACAAATCTGTCCCTCGGGTCACATTTTGACCCGAGGGACAAATTTGTCTATCCATACCTTACACGAGTGATGGATTCTTTTTCTTGCACGCCGTAAAGCGGCGAAGCTTGATTTTTATACTATTTGCCTAGAAAAATGCTATAATCGTGGCGTCCGCTATTTTGAATTAAAACATTTTGACATCGTGACGTGTGTGCTTATCGACGAAATTACGTGACGTCCTATACAACCAATGTTAAAAAAGAACACTTGAATGCAGGGTGCGACCGGGGTGAGATAACGAGGGTGAGATAAGAATTTCTCACATGGGCTAAAACATAGGATTTCTCTATCTGACGTGCAAGAATGAATGTGCTCTAAATTCTGTTAATCTGCATCGGGTAATCTTGC
Source organism: Rugalucina vietnamica (assembly GCA_964017185.1). NCBI lineage: Eukaryota > Metazoa > Mollusca > Bivalvia > Lucinida > Lucinidae > Rugalucina > Rugalucina vietnamica. The sequence continues at coordinate 49,041,344 of OZ024878.1, read as the reverse complement.
CCAGGTAGAAAATATAGGCCATCCTGACATGCCCTCAGATTTTGAGGGTTGGCATAAAGCATCTAAGCAAACAATTTTACAAACAAACATGATTTTCCGTTAATATACATTCTCATGGAAATTTTGAAAATGAAGGGCTGCCAGACCTTATCCGTAATTCTTGAGTGACCTTGCAAATGTAAATGAATTCCAAATTCATGTTTGATCACTGTCATTGCTTAAATTTATAGCAATACCACTGCATGAACAAAAATTGTAAATATGTTTGTGTTTTGTTTTAGAGATGCCAATATCCGAGCCTTGTCCTCACTAGATATATCAGAGCATTCAGTCTTCTCCTCACAGAAATCTAACACCCTTATACTACAGAGAATAGGTTTGTACATTACGAAAACACACCCATATAGTATGCAGATTTTCCTGAAGTTGTAAAAATTGAAATTTTTCAGTTGGCATTCTCAATAATTTTGTATCTGCATGTGAATCAAGTCATCAAAATAGAACCTGTGTAAATTTAGCAAAACTCACGAGTAAACCTGTTTTTCACAATCACTAACTACATAGGTAAGTCTTTTGCCAATGCACAGATGGTTCAGTTTGGCCCTGTTGCAAAATTGTTACTGTAACCATTTTGTGACATATTTTCAGATCAAGTTTGAACCAGTCTGATGGACGTTCATTCAGAGTAGTGGGGGAGGCAGGGCTAGATCCTTCTGGTTTCTAAATTGTATTCAGTTTTCGTGACATATTTTCAGATCATGTTGGAACCAGTCTTATGGACTTGTTCATTCAGAGTAGTGGGGGAGACAGGGCAAGATCCTCTCTGGTTTCTGTCAGAATTGTAATCAGTTTTGGAACCAGTTTTATGGACTTATCCATTCAGTGTAGTGGGGGAGATAGGGTGAGACCCTGTGGTATTCTTATTGTAACCATTTTATGACATATTTTCAGATCATGTTGGGACCAGTCTAATGGACTTGTCCATTCAGAGTAATGGGGGAGATAGGGCGAGATCCTGTCTGGTTTCTGAATCAGTTTTCGTGACATATTTTCAGATCATGTTGGGACCAGTCTAATGGACTTGTTCATTCAGAGTAATGGGGGAGATAGCGCGAGATCCTGTCTGGTTTCTGAATCAGTTTTCGTGACATATTTTCAGATCATGTTGGGACCAGTCTAATGGACTTGTTCATTCAGAGTAGTGGGGGAGACAGGGCAAGATCTTGTCTGGCTATGTGCAATGAACTGACAGAAAACCCAGAGGCAGTGTGGAGCATCGGCATTCAGGAATATGCGAAAAATCTTGCAAAACTGGTGTATCCTTTGAATGAAAGGGTGAAATAGGGAAAAAAGCGCTTTATAATGTTTCCTGTTTTCAAGATGTAAATAGAAAACCTGATGGCTGTAGATTCTAATCAGACTGCTCATGAAAGTGAATCAGCTTTATCTAGGTCTGCACTGTTTGCTCAGATTGGTCTTTCGGAGGTATACAATTATTAATAGGGCTTAATTTGAAAACAGAAAAAAAAAATCATTTCAATTTCCACAAATTCTTTGTTGGCTGTTGCCAGTACCTCCCTCTGTCCCTCCAAGCATTGTCAAATGCTTAAGCAAACAGTGTTAACACTGATTGGAATGTTTCATTATTATAATTGTCTTTGAGCATTTTGATCTTGGCAAGGGCTGTTTTCTTTACAGTGACATTAGTTCCAGAAAAATTTATAGATGTCTTTTAGACCTTAACTCTATCAGTTGGCCTCTTTGTGAGAATTTCCAGTTCCCAGAATTCCTAGTTGGCTGTTGTCAGTACCTCCCTCTGCAGGAATATTTCAGCTTACTGCAGCCCTGGTGTGAATATAATGCTGCATCAAGGTGCTTCATTCAGGGTTTGAGCTTCCTTCACTATGAGTAAGTATTGCATTTACTGTAAATTCAGAAATTTTCACATGACTTTTACTTTGCGAATTTTCTCATTCTGAATTATTGGCGAGATTGAATAAGCGAAGTGTTCGTCTGATCTTTATGGCTTAATGAGGTATTTTTTTACCAAGAATCTTAAGTCACGAGGCAACGATTTTGCGAACATAAAGATCTAGCGAACATTTCCAAACTTACAGTAGTCAAGGAATTTTATGCAATCACTTGAAATGATTTCAGGGAAGCATGATGGACTTGTGAATTGAGAGTCAGGTTGATTGGTTACGGTAGAGGGTTTGATCCCCACTCACTAGTGTGGATTTGGGTCCTTGAGCAAAATGCATTAAGCCCCCATAGTAACGGGAAATAACCAGGAAGTGTTGGATTTGCCCCGACTTGACTGAAAAATCTTTGACTTGGATGTTTAACCACAAAAACAAGCTTTTTGCTAGTTTCTAAAAATATTATTCATTGGATACCGGTATTAAAGATCTGAGATCCATTCAATTACTGTTCTGGCTAATTTATCAAATGTCTATGTTTGTATCTCTTGCAGTGAACCAGTGAAAGCCGCCCAATGTTTCAACAAAGCAAGAGATGGAGTAGCTAACGAGAGTTTTCTACGAGATAGATTGCTACGGTCAGAGGAGACTCAGATCAGAAAGCTAGAAGTTCTCTATTATTTAAAGGTATGATAATGTAAAACTTAAGATGAAAACAAAACTTGTCAACAACCAAGGACTGTTACAAACTGGGTTGCACAGTAGAATATGGCTACATGTTAAAAAGTTTTGATTTAAAGTTTGCTTGTTGCTCATTTCCATTTTAACACGACAAAAGTAATTGTTAGAGCTGCAGTTTTTAGCTTTTCAATCAAATAAATCCTACCTTGTCTTCACTGTTAGATGTGAATTTCTTAGATAACCCAGTCCTCTTTATCTTTTCTTTCCATGATAAGTTTAACAGATGGTTCAAAGCATAAATGTTTCACCATAAGTCCTGTTTGTCTGTCCTAGGTGCTACAACAGTTTGAAGAGTTTGGTGCCCCTGATGTAGTTATCTCTCTTGCCAAGACTGCCATAGGAATAGCTGATGATGATGACCCTAATGTGGTAAGTCAAGGGCCATAACTCTGATAGTTTGAAGAGTTTGGTGCCCTGATGTGGTTATCTCCCTTGCCAAGACCGCCATAGGAATAGCAGATGAGGATGATCCTAATGTTGTAATGTATTTTCATTCAATTTCTTTAGAAATACTGTCTGTGCTATACAAAGCTGTCTTCTTTTTTCTTATCATACCAGAATTTATTGAACTTTTTATACCCCGCCACTTAAAAAGTGGGGGGTATTATGTTATACCCTCCAAAAAAAATTTGCGTTCGAGTGTCCGTCCGTCCGTCCGTCCGTCTATCCGTCCGTCCGTCTGTCCGTCCGTCAGCGCTTCGTTTCCGGGCTCTATCTTGAGCAGTTATTGACCGATTTTCTTCAAACTTTGTATAGGAGTTCATATCAGGAAGGAGTGGTTTGGGATTGAAGATGGGTAAATTTCGTCAAATAAGTACAGAGTTATGGCCCTTGATTTACGTTAAAATTTTGTTTCCGGGCTCTATCTTGAGCATTTATTGACTGATTTTCTTCAAACTTTGTATAGGAGTTCATACCAGGAAAGAATGATTTGGGATTGAAGATGGGTAAATTTTGTCAAATAAGTACAGAGTTATGGCCCTTGATTTACGTTAAAATTTTGTTTCCGGACTCTGTCTTGAGCATTTATTGACCGATTTTCTTCAAACTTTGTATAGGAGTTCATATCAGGAAGGAGTGGATTGCGATTGAAAATGAATAAATTAGTTTAAATAAGTACAGAGTTATGGCCCATGATTTACATTAAAATTTCATTTCCTGCCTCTGTTTTGTGCATTTATCAACCAATTTTCTTCAAACTTTGTATAAAAGTTCAAATCAGGAAGCAGTGGCTTGGGATTGAAGATGGGTAAATTTTATCAAAGTATACAGAGTTATGGTCCTTCATTTATGACAAAATTTTGTTCTGCTCTTTATCTTGAGAATTTATTGACAAACATTTTTGCTAAATTAAATTTGCGTGGCGGGGTATCATGCATACCTGCAGCGCTTTTATTACATGTTCAGCTTAGCTGGGTAGGAAATTTAAATTACAAATATATATATATATAAAAAAAAACAAATGCCCAAACAAGTAGTGACCCTGCCCCATTGCCTCCTAGCCCTGGGAGAGGGGGAGCCTGTTCAAGGCCTCTAGTAGTGATTTACTGGACTAAGTCATAGTCCCAGGGAAGGTTGGAAGTGTAATCATAAAGCCTAATGCAAATAGACAGGTTTCAATATGTTTGGTATATGCTAGCTTTTTAGCTCACCTGAGCCGTTAGGCTCACAAGGTGAGCTTATAGGATGGCCATGATCCGGCCTCTGTCCGTCCTCCGTCCATCCGTCCGTTGTCGTCCACCATTTTCAAAGATCTTCTTCTCTGAAACCGCTCGACCAATCAAAGCCAAATTTTATATGAAGCATCTATAGGAAGGGGGAACCAATGTGTTTATAAATAATCCAGGTCACATGACCAAGATGGCCGCCATGCCCATATATGGTAAAAACCCTTCAAAATTCTTCTCCGGAACCGCTGGACCGATTTCAACGAAACATGTCATGAAGCTTCGGGGACTAGAGTACTACAATGTGTTTATAAATTATGACCTTTGGATGACCTTGACCTATTTTACAGCAAGGTCAACATAGGTTGCCCATGCGTTTGAATGAGGAAAATTGTTAAAATGTCATTTGAAAGGCAAATCTTGCAGAAAATGGGAAAATGGACTGAAGGTAGGTAATTCTGAAAAAAAATTGGACCCCAGGGACTGATCTGCCCCCACCCCGGGGCAATATACATGTATATTACAAAAATATTCAAAGATCTTCTTCTCTGAAACCACTTGGCCAATCAAAGCCAAATTTTATAGGAAGCATCTATGGGAAGGGGAAATCAATGTGTTTATAAATAATCCAGGTCACATGACCAAGATGGCCGCTATGCCCATATATGGTAAAAACCCTTAAAAATTCTTCTTCTCCTGAACCAATGGACTGATTTCAACAAAACTTGGCATGAAGCATCGGGGACTGAAGTACTACAATGTGTTTATAAATTATGACCTTTGGATGACCTTGACCTATTTTACAGCAAGGTCAACATAGGTCGCCAATGCATTTGAATGGGGAAAACTTTTAAAATGTCATTTAAAGTGAAAGTCTTGTAGGAAATGGGCAGTAGGACTGAATATTAATGATTCTGAAAAAATTGGACCCCAGGGGCTCATTTGCCCCAGCCCCGGGGCATTATACATGTATATTACCATTATACATGTATATTACCATTATACATGTATATTACCATAATATTCAAACATCTTCTCCTCTGAAACCGCTTGGCCAATCAAAGCCAAATTTCATGTGAAGCATCTATAGAATGGGGGAATCAATGTGTATATAAATAATCAAGGTCACATGACCAAGATGGCTGCCATGCCCATATATGGTATAAACCCTTCAAAAATCTTCTCGGGAACCGGTGGACCGATTTCGAAGAAACTTGGCATGAAGCATCGATGACTCAAGTACTACAATGTATATATAAATCAAGACCCTGTAATGACCTTGACCTATTTTAAGGCAAGGTCAACATGGGTTGCCTATGTATTTGAATGGGTAAACTGTTAAAATGTCATTTGAAGGGAAAAACTTGTATGGACAGTATATTGATTATTCTGAAAAAAAAAAATGGCCCAAGGGCTTCATCTGCCCCTATACTTGGACTATTTTCTATAACATTTGTATATACAGCAGATCTCAGGTGAGCGTTTACAGGACCATTGGTCCTCTGGTTATGATGGGTCATTACTTGAAATCATTTAAGATTACTTTTGATGGATACCATGCAAATTATGAATTAGCTTTCAATTTAAAAAAGGCATAATATTATTAGCTCACCTGAGCCGTTAGGCTCACAAGGTGAGCTTATAGGATGGCCATGATCCGTCGTCCTCGTCCGTCCGTCGTCGTCCACCATTTTTAGCTCACCTGAGCCGTCAGGCTCACAAGGTGAGCTTATAGTATACCCATGCTCCGTCGTCCGTCCGTCCGTCCGTCCGTCGTCCGTCGTCCACCATTTTCAAAGATCTTCTTCTCTGAAACAGCTTGGCCAATCAAAGCCAAATTTTACATGAAGCATCTATGAGAAGGGGGAACCAATGTATATATAAATAATCCAGGTCACATGACCAAGATGGCCGCCATGCCCATATATGGTAAAAACCTTCAAAAATCTTCTTCTCCGGAACCACTGGACCGATTTCAACCAAACTTGGCATGAAGTATCGATGACTCAAGTACTACAATGTATATATAAATCATGACCTTGTGGTGACCTTGACCTATTTTACGGCAAGGTCAACACAGGTCGCCTTTGCATTTGAATGGGAAAAATTGTTAAATTGTCATTTAAAGGAAAAATCTTGCAGAAAATGAGCAGTAGGACTGAATATTAATGATTCTGAAAAAAATTGGGCACCAGGGGCTCATCCGCCCCCACCCCGGGGCAATATACATGTATATTATCATAATATTCAAACATCTTCTTCTCTGAAACCGCTTGGCCAATCAAAGCCAAATTTTACATGAAGCATCTATGGGAAGGGGGAACCAATGTATATATAAATAATCCAGGTCACGTGACCAAGATGGCCGCCATGCCCATATATGGTAAAAACCTTTAAAAATCTTCTTTTCCAGAACCCAAAGGCCTAGGATCTTGAAACTTGGCATGTAGCATAAGTGACTAAAAGTCCACAATGTGTATATAAATAATGACCTTAGGATGACCTTGACCTATTTTACGGCAAGGTCAACATAGGTCGCCAATGCATTTGAATGGGGAAAACTTTTAAAATGTCATTTAAAGTGGAAGTCTTGCAGGAAATGGGCAGTAGGGCTGAATATTTATGATTCTGAAACAAATTGGACCACAGGGGCTCATATGCCCCCACCCCGGGGCAATATTCATGTATATCTCCATAATATTCAAACATCATCTCCTCTGAAACCGCTTGGCCAATCAAAGCCAAATTTTATATGAAGTATCTATAGGAAGGGGGAACCAATGTGTATATAAATAATACAGGTCACATGACCAAGATGGCCGCCATGCCCATATATGGTAAAGACCTTTAAAAATCTTCTTCTCCAGAACCCAAAAGCCTAGGATCTTGAAACTTGGCATATAGCATAAGTGACTCAAGGTCCACAATGTGTATACAAATAATGACCTTAGGATGACCTTGACCTATTTTATGGCAAGGTCAACATAGGTCGCCAATGCATTTGAATAGGGAAAACTTTTAAATGTCATTTAAAGTGATAGTCTTGCAGGAAATGGGCAGTAGGTCTGAATATTAATGATTCTGAAAAAATTGGACCCCAGGGGCTCATCTGCCCCCACCCCGGGGCAATATACATGTATATCTCCATAATATTCAAACATCTTCTCCTCTGAAACCACTTGGCCAATTGAAGCCAAATTTTATGTGAAGCATCTATAGGATGGGGGAACCAATGTATATATTAATAATCTAGGTCACATGACCAAGATGGCCGCCATGCCCATATATGGTAAAAACCCTTCAAATATCTTCTTCTCTAAAACCAATAGATTGATTTCAATGAAACTTGGTGTGAAGCATCCATGGTTAAAGTACTACAATTTATATATAAATCATGACCCTGTGATGACCTTGACCAAGTTTATGGCAAGGTCAACGTGGGTTGCCCATGCATTTGAATGGGAAAAACTGTTAAAATGTCATTTGAAGGGAAAAGCCAGCAAGAGCCAAGAAATTGGCAAATGGACAGAATATTGATTATTCTGAAAAAAGGAAAACCGCCCAAGGGCTTCATCTGCCCCTGCACTGGGGTTAAATACCATAATATTCAAACATGTTTATTGGTATATGCAGCAGACTCAGGTGAGCGTTTACAGGACCATTGGTCCTCTGGTCAAAGATCTTCTTCTCTGAAACCGCTTGGCCAATTAAAGCCAAATTTTATATGAAGCATCTATGGGAAGGGGGAACCAATGTGTTTATAAATAATCCAGGTCACAAGATGGCCATGCCCATATATGGTAAAAACCCTTCAAAATTCTTCTTCTCTGGAACCACTGGACCGATTTCAACGAAACTTGGCAAGAAGCATCGGGGACTGGAGTACTACAATGTGTTTATAAATTATGACCTTTGGATGACCTTGACCTATTTTACGGCAAGGTCAACATAGGTCGCCCATGCATTTGAATGGGGAAAATTGTTAAAATGTTATTTGAAAGGCAAAACTTGCAGGAAATGGGCAAATGGACTGAAGGTAGGTAATTCTGAAAAAAAATTGGACCACAGGGGTTGGTCTGCCCCCACCCCGGGGCAATATACATGTTTGTTATATGACTTAAGAAAATCCTGTCTCCTGATTGGCTCATTCAGTTTTAATAAATCCTAATATTTGCTTTAAAACAGGACCAAACTGATGTAAACCAGATCAAACCAGTTCCTCGAGGTTAATTATTTTGACAGTTTTTTTATATTAACTTCCAAAATCTATATTACGCTCCTGAGTACCCTAAAATAGCATCACCATGAAATTAGCATGGGCTAAGTGAAATTGACATGATTTGCTGTATGTGTATAAAACCTGCCAGTTAGCTATAAATAGCCTGAACTCATTTCAGTTCATGAAATCTACATGCTTTGCAGTAACAAACTTTAACAGGTAAACAAAGCACTAGATAATGAGATGTATTTGGTGATAATTAGGGGATAATTTTGTTTACTTTTCTTAAGAACCTATGTTGTTAGTACTCATTGAAATTGTCTCGTCGTGGTGATTTTTATGAGTACCCACAACATAGGTTTTATTGAGAACTAACAAAATTATTCTTCAATTATAATCAATTGCTCCTCATTAGCCTTCTTTAACATCTGTTATGATTTTGTTTGTTTATTTCTTTTAATGAAAATATAAAATAAACATTAAAACATTAAAAAGTCATATAACAAAACAGTTATTGACTTCAATTTCGGTAGATATAAGGATTTATCTACCCTCAAAAGTGATATTCACCTCGGCCTGCGGCCTTGGTGAATATCACTTTTTCAGGTAGATAAATCCTTATATCTACCTCATTGAAGTCAATAATTGTATAATATTACAAAAATATTCAAAGATCTTCTCTGGCGGTTGTCATCATCCCACCGCTGCCACCAAATGTAACGAACGGCCGAGCTAAGCCACAGCAAACCCCGTCGGTGGAAAAGCATGCTCATCCACCAAGGGTGGTTTACTGCGCTATATACCTAACACTTACTCTAATCACAAAGTTACGAGTTTCTAATTTGCATATTACTACCCGCTAATATGCCGCTAATACGTTGCACCAACGTATTCTACAAGGGAGACTATCCCGTTACAGCCGCCATGCCCATATATGGTAAAAACCCTCCAAAAATTTTCTTCTCCTGAACCAATGGACCGATTTCAACGAAACTTAGCATGAAGCATTGGGGACTGAAGTACTACAATGTGTTTATAAATTATGACCTTTGGATGACCTTGACCTATTTTACGGCAAGGTCAACATAGGTTGCCAATGCTTTTGAATGGGGAAAACCTTTAAAATGTCATTTAAAGTGAAAGTCTTGCAGAAAATGGGCAGTAGGACTGACTATTAATGATTCTGAAAAAAAGTGGACCCCAGGGGCATATTTGCCCCAACCCTGGGGCATTATACATGTATATTACCATACTATTCAAACATCTTCTCTGAAACCGCTTAGCCAATCAAAGCCAAATTTCATGTGAAGCATCTATAGAATGGGGGAATCAATGTGTATATAAATAATCAAGGTCACGTGACGAAGATGGCCGCCATGCCCATATATGGTAAAAACCCTTCAAAAATCTTCTTCTCCGGAACCGGTGGACCTATTTCAAAGAAACTTGGTGTGAAGCATTTATGGCTTAAGTACTACAATGTATACATAAATCATGACCCTGTGATGACCTTGACCCAGTTTATAGCAAGGTCAACATGGGTTGACCATGCATTTAAATGGGGAAAATTGTTAAAATGTCATTTGAAGGGAAAAGCCAGCAGGAAATTGGCAAATGGACAGAATATTGATTATTCTGAAAAAAAGAAGAAGAAAATGGCCCAAGGGCTTCATCTGCCCCTGCACTGGGGTTAATTACCGTAATATTCAAACATGTTTATTGGTATATGCAGCAGATCTCAGGTGAGCGTTTACAGGACCATTGGTCCTCTTGTTCTGTTTACATCCATGGACCGGTCAATCAAAGAAGAAAAATTGTTTAGAAATCCTTAGATCTTTTGAAATTGACTTTCAAACCTATATTTGATTTTGACATTTTCAGCCAACTTTGTGGTCAAAAGTGTTTAAGTACCAACTTGAGCTTGGCCACAACACAGAAGCTTACAACGCAATGATCGAGAACCCTGATCCAAGTCGTCGGAAGGATTGTTTACGTCAGCTGTTGATCATGCTGTGCGACAGAGGAGATCTGCAGTCCCTGGTGGATTTCCCTTACACAGATCTTGAAGAAGAGGTTTGTTATGATAAATATTTGAGCTGCATCATGAGAAAACCAACAATCTGCATATGCGAAAACAAAGACGCAGATCAGCTTCACGCTAACCGCGAAGCTGATTAGCGCCTTTGTTTTCGCTACACGGATATTACAATTCCTCTTCTTTCTAAATTCAAAATTTCCAGCCTCTAGCCATCTTCTGTGCTTGTACAGATCGGTTTGTGTCATGACTGTTTGGAAAACCCCATTGTTGGTTTTCTCATGATATGGCTCATTTGTTTCTATGTCTTAGAAGATAAAGCTTAAGAAAAAGAATGTATCCTTTGGGTCTGAAATCACTGATTTTTGGTTTTAATTCAGTTTTACGTCCCTTTCAAGATTATTTCAGCTCATCTGAGACCGGCCAATTGGTAGGTGGGGCGAAAACGGGAGAACCCCGAGAAAAACCACATGGCACACCCGCAAACAGAACTTGGCTTGTCTCACATGTGGCCAGTGCGGGGCTCGAACCCACACCAGACACAGCGGTGAGATACGAGTGATTAAGATACAGCTCTCTTAACCGCTCGGCCACTTTGGCTAACTGTCATGCATTATAAAATTTTGAATGTGTTTAATTGTAACAAGTGCAAAAATGCTAATCAGCTTTTGCCTCAATCAAGGATCGAAACAGCGTCCTCTATCATGCTAGGTCTTGGCCCTACCACACTGTAGGCTGTAGTTTGTTATTCCTAAAATTACAACATGTACTCCAGCTAAGATTTATCCCAAAATGGTTTGATATCATATGTAAATTTAGTTCTATATTCTATTTCACTCACAGGTAGAGAATATACTAGAAAGTCGAGCCAGGTCTATGGATTTACTGACTCACAACTACTATGATCTACTGTATGCATTCCACATCTTCAGAAATAACTACAGGAAAGGTATGGATATGCTTTGTCCCTGACATACTCTTCTTAAAATGCAAAATCTTACTGTAAGTAAATTCATTCTTTAGTATGACTGCAGTATCTGTGTTGATAACATGACAAGTTGATATGAAAGTGATCCCAATATGGACCTTCCCATGTCTGACATGTTTTCTTTTTTTTCTGCTAATTCAAAAAATCTTTAGAGCAGTTATCAGTTATTGTTGAAACAAACTATGCATTAAGTACTGGAAATCTGCATCCAGGTGGCTTTTCCAGGAACATGTTGCTTTGGATAACCAATCCTTCTGGTTTGACCTATACTGTTGAACTTGGACACATCAAAAGAAATTTCTTCTGTGATCCCAAACTGCATTGTGATTTTGCAGATAAATCTTGATAAAATTTTCAAATGAAAAATACTGTGTGGAATGTTAGCCAATATGTTCTAAGCTTGCTGGAATGGTGGTTGGGAGGGCCCCTGCCCATTGGGTCCTTGAGAAATAGATGAGCTGCTTGTGTCTCCAGGCAAAGCTTATAAACTGACTGACTGTCAGGTCTGAGTCTGCCAAGGAAAAGTGGTGCAAGTCAAACCATCTATACTAAAAGGCCTTTTTTGGATTTTTGGGTGGTTATGTTTTAAAGCACATTTTTGGTGTCATGACATCCTAATGTAAATGTTTAGTAGAAATTGGATAAAATTGAGGGTTGACTATAGTTTTTGATCGGAATGTAAAGCATCAATTTAGCCGCCTCATGGGAAAACCAACAATCTGCATAGGCGAAAACAAAGACGCAGATCAGCTTCGCAGTAACCGCGAAGCTGATCAGCGCCTTTGTTTTCGCTACTCGGATAGTACAATTCCTCTTCTACTTAAATCCGAAATTTCTAGCTTCTAGCTCTTTTCTGTGCTTGTACAGGCCGGTTTGTGTCGGACCTGTTCGGAAAGCACATTGTTGGTTTTCCCACGAGGTGGCTCAATTCAAGTAAAGGTTACTGAAGACATCAATGGTACAACTATCTTTACAGCTGGAAGTGTGATGTATGAGCATGGTATGCGACTCGGTAGAGAAGTCCCTGGGAAACAAGGCTTACAGCGACAGGCCCAATGCTACCTGTCGGCTCTCAACGCTCTACGGCTGGTCAGGCCGGAGTATGCATGGATCATTAAGCCCAACCCTCTTCCTAGGGCAGAGGTAAGGTATAAAATCAGGGTTTGTATGCCCTGTGGCTAGTCAGATCAGAGTACACCTGGTTCATCAAGCCCAACCCTCTACCTAGGGCCGAGGTAAGATACAAAATCAGTGGAAAATGTTAGCTCCCACCTCTTTATAGCAGTTTATAATAGGATGGGTTTAGATGTAACTCTGATCTTTGCTACCTGTCTGCTGCCAGTGCCGTGCCTGTCGTCAAACTGGAGTATGGATCTCATGGCCTAGGGTGGCGGTAAGCTTTGAGAAAATATAATCAATATAATAGAAATAAGAGCATACTGTACATGTACCAACAGTAGATGTCACATGCCAAGATGTCAATGTCAGGGAAATTAAAAATTTTGTCAGGGAATTGTCAGGGAAGTGTTAGGGAATTTTGATTCTGTCTAATCATGGCAACCCTGAATGTGTTTGAAGTGTACTTCATTGACGGAGTTTTGGGCCATGGTGGCGTAGTGGTGAGTACAGGACTCCAGGCAGAGAAGTCTAGTATCTACATGTCTAAGGTGTCTAGAAGAAGAGTGATTATTCTATCTGTATAATGAAAAGAGAGGCGCTGATCTGTATATGCAGATTGATGGTTTTCTGATGCGGCGGCTCAATTTGTATTATCTAAATTCAACTTTGTTTCAGTATGGTGCAGGTGATGCTTTTGGTGGTCCCCAGTCTGCAAAACATGGCCTGAGTGGTGAGGAAATAGAAAATAAAAGTAAGTTTTCAATGTGGAATTTTAAATCAGAATGGATTTCATGTTGTTCCATAAACAGAGAGAGTCGCGGTATTAATGCAAGAATGGAAGCAAATAAAAGTTATTTTATTTTACGTCGATAAAACAACACATTTTCACAATAAGTATTATTTGGTATTTTTGTCAGGGTTTTCAATCTATTCAGTAGATATGGAAATAAGGAGATTTCAGCTCATAGACTCATTCAAAGGACTTAAGAAGGTACAAGTAGACAATGATCAGGAAACTGGGCAATCAGAAGGAAATTCCCACTCCAAAAATCGAGGTGGGAAAAAACTAAATTGACAATTAGGTACTTATACTGAGAAAACATATCATAAGCCGAGTGAGCAGCTATTTCCCAATAGTCGGCCACTCAGTTTCCCGAACTTAACTAAAACTGTGAAATTCGACTCCAAAACATAAAACAAATAGAGCCACAACAGAAGTATCTCCTTGGAACGATTGAGAAGCCTGAACCTGTCGGATTCATCTGGTTGAAAGGGCTAGACTTTATACTAGGATGTAAGAATAAATTTTGAATAACATTGTTAATACTTTTGTGTTTCAGCAAAATCAAAGTATGAGATATTGGAATTACATGACATTGAGAAGGAATTCATGTTGGTTGATGCCAAATTACGACTGATAAACAGAGACCAAGAGGGCATGGCTTTTGCTAGAGGTATTTGTTTATTCTTGTATCAACAAATGTGATATGGATGTTAACTGTAAAGTATTGTAGTATTGATATGAGATACTGTATACTAATAGGTTTGCGAGTGACATGACAGTGAGAACGACTTGTAAACTGGCCGTCACAGGTTCGATCCTGGGCTTCTCCAGTCTGTGAGACGAGACTATTAACCAAGGTCCCGTCTCCATATGACCTTATCTGTTGATGGGATGTTAAACTTCAAATCAATCAATGACATTTAGAAAGAATACATGTTAGTTGATGTCAAAGCATGACAGATTAAAAGAGACCAGGAGGGCATTGCTTTTGCAGGAAGTATTCTTAAGATGTAGCTAATATATCAGGTGGTGATGTAACTCGAATCTGAGGGTAAATTTTGCACCATTTTCACTGGTGTCACATGTCTCCATTTTCACTGGTGTTACAATTTATCTAGTATATTTCACAGGTGTTACAGTACACCCCAAGGAGATAGTAGGCCTGCTTGTCAACTCGGCATGCTTGATAGAGCTGTTATCATCTGTAGGGCATTTGATCTAAAGCTACATTCTGCACTGATCTATTTTCACTGGTGTTTTAGTATGACCCTGTTTTCACAGGTGTTACAATTTATTTTCACAGGTGTTACAGTACATCCCGAGGAGATAGTAGGCCTGCTGGTCAGCTCTGTAATGGTTAATAGAACTGTCATCATCTGCAGGGCGTTTGATCTGAAGCTACATTTTACATTATTCTACTTTCACTGGTGTTACAATGTCTCCATTATTACTGGTGTTACAATTTATCTATATTTCACAGGTGTTACAGTACATCCTGAGGAGATAGTTGGCCTGCTGGTCAACTCCGGCATGTTTGACAGAGCTGTCATCATCTGCAGGGCGTTTGATCTGAAGCTACATTCTGTGTTTGAGAACTTGGCTCTCAGGTATACTTGTAACTTTTTTATCCTTGATTTGAATATAGGGATCAAAGTCAACCATGGTCCCTTTCATGCATTAATATTTACCAACACTTGAGGAAGTTGTTTGAACATGAGACCGCTAGGCAGATGTTAATACATTGAAATCAGTTGGTTATATCTTGTACCTCTTGCATTTCACATCTATTTCATTGAAATTCTCGTTATAAATAATATACACAAAGTAAAACCTAAACAAAAAGCGAATAAATATTTGTTAATACGGAAAGCAGTGACGTCATGTCACAATGACCAATGACATCAACAGATTTGAGCCAACTTATGATCAAAGGGCACATGAATTTCATATGAACATGAGTTTTGCTGTTTGAATTCAGCTTCTGGTCTGATTGAAAATGGCTTCAAAGAAATGTTTATTTTACTTGCCGTGTATTACAGATGTGTAAACCTTGCAAAACACAGTTCGTACCACATGAGAGGGGACAATGACTATACATCTGGGGCTTGGGAATGGTTGAAAACTAACAACCTATCACTCACAAATATTGCCAAAGAAAACAGGTAAAATATACTATAGTCATTCTTAAAAGCACATCTTTTGAAAACAACCAAACATAATTTTATGTGTAACCATTTGGAAGCTTGTTTGCAATTCTCAGTTTCAGTTTCTATCACACTCAGGAATATACATGTAGGATTATTATACTGGGTCTGATTATTATACTGATATCGGTGAATATGTCCCCATTGTGGGTTTTAAAAAATACAAGCTTGCAAGTGTGGGTAGATAGCACAAGCCTTCTTATTCTACTACAGTGAAAAAAAAAAAAAAAAAAAAAAAAAAAAAAAAAAAAAAACCACACAGAAAAAGTGTGTATTACAACACTAAATTGGTTTGATGTATGGGGAGACTTATTACAGCCAACAGTCAACAAACATGCTGCACAGCAATAGATGTTTTGACATACGGCACCATTAAACCAGTAATGGGGAAACTATTGTATACCAATGAATACTTGTTGTGAAGTTTTTTAAATTACGGTGGCGGTAGTTAAGAGTAGAGCAATATTTAGGTGTTAATGTAGTTACTTTTAGCCGACATATATGGTATATTTCTACAATTTTTTCCAGCTCAGCAGATCAGGCCTGGCAGTTGTTACAGCAATATTTGGACAGATATGATGACAACACTGGGGTCTATCACAGGTGTACGGCAAACAAACTACTGGCCCATGGTTTCACTCTACCTTCATGGTTTGTCAACTCGTACAAGGTAAGACCATGTTTCTACTCGATCAAGCATGGCAGATGTAGCAAAAATGGTTAATATATTGAAGCAATTTTATATTTGACCTTAGAAATTCAGATCTTATCAAACATTATAGCCTTGATAGCTAGGAAGATTAGTTACTGTTCTAAATAGCCAGAAATCTTAATGGAAGTTTCTTCTATCTTTTAGACAAGGTTCTCGATTTGGAAATCCAAATATAGGTGCCATGGTGTGTCCTTGGGCAAGACACATTTAATTATTCCCCATAGTTTTGGTTAACACCCAGGATGTGGTAAATCCATCCCGACATGACTGAAAAATTGTTGACTGGGACTTTAAGCCATAATAAACCAATAGCAAATCATTTTCTGTCTATTCTAGGAAATAAATCCTGCGGAACTGATACGCCTGTACATAGATTACGACCATTTGGAAGAAGCAGTGTCCATGTGTATAGAATATATAGATGCTGTTGCTGACACTTTCAAGGGACAAGACTGTGACGTCTTCCAGCTGAAGGTCTGTAAATACCCTTACAATATTCATTCTAATTAGAGCACATGCTCCAGTAAGTGCACACCCTTTCTGTTAAAAAAAAATGTGCATATTTCCGGAAATAAGCACACATTGGTCGACTAGAATACATGTATTGGTATTTTAAACATTTTACACACAAATACCATATTAACCGCATTAAAACTTAACCTTAAATGACCAATACACTATCTTGTAGTGATTGGGTATTATCCGATCACTATTAATATTTTTGACATGGTTATTTCAGCAGTTGATGTGCGAGCCTCATGTCAAACATTGACCCTTGGAAAAGAATTGTCTGTCTTATCCACAATCTTTTATTCTAGGGCTGTGTTCATCACAGACCATTATCAGCCTGGTTGCCTTACACAAGTATAGATCTACTACTGAAGGCCTTGTATGACCACAGACAGGATGTGCAATATGGAACGGTGAGTATTATCAGATTTCCAACCAGGTCCCACAAAAACCAGCCTATTCAGTCACAGAAGGATGCTTAAAGATTGAGATTTTGGATTGATAAATAATAAAATTTAAGAAGAGGGATTGTACTATCTGTGTAGCGAAAACAAAGGCGCTGATCAGCTTCGCAGTCTCCGCGAAGCTGATCTGCACCTTTGTTTTCGCATATAGAGATTGTTGGTTTTCTGATGCAGCAGCTCAAATAATGTTTGCACCATTAAAATGTTACTGCAATTCAGAAAAGTGAGCATCATTGACACCTATGAAAAGACACTTTGCATGCATTAACAAACATGTCGCCAGATGTTTAAAAAAATATCAATAGTTTGATATATAGAAATGTAACATAAAAATGTCACAGGCTTTTCTGAAGGCTGTCTTTCTGGTACATGTATATGAAAGTTGAATTGGCCATAAAAATGCTTCAGGGATTTCAACAAGGCCTGGATTAGTCAGTATGCTACAGGGGCTGACAAATGCAATTTGTATAAAGAAATGTGTAGCCTTGTATTCAGCAAAAACTAGTTATACACCTTGAGCTATTGTACAGCTAATCTGAAGTCATATGATTGTCATTTGTAGATGTACGGAGCATTGCAAGACAAGCTGACAGTCTACACTGGGAAACTACGGGAGATATCAGACCAAGTCGGCCATAGTAACCAAGAACAATACTTCATTACTTGACAGAATGATTGATAGATATTCTTGAAAGACTCAAGCATTCGAAAAATCAAAGGGTTTATTGGCAAGATACAAGCCTTCACATGAGAAAACAAACAATCTGGGTCTCTGATCGTTCTGACACAAACCAGGCTGTACAGCCATAGAACCATGCTACAGGTTTGAAATTTCAGATTTAGAAAGAAGAGATACTGTACTATACATTTAGTGAAAACAAAAGGTGCTGATCAGCTGTGCAGTTAATGCACAGCTGATCCGCACATTTGCTTTTGCATATGCAAATTGTTGGTTTTTCTGATGCTGTGGCTCATACTTGAGCATGGAAAAAATCAAAGGGTTTCTCTCGACAGATATAAAAGCTTTGACTGTAGTATATAACTGCTTTTATAGAGATAAAAATTTATTACAATGCTCTGAAATATTGGCAAGATTTGATTATTGGCTATGAACTTTATTTCACAATGGAATTATTGAACAAATCTGAAGTAATTATGACATTGTTTCACAGATCATGAACAAAACAGTACTCTAGCTAAAACACAGCTGCTGATGTCATTTTTACATGGCCAAAAATGAATAAAAATACTGTCAGATTCAAGGTTTCTTTTCAGTTACTGTTTAATACCTGCTGTGGACAAAAAACAAAATTAGATGTCCATTATGCAAAAGTTCTTTTATGCCGCAGTCAAGAACTTTCAGTCATAATATATTGAGAATTTTATCCCTTGAGATCTCTCAACCTAGTCTGCTCTTGACTGTTTATGACACCTAATAGCAGGATGCAATATAGGAGTTCAGTTTTTCATCTGTCCATCGTTCATCTGTCTGTCAATAATTTGTCAAGTGCATTAAAAGAATTCTAACATCTTATCAACAAAAAATAACATACAAAGGATTCTCACATTTTATCAACAAAAAAAAAAAACAGAGTATTTATAATATTCGTGTTTGAAATTTTGACGAATCGTTTTACCTGACAATGTTTATTTTGAACAACTGGGCCCATGATACAGGTGAGGTGATATCAGGCGAAATCGACTACAAGATTTGTGTCAATGTTCATGAGATATCAGGCGATATCAACGGCAAGATTTGTGTCAATGTTTATATCTGACGATATCGACGACAAGATTGTGTCAATGTTCATGAGATATCAGGCGATATCGACTGCAAGATTGTGTCAATGTTCATGAGATATCAGGCGATAAAGACAGAAAGATTTGTGTCAATATTCATGATATATCAGGCGATAATCGACGACATGATTGTCATGAGATATCAGGCTATATCGACTGCAAGATTTGTGTCAAATATTCATATCAGGCGATATTGACTGCAAGATTTGTGTCAATGTTCATGCGATATCGATGGCAAGATTTGTGTCAATGTTCATGAGATATCAGGCGATATCGACAGCAAGATTTGTGTCAATATTCATGAGATATCATGTGATATTGACTGCAAGATTTGTGTCAATATTCATGAGATATCAGGCCATATCAACTGCAAGATTTGTGTCAATGTTCATGAGATATCAGGCGATATCGACTGCAAGATTTGTGTCAATGTTCTTGAGATACCAGGCGATATCGACTGCAAGATTTGTGTCAATGTTCTTGAGATATCAGGCGATATTGACTGCAAGAGTTGTCAATGTTCTCAAGATATCCGGCGATATCGACTGCAAGATTTGTGTCAATGTTCATGAGATATCAGGCTATATCGACTGCACGATTTGTGTCAATGTACACGAGATATCAGGCAATATCGACTGCAAGATTTGTGTCAATGTTCATGAGATATCAGGCGATATCGACTGCAAGATTTGTGTAAATTGTTCAGGAGATATTGACTGCAAGATTTGTGTCAATGTTCAGGAGATATCAGGCGTTATCACATACTTAGACCTATATTTCCAGCGATAACCTCAAGTTTGCATATATTATAATGCGTTTCTCGCCCTCTGGTTATCAGCAGGGCGGGTTATCAGCATGGGGCCTTGGGCGGGCTGATAACCAGAAGTCATGTATTTTGAATGGAGAGAGGTTATCGTGCCCGCATGCGACATAGCGCCACGATAATATGTGACGTCAGGTTTAATGACGTTAGGTCATTGGCAAGTCATATTTATGGTGCCATTTTCTTTTTCAATGCAGAATCGATGTTTTCCGCATTTCTAAACACAAATCTTTGGAATAGAATATTTAGAAGATGTGATAAACAGATTATAACATGGGCATTCAGGTCATCGCCTTTAGTATCAACCCTCGACCATTATCAACCCTCGAGCTAAAGCTCTCGGGCTTGATGATGGAGTCTCGGGTTGAAAGGTTGATACTGCGGGCAATAACCAAAATGTCCATGTGATAATCTTTAAATATCGACTGCAAGATTTGTGTCAATGTTAAGGAGATATCAGGCGATATCGACAGCAAGATTTGTGTCAATGTTCATCTTGGGGTTTAAGATTATTCCTTGAAATAGGCTAGCATGTGACCTTAATGGCAGACTGGCTTAGGACAAGGTTTAAGTTGTATGACATTGAAATCAGAACAAAAGCCAGAATGAATTTGATTTTTATGAAGTATCTCTTAACAAACCACACAATTTACTTTGTGCTTATGCTACAACAAAACGACAATAAAACTTGCACTAAAATTTTACAATAATTGAAACCAAAGGCTCACTGAGCTCACTCCATAACAACAATAAAGGGGCTACATAACCATTTTAAAACTTGTACCGTATGAGCCTGGTCAAGAGAAAACCGGATTTTTGCCTATGCGAAAAAAGGCGCAGATCAGCTGTGCAGTGACCTGCACAGCTAATCAGCGCCTTTGTTTTAGCTACACAGATAGTTTAATCTTAAATTATAGCTCTGACACACACTTGGCCTGTACAAGCTAGAAGCTTGAAATTTTGGATATAAGAAGGAGACAGGTTCACACTATCCTGTAGCGAAAATGAAAGATCTGCACAGCTGATCTGATCTGAATCTTTGTTTTCGCATAGGCAACAATAAATATTTAAAAAAAAAAAAAAAAAAAAAAAAAAAAAAAATATGAAATATTTTGAGATCTATTTTGAAAACGAAATTAAAATGGGCAAAATGTAATACACTGATACATTGTAAAACGGGTTCATTATCTTAACCCTACTGAAAATAATATGAGCCTGTGCATGAGAAAACAAACAATTTGGGTTCTGACCAGGTCCGACACAAACGGGCTGTACAAGCACAGAAGATGGTTAGAGACTGGAAATTTTGGATTAAGAATGAAGAGGAGTTGTACTATCCTTGTAGCGAAAACAAAGGCGCTGATCAGCTTCGCAGTTACTGCGAAGCTGATCTGTGCCTTTGTTTTCGCCTATGCAGATTGTTGGTTTTCCCATGCGGTGGCTCATATGTCAATCATGCATCAATCCAAATTCTCTAGACTTCAAAGACGAGTTTTCTTCATTCAAATTATATCTATATCCATTAACAACAAGTGCA
Organism: Rugalucina vietnamica; assembly: GCA_964017185.1. NCBI lineage: Eukaryota > Metazoa > Mollusca > Bivalvia > Lucinida > Lucinidae > Rugalucina > Rugalucina vietnamica. Next base: position 49,019,822 of record OZ024878.1, on the reverse strand, counting down.
TTTGGACTGGGTGAAAAGTAATAATGACATTTTCATGCAGAAAAATACTTGGGCAGTACCCAAATAGCCAAGGATAACTGCTGCTCCAAAAATAGTGCATCTCTTTTTCCTTTTGTAGCTTGAACATGCAACACACACTGGCAAAAAAAAAAAAATGGTGTATTTGGTGATCATAATGGATTCGTAATGCAGCAGTACTCCTCAGATCCTTTAAAGAACTGAAAAAAAAATAAAAAAATGTCTACACATACACTCCTAAATCTATTGGTATAACTTGACTCCAAGCAATGAACACATACAAAATGCATAATACATGTAGATACAAGATCAAATTTGTGACATATTTTCATAGAAAATCTTTCTTCAATAGGTACTCATTTAAATTCTGGAGGTTGTCATCACACTGGTCAATGTAAACGCATAGGCAACGGCTTCATACCCTAGAACCCGAAATCCTGTATCTCGCATATTTAGCATTTGAGGTGACATCTCCTGCTATAGTTGGTTTGAATGCATTTTTGGCTAGTCCTAACCTTCCCTAAGAAGGATTGGGTGGGCTGCTCTGGAAATTTTTTTGGCACGATAGTCTAATCAGGCGATGTTGTATGGTACTGCTATGAAATAAGCTTTAAATCTAATAAACAGACAACTACATACTTTTCCATTATCCAGTCATTTTCCCTGTCTGTATGACTTGCTTTTGTATTTTAAACAATTTTAGAAACTATTGATTTGATTATGAAACACCTGTATTGCTAAAACATATTTCTGTATTAATATTTTTACCACTTGACATGTAAAATTACCCCACCCACCTTAATAATATGCATGTATGCGATTTTAATGTTAATCTTCTTATGGTTAGTTTGTTTTTAGCAATCTATCCTCTTTACCATGCTTAAACAATAGCCTGAAAAGCAATAAAAACTGTTTACTAAACTGTATGGACCTATACTTAAGGTTATACCTAAATGTGGTTATGCATCAATGGTATCAAACAGCGTAAATTCAACTACATGCGCATTTGTACTAGTGAATATTTTCACGAAGTCGTGGTTTGAAAATATTTCTAAATTAGACATTCTTCCTTTTCAATGACTGATTCAAGTTAATGGCAAAAGAAATGTGAACTAACAACTGATAAGTTGCCTCTATGCACAGGAGCGGTGGCTGCTACGCGACTGACAGCCCGACCAGACCATAACTAATTACCGAGGGTATAATGCATTAAAACAATCCAGACTATAATTATAAGTGAAGTTTGTGGCATTTTCTTAGAGCTGAATGATGCATATTAAATCAATTTAGGTATATTTGGTAATGGTCAAGCTCAGTACAAACACAAGATACCAATTGTATGGACACTTAAGCATTATTTTGGAATATTTCTGATACTTCCCTTACTATTCACTAAAATCAAATATTGTCTCTTATCCTAGAACACAAAAACCTGTATCTCTCGTATTTTGAGTTTGAGGTGACATCTGCTATAGTTGGTTTGAATGTTTTTAAGTAGTCCTCACCTTCCCGATGAAGGATCAAGTGGGCTACTCTTGAATTTTATTTGGCATACTGTTCGAATTCATTGATGTATGGAGGCAGTGCTATGACAAAAAGCTACATGTATATATCCCATGAAAAGTCTGCTAAAATGTAGTATATAAATTGGTTCTTGTTTCTTATTTATTAGTTACTTTCCAATGCATTGTATATTGCTTGTAAGCAAAAGTATAAAGTGCAGTCTCATTTTACACTAAAAACATCCTGATCTTTTGAAAGTATGGCATTATTTCACACAGAATTACCCCACCAACTTTAAAACTCTGCATATTATTGATACTCTGTCTAAAAATTTCCGAAGTATTACTCCCATTTAAATGAAACTATAAATCATATTATGTTATTATATATCACAGGCAACTGTGCAGTGCCTTAGAAATACATGTAATTGGGTGCCATTTGAAGCCTTACAGGTCAATTAGCAGCCAATTTACAGGTAATTTTGTGAGTCAATGTCTTATTTGTCTGCATTTTGCTCTTATTTCTTAAATATATTGAAAGATAAAGTCGCACGATTTATATATCTGAATATGGACCAATAGAGCATTGTCTTAGCAATCTTATGATGCCATCTACACCTCTATAGGGCCATAAAAAGCCAAGAGGCAGTAACGTTTGTAAGTATACCCCTTCAATTTTTCCTCAATTTTTCTCTAATTATTTAAGTTTTCATAAATATTTTTGAAAATTGAAATCACATAATCAATTTATTTGAACATAAAGAAAAAGACAGTTGTCTTGGATATCATTTTGCACCATTTTCAGCTCTTTATGACCATTTGAGGCCATGATAGAAGGACTTTTGTATGAACACCCCATTATTGTTTCCGCATTTTTTCCCAATAAGTTTTACGCATGCATAAAATTATAAAAACATTTAATTGTATGGTTAATATATCTGAATACCAGCTAATGAGCGTTGATCAAAGCAATCATTCAACACCATTTTCAGCTATTTTGGGCCACCAGAGGCCGAGATACAAGAACTTATGTTAGTATACCCCTTAATTTTTTTCTCAATTTTTGTTTAAGCATTTATGTTTTCAATAATATTTTTGAAACTTGAAACCATATGAATAATTTATATTATTACACTCAAATAGATAACTGTCTAAACAATTATTTGATGCAATTTTCAGCTCTTTATAATCATTGGTTGACTAGAAACAAGAGCTTATGTAAGTATACCCCTTTATTTTCACCGCATTTTTCCTCTATCTTCTATGCCTTCACAAAAATTATTAGCACTCAGAGTCACTTTGATTTACATATATGAATACAAGCTCATAGTTCAAAGCTAAAGCAATCTTTTGACACCACTTTCAGCTATTCCGGCCCATCAGGGGCCAAGATATAAGATTTTTTGTAGGTATACCCCATTTTATTTCCCTCACTTTTTCTTTAATTATCTATGTTTTCAATAATATTTTTAAACTTGAACTCATTTTATTAAGGATGTTCGCTGCTAACATTTGACATTTCGGAACTTCCGGTTTTTCTTTTGTTGAATATCTCGTAAACGGTTGCAGATATTTTCCTAATATTTTATATTTGGATACATATTGATGATATGCATTGAATGAGCCATGAAAATTGTCAATCTAAGAAACTTCATTTTTTCACCCCATTTTCTGCAACATTTCAGAAAATTTTAGTTGTCAGTAAGATTTAGGGGGTAGGGTAGATTAAACTTGAATATTACACATCTTCAAATTAATTGCACTAGTTCGATGTTTATTTTAGCTGCAGTATATGTGTACATGGTCTTCTAAGTCAGTCTTTGGGTCTTTAGTGTGCTGGTTATAAAATTTTAGGTGGTTTAATGAAATGGGCTTTAAGAAATAAAACAGCCGAAAAAAGGCCGAAAATGGCGATTTTCAGGTTGTTGGTTCGCTCTTATATGCACACTACCCTATATATTTCTTTCTTTTATTCGAACAGTATTACCAAGTTCTATGTTATGTGAAAATACAAGAAAAAGTTTGAATCAACAAATATGGGTTTGGCACATTTCAAAGTATTGCTATTTTCCGACTTTTCAAGTATGGGGGTAGGGTTGGAAAAGGAATCGTAAGAATTTGTCATCCACTTCAAGTTGCAATTTTTTCTTTGCTTTTGGTCCAAAATAGTCTGCGATACGTAAATACTATGACTTTTGAAAGCATTCTCAGTATATGTTTGTTAAAGACAGCTATCTTTCAAAAAATTAAAAAATAAATTAATTTTACTAAATTTAAAACATGGTGCTCAGAGGTCTCATTCAGAGGCCTGTAGCTTGAAAAAATGCACACTACCCTATATTTATTTTGTTATCAAATGTCTTGTGTTGTATTTTGGAATCAAAAAAGAGGGGTTAGAAAAAAAGTTTGAATACTTTTTCATTGGCAGCGAACATCCTTAATTCATCCGATTTCATACCAAAAGATAATTGTCATAGCAATTATTTAACACCATTTTCAGCTTTTTACGGTCATCTGATGCCATGATACAAGCACTTTTGTATGTATACTCTGCCATCATTTCCACATTTTTCTTCTATATTTTTTATGTATTCATAAAAATTAGGGATGTCAACGAATGCCGAAATTGGTATTCGAATATTCGCATACGATATTCGAATATATTCGAATATTCGAATGATATACACATCTATGTCCAATAGACCCATTACGATGACTTACTTGGTGGTGCATGTATTGAAAATATGAGGTACATGTATGTGGGCTATACCAATGGCGCAATGTAAGAAAATCAACAAATTCTGCACAGTAAGCTAGATTAAAAATGACAAATCTCTGGGGTTCTGTCCGAGAAAGCAACGACACACCATTATTGTCAAGCCAAGATTAAGTTCTGCATGCATGTCGTTGATATCCGCCACCAAGAATGCTTAGGGTCTATTGTAATCGTGTGGCCTACGTGTTCTTTGTGAAAGGTCTGTTGTGACTAAAGGATTGAGTTGTCAATCTATCCAGCCATCTTAAGTTTTCACATGACACAGCTCAAATTATAGGACTTTCACACCTTAAAACATTTATTGAATGCTTTCTTCTCAACTTGAATCAACAAAGTGTCAAACTGTTAATTGAGCAATCTCAATTTGCAAGTGTGACAAAATGTTGACCATCTTGAGTTACTCAACAGACAAGCAGGATAACTGGTCATATTATTTTTTGACCCTTGGCCTTAAATTTGAGTCCTGATACATGACAATATTGCAGGTTAGAAAATTATGCGAATATTCGAATCCAGAAATCGCATTCGAATATTCGTATGAAATGCGAATATTCGAACATTCGAATATTCGTTGACATCCCTAATAAAAATCATTAATACATTTAATCATATGGTTTATATATCTGAATACCAACCAACGTCCCTTGGTCAAAGCAACCATTTAACACAATTTTCAGCCATTTTGAGCCACAAGAGGCCGAGATGCAAGAACTTAAGTAATAGTTTCTAAAAGTTTTGAAACTTGAAATCATATGATTATCTGATAACAAACCAATAAATAGTTGTCTACACAATTGTTTGATGCCATTTTCTGCTCTTTATAATCATTGTTTGATTAGAAACAGGAACTTTTGTAAGAATACCCCTTTATTTTTCTGACATTTTTCATCCATCTTCTATGCCTTCATAAAAGTCATCACCACTTAGAGTCATGTGATTTATATAAAATTATATGAATACAAGCTTAAAGAACAACGTCAAAGCAATCATTTGTTACCATTTTCAGCTATTCAGGCTCGTAAGAGACCAATGCAAGATACAAGCTTTTTGTGCGTATGTCCCTTTACTTTTTCCACATTTTCCCCATATCTTCTATGCCTTCATAAAATATTACAACTTTGAGTCAATTCAATTAAATTCAAACTTTATTTCACTCAGTCCATCATATAAATGGCAATATGAGGTAAAGTAAAACACTTTGACAATGGAGGCTCTAAAGAGTCACATGATTTATGTATATGAACACAAGCTTATATATCAAAAACAAAGCAATCATTTGACACCATTTTCAGCTATTCACAAGTATACCCCTTTTATTTTTCCTCATTTTTTTTTCTTTAATTATCTATGATTTCAAAAATAGATTTAAACTTTTAAATCATAATGATTAATTAATCCGATTTCATACCAATAGATAATTATCTCAGCAATTATTTTACACTATTTTCAGCTCTAAATGAGCATTGAATGCCTAGAAACAAGAACTTTTCTGTGTATACACCTTTTATATGTACGCACTGTTCCTCTTTTTTCAATGCATTCATCAAAATATTAATATTTTAAGCCATAAGATTAATTTATCTGAAAACCAGCCTATAGGACCAAGTCTAAGTAATCATAAAACACCATTTCAGCTATTTAGAGCTGTCAGAGGCAGAGATACCAGAACTTTTGTAGGTATACCTCTTTATTTTTCCATTATTTTGCATAAGTGTTTGTTTGTTTGTTTGTTAGTTTCATAACTTTTTCTTGACACTTTAAGCCTCATGATTATATATCTGACAGTGACCGACTTTACATTGTTTCAACATTTTTTTCGATACCATTTCCAGCCTTTACCGTTAGAAGCTGAAGTACAATACCTTTGAACAGACCGAAAACGGTCAGCTGTATATACAAATTCCCAGATAGGCACATTGACAGAGTGTAATCTCGATCAATGATAATGTTTCAAATAAAAGTATCTAAAACACAAAGCTATAGATAAATTTCGAACACGCACATTGCTTGAAAGTGGGTGGGGTAACTTGGCATGACAAAACCCTACATTATAAAGGAGTTATAGCTCTTTATGATCTTTAAATACATTTTGAATTGTGTGAAGTTATTAATATTCAAAGTATTTGCATATATGTGCATTTTTTTATTTATCAAAAAAGCACAATGACCCCATAAATGATGTAAAAATCTGCTTTGTATGGAATGCTTATATTCCCATGGTACCTCAGAACATGGTGTGAGTAAACCTATCTGCCAAAAAAAATTCCAGAGCAGCCCACCTAAACCTTTTATGGGAAGGTTAAAACTATTCAAAAATGCATTCAAACCAACTATAGCAGAAGATGTCACCTCCTTCAAAAATTACCCTGGCTGGATTCTAGGGTATCATATGTATTATACCTTTTTTAAGCTGTCAAAGATCTGCCATTTTATAAGGTAGCCTGTGCCTGCTAATATGGAAGCCTGTGCGTTTCAGATGTTGCCTATGCGTTTCCATTGACCAGTGTGGTCATTGTGTTGATATGTTTGACTTCAATTTAGAAATATGCGGTTTATTTCAAAGACTTCATTCATACTGCAGCACTTGGCTGGTAAAATCTTTATATGTATGTTGCCATAGATCAAGGGAGCTTTGTAAGCTGTAAACAATTTGATATCAAAGTACTTGTTCCTTGTAAATTTAAGACGCTTGTTCAGGTAGTATTTTCTTGTGGCGGATGCCCTGAAAGAGTATAGCTGAAGTAAACAGTAAACTGACTCTGACCTTAGACCTAACAGTTGCCTGTCCAATGAAAACACTACAAACATTAAAGCCTACTTTTTGTATATTTAACAGGGCTTTTTCTGACCTTTTGGGGAAATTTTTGGTACCGGTGAAATTGGGAAAAAATTGTGTGATTTTGGGGGAAAATACGACAATTTTGGGAAAAAATAGTGCAATTTTTAGCAAAAATGGGAAAGTTTACCTTTTAAATTGGGATTTTTCTGCTAATTGGGAATGTTCCAGGTCAATTGGGAATTTTTTCAGCCAATTGGGAAAAAATTTGGTACCGGAAACCGGACCCAGTTTTGTAGAGAAAAAGCCCTGGTATATTATGGCAATGGTTTATATTCAACCTAGTTGCAATGTTAAGACTAGTTGTTTTTTCTGCTAATAGTATTAGGTCCAGTTTCTTTTCAATAACCATTCTTGAGCTCAGTTCTGTTCTTGCAAGAGCAAATGTCTGACATCTGTAGTTAAATTATCACAGTTGACTAGCTTTATCACAGTTCTAGTAGGGACTGTATTTCATCAGAAAGTCCTGCAAAGAGAACATAAATTGTGGCTGGGATCTTCACATATATACGGCAAAATAAAATAAACTAGAATTGTCAGAGGATCTGACTATAGCCCCGCTTCTGAGCTTTTTTCCAGGGTGAGAAAAACAATGACAGGTAACAATCCCAAGCTAGATCTTGTTAATGTTGATGCACGTAAAAAGATTGGTAAGATTCTGTCAATTCGTTCTCAAGATATAATTGAGCGGAAACGAAATTCTGACGTCAATCAAGGGCCGTAACTCCCTCAAAATTTATCGATAAATAACGGGCAACAATCCCAAGCTAGACATTGTCAATGTTGATGTGCATACAAAATTTGGTCTGATTCTGTCAATTCGTTCACAAGATATTGAGCGGAAACGAAATTCTGACGTCAATCAAGGGCCGTAACTCCGTCAAAATTTTGCGAAAAATGACGGGCAACAGTCCCAAGCTAGATCTTGTCAATGTTGATGTGCATACAAAATTTGGTCAGATTTTGTCAATTCATTCTCCAGATATTGAGCGGAATCAAAATTCTGACATCAATCAAGGGCCGTAACTCCGTCAAAATTTTGCGAAAAATGACAGGCAACAATCCCAAGCTAGATCTTGTCAATGTTGATGTGCATACAAAATTTGGTCTGATTCTGTCAATTTGTTCTCAAGATATTGAGCGGAAACGAAATTCTGACGTCAATCAAGGGCCATAACTCTGTCAAAATTTTGGGAAAAATGACGGGCAACAGTCCCAAGCTAGACATTGTCAATGTTGATGTGCATACAAAATTTGGTCTGATTCTGTCAATTCGTTCTCAAGATATCGAGCGGAAACGAAATTCTGACGTCAGTCAAGGGCCGTAACTCCATCAATTTTTTGCGAAAAATGACCGGCAACAATCCCAAGCTAGATCTTGTCGATGTTGATGTGCATACAAAATTTGGTCAGATTCTGTACAGCCATTCTCAAGATATTGAGCGGAAACGAAATTCTGATGTCAATCAAGGGCCGTAACTCTGTCAAAATTTTGCGAAAAATGACGGGCAACAATCCCAAGCTAAATCTTGTCAATGTTGATGTGCATACAAAATTTGGTCAGATTCTGTTCATTCGTTCTCAAGATATTGAGGCCACATTTAAAATTACTTCTGTTTGTCCTCTCCCTACCCTGTCTAGAAAAGTTGGGTAGGAAGGTAGGCTTTTTTTTTTTCATGAACTACTGTATTATGCATTATTTTTGGTCGAAGGAATTAGCTACAATTTTGTCAAAGCTACTCACAATTACCGGTGCATTTTATGTTGTGAAGTGCTTGAACATAAGAACAAAATATCCAATTGGTGAGAAGGGTCATGGTTTAAATGAAAACACATTACTTTCTAGGGCAAACAATTTATTTTCTGACAGAAACAAAAAAAAAAAAAAAAAAAAAAAAAATCTGGTGAAAGGGCAATAAAATTTTTTGAGTAGGCCCCATTTTTGGTGAGTAGGTAGGGAGAGGGCAAACAAACAAATTTTTATTTTTGGCCTGAGCGGAAACGAAATTCTGATGTCAATCAAGGGCCGTAACTTTGTCAAAATTTGGGAAAAATGACGGGCAACAATCCCAAGCTAAATCTTGTCAATGTTGATGTGCATACAAAATTTGGTCAGATTCTGTTCATTCGTTCTCAAGATATTGAGCGGAAACGAAATTCTGACGTTAATCAAGGGCCATAACTGCGTCAAAATTTTGCTAAAAATGACGGGCAACAATCCCAAGCTAGATCTTGTCAACATTGATATGCATATAAAATTTGGTCAGATTCTGTCCAGCCATTCTCAAGATATTGAGCGGAAACCAAATTCTGACGTAAATCAAGGGCTGTAACTCCATCAAAATTTTGCAAAAAATGACAGGTAACAATCCCAGGCTAGGTCTTGTCAATGTTAATGTGTATGCAAAATTTGGTCAGATTCTGTCAAGCCATTCTCAAGATAATGAATGGAAACAAAATGTCGGAAGGACGGAAGGACAGAATAACGGAACTACGGAAGGACAGGGTGAATCCAGTATAGCCCCACTTTTTCAAAGCGGGGCTATAATAATAAATATCTCCATAACTTCTGACAGTAATTTCATCTTTCAGGGAGTAGAGCATTGTATCTGCTGAACAGCACTGGCTCAATTGGGGAAAAAGATTCTCTCTCTCTCAAATGGGGGAAAAAGATTCTCTCTCTCTCTCATATGGGGAAAAAGATTCCCTCTCTCTCTCTCTTCTTAGTTGGCAGTCCAAGGGCAATGATTGCTCACCTGAGAGTCAACAAATAGTCACTGGACAAAGTGGTTGGGGCTTTTACCATATATGGGCATGGTAGTCATCTTGGTCATGTGACCTGGAAACCGTACTTACATCAACAGAATAGCTCTTGTCTGAATTGTTTATCTTCTTGTCCACCATTTTAGTTCGCTTGGAAAAATCATCATAAGGTCAGGGTCCTATAAATTATAATAATGATCCCCGGTGGGCATAATTGGCAGGATTTATGTAGAGCTCCACATGAAATTGCTGCATACCAAATATACAAGATTTGGGTCTTGCGGTTTCAGAGAAGATTTTATCATGTATTTCAATTATAAGCCTATATATGAGCCGTCTCGTGGGAAAACCAACAATCTGCATATGCGAAATTAAAGACGCAGATCAGCTTCGCGGTAACCGCGAAGCTGATCAGTGCCTTTGTTTTCGCTACTCGGATAGTACAATTCCTCCTCTACTTAACTCCAAAATTTCAAGCTTCTAGCCTGCTTCTGTGACGGTACAGGTTGGTTTGTGTCAGACCTGTTCGGAAACCACATTGTTGGTTTTCCCACGAGGCGGCTCATATGGAAGATAATGGCGCCTTTGGTGCGTGGCCTATATGGACCCCAGGGGCACGGTTGGCAGAATTTATGAAGAGGACCACCATTCATTGCTACACACAAAATATGGAAGTAATGGACCTTGTGGCTTTAGAGAAGATTTTTTTTTTATGCTTGTCCCATTGAAATTCTATGGGAGCTAATGACCCCCAGCTAATGACCCCCGGGGTGGGGCCATTTTTGACCTCAGGGGCATGACTGATGGGATTTATGTAAAGCTCCACATAACAATGCTGCGTTCCAAATATAGAAGCTTTGGCTCCTGTGGTTTCAGACTTGGACCAAAACCTAATGCAACCTTTTCCCCCACCTCAATGATGCTTCTGATAAAATATGATCGCAATTGGCTGACTAGTTGCGGAGATATTTGTATTTGAAAGTGTTAACACATGGACAGACGCTGGCTCGACTACCATACTATAAGCTCACCTTGCGAACCTTCTGGTGAGCTAATTAATCTTGGAAAAAAGTCAAATACCAAGACTTAAAATTAACATCATGAATACAGAACTTTGCATTCATGTTTAGAAAAGTCTCTTGTTCGCACAAAAGGCAAAATTTATAATAGCCCTGAAATCATGATACAATGTATGTGGTTGTAAACAATTTAATAATTCAAGATGCTTATATTTTTTTGGGTGTTACCTTATCATGTTGAGTGCCAATGAAAGACTTGAGGAAGTGTATATATCTGGCTCCAAACTCAAACACGGTAGCTTTATCAGTCTTCTCTGACATGCCTGGTACCAGCTGTCTCATTAGATCACACGCCTCCTTGATTCTCGCTCTGAAATTGTACATAACTCTGGGCTTTTTCTCATGTTTTTTAAGAAATTTTTCATCCTTAAGCTTTCTATTGATTTTATGATTGATATGTGTTAGTTGTAGTCGAGTTGGTTGTATCTGGATAGTCGGTGTGACCTTATGGATTGACAGTTTTTTTTTAAACATATAAACTGTAATAACCCATATTTAACGAATGGATTTTCCCATCATTATCATTAGGGCGAGTCCACTTTCATTTTCAGGGGCATCAGTAGTGAATTTTAATTTTTATTCAATTGTTCAATGAAATTTCTCTAAGCAAACAGAATAGCCCCAGATGGGACGCCGCGTTTTGCGGCATCACATCTGGGGTTATACTGTTTGCCTATGACCCATAAAAAGGACGCCAGGCTTATACTAGTTAAAAATTAATGTTATAATAATTTGGGTTCGAATTATAGTTGAATTATCAATACATGTAGTTTGATTTGGAAGGAAACTGGCTCAAGCACCACTATGCCACATAGGCTTCTAATAATTAACAAAGTCTCTGCCACATGTTAACTCACTGATCGCAATGTTATTTGTTTTTAATATACCGATATAAGAACAAGAATGTCTGTATGCAAACATTCCAAGCATCTAAATAGCTTAAGTAGCTCTGGCAGTAGGCAGGGATTACGGTATGGGGAGATTGTGAGAGATTTGCTCAATTTTTGCCAAAAAATGTCATTGAAATTGGCCTAATGATAGGAAAATCTCCCCAATTTGGGTTAAATAAGCAATTTTCTCTCATGAAACTTTGGAGCCAGAATAACCCCTGAGTAGGATATAGTCTCAATATGATTGGATTTAGTTGGAAATCCCAAGGCCAAGTCTGCAATACAAGAGTTTGTTCCTGAACTGTCTAGAATCACAGAGGACACATTGTTTAATGACATTCAAGCATAACATTAAACAGGTACCTTCTGCGTCTTTCCTTCTGATTATGTTGTTCCCGTATTGTGCCGTCCTCTCCCAAATACTCGATATCAGGATCTACCAGTGTTCTAGGTTGGGCTCGGGCTCTCGACTTTTTATCATTGGGGGTGGGTGTGGGACTGGGGATAATGTCCGTCGGGCTTTGGTTCTCCTCTCCGCTACTGTTTAATATCACAGAACTGGCTGCAGCCTGTATTTAAAGTGATTTTAACATGTTATGCCTATAGACGTACAAAGACAATAAACTGCAACTAGTTTACAGCTCAGAATCTGGCAATTTTCAGATGAAAAACTGAGTGAAGATATTAAATTTATACAGGAAGTTGTACAAGACACAGACAGTGCCAGAGTTCCCTTTGTTATCCCTGCAGTGTCCATCTGGCATTCCAGTACTTAGAGCAGCTCAATAACCCACAGCATTTCTTTACACATTTCAACATCATTTTGGAGAAGAAAAATCGCAACATTAGTCATTTTGGAGAAGAAAAATTGCAATATTAGAGTATTTTAAAATTATATTTTTTTTCGCAATAATTTATGGTCTGTGTGAAGTAATACGAATCATTCTAGAGGCTTAACATGTTATATCATCCTGAATGTTTAACATCGTTTAAAACTAATGTGGGATTTATGCCATTGTTATATATAACATATTGATTTTTTTAAATTTGTTTATTATAGAAGTCTTAAAAGGCATTTTTTTGCTTGATCTCCTATAGATACATAGGTCTGGTCTTTTGGAGGTTTTATATAAGGTTTATTCAACCCAAAAAAGGTTACATGGTTTTTTTTAAGTTCTCACGGATCTATACAGCTCTTAAAGTTGAAATACCAACGGTATTGATGATTAATATATTCAATTATGCTCCAGCAACATACATCATTTTGCAAATACATGCAACCGTATTAAATGAGCCGCCTCGTGGGAAAACCAACAATGTGGTTTCCGAACAGGTCTGACACAAACCGAGCTGTACAAACGCAGAAAATAGCTAGAAGCTTGACATTTTGGAGTTAAGTAGAGGAGGAATTGTACTATCCGAGTAGCGAAAACAAAGGCGCTGATCAGCTTCGCGGTTACCGTGAAGCTGATCTGCGCCTTTGTTTTCGCCTTTGCAGATTGTTGGTTTTCCCATGAGGCGGCTCATATGCATGGCTGTTCATACCGCAGACTTTTTAGATCCTCTCTGTTTGGGTCGGCCTAGTGGAGTCGAGGTATTGAAAGGGATGAAGCTGGCCTGAGTTGCATTGCCCTCTGCGTCGGTGTAGTAGAACATGTACTTGCCATTCTTAGGATGAGGTGTGCAGAACAATCGCTGACTAGCTGTAGCTTGCTGTGTGATAGGTTGTACAATATGTGGCTATAAAATCAAAATTAATGAGCCTTCGCATAAGAAAACCAACAATCTGGGTTTCCAAACAGGTACGACACAAACCAGGCTGTACAGCCACGGAAAATAGGACAAACTTCAGATTTAAAAAGTAGAGGCATCACAAGTTACAAGTGGCTTAGTGCCTTTGTTTTCGCATATGCACTATGCAGTTTCTTTGTTTTTCAATGCAGCGGCTCAAATGTAAATAAAAATTAAGCTGAAAAAGTTGACATTTTATCAGCAAGGCATAATTTATGAAATGATTTTCTGCATTCACTTGTTCAACCTCCAGCTTTAATACTGTACAAATGCAAGGATATTCTATTCTTATCCATCAATTCAAGCAATAATCAACTAAGATAAAACAAAAAGGCCTATGCCTTCTGCAAGCTTCAATAGCTTTATTTTTTATTACCAATTTATAAACACCAGCAAATTATATATTCGGCTAAAATGCAATTTGGGTTTCATTTTTGTCAAAAAATGAATTTTAAGTGGGGCATATTTAGATGGCATTCCTGTTATCCGAGACATCTTGTAGGTGTGAAAACGCGGACATTTTCAATTTTCTTTTCAGGCGTTCAAAAATTTCACCATACCTATGTCTTTAGGGCCTACATATTTGAAATTATAACATGCATTATGGCTAATGCAGTTTATCTTGAGATTTTTTTACTTTTTAGGGCACTTTTTAGTGTTAGATAACTTTATCTGAAAAATTTGTCAAAATTTTTAACATATGGACAAATATGAAAATGTGTCGTGTCCGTAGCCCTATCTGTTTTAATACAGTTTTGTCACAAGTATTAACATGCAATATTTATATCTACTGGTACATTTATGACTTTAAATGATGTTCTTGTTTGTTTAAAACCCAAACGAAATGAGATAAGCTTAAAATGATCATTTTAAGCAAAGAACAAAAATGGGGGTAACGGACACGACAGGGCTACGTTCACAATAGTGAATAGTTGCAGCAATATCTGATGAAACCATTCAGCTAGCCACAAAATGTTTCTTATAAAAACGTTTAATGGCTGGACCCGCAATTGAAAGTGAAGGTCATGTTTATATTCAAGAGCATTTTTAACATACTTTAATAGGAGCTTGAAAATAGGGGGCTACGGACACGACATTTTACATGATGTTACAAAATTGCATCTGGCAGATTCCACAATCACTTTTTATTCAATAAGGGCTTTTCCATCAAAATTCAAAAAGTATCTTTGATAGGCTTAATTTGGCATTTGTGATTTTATATAAACTTTGCAGTTTATTAAGATTGGAAGCCCCTGATTTGGGTATATATAAAAAGCCAAAATTTATAAAAAGGGCTACTTTTAAGAAAAGCTCTTGTGAGTTTATGCACAGGCTAATGTACCAATGCATTAATCACCCCAGATAAAGAGTTAGAGTATTCCTTTTGAATTTCTGACAATCATATTGGCTAAAGATGAAATTATAATAGCTAGTGTCTTGTAAAATAATAGAAATTTTGAAGTGAAACTTTATAACACTCATGGCAAAATCTTAGCCTTTTGACTAGGCGGTGGACCATTCCGCTACTAATAACCCACACATATTGTATATCACTGGAAAGCTTTAGAAGTTTCCTATTAGGCGATAGTAACATCGTTCTGGGAGTGCACTGGTCAGGGCAAAATACTGGCCTATAACATGTATTTTGTGAAATGTCCAACCTGATTGTGTTTTAGCTGATTGCTCTTTCAGTGTAGCTAGAGCAAACAGCATAATACTGAAGAGCCTAATTTGGGTTTGATCTGACTTCCAGTATAAAACCAAAGCATGATCTTACTGTGTTTTCAATGTTACTCAGTGGCATAGTCTGTTCTTGTGTGTCATGTTGCTGCTCTGTAGCAAGGAAAGCCGGAGCAAACTGATTCAACGTCTGGGAGAAATTTGACTGTATTGCTGCTGCTTGAGATGTTAGGGTGTAGCCTACCGGTGAACATACATCACTGTACCTGAAAAATCAAAACAGAAAATTAGATAAATGAATTTGGCTTAAAATATTAACTCATAATACAGACTAAACAAGAAATAGTGCACATTTTTGAAGCAGCAGTTAACAAGGTCTGTATACACTAAATGTTTAGTCTTCAGCCTCTGCCTAATACTGCTGAGCCCGTTATTAAGTAAATGGGTAGTGATATTTTGAAAAATAGAACAGAAATGGACAAATGGTTCATTGTCATTATCATCATACATCCATTTTAGCTTTAGAAAATTGGAATTTTCTTGCAAGTTTTTCATTAAGTCCTCTACTCAAATAAGGTCTGATGATCAGCAGAATTCATTCAAGCCAAGTTTCTTTCTGTTAACCCCTTAGTTTTCTTTACTTGCACGGCAAACGGCATAAACGAATTTAATGAGCCTCAAAATATTTCAAGATCTTACCACTGTCTTGATTCAGCAACTGTCAGAGGAACAGCTGATATGAGTTGCGCAGGGGTCACAGTTTGAGTCACTCCTGTTGGAATACTGCTTCTGAAATATATAAGATGTAGTGGTGGCTTAGAGAGGTTGCAAGAATGCTGAGAAAGGTTGCAAAAATACTGCAAGACAACATGGCTAACCATCGGCTAAGAGGAAAGAGCTGCTTCAAATTCTGTTGACACGGTATGAATGGTTTATCATTTGTTTGAAATTAAACCTTGACAGCCACAGTTTCAGCAAGCAAATAATGACTGACATGAATTATAGGGTGAAGCTGCTCTTCAAAGTAAACTGCTAAACATGTAATCACTACTTAATGATTTCAGCAGAAAAGTCTTTGAAGTTTCATGAAAATGCCTATGGATCTTAAAACTTACACAAAGTTTGTTCTATCTGTCAAAATGTGTTGACTGTCACTCTGCACACTCTGTGTATCTTCATCATCAAAATCTCCATCTACAATCTTCTGCAATAAACTTTGTTGTTGACAGTTATTATTTTCAGCAAATCCCTCCTTCTGTTGATCTAGTGTATCATTGTCATCCCTTGTTTCATTCGAGTCCTCGTACACAATCACTTTAAAGTAGTTTTCACCTTCGGTCATTGTCAGAACTTTTCCATTTTTGCACAATTTCTGAACAATTTCCTCTGCTGTTGCCTCCTTGTCACAATCATCATCAACAGCTTCATCTTCAGCCTCATCATGGTCATTGTCATCCGGGTCAATGTTTTGGACTTTATCTTCATTGTCACTTTCAGTAGCCACAATATCAGCCTGGTCAGTGTCAGTCTCATCATCAACTTCAACACTTTGGGCTTTATTGTCACTTTCAGCAAGATCTTCAGACTCGGTCTGGCTATTGTTATCGCCATCTGCCTGATAGTAAACTTTCAGCACTCCATCATCATCATTTGTATCTTTCTTGTTTTTGTCATGTTGCAAATTTGTGTCATGTTCAGTTGCATTCACAGCATTCATGTTTAAATCTTCAATTTCATTTGAATTATCATCTTTCTTGTCAGACAGAACTTCCAAATCTTTTTCGAGTTCAACAGAGCCTTTAGTGACTGATTTATTTATGCTTTCAGATTCAAGTTTTGATTGTTTTGTGGGGGAAGGGGAATTATCAATTTCAGCCTCATTTTCTGAATCATGGTCCACTGTTCTTTTCCGTGGGGATGAGGTTTTCAAAGGGGAAATTTCTGCAAAGTTGTTATTTTCATCAGGGCTTTGGTTTTCAACAACAGGTTCAGATTCAGGGTCATCCTTTTGAGAAGGTCCCATTTCAGTGTAAGATTCATTCCAATCAGCATTTTCTTGGTCATTATGCTCAGGATTTTTATTTTCTGGAGCATTGTTAAGCAGGACATCATCACTTCTTTCAGTTTCTTTTTCGACTTTGATTTTAGCCGATTTCCTTCTGGTGACCCTTCCCATTTTTTCTGAGGTCTCAGTCAGATCTGTCAACTTAAATGAACTTGCAGAGTTTACGGAATTTTTAAGTGATATATCCTATAACCATATATGGAATTTCAATAAAATCACTTTTAAAAAAGCTTTATAGCTCAAAACTTCAGGAGAAGCACTCCAAATAATCTGTCAACTTTCTGACAATACGCCAAACTCTGTCAGGCCAGCTGTTTCCTATAAACGTGCACACAGGTGCGCGCGGCTTCAGCGCGTTCAGCATCCAAAACAATCGTCGTCTGCACTCATGACGTCACAACTTCTGTAGACCGGTATCGTTTTTTACACCAAGGGAAAATCTAAAGAACCGCAATTCACCATAAAAAGAGAAAATAAACTAATGTGTAAAAACTGCTTTCTGATATTGAGTTTTCTGATAATGGGTATGAAAGGAAAAATATACTGTCTTGTAGATACGACTGTCTTTAGCTGTCTAATGTGACACGCCGAAAGTGAAAACCAGACTGCATTTTATAAAAAATAAATAAAATAAATAAACAGATCTAAATAAAAATAAAAAATAAAGAAAGAAGATAATAATAAAAATAATAATAATAATAATAATAATAATAATAATAGTAAATATTGAATCTGTAGATCTGGTAGATACGTACATGTACTGTCCCCATGTACCACCTTTCAGAAACTGTTTTTTTTTTTTTTTTTTTTTTTTTTTTTTTTTTTTTTTTCAAAATTACGCTTTTCTGAAACACCTCTTGAATAAATTATGACCCTCTCATTCACTTGCATTCCAGAAGTCCTTTAAAAGTGACGAAATTTAGAATACAGGTTCAGTTAAATAAAATGAATGAATAAATAAATAATTTCCCTAGGCGTTTTGCATGAACAAGGCAGGCTAGTAGGGTCTAATCCAAAAACCATAACACCATGAAAACATGTCCTTGCAATGAATGCCCCCTTAAACCCCGATTCTATATAGTAAAACTGGTGTATGCAAGGGGGTGCAATTTTTTTTTCTTATTTTTGGTCCAAAACATAGATTGAGGTAAGGTGGTTCTAGTGTGTACCCACGATCTATGACACGATTTGAGCAAGAATATTAAACATTTTTTTTTTAATTTTTACTGCTAAAAAATCTATGTATATTACATGGGCAAGTTTTTGTAATGATTTGAATTCTGGCAAATCTGTGGAATAAGTTAAAGAGTTTGGTGTTCGTGCCACCGTTATGAATACTAAAGTGTGTTTTCTTGTGTCAATAATGGTTTTTGCAGAAATGTTGCAACTGTTGAAATATCGAGAAATTATTTTCTTGGCACAATTGAGCATTTAGTTTGTCGTAAAATGTGCAACAAAAATTAAAAAAATCGGTTGACAAATAAAAAAAAAAAAGTTCTGATCAAAAAACATTTTTGAATGGGGATTTTCTCTACAAAAATCTCATGAAAGGAAAATAAATACTTTCCCGCAAAAAAAAAAAAAAAAAAAAATAAATAAATAAAAAAAATAATAATAATAATAATAATAAAGAAATAAAAAAAAAAAAAAAAAAAAAAAAAAAAAAAAGTAAATGAATAAAAATCTTTGTATTTCTTTATGATATTAAATGACACAAATGACTTACATGAGACGAAATCTTCATGATCAAGTTATAAATTTTCAAAAGGTACAAGAAGGCAAAGATCAGGAATAGGAGCAATCAGAAAAAGATTCCCACTCCAAAAACCGAGGTGGGGAAAAACCAAACGAACAATCAGGTACTTATACCATGAAAACATATCGTAAGTCGAATGAGCAGCTATTTTCCCAATAGGTGGCCACTCAGTAACCTAAACTTAACTAAAAATATGTAATCATACATAAGGCGCCAACAGCACAAAAATTTAAAACACCAAGACATAAAACAAAAAGAACTACCACAGAAGTATCGCCTTGGAACGATCAGTAACACAAGGTTACTGGCGGGCTTAAACCGGTTTTACATGGCCATAACCTCACCATCAGCTTCTGCAGTGGTTAGTTCTTCGGTCCTCGTGTTGAATCTCTAACTAGTCAATGAATCATCAAGAACAAACAAATAAATCACGATAAACATCCTGATGAATCAAAAACCAGGACTCACAGATTGAGTAGGCTGCCCGACGATGGAGATCCCTGGAGATAACCTACTAACTCCGGAGCTAAAGAAAAACACCAGTTGGACCCCGGTGGGCCAAGGAACAGACAAGAAGCTCCGGCCCCAACCATCTAAAATGAATAGCTTTAAGTCGGGCTGACGCCCGACCCACCGGCGTGCAATTAAAGAAGGCAGCATAGTTATCAAACATGATTGGGTTAAAAACTAAGCATGCAGACTGTCGCATAACATTCAAGTTATAACCTATACGTCTGTAACGTGTTTTGATTTTTCTGAAATGAAAAGAAAAATCATTACTTCCTATAAGTTTCTTAAATTTGTAAACCAAGTCACCATAAATTCAGGTTCCAGGTTTCAGGTTTGGATTTACATCTTTCTATTGCAAATGGATTTGTTTCTCCTAAAATCTATGATAAACGCGATGCGATGACTTTGATTTTGATATAGTAAATTTTCCATTTTTGGGTGTTGTCGTTCCTCGCCGTGCTTCGTTTGGTGTATACATTCCGTGCTTCGTATGGTGTATACACAACTCATTAAGTTTGCTAGAGTCTGCAATCATGTAGAGGAATTAACGCGCGAAATAAATGTTTAACAGCCCAGTAGGGCTATCGGTATCATAACTTTCGAAACACATTTTCTAAATCTTATTGCAGACACTATGAGTTGATTTCCAAATTTAATGACGCTTTTATGTGAGGGCCTTTCGGAACACGGGCAGAATTTTATGGTGACTTGATTTACAAATTTAAGAAACTTATAGGAAGGAATGATTTTTCTTTTCAGTACAGAAAAAGCATGACACGTTACAGACGTATAGGTTATAACTTGAATGTTATGCGACAGTCTTCATTCTTAGTTTTTTAACCCAATCATAGTTGATAACTACATGTATGCTGCCTTCTTTAATTGCACGCCGTTGTGTCGGGCGTCAGACTCTATGCTGGCCCCGACATAAAGCTATTCATTTTAGTTGGTTGGGACCGGAGCTTCTTGTATGTTGCTTGGCCCAACGGGGTTCAACTGATGTTTTTCTTTTCCTCTGGGTTTCAGTAAGTTATTTGGCGCCCAGGAATCTCCATCGTCGGACAGCTTACTGATCTGTTGAGTCCTCGTTTTGGATTCATCAGGGTAGCTATCATGATTTATCTGTTTGTTCTTGATGATTCAATCACTAGTTAGAGATTCGCCACGAGGACCGAACATCTAACTAAATGATGTGAACCACTGCAGAAGATGAGGGTGAGGTTAGGCGCCTGTTAAACCGGTTTAAGCACCCCCCAGTAATTTTATATTACTGATCGTTCCAATGCGATACTTCTGTTGTGGTTCTTATTTTGTGTTTTGGAGTCGAATTTTGTGCTGTTTGAGCCTTATGTACGTTTTCATATTTTTAGTTAAGTTCGGGTAACTCAGTGGCCGTCTATTGGGGAATAGCTGCTCACTCGACTTACGATATGCTTTCTTGTTATAATTACCTAAGTGTCATTTTAGTTTTTTTTCCCTACCCTTGCTTTGTGGAGTGGGAATTTCTTTCTGTTCCGATTATGCCATTTCCTGATCATTGCCTACTTGTACCTTTTTAAAATTCATTATCTGTTGACCGATTTTCAAACATTTTGCAGGCCATTTTAGGACAAACTAAGATTAAGATTTTGGGATTAAAGTAATTTTCTAAATTTTATCGTAGACTCCAAATGGGTTAAAGACGTTTTAGGTGAGGGCCTTTCGGAACCAGAATTTTATGGTGACTTGGTTTACTCTAAGAAACTTATAGGAAGGAATGATTTTTCTTTTCAGTTCAGAAAAATCATTATACGTTACAGACGTATAGGTTATAACTTGAATGTTATGCGACAGTCTGCATTCTTAGTTTTTTTTTTTTATCCAAATCATGGTTGATAACTATGCTGCCTTCTTTAATTGCACGCCGGTGGGTCGGGCGTCAGACTCTATGATGGCTTCGACATAAAGCTATTCATTTTAGTTGGTTGGGCCGGAGCTTCTTGTCTGTTGCTTGGCCCACCGGGGTCCAACTGGTGTTTTTCTTTTGCTCCGGAATTAGTAAGTTATTCGGCGCCCAGGGTTCTCCATCGTCGGACAGCTTACTCAATCTGCTGAGTCCTCGTTTTTGATTCATCAGGATGTTTATCATGATTTATTTGTTTGTTCTTGATGATTCATTGATTAGTTTGAGATTCACCACGAGGACCGAAGAACTAACTAAATGTTATGAACCACTGCAGAAGCTGAGGGTGAGGTTATGGCCATGTAAAATCGATTTAATCCCGCCAGTAATTTTATATTACTGATCTTTCCAAGGCGATACTTCTGTGGTGGTTCTTTTTGTTTTATGTCTTTTTGTTTAAAATTTTTGTGCTGTTGGCTCCTTATGTATGTTTTCATATTTTTAGTTATGTTTAGGTAACTGAGTGGCCACCTATTGGGAAAATAGCTGCTTATTCGGCTTACAAAGTCGCAAACAATGTTGTTGTCGTTTGTAGGCTTCACTACGTTAACACCTTAAAACAGGAGCTTGATGGTACCAGGGCTTATCTGGAGACAGATACTGATGAAATGTCTGTAGTTAATGCTCACTTAAACGATTTACCTGTTAAGTTTTCTGTTTGTGTCAATGAAGGCCAAGACAAACTTCCTACGATGTATTGGTTACCTACGCTTCACAAAAGGCCATACAAAGCTAGATTTATTGCAAATTCCAGCTCTTGTACTACTACTGAACTTTCTAAATTATTAACTTCCTGTCTTACTGCTATCAATTAATCTCATGTTATAAGATACTGTGAGACAGTGTATGAAACTTCAAATAAAAATTGGTTTTGGTCAATAACAAATTCTGGCGAGGTGCTCAGTAAATTAAAGTGTAGAGGGTTCCGTGCGACGAGTTTGTCCACATATGATTTTTCTACTCTGTATATTCCGAAATATTTAAATGAACCAGTAGTTCGATCAGAAGCATATAGGTATCGGAAATGACAACAAATCGTCATAAATATATACCACATGATCTAATTAAAAAAAGAAAAACTTATGGATTAGATAGAGTGGACCTTCAAAAGGGCTTTAAAAAACTATGGTTCACTTTATTTGGCATGTAATGACAGAAAAGCTTTTTTCACTTCCTCTGACCAAAGTCGGTATACTCTTTGGTCATGTGAGAATGTGTGCGACGCCTTATCCTATCTCCTGGATAATATTTATATTAGATTTGGGACCAAGTTATACAGACAAATTGTTGGAATTCCGATGGGTACAAATTGCGCACCTCTCGTAGCTGATTTATTTTTATACTGCTACGAAAGAGATTTCATGGATTCTCTCAACCATGATAATCAAGCTGATGTTATCGAGGCTTTAAATTCCACTTCTAGGTACCTCGATGACCTTTTGAACATTGACAACCCTTATTTTGAAGGTATGGTCAATCAGATTTATCCACCTGAACTACAGTTGAACAAAGCCAATATCTCAGATACCGAAGCCCCCTTTTTAGATCTACATCTTTCTGTTTCAAATGGAT
The DNA here is from genome assembly GCA_964017185.1 of Rugalucina vietnamica. Classification (NCBI taxonomy): domain Eukaryota; kingdom Metazoa; phylum Mollusca; class Bivalvia; order Lucinida; family Lucinidae; genus Rugalucina; species Rugalucina vietnamica. The sequence continues at coordinate 48,996,642 of OZ024878.1, read as the reverse complement.
TTGTTTCTTCTAAAATTTATGATAAGCGCGATGACTTTGATTTTGATATAGTAAATTTTCCGTTTTTGGATGGTGACGTTCCTCGTCGTGCTTCTCATGGTGTATACATTTCGCAACTTATTAGGTTTGCTAGAGTCTGCAATCATGTTACAGACTTCAACGCTCGAAATAAATGTTTAACGGCCAAACTTCTCCAACAGGGCTATCGGTACCATAAACTTCGAAAAACCTTTTCTAAATTTTATCGTAGACACTATGAATTGATTTCCAAATATAATTTTTGGTTAAAGACGCTTTTAAGTGAGGGCCTTTCGGAACCTGAATTTTATGGTGACTTGGTTTACAAATTTAAGAAACTTACAGGAAGTAATGACTTTTCTTTTCAGTTCAGAAAAATCATAACACGTAACAGACGTATAGGTTATAACTTGAATGTTATGCGACAGTCTGCATGCTTAGTTTTTAACCCAATCATGGTTGATAAATATATATATATATATGCTGCCTTATTTAATTGCACGCCGGTGGGTCGGGCGTCAGACTCTATGATGGCCCCGACTTAAAGCTATTCATTTTATAGTGGTGGTTCTTATTGTTTTATGTCTTGGTGTTTAAGATTTTTGTGATGTTGGCGCCTTATGTGTGTTTTCATATTTTAGTTAAGATTAGGTAACTGAGTGGCCACCTATTGGGAAAATAGATGCTCATTCGGCTACGATATATTTTCGTGGTATAAGTACCTGATTGTACCTGATTGTTAGTTTGGTTTTTTCCCGCATCGGTTTTTGGAGTGGGAATCTTTTTCTGATTGCGCATTTTTCTGATCTTTGCCTACTTGTGCCTCCTTACGATATGTTTTCATTGTATAAGTACCTGATTGTTAATTTAGTTTTTTCCCATCTCGTTTTTTGGAGTGGGAATCTTTTTCTGATTGCGCCTTTCCCTGATCTTTGCCTAATTGCACCTTTTCATATCATCCTCCACACAAACATTTTCTGCCAAAAACCATTATCAGAGGCAAGCTGTTTTTTAACATTAAGATCTTTGTTTTTGGTTTGATGCATTAAAAAAAAGTACAAGTAGGCAATGATCAGGAAATGTCGCAATCAGAAAAAATTCTCACTCCATAAACCGAGGGGTGGAGAAAAACTAAAATGACGCTTAGGTACTTATACCAAGAAAACATATCGTAAGCCGAGTGAGCAGCTATTCCCCAATAGGCAACCAACACAGCACAAAAAATCGACTCCAAAACACAAAACAATTAGAACCACAACAGAAGTATCGCCTTGGAACGATCAGTGATATTTTACTGGGGTGGGTGCGTGGGGGATGGGCTTAAACCAGTTTTACAGGCGCCAAACCTCGCCCTTAGCTTCAGATGTGGCTCAATTATACACGAATATAAACAAAAAATAAAGGCAATAATGTAAAGAAAATATAAGAACCAACACGTGACATGTACAACGAAAAGCAAGATGAGCAGCTGTTGAAGTGAGGTGGTCACGGTGCTAGCTGGGACATAATTTAAATGCAGAGGGCTAAGTGAACAGCCAAATGATGATCGGGTGGTCACAAAGCCGTGCAACATAAAACTCATAACTGGAATAATTTGGATAAATGTGAACCACAACAGCAGAAATCAAGTTTTATTTTTACGGAAGAATAGTTACGTTCCCTTGCTTACATTTTCACAATGAAAAAAAAAAAACTTTATTCAACTTTATTTTCCTGTTTAAAATAATCTTAAGCACTTTTCAGGACTTTTGAAAATGCAAAAGGGTGACATAATCATATTTTAGATAATGTTTTTTTTTTTTTAGATTTGCAACGAGTTTTCAGACGTGTTAGCTGGTCTCAACAAAGCCATATTTGCGATGAACTATTGCAGGACGAGTGGTTTACCATATCACGGATCTTTAAATTCGTCCCTACAAGAACCAAGGCAGCAATTGGCGAATATCTATCAATTTGTCCACTGAACCTTGAAAGAAAATAGATTCAAGACTGAACTTCACTGTCGTACATAGTATCGCGTTGATTCACCATGACTCTCGGCACTATGGCACATGGAGATTTTGTCATGAAATACCACCTTTCTTTTTCCGCTAGTTTACGAAGAGCAATCAATGACAGTTAAAGAATATACCTTATACTTTTTTTGTCGGAAAACAGCCCATGTAGCTACTAGCTAATGTTGCCGCTGTTACATTGAAACCGACGTGAAATAAAAATCTTGTACCTCTTGATCGGATCATGACTTTGTCATCTTAAAGGTAATTGACCAGGCCTGACATGAACAGACTGTTGTTTCCAGCGGACGTTAAGCATCAAATGGCATAAGAACAATGAGAGAGGTTTGACTGCTACTGGCAACACTGGTGGAAGCATTGCGTGGCACGTCCGCAAGTGTGTGCCACGGGTAAGATACGTTGTTCGGCCGTAAAATATTCAAATTGGAAGCTCTGGTGTTTGACTCAGATGTGTCAACCACATGTGACTATATCTGATCCATGTCAATAAAAAGAATATCAGACAAAGTGATGTGTGGCGCTTTCATGATATTGCATGTTGTCGCAAAAGTTATGAAACAATATTTTCTCTGCATGACATTGTCGAATAAATAAAGACACCAAATTTATATAACTTGCATTTCATATCAAACCGGTTGTTTCAAATTGCAGATATTTTACATTTGTAACTGCTTGACTCACTTTAGCTCTGTGTGAGTCAACGCAAAAAAAAAAATGACAACGCCTTTTTAGTCATCGCATTGTGACTATACCATCACACATAATTATATCTATAAGCATTCTGTGTGCAATGTTATAAATATGTTTCTCAATAATTGCACAATATGGATGAGTCAACGCAAAATGACTAAGTTTTATTAGTAATTGCTATTTGGCTATGCATAGGTCAAATGAATTGTAACTATTTGATGTAGAACTGTAATAATTATGAGTAATATTTATTTTCGTCGTCTGTCTCAGAATTGCGCGGTAGCTAGCTAGCTGACTATTGCACAATCATTTCATGTTGTATAAACGCTGATTGTTCATAAACCTTGCATTAATTTCATCACTCCCGTTCGAGTAATTAGGTAAAGGAAGTGTCTCGTCGTCCGGTACCGGACGAATTAGGCTAGAGTCTCGGCGTCCGGCAATGCCGGACACCGAGCCTATCCTCACTGGAATGGCTCCGTGTCCGGCACTACATTTTTCTTACAAGTTTCCTGGTAGTAAATGATAACAAAAGAAACATAAATCAGATTAATACCGGCTAATGTGTCACAAAATGAATTCGCTAGATATTTTTCACATCGAACCCCGCCATATTGGATTTTTACAGTGACTATTTGTCCAATCGCAGTATGCCGTTTGATATAAGGGCTTGTGACACAGAAATATAAGATATTTGTTCGCTCCGTATATGCTAATTGGTAAAGGCTGGTAAAACTTTTTCAATCAGCAAAAAGTAAAAGATACATTGATTATTTGACTTATGTTCTCTTTCATTTCATTCAGACGCAACATAAATTATTTATTATCTTAACTTCCTTATTTGGGAAACGAGGTATAACACATCGAACACGAACACTACAATGAATATGACATACGCATATAACCAGTCTTAATTCCATTCAACCATCTAGCATTTCATGTACATCATCTTCATTCATACTCTCAGCGTTATACCTTGATACATAATAGAAAACGCAACAACATATACGTGTGTGATGGCGAGCACAGACCGGAGCACGTTATCTTTATTCAAATACAAATTTCACAAACAATCGATTGACAGCCAGCTAAATTTTTCAAAGTGTGTTTATGATATCTTTAAACACATTAAGTTGGATACGGTCCCTTATCGTGCCTCTCTCCGACAGTGTGAAGTACATAGATCCATCTCGTATACTATACATGCCAAATCTGAAAGGAAACTAAAACAAAACCAAGAATTAAAATAGAATTAACGTTTTACACGTATAAGCTTTACACAAAAGCTTTGTCTACGCTTCGTACATACAATCTAGACTGACTGATCACATTTCGTCGTGATTTACGGGATTGAACAGAAATAAAATTCTGACTCGAATCAACAGTTATAACTGAAAATTGTGAAAAATGTGATAAGCACCATGTTAATAAATTTTTGCCCAAGTTCTGTGTACTCAAAAAACTCACTTAAAAACTTAGGTTTGATTCAACTATTGCATATTACATATGACATTTTGTAACATAGGTATTTTGAAATTAAACAATGCTTTACAACATCGATCATAAGTTATAATGGACGTCGCGTGATCCCTACTTTATGCATTGCATAAAGCCTAGTGCATGTGGTTGAACAGATATAATATGCCCATTTCAAACAGCATTACTCATTTGAACAAGTGCCTTTGAAACAAAGAGACAACTTTCAACAAAATAATCTGAAATTGTCTATGCATTCGATATTCACAGTATTTTACTCCTGAATGTAAAAACGGACCACTTGCATTATTTTCCAGTACTGTTCTTAATACCATACTCTTTGCCACAATCATGGTGAAAACAACAAATTACATTTGAGAAACTGAATTTACATCAAGACTTGCGTAACACGACCCATCACATTTAGTACATTCAAGTTTCGATCAGGACTGACCACTAGATACAGGTCTGTGTTTCACTGTACACTGCAGAATACCAAGCGCTACTGGAAAAGCGGAAACGAGCAAGCTCTTTTAAACCTGTACTACAACCTTGATATCAAATATATGGGTGGGGAGGGGGGGGGGGCAAGCGCACAAAACCTAACTCAACTGCTCCGTATCGTCTGTCAAGCCTCGAATGACCTTGAGACTTATGCAATCATTATTTATACCTTCATTGAACAGTACTCACTCTAGATTCACGAAATTCCTGAACTTAAGCGATCTAATCATGCTCAATTCACTGAACATTTACCGTATTTACTAATGCGTAAGAAACGATAATACATCTTCCCCTATAAGACTTGCATTCAAAAACCCAAATTACTTCAGTAGACTATAATAAATATATTTATGTTCTCTTTCATTTCATTCAGACGCAACATAAATTATTTATTATCTTAACTTCCTTATTTGGGAAACGAGGTATAACACATCGAACACGAACACTACAATGAATATGACATACGCATATAACCAGTCTTAATTCCATTGAACCATCTAGCATTTCATGTACATCATCTTCATTCATACTCTCAGCGTTATACCTTGATACATAATAGAAAACGCAACAACATATACGTGTGTGATGGCGAGCACAGACCGGAGCACGTTATCTTTATTCGACTAAAAAAGAACGGGCATCAAATGTTTTAAGAAAGCAAGCTTGATTCACCTACAATATCTGATATGCCAGTGCCGGCTATTTTCATGCTACAATCACGTGCTCCATTCTCAATCATTGTTAACATAACTATCGTAACCGCATGAAGTCAGAAAATCCGTTAATAGATAATTTTTGACCTCAAAATCTTTTGACTCAGAGAATCAGAAAAAATCAGTTAATAGATTATTTTTGACTTCTCAAGTCAATACCCACACGTCTCTGCAGCAGAGCCCTATATCTGTGCAGCACAGATACGTACGTTAACACTTACCTCCATTCATTACTAACAGCTCTCAGTTCATCTAACAACACAATGAGCAGTTTTCAAATAAGAAAACCCCAACTAATCACAACCGTATATGCAACCCAACCAACGCCATAAAACACATCTCTGCAGCAGAGCCCTATATCTGTGCAGCACAGATACGAACGTTAACACATAACTACACTGATTACTAGCAGCTCTCAGTTCATCTAACAACACAATACAGTTTTTAAATGAGAAACTCCGACTTATCACAACCGTAAATGCAACCAAGCAACGCCATAAAACACCTCTGCAGTAGAGCCCTAAATCTGTACACCATAGAAAGATATATTAACCCACAACTGCCCTCATTTCTAACAGCTCTCAGTTCATCTGACAACACAATGAATGAAACAAACCAACACCATAATACACACATGACTAGATGCAATAGAGCCCTATAATGATGCAGCATAAATACGTGATGCAGCATAAATACGTGCAGCGTAAATACGTACATTAATGCATAGTGTCCTCGTTTTAATCTAACATTAACTCATAAATGGCCGCATTTTAACAGCTCAGTTAATCTGACACCACAATACTCAGTTTTCAAACCAGAAACCCCAACCACATGTAATCACAGCCTTAAATACAACAACCAACAGCGTAGTACACACGTCTCTGCAGCAGAACCTTACAATTATATCTGCAGCACAGATACTTAAATTAACCCATAACTGCTCTCATTTTTAACAGCCCAGTTCTTTTAACGCCACAATGCACAGTTTCCAAACCAGAAACCCCAACTACATGTAATCATAGCCTTAAATACAACAACCAACAGCGTAGTACACACGTCTCTGCAACAGAACCTTACAATTATATCTGCAGCACAGATACTTAAATTAACCCATAACTGCTCTCATTTTTAACGGCTCAGTTCTTTTAACACCACAATGCACAGTTTCCAAACCCGAAACTCCAACTATGGCTACCTGTGATCCGCCTTAAATGCAACGACCAACGCCATAATACACATGTCTCTGCAGCAGAACCCTATATCTGCAGCACAGATACGTACATTTACCCCATAATTGCCCTCATTTTAACAGCTCAGTTCCTCTTACACCACATAACAGCTTCCAAAGCAGAAACTCCAAACTACATGTAATCGCAGACGACTTTAATGCAATAACCAACGCCATAATACACATGTCACTGCAGCAGAACATTTATATCTGCAGCACAGATGCGTACATTAACCCCCATAACTGCCCTCATTTGTAACAGCTCAATTCATCTTATACCGAAATGCACAGTTTTCAAAGCAGAAACTCCAACTACATGTAATCACAACCGTAAAAGCAAACAACGAACACTATAATACACACATCTCTGTACAACTCTAAATCTGTGGCACAAATATGTGCATTAATTTGTAACACATAAGGACCCTCTTCTAACGACAATGCACAGTTTTCAAACCAGAAACACAAACTAATCACAACCATAAAATTTTATACAACCAACTAACGCCATATTTGCATGTAGAATCCCCATGCATGAAATTTCATTGACCCTTAAACTGCTCAAACATGTAGACGTTAAAATAGTCTACAGATCACGTTCTTAATTCGACAAAACGATCAGCAAATCTTTTAAATTAGGAAGCTTCGAAACAGATAAATCGTTATGTAAATACTTATCTTTATTTCGCTGTGTGCTGTCACATTTAACTTGTCGGAAATCATAACCTTCAACTGCTCACAAGAGGGGACTGCATAGTTACCCGTTTTCGTAAACCATTGAGACTCATCTCTACAACCTTTCCTGATCTTTGCCTACGTGTACCTTTTCTTTGAACTATTTATACTTTAACGCCCGTGCATTTACTCTGTCGTCACCATTATCTCTTCGGTCACGAATTCCACCTCCAGTGCCAACTCCATAGTTCTGCCATCATGGTAACCAACTGTTCACACGAAGGAAGTACTACTTGACTAAGTGCTACTATACCACCTGTGACGAATTTATTTCATAAAGAATTATAAACAAAAACGACAACTTCAATTACATTTTGATCACTAAATAGTGAACTTATTAAACAATTTGTCCATTCACAATAAAATCGGCGTATGTGTATTCGAGTAAAAGCCGACAAGCAGAAATCCACTTACAAATCAATAACCAAAATAAGAAAAATGTCTCTAAAACATAACTGTAAACCAGCGCAATAATTGACTTAAAATGAATTGGTACACAAGAACATGTAAGCGAAACGCATAAAATAAAATACTCATTCCGTTTCTGCTGAGACCCAGATTCCCTTGCTGACTGTCAAGTTTTCCAAATCGTCGGCGAAAAAGGCAAGCGCACAAAACCTAACTCAACTGCTCCGTATCGTCTGTCAAGCCTCGAATGACCTTGAGACTTATGCAATCATTATTTATACCTTCATTGAACAGTACTCACTCTAGATTCACGAAATTCCTGAACTTAAGCGATCTAATCATGCTCAATTCACTGAACATTTACCGTATTTACTAATGCGTAAGAAACGATAATACATCTTCCCCTATAAGACTTGCATTCAAAAACCCAAATTACTTCAGTAGACTATAATAAATATATTTACTCACAATCGTTAATGATAATTACTATATTAAATGAAAGTGATTCTCATAAAGGTTGTTTTTCATACAGAATTTGATCAAAGTTTAGCGTGACAGTAATTATGTAAAATTAGATTTATGCCCAAATGTCCTAATTAGCTGAGCAATTTTCTACTCACTTTGTTGTAATTATTTTCAGTGTCAAAAGCTAGTGAGATGTGTCATCTCAGTATGATGATAAAAGGTCCATCTAAATGCGCTACTGCATGAATTACTTCATAAACCTTTATCATGTCACTACACAACGCCCATGTAATATACAATCTACACAGATTTTTTTTTTCAGCCGTAAAATTTGATAATTGCATAGGAAAAATTTTGATCTTTTTAATATTAAAGCTGAAAACATTGATTGTGGGTACACGTTAGAGCCGCTTCGCCGAAGCGGTTCCAATGAGTACCCATAATCTATGTTTTAGATCAAAAATTCAAAATTAATAAAACCCGTGTACATGCTACATGTAATTAATTTTTGCCAAATGCAAGAGAGTGATTGCGACTTTTATTTAAACATTATCAGTAGAAGAAACTCCCCCGTTCGGGAATCAGTGACCTTTTGTGACCTTTGTCAACATGACAGGTAAATGTTACTATAATTAGTAAATTGATGCTCGAACGGGAGCTTTTCTGTCATTTTTATAGTACCCTTACAAAACGCAAAAAATGTGTCACAGTTTTTGTTTAATCAAGATGAAACTTTGCAGGCTTAAAGATGAATGATATATCTAACTTTCTACCGTGTAGAATTTTTTTATTTTGTTTTGTTAAAAAGTTATTAAATTATGAAAATATGATTTTTTTTCTAATAACACTGATTCCAGATCGGAAACGGAAATTGTTTATTGACGCCCAATCTGGAATCAAACTTTAATGATAAAACACTTGTATTCCTGTTCGAGATCACACAACAGAATATAGTGAGGATTATCTTGAATTGGCTTCATTTGTTAAGCATGTGTATCATCTCAAAACATGATATAAATGGATTTGGAAAGATTTAGTGCTATAAATGTAAATGCACATGCATAAATTAGTGCACACGCTTTTTCAAATATTAAAACAAAATCCTAAACAATGATAACAGAAATTTGGAATATTGGAATACAATATTTAATTGCTGAATCTTGTTTTGGAATCAGTGGTTGTGTCTTAATAGGACCATAGTTTTCTTTTTACCTGTGCATGATTTTAAACACTACCCATAGTCAAAATGGCTGGTCGTTTTGGAAAAAGATGTGGAACTGCTTGTTTGCATCAAGAATGGAATATTGACAAACAAGATTATTGATTGATGTTTCCTTGGAAAAGCTATTCTTGAACCACTAGATAAGATTAATATGAATGACAAGCATTCTACGAATATGTTGTACTGTAAAGGGCGCATTGATTATGTAACGACAACGGTAAAACAAACATTTGTGGTATAGATGAGGGCAGATACATGTATATGTGTGACTACCGAAACTACAGAATCACAGACTGATGGTTCCATAGAAGGGTACAAGTAGGCCACGATCAGGAAAAGGCGCAATCAGAAAAAGATTCCCACTCCAAAAACTCAGGTTGGAAAAAACTAAATTAAAAATCATCTACTTATTCCATGAAAACATATCATAAGCCGAATGAGCAGCAGTTACCTAAACTTAGCTAAAATATGATAAAATACATAAGGCGCAAACAGCACAAAAAAATAAACACCAAGAAATAAAACAAAAAGAACCACCACAGAAGTATCGCCTTGGAACGATCAGTAATATAAAATTACTGGCAGGCTTAAATCGATTTTACAGGTACCTAACCTCACCCTCAGCTTCTGCAGTGGTTCAAGACATTTAGATAGTTGTTCGGTTCTCATGGTGAATCTCTAGCTAGTCAATGAATTATCATGGACAAAAAATAATTACATAAAAGAATACATATATAGAAGGTATACTTAGTAATAGTTAATAACAGTAATTCTCTCTGGTGTCATTTTGCCAGGCTTCTAGCGTCACTGACTAGGCTTTAGTCACTGAAACTGTGGTATGGCCCTTACCCTCTCATATTAATATGTTCACTACATGTGCGCTTAAAGGATTTCAATTTTCTTTTTTTTTTCTTTTTTTTTTTTTTCTTTTTTTTTTTCTCAAATCTGAGCATGTGGTTTAACAGAAGACCTGTTTCTTGGTGCATACAACTGTTTTCTATAACATGTATAATAAGATAACAGTAGACCAAAGTATTTTCTTTTTCACTTTGCAGAACCAACAGCAATTTCATTGACTGAAGTCCCAGTAGTTTTCTTTCACCACCATGGGTCATTCGTTTGGTTACATAATGATCCTAATTATTCAGTCATATCAAAGCTCAAGTCTAAAAACTTGCCTCTGATAATGATTTTCCGCAGATAATTTTTGTGTAGAGAGCAACAGGAAAATTATTTTCTTGTCGAAATCTTGATCTTAATTTGTCCTAATCAGAAACCTGCAAAAAATTTGAAAATCTGTGAACAGAATGATGTAGTGTTAATAGCCAAAATGAAATTTGAATAGGGATATTGCATTGTCAAGGGAGATAATCGATGATCATGAAAATGCTTACTTTTTGAAAATTTCTACTTGACCATGAAGATTGCGTCTGAGGTGTAAAAGAAAATATTTACCCGGTAATCATTATTGAAACAGTTGTAAAATATCTGCGAAAAACTATTATCAGACACTAGAAAATACACTTTAGATCATTTTATCATAATTTCTCTATTTGTAGCTTGCTCACTTGTGGAAAAAAAGGCTTGCCTATACCCTCGATAGGGGAGAAAGGGGAATTATTATGAAAGATACTATAGAATAAAATATAAAGGGTTGATCCTTTGGAAGCTTTAAAAACATTCAAAGAGAGATAGTATGGACCATAGTAGGATCTGTCTACAAAAACATTGACTTGCTTAAATCTTTGAAAGTAGACATCTTTCTTAAGAAGCGACAAAGTTCTTATGTCCTTCTTAGATGGAATAAAAGACAATACATGGTCAGAAAATTTAATTGCAAAGTGTGTGGACATGGAACAAATATACAGTTTGAATAATCCTGCTTTGGTAGCACCAATGTCTTTCATTAAAAATGTATTACAATAGCAGGCATCGCTACGTGTTTGCATTGATATGAATGGATTAGTAGGGCCCTCTGGAAGTTATCCAACAGTGTCAAATTGGTTGGCCTTGCAAAGCACTCAGCCAATACCATTCTCTTTGTCTGACTGCCAGCTAGCGTTTGTGGTTGGTGGTGGGTAAATCATGACAGATCACGAGTACCCACAATGCATGTTTTGTAGCCAAAGAAAAAAAAATATAGGTATACCCCTGTAAACCCCAGTTTCACATTATAAAAGTTGGTTGGTTGGTTGGTTGATTGAGGTTTAACGTCCCACCAACAGCTAAGGTCATATGGAGACGGGACCTCGGTTTATAGTCCCATCCGACGGACTGGAGAAGCCTGGGATCGAACCTGCGACCCCTTATAAAAGTTGGGTATAAGTGGGTGTATATACATGTAACACGGACATGTTATCCTGATGGCAGTGATGGGCGAGCAGAACTTGACTTGTCTCACATGTGCCTTGTGAGGAGATTGAATCCACACTGATAATAGTGGTGAGATGATCGAATGATTAAATGAAGTATTAAAATCAGCGACCTCCAACACTCAGTCACAGGGCCATTTTTTAAAGGTTTAAAGTAGTTCCATTCAAAAATTTTTCAGACATTTTTGAACAAAACTGACATTTTCCTGTGTATCAAGCAGTACTCTGGAGAGCTATTGTGTCTTATTCAAAGACACAACACGACGTCCCCAATGGGAGATCAAACTTAGGTCCTCTTGATTCGGTGTCCGACACTCTACTGCAAGGCCAGCTCGCCAACAATGAATAGATGAACTGTTACCCCTATGAAACAGTTTATCACATGACATGAAACAGTTCATTGAAACTGTTGAAAAACAGTCCAAAATGTTCAATTATTGCCCTTTAAATAGTATGTTGAGTAATGTCATGTCATTTGTTTTAATTTTACAGAAAACACTCTGAAATGTTTCTGATCAGGAACTACTGATTCCAAATTAGGAATACATCTGGTTTTCAATGGCTCCAGATTGGGTGTCAGTAAACAATTTCTGTTGCCGATCTGGAATCAGAGTTATTGGAAAAAAGTCATATTTTCATAATTTAATAACTTTTTAACAAAACAAAATAAAAAAATTCTACACGGTAGAAAGTTAGATACATCATTCATCTTTAAGCCTGCAAAATTTCATCTTGATTAAACAAAAACTGTGACACATTTTTTGAGTTTTGTAAGGGTACCATAAAAATGACAGAAAAGCTCCCGATCGAGTATCAATTTACTAATTATAGTAACATTTACCTGTCATTCTGACAAAGGTCACAAAAGGTCAATGATTCCCGAACGGGGGAGTTTCTTCTACTGATTATATACATGTGTTAGGCATAGATCGTACGTTCTATTAACGTAGGTCATACAACCGGCAAATGGAATGCTTCTATTTTGCCTATGCATACTAGTCGGTTTGTGTCTGATCTGGTCGAAAATCAAATAATATATATTTTTTATGATTACAACTTTATTACAGCGTTATATAAACATTATTTGCATGTGTTAGACATAGATCGTACGTTCTAATCACATAGGTCATATAAACGGCAAATGGAATGCTTCTACGTTGCCTATGCATACTAGCCGATTAGTGTCTTATCTGGTCGAAGTTCAACATGATAAAACAAGGTAAGTTATATACTTGTGTGGAAAATAGACCATAAGTTCTTATAACGAATATCATATAAATTGCATCTGCATGATCACCAGTTTGTGTCTGATCTGGACGAAAATAAAAGAAATATTTTTATATGACAAGCTTAACTAAATATTATATACATGTTATAATCATAGGCCGTACGTTCATATAAGTTGCATCTGCATGATCACCGGTTTGTGTCTGATCTGGTCAAAAACAGAGACAACCTAATTTATTTTTGCATTGCACATCTTAATGGATGGATTGTTTTCTAATTTACGTAATTATATTGATTGTTTGTTTGTTTTACTTCAGAATGGTCGTTTGTTGTCGGAGATCATTTCAAAAGGAAAAAAAAGAGGCGCGCAATTCGCGCTTAGCTATAGGTACCTTAAAGATGAGAAGAGGCTAATTGGCATCATTTAACGCAAGGATAAATACATGTACATGGGCTTAAAGAACTTATTTGATAGATACTTATATTTGATAAAAAACAACAACAAGATAATATATATTTTTATTCAACAACCAAAATGCAACATGATATTGAATTCGCTACAGTTTCATCTTTACACGTACAAGACATAAACATAAACAAAATGGCGGAACACGAATGAAAAAAAAAAAATATTCTTCAAACTGTATTAATAGTAAAAAAAATATTTGTACTTTTTAATACTTACAACCAAGAAACTGGTAGGAAGAATGTAGTGCCGGACACGGAGCCATTCCAGTGAGGATAGGCTCGGCGTCCGGCATTGCAAATGGAATGCTTCTACGTTGCCTATGCATACTAGCCGATTAGTGTCTTATCTGGTCGAAGTTCAACATGATAAAACCGGACGCCGAGACACTTCCTTAGGTAAAATATGTTTAAAGATAGTTCATACCTGGCCTTACATACATGCATATGTTTGGTTTTCACTTGGGGTTCTTACTTGGGTCTTATATAGACTTGATTAAATATGACCGACGATTTTAACAGATTTATTTCACAACTTAATTATCAGAGGTCAGGTTTTACACTATAGTTGTTGATTAACCGTACATCGGTAACTCGTTATACTTTTGATGCGGCTGTTTTTTGTCCGATTCGTTTCCAAAAAATATCCCAAACGAGGCTAATCAAAAATATGATTTCCTGGGAAAATATTTAACAAATTTTATCAATACTTTGCAGCCATGGCAGAGATGCCATCATCATCTCGGCCATACAGACTGCCTGACGACAACGCTGTGCAAGCGCAGTCGGAAATGAATGGTGTCACTGACCATAATAATAAGAAAATCAACCTCTCGGTTTGTGTGCAATGTGACAATGCTTTCACTCAGGAAAACCTCCCCAAACTTCTGCCATGTTTGCACACATGTTGTCAAACATGCATCACTCCACAGACAGATGAAGAAGCTGACAAAGAAAAAGGTAAATGAATCGACACTGTCATGTGGATAATGCCGCTCATCGACATGACCGTCTTGCGGATAAGCGGCATTATCGGCATGACAGGTAAATCGATTTTCAAAACTTTATATGTTTAGAAAATGGTAGCATTTTAAGTTGATTAATATTATGCATTTATTTTAAGACTGAAACAGAATATTACCCATGCACTGTACAGAAATTTTTCTTTCAAATTTACTCAATTATTATTGGTTTATCTGTGAACTTACCTGTAAAAAATCAGCCATGCCTATGCTTAAATGAGAAAGTAATTATCGTAACTAAATAATAAAGAAGGTGGTAATTCAAAAGAACAGACAACAATAATAAAGAATGTGGTAATCAAAAAGAATAAGGCTAAGTCTGCTGGCAACCGGTTGCTGAGGGTAACGGGTCGTTTCTGCCGTGAGTCGTTTCGGCCTTGAGTCATTTCGGCCTGAGTCAACTCGGCCCTGGGTCGTTTCGGCCAATTTTGGTGAGTCGTTTTGGCCTGATTTTATTCAATCCTTATATACTATATAAGGCCAAAAAAAAAAGTGTTGTGTTTCAGGTTCCTTGCCAGAAAAAAACAGGGTCGGTAGGTCGGTTTTACTTTTTTTTTTTTTTACTTTTTTTTTGCACTTTGGACTGAGTTTCACTAAAATTCCCTAAGACAAATGAGATAAATTTCATGGACATGTCAGGGTTCGCGCTAGGATATATTTTTCTTTCGCCATCACTTTCGCCATTTGAGATTTTTTTTCGCCATTTTCTTGAAGTTTGAGCCAAATCTTGGCCATTTTTTCGTCAAGAGGACACATCTTACTCAGCTCCTTGCTCACTTAAACCCCCAAATATTTTGTTTGCCCTTTTTAACTTGGTCTCTCCAGTTCCCTAAAAATACACATTTCCCTTCTCACCCAAGTCCCATACATGCTACATGTACTAAGTTTATTTCAACAGTAGATCCAGGTAATGTAATTATGAATTTCCAACTGATTTGAAGGGCAGGTGTAGACTGAGATCCCTATACATATAGTTTGGGAAAATATGTTTTATGAAGCTTGTTCTTGTATTTGTAAACAAGGGGAACAACTACTACTAAAATTATTAGTTTATGCTTGTACAAAATCAAGAAACAAACTTTTAAGATTAGTAGACAGATTGAAATATTAAAATTCATATACTTTAATAGAAAAAAAAATAAATGACACTCTACAAAATCAAGAGTTAAAGCTTTAAAATAAATGCATGGGTAAAGTTGAGTTGCTGATTCTAAAAAGAATCTGTTTCATTTTTAAATGGTATATATAGACATTTCCCACTCAACTGCCCTCAAACATTAATTCAAAGCTAATACGCTGGTGACTGTCTTCATCGTTACCGGACCACGTGCGCCTAGCTTAAGCATTACACGCGTGAATACACAAGGTCAGAAATGACACCTGTCAATTGAATGACTTAGCAATACACTGCAATACTTGAATAAACACCGATAAAGAATAGGATTATCTCTTTTGTAGGTGCGAATATACAGGTAATCAAATGATGGTTTTCAGTGGAAAACAATGGCTTTTTGGCAGGACAAAGTGGCTCTATATATTCGCCATTTATTTTCGCCAAAGTCAAATTTTAGGAGCCAAAAAATAAAAATCTTCGCAAATGGCGACGATGGCGACCGCTAGCGCGAACCCTGCATGTCATCCTGATGGTGGGCCCAACAGCTCAGGCAAGCTAAAAAAAGAAAAAAAAAAACCCAAAAAACCAGATGAAGCAGGAGCAGGCCATATCCTTTTGGATTGGCTCATTTTAAGCTCCACTGCCAATACATGTTGTGGTAAATAAGTTGAAATTGATGGTGTAAATTATAGTATCCGCAATCTTTCAACTCAAAAACGGAACCAATCACTCACCTTTCCATCAACAGAATGCCCAACACTATTCCCGACAGCAGATATTTTTGTCCCTTTCACCTCAGGATGAAAGCTCCACCAGATTCTGTCCACTGTGATAGAATGGGGAGAGCTGTTAAGGGTTTTAAGGCCCGTAAAATGTGGACATTTTAAGAGATTCACAGATTTAATGGCCGCCGCCATATTGTTTTTTACGGTGGTAACTATTGTTCGATATATAGTGTAAGCCGTTTTTAAAGCGTAAGCCGGTTTGCGGTAACCCTAAAAACCAGTTTGAGCGGCGTACGGAAAAAGGGCTCGGAAACTAAAAAAAAAGGTTCAGAGTCGGCCCCCATAACGTAGGGTCGGTCGGGGAACCGGAAACACAACAGTTTTTTTAATGGCCTTAAAATATACTTTATGCAAGATGTGTATGTTATATGTGGCTTGTTTACCATGCAGCCAGTCTTGCAGTGTTTGCCAAATCTCGCCTGACCGCCGGACATGACCGATAAAAAACGCCCTGGGCCGACAATTTCTGAAAGCAGGACACAGTGACCGACGCCATTTTGGTCGAAATGGCCCGAAATTTTGTTCGAAGCGTAACGTCCTGAAACTAACCGTTTCGGTTCATTTTTTTTTTTTTTCGATTCGGTTTTATTTTTACTGGTTTTTCATGTCGCACAATACCTGCGATCTATTGATGTAAAATATTGTGAACTGGACAAAATATATTTAGACAACCAATCAAAAGCGAGCGACCATCTGCGCGCGCATTATCAATGATTTGGGTTGTTAGCTCGTAGTTTCGCCAATTTGGGCAAAGATTTTCGTTTTTTGACGGATGAAAGATGACTTTATATTAATAATGGAAATGCTTTCCGACAAGGGTTGATTTTGATGCGAACAAGCATCGATATTGGGCGTGGCAACCACTTGTCTTTCTTTATTTTAAGCTTCAAATCTACCGATTTGCACGGCCCAAGGCAAGTGATCTGACAAGTTTAAGCTTTTGACAAAAACATTGTAAAATATAATAAAAAAACGACCCATTACGTGAGACCCTTGCCAATGCCAAACAATCAGTTTTGTATGCTTTCTAGATGAACTGAGACACTCTTAGTCACTCGAGAAAGGAGAAATGAGAGAGAGAAAATAAACACACACCATAAGTGTAACCCATTTAACTTGTACCCATGCCATGCATCTTTTTTTAATCAAGATTATACTGCTAAAGGGGTCTTAAATTTGATAATCTTTTCAGTGCCTTTCAGATCTCGACCCTCCTCAAGGTACTAGAATGCGTATTAGGGAATTCGTCTTATTTTCCGGGCCAACCTTAGAAATATTTTTGTTTCACCTTACCCGACCCTGTATCTCAGGTGTGGGTCGGTCGGTCGAAATATTATTTTATTTTTATTTTCTCAGGTTTTATATAGATTGAAATTTGTTTTTAGTTGTTCTAATATAGCTAAAACTTGATTGCAGAAATAATACTTACCTAGAAGGCTATCATTGAAAGCATTATCAGACAATAATTCAATGTATCCCTCTAAAACATGAAATTTTTGCCTCTCCATAATTAACAATAATGAAAAAAAAAAATAATCTCGCATGAAAAATTGCAATAAAATTTTGGGTAGGGGCAATTTTTAGGGTTGGTTGGGTAAGGGGAAACAAATATAATTTTAATTTTGGCCCCGGTCAGACAGAAACTGGTTTAGTCAGACAGAAAATCTGACTCTGTCTGACCGAGTGTTCTGCAAGGTCTCACAAACTTTGGCGAACACTGGTCTTGCAAGGGTACTTGGGTCTATTACAGGGTGAAAAATTTGCATCTTTATTCCATTAAAAACAATAAAGAAATCTATCTATCTATCTCAGTCATTCATTCATTCATTCATTCCCTCAACCATATCAATCCTTTCTATTGCCAGTACTAATCATTAAATGTTAATGGGAAAGTTTTTCCGAGACACTAAGAATATGTGAGACTGGAACTGTGACTACAATACTTTCAAAACATCCCACAGGCATACATCATGTACATGTCCATGAAAAGGCATGTACTCGAGAAGATCAATTTATCTTTGAGTTATTACTTACCTGAAGATTTCCATATACTTTGGCCGAAACGACTCACCCAGAAAATTGGCCGAAACGACCCACCCCAAAAATTGGCCGAAATGACCCAGGCTGAAACGACTTGGGCCGAAATGACCCAGGGCGGAAACGACCCGGATTCCTTCTGACAACCAGCTAATTAATTTTCCAATAACCCATGAATAGTATATATGTGGGAAATTTACATAAAATCCAAAAATAACCAAAAAGTCAATAAGTTTTCTTATTCTGAGATATTGCATAATTTCAGACAATAAGTTTATCTTTTTTATTTGAAAAAGTTCCAAAGTGACAGTTAAACAATAATTTAATTGAGTCTTAAATTTTTCATGGGAAACAACTTAACAAGTTTTGACTTTCAACAAAGACCTATATATTTATGAATCAAACTTCAAGGTACATGTATAGAAAAATCTAAAAAAGAGAGAATATAGATCAGTAGTACTGGTCTATATTCTCTCTTTTTTAGATTTTTCTATACCTTGAAGTTTGATTCATACACAAATAAATAAATAAATAAATAAATACATAAACATACCGGTAATTATTATAGTTTAATTGTAGACTATTGGAAAAATTTTCATTTGCTGATTGTCAGCAGCACAAAAATGCAACCGGTTGTCAGTAGCACTCAAATAAAACCGGTTGTCAGCAGACACTTCCAAACAATAAATAACCTTTAGTTTAATAACAATGGATCAATCTGTCAATGGTATGGTAACATAACTTTTAGACAAAAAGTTCGGTGGACCGGGATGGGCCTGATTACCGGAATGGATTACCGGAATGGACATTTATATGTGTCCTTGAGTACTTTTCATTCTGTTTTTGAGGACAGATTGGCCCTAGAATGTACACTGATAGTGATTAGTTTGAGAATCATGTGGTTTAAGTACAGTTAAATTGTGTTCCGTAGGGTCGGGTAGCCTAGGTCAGGTACTGATATATACTTATATAGGTCCCTGTCACAGTGCCAGAACATTTTACCTATTTCTACTTTTCATCCCTGTGTTTGCTATGGATGTAGAACAACCACTTGTGATCTCTATATATTTCAATCAAAGAAACCTCTGAACAGTGGCCTTACCCCGGCCCTAACCACCCTGGGAAGTCAATTTTGCTATTATACTGAGATGAATTTTATCTTATGCAAACTATTCATATGACTACAGAAGTACATTTTATGCAGATAAAATACATTTAAAGCACCCAAAGCTAGTGATGGGCAATCGGTTTGAAATCACTATCGATTATCGGTTTACAATCGGAAAGGCTAAACCAACTAGCTATCGATTATACAATCAGTTTCATATGCCTATAATTTTATGTGATCAGTCACGGACAAAATAGTGTTTTCGACATCGCATCATGTTTTAGGTATTCTTTTGTGTGTTGTTTTCATTGTATATAAAATATATTTGTTACTTTTCTGTTAACTATGGTTTTATGTTAATGGTAATGCACCTGTCAGTGTTTTCCCTAAAAGGGGGAGGGAGGGCGGCGGGATGCAGAGAGAATTAGATAGCAAATATAATCCCACCCCTGGGAATTCGCATGACCATCTAGGGAAGAGAAACAAGATATTTTCCAAGAAGTTCTGTATGAAATTTAGACATAGCAAATTTGATGCCCTTGGAATGTGGGACCAAAATATTTAACCCATGGGATAGGAATTTGACACTAGTTTTTCAAAATTGTCTAAGTCCCTGGGGTAAGCCCGCCCTCCACCATCTCAGGGAAAACATTGATAGGTGCATGATGTGGTACATGTAAATGAAAGAATAAAAATAAAAATATATAGACAATATGCCATATTATATGGCACCTGTGTGTGTGTGGGGGGGGGGGGGAGGTATTTTACTGAACAATGGCCTTTGTGTGCTATGTTGCTATTGGCATTTGAGAAGAAACAGTTTGTAGTGTTTTCTGTGTCTATAGTGTGATATGATAACTTGAATTTGTCACGAGGTTATTTTTAATCCGTACCCTTGTTTACATAGGACTTCCTACAGAGTCTGAAAATTGCCACAGTCATGTCTAGGTTTTCTTTGGTTGGAGGGCCTGGTTTGACTTTTAAAAAGACAAAAGTATCCCAGACTTTGGATCTTCGTCTTGCACCCGGATACTTATAGATTCTATTATCGGAAAACTCCTGGCCGTTTTCGGCGGCTTTTTCATCCGCCATTTTGTAGCGTACTCGATTGAAAAGAAAATGGATGGCGCGTGGACGGCGCATAGCGCTAAATGCCGGAACTCCGGTACAGAACCGATTACAATCGATAGCGTCATTTCACAATCGATTGTCGCAATCGAAAGCCTAAACCAACTGACTTTCGATTATAATCGATCATCGGCCCACCACTACCCAAAGCCATAGCATAATGTCCATTCGGGTAATTACATGTATGTCCATTCCGGTAAAGGAACACTCCCCAAAAAATTAGCATTTACAATATTATGTCTCGTTTTTTTTTTCGAATGTACTTCAATATTTAAACTTATAATTTATTTAATTGCCAATTAATAGTTTAATACATAAGTAAACTTGTTAGAAAATCTCATACTCCCGTCGTGCCGATAGCCAATACCTATATCTCTGGCTATCCGCATGTCTGTCTTGCCGATAACGCCGCTTATTGGCACGACTTTTGTGCTGATAATGCATCTCATAAAAGCAAGTTTCTGAAATCCTTAATTATACATGTGCTTATAAAAAGTAGAAATGAGCCACCTCGTGGGAAAACCAGCAATGCGGTTTTCGAACAGGTCCGACACAAACCGGCCTGCACAGTCACAAAAAAGAGCTAGAAGCTTTAAATTTCGGATTTAAGTAGAAGAGGAAATGTACTATCCGGGTCTGGGTCTGGGTTTTCGCCTATGCAGATTATTGGTTTTCCCATGAGGCGGCTCAAATAATAAAATTGTGTTTATTTCCAGCGAATATCTTGTCAGTGTGCAAATACATGTACAAAAAGGAAGCACAACTAGGACCATCTCCAATTAATGAAATAATCCAAATAAATAACCCAAATAGAACAAAGGAAGTGAAAAAAATGGGCTGAGACGTCCCACAAAAGTGGTCCGAGGCATCACAGATTTCAATATGGGCTGAGGTGACCTGGAACCTTTGTATTTTTGTATCCATTTCATCATGATTCAGATTGCTTGTAAAAATATTGTATCTTTGCAGGAAAGGATGATACTTCTTCTCCTAAGCCCTTGACATGTCCAGCATGTAATCAAGAGTTTAAATTGGACAAACTCATCAACAATCCTTTCAGTACCGTTCCCGTCAACCAGGACTCGAGACCATCAGAAGATGGCTCCCCTTCTACAGGAAAGTTTCCTATCTGCACCTGTTGCGAAGAGAACCAGAAAGCTTCGTCATTCTGTATTGAATGTCAGGAATGGCTGTGTGACCCGTGTGTCGTCGCACACAAACGTGTAAGAATGACAAAAGATCACACATTCTCAACGAAGATGGAGCAGGAGGATTCGGTATTGGATACATCTATGTCAAAGCAGGTGTATTGTCCGGTTCACAAGACGGAGAAAATGAAGCTGTTCTGCCTGAGTTGCGATAAGCTGACTTGTCGTGACTGCCAGTTGCTAGAACACAAGGATCATAGATACCAGTTTATCGATGAAACAATCGCCGACCAGAAGACAAATCTTCAGAAAAGTATTGAGCTGTTGAAGAAAAGATTGGAAAGTAATGAAAAAGTTGCTGAAAAAATAGCAAAAAAAGAGAAAGACATTAAAAGACAGCAGGTAGATGTGTTTAACGAGGTCAGGCAAGTCGCAGATCAGATCACCAATGATTTGATCCGTTGGTGTAAACAGCTGCTGAATTTTCTGCAGGGGGTTTGCAACTGTCGGACGAGGGATTTATCCATGAAAAAGCATGAATTTGATGATTTTGCAGAAAAGGCGAAGCACTGCATTGAATTTGTTGACTATGCAGTTGAATCTGGAAATGATATGAACATTCTGTCAGTCAAAGGTCTTATGGACAGCCAGTTGAAAAGTCTTTTAGACAAAGATATTTCCATACAGGACTCAATGTTTGAACTTAATATTAAATATGAAAATGATGTCAATTTCCTTAAGAAAAATGTAAGCAAGATGGGATTCATAAATGTAAATGGGAAGTCATACCCTACCAACAATCAGCAAGCAGCAGCACCACCAAAACCTGAAGCCCCTGTCCCCCCAGCGACAAATACAACAGCCCCTAATGCCACGGGGACCGCAGGATCTACCCCGACATATAATCACAACCTTATATCCCGGGCCGTTACGGAACTGTTGAACATGTACCCACAGCAAATCAGAGATAGCTACAAAACAATGAGTCCCGATCAGCGACGAGGTTTTCTGCAAAGGCTGGTGACACAGCATATAAGGAGCCAGCGAACTCAAACCAGCCTCCTTACAGATTTAGCATCCTATCTCAATGTTAGATCTACGTCAGCATCTACGCCAACTCAGCAAAGCCATAACTCGGACAGTAACGCCATTCAGGAGCTGTATCGAATGAGGCCGCAAGTGGGTCAAGGTCAAGACCAAGGTCATGGACAGAGGTCAGCCCCAGTACCACAACAAGCCAATGCTAATTACAGAGGTGAGTTGGATAAAATGAAACATGCTTATATGCATGCATTGTACTGAACTTAAACAGTACATAAAAGTTCTTTGGTGCCTATAACTTTTTGAAACAGATACAGATTAGTAAATGCAATATATATTTTCATGTATAAAATAGTCTACACATGAACTTGAACACTGAACACTATTTCGCTAGATATTTGAGGGAGGGATTTAGAATCAAGATATAATCCTCAAACAAAGCAGCAACAAGGCTTTCTTATAACACAGTTCATTTGCTAGTTGCAACTTAATTGCAACTTTTGAGCCTGGACCCAGTTGTTCAAAGCATCGTTAGCTTAACGATAACGTTAAGACATAAATTTGTTTAGCAAATATCAGCTAAAGTAACAAATACACTGTTATTTTTTGTTGAAAAAAATGTGAGAATCCTTTGCACTGCAAAGGATTCTCACATTTTTTCAACAAAAAATAACTGTATTTGTAATATTAATGTTTGAAATTTTAACGAAACGTTAACTAACGACGTCGTTAGTTTTGAACAACTGGGCCCTGATTGTGAGGCACTAATAATTTAAAGTTTTTAGGGAGATACGATGAAGCAAAATACTTAATGAAACCAATATTAAATGAACCGCGACGCGAGAAAACTGGTCTTCGGGTTTCGGACCAGGTCCAACATAAACCGGTCTATGCAGGCACAGATGCTGGCTAGAGTCTTGAAACTCCAGATTTAAGAAGAAGAGAAATTGTACTATCCGTTTAGCGAATTAAAGGCGATGATCAGCTTTGCAGTTACTGCAAAGCTGATCTGCTCCTTTGTTTTTGCATTGGCAAAAATCCGGTTTTCTCATGGTGCGGTCTAAATAACGACCTGAATGTAGGTCAACTGTCTAGGATCGTGTTACATTTTGTAGAGATACAGCTATGAATCCTTGTAACTCGACCTCATGCCAAGATGTATCAATTGAATTTGATCAGACACATAAGACAATGCTATCAGATTATCGGACTATACAATGTACTATCAGATGCATTGTCTGATCTCAGCTATTGATACTGTTGTTTGCAAAATCGTCCAAATGCTAGTTTTTATTGCACTTGCTTAAAGCATCACCTGCAATATTGATATACAAGGCGTTTTTGTCTAACAGTGAGGCTCAAAATATTTTTCTGTAACAGATTTTGGTGGTGGTGATGGTACTGTATTAAAACTCATGTTTTCTTTCTTGGATGAAAGGCCAACCTTAAGCATGTTGAAAATTATTTGTTTTGCTGTTTGTTCTATTTATCACTTCATGAGGGTCTCAATGGAGTAAAATTTTGGCCCCAAAAATTGCTAATCAGTAAAATTTTGGCCCAAAAATCGCTAATCATTAATATTTTGGCCCAAAAATCGCTAATCGGTAAAAATAATGGCCAAAAATCGCTAATCAGTAAACCCCATAGAGACACTCCAGCATAGGTTATATATTTTGCTTTTGAGCTTTTTCTAGTCATCAAGTTTTAAAAGAGTAACACAAGGAGACAAGTAAAAAAGTTATCTTACTCATTTTAAGGTTGGCCATTGTTTTTTTTCCAATGCTGTTCTTTTTCACTGTTCTTTCAAACTTTTTCAGAAGTGTTTTAATGTTTGTAAATATCATGTTATTGGTTCAGGTTTCAAATCAAAAGGCCAGTCTTAGATCTTGTTTTCTATAGACTTAAAAAAACTAAATTAAAAGTTGTGTAAATCATGTTTTAACTGAATGTTTTAACTGAGTGTGTGTAAATCATGTTTTAAATGAATGTAGTTCCTGTTAGGCCTTTTGCCAAAACTCTGTTACATGGTAATCAGATGAAAAATGAGTCTCTGCATGGAAAACCAACAATCTGCTTAGGCGAAAACAAAGGCACAGATCAGCTTCGCAGTAACTGCGAAGCTGATCAGCGCCTTTGTTTTCGCTACACGGATAATACAATTCCTCTGCTTTCTAAATCCGAAATTTCCAGCCTCTAGCCATCTTCTGTGACTGTACAGCCTGGTTTGTGTCAGACCTGATCGGAAACTCAAATTGTTGCTTTTCTCATGCGACGGCTCAAATTGTATTGCAAATTATTGGCTCTGACAGAGAACTCATAGAAGCGAGTTCTTTGCAAAAACATTGAGTATCAAACTCCTAAGACTGGCCTTTTCTTTATTCAGGGGACACTACTCAGCAGCCCCTCAGCTCCCCGACAGCCATAGCCCCTGTCCCTGGGGGTCAGCTGGGCTTCAATTGGCCGGGCTTTCCAGGGGCAAGGCAACAAAATTATTATTACAATAGGCCTAACCATACCCTTACCACAAGCCCGACTGCTACAGTTCCGTCAAATAATTTCTTAGGTAAGATGGGATACGCTTTGCATGTATAAGGATTAGTCACATATAATTGTAGTGCATTTAGATTTGCATATTAATGTATGGTAATTAGAGGAGCTTGGTGGCACAGTGATTAGAGTCTAAGACAGACTCTGTAGGGGATTGTCCCAGTTGGGTGGTTTTCAAAAAAATGAAGTATTTTTCAATATTAAAGCTGAACTGATAAGCTTTATACATATAAGGTCTCATTTATACCTTAAATGTGTGTTATGAAGGGGTCAAACTCCATGCAAAATTTCATAAAAAGGGATGGATCTATACCAAATTTATACAACAATATATACCTAAAAATGTCACAAGTGCAACGTTTTAGCGTGACATTTTGAATATCAAGTCATTTTCAAATGGTCAGAAAACAATTATCTGATTACATAACAAAACAAAATCTCTAAAAAGTTACAAACAATTAAGTACTTGAGAGTTGCCAATAAGCCATGCATGTATTTCGCCTTTGTTGCCTCTTCAGCATTTATAAATAATAACCATACCCCTAAAAATAAACTACAGTAAAAAAAGCTTAGCTTAAACTTGTGAAAGCCAGTGTTCAATCATTGTAAGCCCTACATATATTGTATGCTCTTACTGATCAAGTCTAATGTATCTGGATTGATTATCAGAGGTTCTTCATTTACAACCCTTTCTCATATTTTGAAAAGTAACTGATCTAATCAGTTAACCATTTTTGTCACAAGTGCAACGTTTTGTATTTCTTGACTGACCATATAAGCATATCATGTATGACTTGTTATTTTGCTTTATATTTTAGTCTAGCAGGTCAGAAAGAAACCAACAAAACAACCATTTGCATACAGTTATGCATATTGGTGTCTAATAATTAACAAAAGTGGTGTCACAAGTGCAACGCATATTTTCTAGTCAAAAAAATTGAACGCTAATCTCTAACGATACATATTACTTTCACTCTTATAAATGTATATAGCAATCACAGGAAGCATTGTACACTTGTAAGATACTGTTCATCATTAAATACATTGATCATTTGAGTGGTTATGGAAACATTTATAAGTGCAGAAAGCAATTTTAGGGTCAAATTTATCAAATAAGTGTGTGAAAAAAAATTTTTTTTGGAGAATTTTATCAAATTAATGGCATAGAGTCTAGTCCCAATATAGGGTCTATCAAACTAAGAACAAATTTGAAACATAAAGTGTATGTTACAAATGTAGCACTACTTATAAGGTATATCACCAGTTTTGAAAATAAACAACAAAAAGCACAGAAACAAGAAAATCACAAAAATGGCCGTTGTCAAAAAGATTTAAATGTTGATTTCTTTCATTTTGATATCCATAGAAAAACCAGGAACAAAAATTAAACAGACAAATGTACATCTCAATTTTGACCTAAAATGGGTCAATGTCACACTTTTACTTCATTTTTTTGAAAATCACCCAGTTGTGTCCATAGAAGCAAGACAAACATTGACTCACCACCTTATTACTGGTAAATACATGTACCGAGGAGGTGTTGGCTCTGTATTGCCATTACTGAAAAATGGTTGATTTGACCGTTAAACCACAAAGCAAACAATAACATGCAGCTTTACCTACATAATTTATATTTGGTTCCCATTTTATCACCTTCACCTAAGGTAGATGTTGCATGGCTGTCTGTTTGTATGAGAAAAAAACCCAACCCTGTTCCCCGCCACCCACCCTTTGTACACGCACTAACTGTTTTGGACCTAATTTTTTGTTTTCTGTTTCATTTCAGTGTCTATGTTTATGCATGCATTTGAATTTTGATTTTAGTGGTGTGATAAGTCACTGTTTTACATGTAATTGTATGTTTTCTGTCACTTTTGTGTTCAGCTAACCTTTTGCAGGGCTGTGACATCATAATTTATTTTCGAGCCCACTCATACATGTGATTTTTGTGTTTCTGTCAATTAACATTTGTTTACTTTGATGCACACGATGGAAATTGACATATACTTTTCAGTGAACAATACTTTGCATTAAATATGAGTACTGGTTAACCACTCAGGTCTGAGCCTGCCCGGGAAAAGTGGTTCAAGTCAAACCGTTCATGTGTTCATGTATAAGCCTTTTGTGGCTTAGTTGGATGGTTATATTTCAAGCACTTGTAGGATGTCATGACAGCATCATTTTGGATAAATGTCCCATGAAATGAAGGCACCATCCCGACATGACCTTAGCTTTTGACTGGGACGTAAAACATCACTTCAAACAAAGAAACAAAATTGTTAAAGCAAGATTTTATCAGAAAATCATAGTCAATTAATTTCATAAAAAGTCACCAAGTGAAGTGTGATGGCCTATTGGTAAAGTGTCAGACTGTCTTGGGTTTGATTATCTACATTGGCAACATCTACATGGTGTTCATTGGGGATATACCTTATTATTTTATACTTTACAGTGAAAACCAGTGTATATCAAAACTTGATACCATTTTTGGTATTTTCATTGATATGAAATTTCACTGATATCAAAAGACTAGTGACTGATGTCAGCCTATATCTTCACTGTAGAAGAGGATTTACTTTTTTTCAGTTTAAATAAAGTATAAAATAAAAAGAAAATTTGCTTTTTTTTTTCTGTGAATACCAAATATATTTCATCTTGTGAGTTGAAAACATCAAAATTTTCACTCGTGCTGCACACTCGTGAAAATTTTGATGTTTTCAACTCACTCAATGAAATATATTTGGTATTCACCTCAAAAAAGCAAATATCCTCTATAGCTTCCAATAATAGTGGTTAGGGCCAAAAAAGGAGTGGCTTTCAAGTAGTGACACTTCACACGCGGCACCGCGATTAATCTACGACTTCCAGATTTTGGGTCTGTGACTTCCAAATCTTACAGAGTGGAAGTTAGACTTCCTGATTCAAAACGTTAGTGCGAGCACTGGGCTTTGTCCAGAGATGACTGAAAAGTTATTGATTTGGATGTTAAGCAACAAGAAGAACACAAAGGAACAATGATACACATATAATATGTGAAATAAAATACATGTAACACAGATAAAACTAAATGATGTAAAATCTAACCAAAATATGGCATATACATGTAAATGACCGTTTATTTGTTAAATAGGTCAGCTGGGCGGACCAGGCTATCCCCAGGGTGGGGCCAGACCCCCAAATACACAGGTCGTACCGGTGAGCAAGGTCCCCACAGCCCCTGGAGTACCACCGGGAAGATTCAAGTAAGTTGGTGTGTGATCTTAGTTAAAAAAAAAAAAGAAAGATTTTCTTACCAAATTTATGAAAAATGTCTATTCCTGCCTTAGAGAGCTGTGATCAACATTTACAAAACTTGCAAAGCTTTTATGGGACCTTTGGTCAAGCCGTATGGCATGTATTACTTGCCATATTACATGTATAACTTGCCATATTAGATGTGTAACTTGCCATATTAGATGTATAACTTGCCATATTAGATGTATAACTTGCCATATTACATGTATAACTTGCCATATTACATGTAGAACTTTGAGCTCATTTCTGTTCCAGTATTGATCCCTTAAACCTACGTTTGAAGCAAGAACCCCAGGATGACAGTCAGTATAGACCAGCTTGTCAGTACAGCGGGGGATCAGGGTCTAGACTCATGCAGGTACACGTACATGTTAAAGTATACAAATAGTGACCTTGGTTTGACCTTGACCTCTTTTATGACAATGTCTCAAATTTGTTCACATAGGCTTTCCAATGGGAAAAGGAGATAATAATTTTTTTTTTTTTCAGAAAGTTTGACATGAAAGTTGGTAGATACAGACAACTTATTGAGTTAATGAATTTGTGTGAGTTTTCATTATCAAGATCAGAGAAAAACAGTATCACCAGGACTAGGATTTCCCCATTATATGAGAAACATATCTTCCCGTATTTACCCAGCTTTACTGTATTTAAGTGCCACTGCTAGTCAAGGTTCTGTTGACAAGAGTGGTCATAGGAGAACTGAATCCCCAGTGCTACCATATGTGTCAATTTATGTGTTTGACCAACAGCTTTATCATACAATTGTTGTGCTGTTACAGTCACCTCCCTCCAGTATTTCCCCAGCTCAGCGCGCTAGTACTAGTCCAGGTTCTGTAGATGGCGGCGGGCTGAGAAGGACAGAATCCCCAGCTTTACCTGATGTCAATGTATGTATACAATGAGCCGCGACGCGAGAAAACCGGTCTTCTGGGTTTCCGACCAGGTCCCACACAAACCGGCCTGTACAAGCTCAGAAAAGAGCTAGAAGCTTGAAATTTCGGATTTAAGTAGAAGAGGAATTGTACTATCCGAGTAGCGAAAACAAAGGCGCTGATCAGCTTCGCAGTTACTGCGAAGCTGATCTGCGCCTTTGTTTTCGCATAGGCAATAATCCCGTTTTCTCACGATGCGGCTCCAATCATGTATGAATATCGTGATGATAAAATTTGATTTTCTTTGAATATCTGAGATAAGTTTCCCAAAACTTGGGCTCATTTTATATGAAGGTCAGCTTTTGGATGAGACTAACAACAGGACCTATCTGTTGAGTGGGATGTAAAACTCAAAAAGTTAAATACAACAAAATCATTTCTGAATAAGGATATTTAATGGTAACTTAGGCATAATCAGTATGACAAAATGTTTAACTTAATTATTAGCTTGCCTGCACGAAGTGCATAGAGCTATTGTAGTCACCTCGGTCGTGCGCGTTTACGTTTACGTGTGCGTCCGCGTCACACTTTCGGTTAAAGTTTTTTAAAAGTCTATATCTCTTGACCATGTTGATGGATCAAGTTGATACTTTGCATGTTGCTAGATATTGGTCTGAAGTTTTGCGCAGTACCATCATGACCCACCCTGGGTGACCTTGAGGTCAAGGTCACAGACTTAGAAATTTTGTGTTTAAGTTTTTGGTTAAAGTTTTTTAAAAGTCTATATCTCTTGACCATGTTGATGGATCAAGTTGATACTTTGCATGTTGCTAGATATTGGTCTGAAGTTTTACGCAGTACCATCATGACCCACCCTGGGTGACCTTGAGGTCAAGGTCACAGACTTAGAAATTTTGTGTTTAAGTTTTTGGTTAAAGTTTTTTAAAAGTCTATATCTCTTGATCATGTTGATGGATCAAGTTGATACTTTGCATGTTGCTAGATATTGGTCTGAAGTTTTACGCAGTACCATCATGACCTACCCTGGGTGACCTTGAGGTCAAGGTCACAGACTTAGAAATTTTGTGTTTAAGTTTTTGGTTAATGTTTTTGTAATACTATATCTCTTGACCATATTGATGGATTGAGTTGATACTTTGCATGTTGCTTAGCAGCTAGATACACCAGTAGAAAAAAATCCGTTTACTTTCGTAAATTGGTTACATCAACCTAGATCGATCCATCAGTGTTTATTTTTAACTATCGGGTCGTAGTAAATCGGTCAGCGACACAGGTAAGATATTTTTAGACGCGTAGTTTCCTAAATGAATACACTGTGATATTTTTAAACCAACTCATTCTGCCTCTCGCGACCTTGAAATAAATGTGTCAACATGGCCATTCATATCATTGTCATGGGGAACAGATTGAATAAGTCATTAGGCTTCCGTTAGGTTCGTTACGAAAGCCGTCATAATACCATGATGAAAATAAGATTAATTTTTTTCCGAACTTTGATAACAAAGTGAGTGACTTAACCACTGCGCCACGGAGGCTTCTAAAAGATTAATTTTAACATCGTCGACCTGACCACAGTGAGATTGGAAACATTGTGTCCCATAAAACCATGATCAGGCTGGATAATCAACCAGGACATTCAATTATTCTAGCCACAATTGCAGAAAGAAGACTGGTGCAGCCAGTCGCTATTAGAATGACGGACACCGATATCAATCCAATCGTCCTACAAAATTTCTTCGTCAGACTTGGTTATGGCGAATTTTCAACGGTTCACAAACTGTGTCCAGCATTCTTGTGTAACCACAGCTCCCCAACCTACGGGGAAGGGTGGGGATTATGACTTTCCAGAGTTTTCAATGCCCTCAGCTAGATTACAAATGACTGGTGCGTTATGACTATAATCCTTGCATTGTTTATTGTCATCTTCTCGTGACATGCATTGTCCAGCCTTCGAAACACAGACCAAAATGTGACCGTTGACACGCCATGCTACTGAATCGCATTTACACTTAAATATTAAGAATATGCAAGTGGTATTTTGTCCTCAAAGGCGCTTTGTTTAACTGAACACATACAAAAGCATCAGGAAAACCGTCGTGTCCGTCATGGATACCATGCATCTTCAACCCCGCTTTTATTTAAAAAAAAAAACAAAAAACTGGGGTTTGCAGGGGTATACCTAATTTTCTTATTTTTGATCCAAAACATACCTTGTGGGTATTCGGTTCTAAAGTGTACCTACAATGTATGTTTGAGCAAACATATACTATAAGACTTAAGTTTAGCAATTTTTTTCATCCATCATTATTTACAAAATCAAATGTTTGAAAACTTTACATACGCTTTTAATATGTCAAGTGATGCTCAAATTCATGTTTCGAGACGAGTTTGTGTGCTTTTCTCACGTTCACGAGCTGCTACGTTACGTTTAAAAAAATCATGCAAATCACATGCCCAGCATTCCACGTGCATCACGTGTTATCAATTTTTGGCTTGTTTGATTGGTAAAAGTGTCATAACGAATAAAACGGAATGACATTTGAAAAATTCCGTAAGGGGACGCCGTCATGGCCTGGCGTTAAACCAGCGTTACACGAATATCAGTATGCTCAGTGCAGACATGAAGAAAAAGGAAGCCAATTGAAATTTCTAATTTTGCTAGAGTACGATACAGTCTCCTAGAACCATATTCCATCAGCTGATAGCATCAAAAACCGGCATCATGACGCCAGGCTATCGTGATATAGGACAATGCCAATTTGACGTCATAGTGACGTAATCGATTTTTAGGCAACCACGAATATCAAGTTTGATAATTCACGGCATGGAAAGATGGGTTTGTATCGAAACAGCTGACAGGATACAACCTGCGTGGTGCAAACACCGTGAATATCGCCGTTACGTTTTTGGTCCTGTAAACGTTAAACGTAAACGTGCAAGACTAGACTTGACATCACATTAAAACTTATAGGCCTACTAAGCGAAATTTTACTCGTAAAAGCGAAATCGCTCGTCATTTCAGCAATTAAACACATATGGGTTCACCTCGGGAGAAAGGCCAGGGAACAAAATGACGTCAATTACGTCATACACCGAGGGCGTTATCTGGTACAATAATGGAACCAATTCTCAACGATCATGGTACTGTACTCTTTTTCAGCACAAGAAGATGTTAAATGACTGCTTTGGGAATAAAAGGTTAATTTTTCATATGCCGAGAAACAATGTGAATTTTGAGGTGACACCCCTGTTAACTTTGACGTAGCGTAATTGCGTCAGGAAAAGATGGCTTTTCGGCGAAAAGTGGAAATTGTGGTTCCTTAAGGATTAAATATTGATGGGTTAAAGAGTTTAGTTCAGCTTATCTTAATACCAATTTGCAATTTCGAAATCAAATAAAAATTGCTAAACTTAAGTCTTATAGTATATTAAGAATTTCATTTTCTTTTTGGTGAAATTTCAATATCCACCACTGAAAAAAAATCTCTGTATTGCATGGCCATGTTTTTGTAATGGGTTTACTGTAAACAATCCATCCAGTTTTATGTACATGTAGGATAAACTTGACCTTACAAACACCAAAGCTTCCTCCTTTTGAAGTAAACAATAAAGTCGTTTAACTTGAAAATATGAATACTTTGTAACACAAGTACACAACACCGTATAGTGAATGGAATAAATTGCGCACCCTGAACCACAATTCAACAATGACTGGTCATTATTTAGCATGGTTGTCACGAATATAAAACTATATAAGGTCGTTCAATAGGAACATATGAGATTATTTTTGATATTATCTTAATATTTGTTTACCATGGTTATGATGGACATTCTAGTTGAAACTTGTCTTTATGCCTTTTATAGTTATTATGTCTCCCCCCGACAGGGTCGGGAGACATATTGTTTTTCCCCGTGCGTCTGTCCGTCCGTCCGTCCGTCTGTCTGTCTGTCTGTCCGTCACAAATCGTGTCCGCTCTATAACTTGAAAACCGTTAAAGATTTTTCAATGAAACTTGGTATACTCGTAAACCACGACGAGACGATGTGTCATGCACAAGAACCATAACTCTAGCTTGAGTATTTTTGGAGTTATTTACCTTTGATTATTTTCGATACAATTTCGTGTCCGCTGTATGACTTGAAAACCGTTAAAGATTTTTCAATGAAACTTGGTACACTGGTAGACCACGACGAGACGATGTGTCATGCACAAGAACCATAACTCTGGCTTGAGTATTTTTGGAGTTATTTCCCTTTGATTATTTTCGATACAATTTCGTGTCCGCTGTATAACTTGAAAACCGTTTAAGATTTTTCAATAAAACTTGGTACACTTATTGAGCATGATCAGACGATGTGTCATGCACAAGAACCATAACTCTAGCTTGAGTATTTTTGGAGTTATTTCCCTTTGATTATTTTCGATACAATTTCGTGTCCGCTGTATAACTTGAAAACCGTTAAAGATTTTTCAATGAAACTTGGTACACTTGTAGACCACGACAAGACGATGTGTCTTGCACAAGAACCATAACTCTGGCTTGAGTATTTTTGGAGTTATTTCCCTTTGATTATTTTCGATACAATTTCGTGTCCGCTGTATAACTTGAAAACCGTTAAAGATTTTTCAATAAAACTTGGTACACTTACTGAGCATGATCAGACGATGTATCATGCACAAGAACCATAACTCTGGCTTTAGTATTTTATGAGTTATTTCCCTTTGATTATTTTCCATACAATTTCGTGTCCCCTTTATAACTCGAAAATCGTAAGAGTTATTTCAATGAAACTTGGTACACTTATAAAGCACAATGAGATTACGTGTCGTGCTAAAGAACCATAACTCTTGCTTGCATATCTTTGGAGTAATTTCCCTTTGATTATTTTCCATACAGTTTCGTGTCCACCCTATAACTTGAAAACTGTAAGAGAAATTTCAGTGAAACTTGGTACACTTATAAAGCATGATCAGACAATGTGTCATGCACAAGAATTATAACTCTAGCTTTCATATCTTTGGAGTTATTTCCCTTTGATTATTTTTCCATACAATTTCATGTCCACTCTATAACTTGAAAACCATAAGAAGTATTTCAATGAAACTTGGTACACTTATAAAGCACGATGAGATGATGTGTCATGCTAAAGAACCATAACTCTTGCTTGCATATCTTTGGAGTTATTTCCCTTTGATTATTTTTCATTCAATTTCGTATCTGCTCTATAACTCAAAAACCATTAGAGATTTTTCAATGAAACATGGTACACTTATAAAGCATGATGCACAAGAATCATTACTCTTGCTTTCATATCTTTGGAGTTATTTCCCTTTGATTATTTTCCAAACACTTTCGTGCCCCCTCTATACCTTGAAAACCATAAGAGATATTTCAATGAAACTTGGTACACTTATAAAACAGAATGACAGGATATGTGATGCTCAAGAACTATAACTCTTGCTTGCATATTTTGGACATGCACGTAGAAAGGGGGGAGACATCAGTTTTCATATAGAAAACAAATTCTAGTTCCCTTTTGAATTTCAAGAGGGAGAGAAATGATAATAAATAGTTGTATCTGTTAATTAAAAAGCCGACATGCCAGCGACAAATGAATCAGTGTAAAGATAAGTTGAAGATAGTAGATTGATGGTTAGTTTTGTCAGACTGGTAATGGCTTAACATCCCAGTCAACAAATGTCCATTTGTGTCGAGACGGAGATATAGCTGCAGGCGAGTTAATGAGTCTTGCTCAATGACACAACACGCCGCCGCATTTGGGGATCTCGATACGGAGTCCGATGCTCTTCCCCCAGATCACCCTACGACACTGTTTCACTACTCAAAACGTCTGTCAAGTATGTACATTTTTACACGACAGCTGGGTTAAAATTTACATTGTTTCTAGTCTATGTCTTCGTTTAACACAGCCGTTAACACAACAAATTGTTCGGTCAATTCGATTAGCTTTGGGGTTTAATGTCAGACAAATCTTCATGTTGTCTTACGGAAGTTCAGTTCCCCTCTTTCTTATACCATCAAGTATTTGAAAATAAAATCTGAAACATGACATCGCTGGTCCGAGAAAAGCCTCATGTGCAATATGGTGTTCAGAAAGTCTGAAAGTGGGAGAGTCCATCACGAAAACATGTCCGCGTTAACCTTTTATATAGCAAAAATGGGATATGCAGGGCTATACCTATTTTTCTTATTTTTGCTCCAAAACATAGATTGTGGGTCTTGGCGAGGCGGTTCTAACGTGGTTCGACATTCGATGTTTTTTAGCAAAAATATTTAAAATCTGTATAACGCATGGGCAAGTTTTCGTAATGTGACACAGTTACTATATACTTATGTTGTTGGTGTGCATGAGCAAATGAGCCAACAAGCGGATGTCCTGACGGCAGAAATGTGCTAATAATATGAGCCGCCTCATGGGAAAACCAACAATCCGCATAGGCGAAAACAAAGACGCAGATCAGCTTCGCGGTAACCGCGCCTTTGTTTTTGCTGCTCGGATAGTACAGTTCCTCTTCTGCTCAAGTAAATCCAAAATTTCAAGCTTCTGGCTATTTTCTGTGCTTGTACAGGCTGGTTAGTGTCAGACCTGTTCGAAAACCACATTGTTGGTTTTCCCACGAGGCGGCTCAATTAAAACCGCCAAGTAACAACTATGACTTTTATGTTTGGATGATTTGACTAAAACAACGACGGCTGATCACACATGCAAAATATCTGATTACATTGTAAACGAAGCAAACTCAAGGTCATCGATCCAAAAATACTTCGTTGTCACTCTCTGGCTAAAAATAAATATAAGCGCGTATAAAGTATCTACAAGGTAAATTTAAGGTCGATCGATAGTTTAACGACGATATCGAGGGTATATTGAAAGTAAACAGAATTATTTCCTCAGGCTTATTGGTCTGAAGTTTTATGCAGTACCATCATGACCCACCCTGGGTGACCTTGAGGTCAAGGTCACGGACTTAGAAATTTTGTGTTTAAGTTTTTGGTTAAAGTTTTTGTAAGTCTATATCTCTTGACCTTATTAGCTCGCCTACACGAAGTGCACAGAGCTATTGTTGTAAGTCTAGGTATATGTATCTTTTGAATATGTAGATGGATCAAGTTGATACTTTGCATGTTGATAGATATTGGTTCCATCATGACCCACATGAGTGACATATAGGTCAAGGTCACGGACTTAGAAATGTTGTGTTAAAGTTTTTGGTAAAAGTTTTTATTTGTCTTTATCTCTTGAATATGTAGATGGATCAAGTTGATATTTTGCATCTTGGTAGATACATGTATTGGTCTGAAGTTTTATGCTGTACCATCACTGCCCCCCTGAGAGGCCTTGAGGTCAAGGTCATGGGTCATAGATTTTAATAGATTTAGTGACAAAGCACAAGTCAGGCGAGCTACGCTGTCCTGCGACAGCTCTTATTGATCACTATTACATGTATATCCACTTGAAAATTGACATGCACACAATGGCAAAATATGAGTTTTCAAAATAATGACGATAGCAGTTTTAAAGTCAAACCCTAAAATTTGATGCAAAGTGCAAGTCTATGCCCATCATAAATCAGTGTTGATTTCATATTTCCTTCATACATTGGTTGTGACTTCGAAATAATTTTCTGTTACGTGTAGGTCATGGACTCCGACAGAAACGCCATACTCCAAAACCTAAACCAC
The DNA here is from genome assembly GCA_964017185.1 of Rugalucina vietnamica. Classification (NCBI taxonomy): domain Eukaryota; kingdom Metazoa; phylum Mollusca; class Bivalvia; order Lucinida; family Lucinidae; genus Rugalucina; species Rugalucina vietnamica. Next base: position 48,959,278 of record OZ024878.1, on the reverse strand, counting down.
CACCCTACTCGATCCTTAAACCAGTACAACCTCAACCTGAAGCACGACCCCTCGGACCCCAGTGAAGATTACTGTGCAGTCTGCCACAACGGTGGGGATCTACTCTGCTGTGACAGGTGTCCCAAAGTGTTCCATTTACAGTGTCATATACCGGCGATATCGGCCAGTCTTGCCCCAAGGTAAGGCATGTGATGTTGATGATAATGATAATAATAATAATGAATATATAAAGTGGAAGCTCAGTTGGTGTGATGATATCTTCAATGAGGTCCACAAGGTGTTTAGTTATTGTGAAGACTTTACAATAACTAAACAACTTGTTGACCTCATTGACAGTGAAGTTAATCAATCTTTGAATTCTAGACCAAACAATAAGGTATAATGTTATATACTAAAGGAGACAGATTATATAGCAAGCACTGACCACAGACACTACTCAGATCTCTGAAAACCTACAAGAGCTGTGGTACTTGTGTGTGATAGAGTTAATGCTCTGATAGTTATACAGACTAGGTGGTGATTTTATCAAAATCTATTAATGGTGCTGATGATATTTGTCTTTTACAAATGTTTTCTCTTGACATAGAGCAAAAAAATGTTGGTTCTTGATAGACATAGTTGATTCCCTGCTTTGTCCTGTGTTTATTTTACTTTTTATTTATTTTTTTTTTATTTTATTTTTTTATTCAGTTTTACGTCCCTTTCAAGATTATTTCAGCTCATATGAGACGGGCCAGTCAGTATGTGTGCGAAAACGGGAGAACCACGAGAAAAAAACACCTGGCACACCCGCAAGCATGGGGCTCAAACCCACACCAGACACAGCGGTGAAATGATCAAGTAATTTAGAAACAGCGCTCTTAACCGCTAGGCCACGGGGGCCGCTCCTGAGTTTATTACACAATAATGATAGCTCTTGCCTTTAACACAGCATAGATGTTGCTGTTTTAAAAGGCAGCTCCTCTACTTTCTAAATCCAAATATTTGTACCAACCTTTTGAAAACTGATTGAACGGCTTAGCTAATGGGTTTGATTAATTTGCGATTTAACAGCTTTTGAAATATTTATATAGCTTTTCTATGGTTATAGGTTTACATTTTGTGTAAGATTCACAAATATTCACTGTAATTTCTACATTTTGTGTGGTATTGATCTATTTTTCATATTGAATATTGTAATTTTTTATTTTTCAATATATCGTATTGTTGAATATTCAAAAATTCAATTAATTTTATTCTTTTATTTTATCAAAAAGATACCTGATGAAAGTGTGAGTTTAGAAAAAATTGTAAACTCATAACCAAGACAACAATGTATCAGAAATATGTTTTCTGCACTAGTCATAATAATGTTTAATATTAGAGCCATGACGCGAGAAAACCAGGTCTTCGGGGTTTCCGACCAGGCCTGACACAAACTGACCTGTACAGTCACAGAAGCAGGCTAGAAGCTAGAAATTTCGGATTTAAGAAGAAGAGAAACAATACTATCCGTGTAGCGAAAACAAAGGCGCTGATCAGCTTCGCAGTTACTGCGAAGCCAATCTGCGTCTTTGTTTTCGCATAGGCAAAAATCTGGTTTTCTCGGCTCATTTAAAACATTTAAAAAGAAGGTTTAAGAATGTTTAACACAAAAAATCTTTCTGTTGGATTCTTTATCCAAAAGATTCTTGTGAAATGGAAAACCAAGCGAACTGTGATCAAAAAATGTACACATAGTAGTTATAAAAATACTGGTAAATAAGTGAAAATTGCAGTTTTGCTCAGATGGAGTTCATTACCGAGAAAGAAAGAAAGGCTGATACATTGATGTTTAATAGTTTATATTGTGCATTTTGAGCTGCTTTATGGGAAACTAACCAAGTATACATATTTCTCATATTTCTGTCTGGCCAGATGGTCTCATGGGTCTACAGTTGATCACTTTAACTAATCCACTTAATTTCAAAAGCTTACAGTAGAACAAGTTGGACAATCATGTGACTAAAATAAATTGTGTACTAGTATTCTGACAGAACCGGTAAGCAAGTTGACCATAAGTTTCTTAAAAATGAATGAAATTTCACGGAGTAAAGTACACATACCCCGGAATGGTACGCTCTAAACTGCTACACAACAGTCAGTTTAATGTACTCTATAATTTAATAGTTTCCCCCGAGCAACTGGATTTATATACCGGTATTAACACCGAGATTGCTTGGGGTTATTAGCTCACCTGAGCCGAAGGCTCACAAGGTGAGCTTATTGTATAGTAGTCGAGCCGGCGTCCGACCGTCCGTCCGTCCGTCCGTTCACATTTTCAAACTTGAATATCACTGAGACAACAAGGCCGATCGCAATCAAATTTTATCTGAAGCATCATTGAGGAGGGGGAAAGGTTGCATTAGGTTTTGGGCCAGGCCGGATCAGAACTCTGGTTTCCATGGCAACAGATAGCTCCCATTGAGTTAAAATGGGGAAAATGTTGTGGCCACTATAGCAACTTCATTTTTGATTTGATCTTCTTCATTCTTGCAGGTAACAAGGACAACCATTACATCTCGGATGAGTTCGGCCAGGTTCGACCTCAGATTGCGGAGTAGACTTATAATGGGAAAAATGTTGTGTCCACTCTAGTGCCTTTATTTTCCATTGGATCTTCTTCATTCTTGCAGGTAACAAGGACAACTATAATATCTCGGATGGGTTCGAATTTCAGCCAGATCCGACCTCTGACTGTGGAGTTAGCTGCCCTTGAGTGTTTGAAAAATCATTAGTTTGTGTTGTGGCCACTCTAGCGCCTTCAATTTTGATCGTATCTTCTTCATACTTGGAAGTAACAAGGATAGCCATAACATCTTGGATGAGTTCGAATTTCAGCCAGATTCAACCCTTGACTGAAGAGTTATCTGCCCTTGACTGTGTGAAAAATCAATACAGTCTAACCTGTCTTAAGCAAGCGGCCAAGGGAAATTGCAAAATCGCTTGCTTAAGACAGAGGGTCGATTTAGTCAAAGTTTTCAAGATTCTGTTTCGTCCCGGCCAAGGGTACACATCAGATGGCTTATATGGCTACCATGACAGATTTTATTTTTTCTTTTTCTTTTTTTCTTTTTTTTTTTTTTTTTTATTTTCTTGTTTTATTTTTTAAAGCAATTTGAATGAAAACAAAGGAAGCCACACCTTTTTCCCAAACACATTTCAATAAACTACCAGATCAGAGCCTCATTGGACAACTTGGTTAATCACACACACAAACACTAACGCGCACACATGCTGAAACACGTGACAGCAATTAACGAGACACAATTATCAGGATTATTGGTAAGCATGGCCAATTTGTTGACAATGCTTTGATCATTGTCACCTTATTCAATCGACTTTTCTCACCTTTACGATGACACTATCAAATTTTCGCACCTTTAACGATAGTAAAACAAACATGTGCTGATTGGCAATTAACCTCACCTGGCTAATTATGCGGTCAGTGAAGAGCAATAATGCTTCAAACGATCCAAAACTTCTTTTTATGTCGCCGAAAAAATCCCAGCTGGTATGGTTCTCTTTATCCTCTAATTTCAAAGGCAATCAGCGTTTAACGCCGGGATACAGTCATAGGCCTTTGCTGGTTACCGCTTTTACAACAATTTTTTTTTAATGAAACCGGTAACCGCACGCCATGCTCCATTCATCGACTAGGTAAAAAATAAAAAATTTCCTCCAATTTCGGGTGATCGTTTTACCCGAAACCATTATTTTGGTCGCCGCACAGCGTAAACGGCTTACACTTTCAGAAACAAACAAAATTGACCGCAACAACAAAAAAAAAAACATGGCCGCTTAAAGTGAAAATTTAGCGATTTGGGACAATTTTTGCTGACTGTTGACCGCGTTTGAGAGGTGCGTGCTGAATAAAGGTGCATTTGCGTTAGAAATCGTTCGGGGGGACCCGGAACTGACTGCTGACTGCAGGTTTACGCTGAATAGAGGTGACCGGATCGGCAGTTTAGACTGTATTTAGTGTTGTGGCCACTCTAGCGCCTTCATTTTTATTTGGATCTTCTTTATTCTTGAAAGTAACAAGGACATTCATAACATCTCATATGTGTTCGAATTTCGACCAGATCAGACCTCTGATCGCGAAGTTATCGGCCCTTGAGTGTTTGAAAAATCAATATTTAGTGTTGTGGCCACTCTAGCGCTTTCAATTTTGATCGGATCTTCTTCATACTTGGAAGTAACAAGGATAACCATAACATCTCGGATGAGTTCGAATTTCAGCCAGATCCGACTCTTGACTGCAGAGTTATTTGCCCTTGACTGTGTGAAAAAATCAATATTTATTTAGTGTTGTAGCTACTCAAGAGCCTTCATTTTTATTCGGATCTTCTTTATTCTTGGAAGTAACAAGGACATTCATAACATCTCGGATGAGTTCGAATTTCGACCAGATCCGACCTCTGACTGCGGAGTTATCTGCCCTTGAGTGTTTGAAAAATCCATATTTTGTGTTGTGGCCACTCTAGCATCTTTGTTTTTTCAGTGGATCTTCTTCATTCTTGCAGGTAACAAGTATTACTACAATATCTTGGATGAGTTCAGATTTTGACCAGATCTGACCTCTGACTGCGGTGTTATCTACCCTTTAGTGTTTGAAAAATCAATATTTTGTGCTGTGGCCACTCTAGCATCTTTGTTTTTCAGTGGATCTTCTTCATTCTTGCAGGTAACAAGAATAAGTACAATATCTCGGATGAGTTTGAATTTCGGCCAGATCTTACCTCTGACTGCGGTGTTAGCTGCAGTGTTTGAAAAATCAATATTTTGTATTGTGGCCACTCTAGCGCCTTCAATTTTGGGATCTTCTTCATTCTTGGAAGAAACAAGGATAACCATAACATCTTGGATAAGTTCGAATTTGAGCCAGATTCGACCCTGGACTGCGGAGTTAGCTGCCCTTGAATGTTTGAAAAATCAATTTTAGTGTTGTGGCCACTCCAGCACCTTCAATTTTGATCAGATTTTCAAAAAAAATTGACCAGTGACTGTACTTGTTGACTCTCAGGTGAGCGATCGTTGCCCTTGGGCTACTTGTCTAGTAAACAAAAGAGCACATTAAATTGACTGTTGTACAACGGTTTAGAGTGTATCATTCCGGGGTATGTGCACTTTACTGAAGAAATTTCATACAGTTTTAAGAAAAAGACAGCCGATTTGCTAAATGTTCATGTCCCAATACTAGTACACTGCAACCTCGTTATAACGCCCCTCATTATAATGCAGTTTTCAATATAACACGGTCGTGTCATGGCTCCCAAATCAATTAATTTACTATATGTCTATAGAAAGTAACCTCATTATAACATGGTTCACTTACAACACGGTCTGTTTCTATGGACCCCAAAGATAGCGTTATAATGAGGTTGGCCTGTACACAAAAATCAATTTTAGTCATGTGATTGTCCACCTTGGTAGAAGGAAATACCTTTTGTTGCTGTTATGAGAAGTCAGATAAAGGAGAAAAACGTTACTACACTTACTTTTTGAATATAATTTTGTAAATATATGTTATCTGCAAGTATTTATCTATGACAGACTTTCATCATGTAGATTTCCCATAAAGCATTGTTCTCTTCGGTAGGCGTAGATACTTCCTTTGTAAATGTTTGTATACACTATAAAATTTGGAGGGTTTTGCTATTAATTTCTGGGTAATTTGCAATGAATTTCTTATTCAATATTCTTGAAAATTGATGAGCATTTCTGTATTTTTGAAACAGTTCCCACATATACACTGATATACACAGTGTATATCCGAGCGTATGCAGAACAGACGGTTACGGAACGGACAGATGTTTACAGGAGCACGCGCTTTTTCGCGCCAAAAATGTTTTTCCGTTCTTTTAAAGTGACTAATGCAAATATTGAGACCAAACTAGAGCAGATGTGTTGCATACATACCCGTCTAGTTGTCTGTGCTCAAGAGCACAATGATTTTTCAGGGGGTTCGCCATAACTGCCCAAGACGTGTGAAAAATGGCATATTTTGTATTTTTTTTTGACTGTGTGTCGAGATTGCTTGCAAAATAAGCCATTGTCAACCTTTTGGATTTAGTCCGTATGTAGTTAAATATGTCCTGAACCACCAGACATTAAATATTTTTATCGCACCTGCTTATAGCAGGGTGCGATATAGGAGTCCAAATTTCTGTCCGTCCGTTCGTTCGTTCGTCCGTTCGTCCGTCCGTCTGTCCGTCAACATTTATGTCGAAGTTTGGTTTTCTCGACATCAGAGATAGCTGTGAGTCTGAAACCTTGCATAGTAATTGTCCCTGACATACTCTTTAAGCACGCACCTTAACCCGGTGGCTTTGACCTATATTTCACGGTCCACTGACTTCGAAAATTTTTACGTCGAAGTTTTGTCAACATTTACGTCGAAGTTTGGTTTTCTCGACATCAGAGATAGCTGTGAGTCTGAAACCTTGCATAGTAATTGTCCCTGACATACTCTTTAAGCATGCACCTTAACCCGGTGGCTTTGACCTATATTTCACGGTCCACTGACTTTGAAAATTTTTACGCAAAGTTTTGTCAACATTTACGTCGAAGTTTGGTTTTCTCAACATCAGAGATAGCTGCGAGTCTGAAATCTTGCATAGTATTTGTACTTGACATACCCTTCAAGCACGCATCTTAAACCCGGTGCCCTTGACCTATATTTCACGGTCCACTGACTTTGATAATTTTTACGTCAAAGTTTGGTTTTCTCGACATCAGAGATAGCTGCGAGTCTGAAACCTTGCATAGTAATTGTCCTTGACATACCCTTCAAGCATGCACCTTAACCTGGTGCCTTTGACCTATATTTCACGGTCCACTGACTGATCATTTTTACGTCGAAGTTTGGTTTTCTCGACATCAGAGATAGCTGCAAGTCTGAAACCTTGCATAGTAATTGTCCTTGACATACCCTTCAAGCATGCACCTTAACCTGGTGCCCTTGACCTATATTTCACGGTCCACTGACCTTGAAAACTTTTAAATCGAAGTTTGGTTTTCTCGACATCAGAGATAGCTGCGAATCTGAAACCTTGCATAGTAATTGTCCTTGACATGCCCTTCAAGCATGCACCTTGACCCGGTGCCCTTGACCTATATTTCACGGTCTGTTGGCTTTGCCCGATGCAGGTGCGATATCGACCTCGGCGGAGTTCTTGTATATGTTTTCCAGTAAAAATAGCAAAGATTTGTTTTTTTTTCTGAAGCGTATGGTAATTTCATGGTTACGGGGCGGTACAGTCGTTTGTTACGGAGTGGACAAATGACGCATTTCCATACGAAACGGAACAGACGTAGGCGAGCTTTAGAATACGAAACAGCACGAATGCCAGCCTTCCATATACATGTAGACCTCCGGTTAAAACAGACATGAGTCTTATTATCGGACCTTTTCGGACTTTTTTTCTGTCTTTTATTTTAGAATTTATTGTTAGATATGCACTATTAGTGATACTATATTTAAAGGAGAAGAAAAGCCGTGATTGCCTCGTGATGCTGAGCACCAAGGAAGCCATTGGTACCATTTTAACGCATTTGATATGGCGCGGCCTGGGCGAACCCACGACATCTCGCCCCCGAAGCGGGCGCTTTTACCACTGAGCTATCGGGACCTCTCCCCCCTTCTCTCTCTGATCTGCTGTTTGCCCCCAAACAACTTTTTGTTTTCACAACATAGTCGATGCTATTCTGATACATGTACGATGCTGATCCAGGTCACCAGGTGTATTCCATCTGGTCACGTTCGAGTGCTACAATACAGAAGGTTGCCGCAAAGTGTTATATTTGACATCACAGTGTTGTTCATGTAGTATTCATGGCCGTCTGTGACCGCTCCGTATGCTGATTCGTCTGTTTTTTTCGTAGGCTACGTCTGTTCTGCCCCGTAACATAAACGAATCTGTAGACTGTTCCGCTCCGTAATGTTTTTGTTGCTAAGCAACAAAATTCTGCTTAAACTACAAGGCTTCCATGCCGGAAATTATGGTGTTTTGGAAGATAGTAGATGGACATGCAAGGCCGATATAACAATACATTCAAAGCGTACAGTTTTGGATGAAAAACTGTACAAAACATTATTGGCGCGAAAAAGCGCGTGCTCCTGTAAACGTCTGTCCGTTCCGTAACCGTCTGTTCTGCATACGCTCGGATATACACTGTGATATAGCTCATATAAAAACTTACCATCTATTAGTGAACTGTCCTTGCAAACATCTTTTCTGCCTGCGTATTTGTACTTAAGCTACTTTTAGAGCAATTTATAATGTAGTGTTATGTTGTTTGTTTTTATCGCACCTGCTTATAGCAGGGTGCGATATAGGAGTCCAAATTTCTGTCCGTCCTTTTGTTCGTCCGTCTGTTCGTCCGTCAACATTTACGTCGAAGTTTGGTTTTCTCAACATCAGAGATAGCTGCGAGTCTGAAACCTTGCATAGTAATTGTCCCTGACATACCCTTTAAGCACGCACCTTAACCCGGTGCCCTGGACCTATATTTCACGGTCCACTGACTTTGAAATTTTTTACGTCGAAGTTTTGTCAACATTTACGTCGAAGTTTGGTTTTCTCGACATCAGAGATAGCTACGAGTCTGAAACCTTGCATAGTAATTGTCCTTGACATACCCTTCAATCACACACCTTAACCCTGTGCCCTTGACCTATATTTCACGGTCCACTGACTTTGAAAATTTTTACATCGAAGTTTGGTTTTCTTGACATCAGAGATAGCTGCGAGTCTGAAACCTTGCATAGTAATTGTCCTTGACATACCCTTCAAGCACGCACCTTAACCCGGTGCCCTTGACCTATATTTCACGGTCCACTGACTTTGATAATTTTTATGTCGAAGTTTGGTTTTCTCAACATCAGAGATAGCTGCAAGTCTGAAACCTTGCATAGTAATTGTCCTTGACATACCCTTCAAGCACGCACCTTAACCCGGTGCCCTTGACCTATATTTCACGGTCCACTGACTTTGAAAATTTTTACGTCGAAGTTTGGTTTTCTCGACATCAGAGATAGCTGCGAGTCTGAAACCTTGCATAGTAATTGTCCTTGACATGCCCTTGAAATATATTTCACGGCCTATTGACTTTGCATGATGCAGGTGTGATATCGACCTCCGCGGAGTTCTTGTTTTCATCTTTAAATATAATATTGAGGTGTTTTTAACAAGTACCCTGGTACCCGTAGACCTGTTTCAGAGAGAAAAAAAAATATATTGAGTATATAATCCCTCTAATGACTTCATCCCATCCTGCTATATAGAATATAGATACATGTGAAACATAGGCATAAGGGCATCTCTCATACTTCAATATGTAAACTCCTAGAGTGAGGACAGTTGTAGAAAATATCATAGCTTTCCCTATAGTATCACTGGTCAGCAATGTTATATAGTACACATAAGTGTTACTAGCATGTCTCACAGTTTTCAGTTAGTTTCTTTGCATTAACTCATATAAGCCTGGCATCCTTTTTGTGGGACATAGGCAAACAGCATAGCCCCAGATGTGACGCCGCAGAACGCGGCGTCCCATCTGGGGCTATTCTGTTTGCTTAGAGAATTTTCATGAAAAACTGAACAAAATTTAAAAATCACTCCTGATGCCCCTAAAAATGAAAGTGGACTCATCCAATTGATAAGGATGGGAAAATCTATTCGTCAAATATGGGTTAAAGTACATATGTACTTGGATAGAGCGTGATGCTTCAGCTTGTCTATAAGTTTACGTCATTTACTTTCTGTGTTGGTTAACAATACCAGCTTTTATGTGGTCAGTCTTTTTTGTCTTTTGATTATTAGATAGTGCATGCAAAGAGGTTTCTCAATCATCAGTGGAGGAGAGATGCCCAATTGAGTATCACTGACCTAGTTTGCTTTGACAGGTAAATGTTACTATTAATAGCAATTTGATACTCAATTGGGCATCTTTTTGTCATTTTTATAGTACTCTCAGAAAATCGAAAAAATGTATCACAGTTTTCAACCGATTTCCACCAATTTTGGAGAGCTTAAAGATGAATAAATTTCCAAACTTTTGACCGTTCAGATTTTTTTTTAATTGTCTAGAAAAAAAGTTATTAAGGTTTAAAATCAGGATTTTTTTCTTTTTTTTTTTTTTTTTTTTTTTTTTTTTTTTTTTTTTTTTTTTTTTTTTTTTACATAACACTCGGAGTTTACAAATTATATACATAAATTACACGTATGTCTTTGAGGCAGAGTCGGTCTAGTACCTGCAAGAAATAGAACAGCGCATAAGTTTATTAAGATATATTACTATTCTGTTGAAATTTTTTCAATTTTTACGGCTGTATCAAAACACATTTTTTTTTTATATATTCTTAATGAAATATGAAAGAAAGAAGCGACTCCCACACCGGTGGCCACCCCACACAGTTCCATAAAACTACTCGAAAGTCGCCTCACGAAAGCTCTGCGCAGCGACCCACGGTGTAGGATGTCACGTAGATGATATGGTCGAAATGACTCTGACAACCCGTGGGAAATTATTTGTGGTGCCCTAAAATTTGGCGTGAAGTTAACGTTTAGTGAATGAGTTTTACTGAAAATTTTCTTCTTTACGGATAATGTTGCTTTGAATTCAGACTTGGATTATTTTATTATTTTCATCTGCTCATGTCGCAGTATGATCACATCTAGGGTTAATTGCGCAGGGTTGATTGGATTATTTATAGACTGTAACGTTATGTTTATTTTGAAACGTGTAGTAGAAATCGGTCATGTGTAAACTGATCAATACACTTTATGAATGGTGACTGACAGTGAATCAAAATAAATAAAGAAGCGATACAACTTATTTGCAGTGGATTCCTCTGTTCGTTTCTACTATAATGTTATTCGTCAGTATTGATGTTGAAGAGAGATCTGATTATCTGAAAAAAAGGAAAGAGACAGTCATATGTCAGGCATTCAGGTTAGTTTAATAGATATGGATGTTTATAGCTTATTTTATTTGTGTATCTTGAAAGTTATATTTTACATAAGTTTTATAGTCTTGGGTTTTTCGCATTGCATGTTGTATTAAAGTTTGATATTTGTGCATGTTTGTGTCTGAATTATAAAATTTCATTCCAGGGAACAAATTTTCTAACCACTTGGCCGGTGTGCTCGCAAAAAAAAAATACTTGCTCTTGCTGTTTTACTGCTTAGGCATATTTTATTGGGAATGTCTTGTGTTATCTTATCTGTCTGTTCTCCTTCTACCAGAGTCCAAAGCCCATGTTCATATAACCTGAAAAAGAAATAAAAGCAGGCGCGTTCCAGATGTGTTTCTTTCTCCTCGAGACATCTCTACTGTGTTCTGCTCTAACCCACGCCTTTGGCTAGCTCAGAACACCAGCAGAGTTTGACTGGACAGAGAAACACATCTGGAGTAGGTATTTTTGTACATTTAGGAGAAAATGATATACATGTATTTACTGAAATAAAGGGGCTGCATTTTAAATAGAAAATCATATGTAATTCTTTTATGTGTTGGTGGTGTTGCGTATATGCGTCATCTCCCTATTTTGTAGGGATCTCCCTATTTTTGAGCAAAACTCCCTATTTGGAATTTCATAATTTCCCTATCTCAAGTTTCTGATCTCCCTATATGAAATCGAGAATTTCTTTCTTTGTTTAATCATTCTCCCTATTTTGAAAAGTAGATCTCAGATGTATCACATGTATGGTGTTGTTTTTTTATTGTTTTTTCTTCTTTTCTTTTTTTTTTTCTTTTTTTTTTTTTTCCTTGTTGTTTTTTATTTTATGATTTTATGATTGTGAAACAATTATCTTCGAGCTTTTTTGGGCAGTCTAAGTACATGTATATATATTTTTTATTATATTTTTTCTTCTATTATATGTTTCTGCAGTTTTATTTCTAGGATTGAAATGGTTATTAGATAAAAAATTAGGAGTTGATGGAAATTCATTCAATTAATTTTTTACAGTGTAATTTTTCAGGAAGAAGGAAGTGAAGACTGATACAAAAACACACACATACACATTTTTTCTGTAATGCTTACAAGGCTTTACAAGTGTTAGTTAATTCGATGAAGTGTTATGGATCTTCACCTTCAGCCGCGTCCCTGAAGGACTTATTGATGATAAAAACACACAAATGAGGCGGTGTTAGTAATATATGAATAAAAAGTCAGAGTATTGGACAGATGATGATAAGTAGAAAATTAGGGTGAACCTTAAAGTTTGAACTTTGATGTACATCTAGAGGTTAGGTGGTAATTACTCAATTTTTACATGTTTAGTATGATAGTATACATCGCAGAAAATAAGAAATAATAAAGAAAGTTTTCATGTTTGATATAATTGCTATGTCTGTTTTTTTTGTTTTACTCGTTTGATATTTTTTTTCTTTAAAATTGTTTAGACCTCCCTCGCTTGGCATAGTTTCAGCTTCATTAAATTAAAAAATTGAAAGGACAAATAGTTGTTCTTTAATCTAGAGATTTCTCACCGTAGTGGGACTCTAAACTAGTTTTGTCTTATTTCTATATGGCTAAGTACATGGTAGGAAACCTCACTCACGTGTGGCTCGCAACCAAAGTACATATATGATTTTATACAAGGCAGGATACCTCACTCACGTGTGGCTCGCACCTATTGTACAGCGTTCAATATTTAGTTTATAGTTATTTCCAGCTCTTGTTTATTTATAGTGTCAAGATTGGACACTATATGGCTAAGTATATGGTAGAAAAACCTCACTCACGTGTGGCTCGCAACCAAAGTACACATGTGATTTTGTACAAGGCAGGATACTTCACTCACGTGTGGCTCGCACCTATTGTACAGCGTTCAATATTTAGTTTATAAATTATTTCCAGCTCCCTCTTGTTTATTTATAGTGTCAAGATTGGACACTATATGGCTAAGTACATGGTAGAAAACCTCACTCACGTGTGGCTCGCAACCAATGTACACATGTGATTTTGCACAAGGCAGGATACCTCACTCACGTGTGGCTCGCACCTATTGTACAGCGTTCACTTTAGCATCATGAGAGAGATCATACATTATATGTAAGGTCCTTCACATTCCTTTTACTACCCTACTAGTGTAGTGTAGAGTATAAATTGTCTGACAGAGTCCCTCCAGGGCTCGAAAATTTTATTTCTAGTTTTATTGTATGTATGAAAGAGGATATTCACTCCCTTCATATTTTGTATTGTTTTAGATTGTATTTTTTTACAGCCAAGCCAAGGACGTCTTCTGAGGCAGGTGCAGACTGAGATAAAGGGGATTTTCCTGGACAGGTTATGATTTAATATCACTGGTTTGGTATCATGTACTGTATGAGTTTGATATCTTCTCAGTGGTCTTATTATCAGCCTTTATTAAAGCGTTTCCAATTTCCCATGCTCATCACTCTTGCACCAGCAAGCATGTACAAAGGTGTCGATAGGGAATGGAGATTTTCACCATATTTTGGGGCTCATTTACCGTATCCTTGTACGAAACGAAAGACAAGGAGGACATATGGCCTTAAATATTATTGTTCTTTCTTTTTTTTTTTTTTTTTTTTTTTTTTTTTTTTTTTTTTTTTTTTTTTTTTTTTTTGATTTTCTGTGATTCCTATTTGGGAGCTAGAAAAAAAATGTGATGCCCATTTAGGAAACGGTGATTCCTATTTAGGAACATCTAATAAGATCTATGATTCCTGAATGGGATACAAATAGTTTGTTATGCTTCCTGTTGAAGAACTGTGTTAACCAGAGCCTCACTGACTTAACTGTCATGTTATTTTCTGAATACCTTTCTGTATCTCATATCGATCATAGAGATGCCCCACATTCAACCTTTTTTCATTTTAATGGCCAGAGTGTATTTTAAGTTCTGTTTCACAATCATTTATACAAGTGCGTTCAGTTATTGATATGCCCCTGCCATATTCAGAAATAAATTGACAACTCTTCTTGCTTTTGAACAATCTTCACTGGCAAGAAATAGACATCTGGATGAATTCGTTTATATAATGTGTTAAGTGTGTCTATAAATATTTACTCTGTATATAAAACTTCCAGAGTTTGTGATGCTGTATGCCTTCTTTGATTACATACCATATGGAGCCAATTTTTTTTTTACAAAAAAACGCTGATATTCGAGTTTCAAAGATACCACAAGGAACCATGGTTAATGGTTTGTAATTTTGTTTGTAAATTATGAAAGAATAGCCATTTTTGTACTACGGCCGAAAATTTGGTGTCTTTATGAGCTCTATTTATGTACAATGTAACACTGCTGATTTTCATTCATTGTACATTTTAAAATTTCATGGTAAAGCGGTTGTTACAATATAACTAAGCATGTCAGTGTTTTTTGCAAGAAAACTAATATTCTACTAGAACGGTTTTACGACCAAAGCTTGCTTATTGGTTCCTTCATGAGGTAAGCATGTCTTAAAGTACTCTGGAGTCACCCATGACTTTGTATTCTGTCAAAACGTGGGTTGGCATTTCATCATACAGTTTCATGATTGTTTCACCGAGGGGCTATGTGGGCTTAATTTATTGTTAAGCAATGACACATATCTCCTCTTCGTGATATTCAAAACCTCTTCTATAGGGTTTAAGTCATGGAAATTAACATGCCAGTAAAGGATGTCAAAAACTAGTAGTATTATACAGCTGTACAAGGCAGTATTCTTTGTATTCATCCTTAATCCGCAAAATACATTATTGATATTAGAAGAATGTCTGTCTGTGAATGTCCTGGTGATTCCCTTGACTTAAAGCATATACAAGAGGATTTAAATATCATGAATATGAGCAGTGAGACATAGCCTAAGTATAAATGTTTCTCTGTGAAAGTCCCAGACCCCTATGGTATTGTGCCAAGAAAACAAACCATGAATTTTATGATGAAATGCCAACCCATGTTTTGGCAGAATACAAAGACATAGGTGACTCCATAGTACTTTAAGGACTTATGTGTGGTCACTGTATATATACTTATTTGCAAAAGAAACACAAAAATAACTAATACGCTTGTTTTTCTTTCTATATCGCCAAAATTTTTTTAAGTGATATAAATATTGATAGTCCCGTTAATTCGCTTTCACAAAATTAGAAAATCATGACGTTAAGACTTACGCTTGTCGCGTTGCCGCGAAAAAAAAAGTTGTCACCCATTTCCATAGCTACAGGGTTAGGATACCTTTAATTACCTTGCAAAAGTTTACAAACCAATACCAATATTCGAAAGTCACGTTTGAAACAAAGTCAAATCAGAAAATTTTATGTTTTTTCCGACGCTTTTTTCTTGTACGTGACGTCGTTTTTACTTTTTGACGTAAATTGGTATTTTCTAGCAAGCGAATAGATGTACTCAAAATTGTTTAGTGCCATAAGATAGCTATTGACACACTGAACAGACACCTACAGAATCACAATTTGAAAGCCCATAGTGTGTCTGTAGTAAACAATAATGACGTTCTCAAAACAATAGGCTGACGTCAACAGAAAAACGCGACCCTTGGGAGTGTTGACAAGCAGTATTCCATCACAATGATTCTTTTCAAGAAAATGGTGTTTTAATATTTTCGCATTTCTTTTGCTGATAAGTATACATGTTTGAAGATTTACTTGTATAAAAAAGCATTGTTTATTTTTGTCAACAATATTATATTCTTTAGCATGCTTTATCATGGGACTGATGAATATGTTGCAAATACATGGATTTGTGTATATATGATTGTGAAATGAGTGGTCAGCTCAGAGCAAGTGAGTTATTTTTCAGTTACTTCAAGGTTGATATCGTCGGACCCATTTTTAGTAGCTTTTTGAAAAAAAAAAATAAGCCAGATTTTTCGATGTAGTCATTGACATCAGTCACATAAGAACCTGAAACAAAAGGCATGTCATCTTTCAGCAAACAATAAGTGCACACGAGCCGCCCAAAATACTCACTTCGAGAATTTTCCAGAAAAAAAAAAACATGTTTACACTAACTTTTTCCAGAGAAATACATTTCCATGACCCCAAAATAATCTTTAATTTTTCAGATTATGTATCCTAGACATGTAGGCTTTGTGTAATTTTATTCAAATGCATTCCATTTTCCAGGAAATGGGTCCCACGAAAACCAGTTACATTTCCAATTCTAAACCAAGCTATTTAAAGTTTTAAAAGAATAACTATATTTAGTCATTCCTTGTATCTGTGACATCTATTAGCAATAAATGCACATCATCATTTGATTGACAGATTTAAAAAGCACAGTAGATGTCTGTTTAACATACCCCACCCACTCATGTCAATATTGATAAACTCTTAAGGCATGCTTACCTCATGAAGGAACCCACAAGCAAGCTTTGTTCGTAAAACCGCCCTGGTAGAATATTAGTTTTCTTGCAAAATAACACTGACATACTTAGTTTTATATTGTAACAACCGCTTTACCATGAAATTCTAAAATGTACAATGAATGAAAATCAGAGTGTACCTTTGTAAATAGTGCTGATAAAGACACCAAATTTTCAGCTGTAGTACTGACAAACATGGTTATTCTTTCATAATTTACAAACAAAATTACAAACCATTAACCATGATTCCTTGTGGATTCTTTGAAACTCAAATATCAGCGTTTTTTTGTAAAAAAAAATTTGCTCCATATGTTATGTAATCAATTTAGGCATACAGCATCATAACTCTGGAAGTTCTATATACAGAGTAAATATTTATAGACACACTTAGCACATTATATAAACGAATTCATCCAGATGTCTATTTCTTGCCAGTGAAGATTGTTCAAAAGCAAGAAGAGTTGTCAATTTATTTCTGAATATGGCAGGGGCATATCAATAACTGAATGCACTTGTATAAATGATTGTGAAACTGAACTTAAAATACACTCTGGTCATTAAAATGAAACATGTTGTTGAATGTGGAGCATCTCTATGATCTATGAGATACAGAAAAAGGTATTCAGAAAATAACATGACAGTTAAGTCAGTGAGGCTCTGTTAAACAAAGTTCTTCGCAAGGAAGCATAACAAACTATTTGTATCCCATTCAGGAATCATAGATCTTATTATATGTTCCTGAATAGGAATCACCGTTTCCTAAATGGGCATCACATTTTTTTCTAGCTCCCAAATAGGAATCACAGAAAATCAGAAAAAAAATCCTGATTTTAAACCTTAATAACTTTTTTTCTAGACAATTAAAAAAAATTCTGAACGGTCAAAAGTTTGGAAATTCATTCATCTTTAAGCTCTCCAAAGTTGGTGGAAATCGGTTAAAAACTGTGATACATTTTTTCGATTTTCTGAGAGTACTATAAAAATGACAAAAAGATGCCCAATTGAGTATCAAATTGCTATTAATAGTAACATTTACCTGTCAAAGCAATCTAGGTCAGTGATACTCAATTGGGCATCTCTCCTCCACTGATCATGTTTTTATCATTTTTCCAATCGTTGATCATATCGTCTATACAGGAGTGTATGGTTTCTGTTGTCAAAGAGAGGGTGCATTTTGTATTGATGGAATTGTATGGAGGGAAAGTCTTGAAAAATGTTAAGATTAAATATTTTGAAATTCATACGATCACATATTTTGGATGTTTGTTGTCAGAAAATTAGATGGTGGCCTCTGGTTTCAGTATTCAGATATGTTCCAAGTACTGTAAATCAGGAAATGTTCGAGAGAACTTTATTTTCACTAATATTCGCGAATTCATTGCCTCAAAGATTGGCTAATAATACAGAAATAGAAAATTTGCAAAATAAAAGCCACGCAAAAATTTCCGAACTTACAGTATCTAACATGAAAACAGAATATTAGATTTGCTGACAGGAAAGATTCATGCTGCCTTGTGCATGCAAGTGCATTCTTTTTGTTCCGATCCCCACTTGGCTGTCTGCTTTATACATGTAGATAGTATTGGTGTATGAGCCGTTTCCGCCCAGGTCTGACATAAACCGGCCTGTGCAGCTACAATAGGTGGTTAGTAGCTTGAAATTTCAGATTCAGGAAGAAGAGTAATTGTACTATCCGTGTAGTGAAAACAATGGTGCTGATCAGCTGTGCGGTACAGCTGATCTGTACCTTTGTTTTCGCATAGAGAAATATCTGGTTTTCTTGTTACGCGGTTCAATAGTATTTGTGTACGTATCAGTAGAAATCAGTCGTAAATCAATCTTTCTACGATCGTAGAATAAAATTTATGCTTACAATGTTTGTTTAAATAACTTGAATTTATTTAGTTTTGTTTTATAAGCAGGCCAGTGTGAATATGCTTCATGATTCATACCAAAGTCATTAGTATTAAATTTTGCCAGTGAGCAATGGACATGCAGAGTATGTTGTAGTGAAGATTTGAGCTGCCTCATGAGAAAACCATTAATCTGCATATACGAAAACAAAAGACAAAGATCAGCTTCAAGGTAACTGCGAAGCTGATCAGTGCCTTTGTTTTACATGGATAATACAATTCCTCTTATTCTCAAGCTTCTAGCTGTCTTCTATGCTTGGTTTTTATCAGACCTGTTCACAAACACAAACTGTTGGTTTTCTCATGCAAAGGCTCGAATTTAAACATGTACAATAAAAGCAAGTCTATAACTTTTATAATAATAAATTTTGTGTTCTGTGTTGACAGTGAACAGTGGACATGTACAATGTGTATGAGAGATGATGGATTAGTCATTGAGAAACCAGTGGAGAAGGATTTTGAAATCACCAGTACGGGCAAGAGAAAGGCACCTAGTGGACTAACAGATAGGGAGCTTAAGGTATCAAACACAGGCACCCATATTTTACTCGTTTTTGTATGACATTATCTTTGATGGGACATTTAACCCCAATTCAACCAACCAACAAACCAACAACTTGAAAAGTTTGACCCCTTAACTTGGCCTTGATTATTCTTGATAATTATTGTTTAAGCAGTGTTACAGAATAATAGGGAGTACCAGTTTGTTTTACAAAAATTTTGTTGATTTATTCATTTTTAATCCACAATTTCTTTTCTATTACATTGTCATCTGATATATTTGAAATAGTCAGTTGCCATTATGTGCATATGAAGTAACAATTCATGCAATCTGTTATATAACTCAATTATATTTACAGGCATGCGAAAGAGTGCTACTGGAGCTGTTCTGTTTAGAGACAAGTACATGCTTCCATGAACCAGTCAGCAAACAGGTAATAAGCCCTACCAATTTGGAGTGGGGAGGGTGAGCAGGCTAGTAGTGGTAGAATAAAGGTAAAAAGAGTGAGAGTTTGATACCTACCTCCTCTGTGTAGTGTCATTGAGTCAGACACTTGAAACTCCCCAGAGAACTGCTTAACAGCCAGGAATTGGTGGCTACTGTCCAACATATTGGTAAGCATTTTGACTGGGACATTAAGCTATAACCAAACCAAACCAATTTGGAGAACAGTTTGGAGAAAATCCCTGACAAATGTGTTAGACAAGCTGTTTTTACCAAAAAAGTTTAAGTAGGTAAATGAAAAAAAATTTAAACATGTTTTAATTATGACATTTACAGTGGAGGAGACACCTGAGTTGATAGATTCCAACTCAGGTGTCTCCTCTGTTGAAACTTACTTTGCCTTGTTGTGTTCATGAGCAACACACATTTTATCCATAAAGTACTGGTTTAAAATTTACTGCTATATAGCAAGACACAGTACACCCATGGCTATAGTTAAGTACCCAGGATGGGCTAATAAGTGTTGGCTTCTTCACATCATCACTGAATAATTGCTGACTTTGATGTGTTCTCACCTTGTTTCAGGTCCCCAACTACTACAAAATAATCACCAACCCTATGGACTTGAGTTCTATTAAATGCAAGCTGTGGCAAGGCCATTTCAATCATTACAACACCATAGAAGAATTTCTATCCGGCATTAAACTGGGCCCAGTCGTTCAAAACTATGTTAGCTTAACGCTGTAGTTAAGCCCTCAATTTGTTATTATTAGGGATGTCAACCGGAGTCCGAACGTTCGGACTTCGGATCCCGTACCGAAGTTCGGATCCAAATTCTAACATCCGGACGTTCGCTAAAAATCAATATGTCCAATATTTAGGTAAATTGCCATTAATTTTTATAACAAAAATACACAATATCTACTTTAATAGCAGAATAGGAAACAATGTAATTAATACGAATTTCTAAACATGAAGTGTCAAAGGTCACTAAGGTGTAACAGGTTAACGGGACAGTGCAGGTCACGGTGAAGCGACAATAAACAAAGAAAGGATTAAAAATGATAATTGGCCTCTTTTGTTGCCTTTTGAAAACGATATGATTCACACTTATCGAGTTTTAAAAAATAATAATTATACAGAGCGTCGCACATCAAAACAACATGTCAGATGATTTAACAGATTATGTTTTGGGATTAGACAAAACAAGTATGCTTACTTTGAACTTAATTTGACAAATCAAATAAGTGGATTCTTAAGCTGACCCGTTTATGCAAAGAAGAAACAAATTCAGAATACCATAATACTGTGACTAAATTAAATTTGTTTTCTGACACGCCAGTTCGACAAAGTGGGAACTCGGTGAATGTTCGTGAATTTTTGATAATGGCATATGAGTAATGCTGTTTTAGCATGATTTTTGTTACTTTAGTGAATGTAAATGAATTTTCCTAAATTGCATGGCGTTTCGTATCTGCGTGGCATCAACGGAAACAACACCAAGCTCAGTGACTCTTGATTATGAATGTTCTTTCAAGAACATACATGTAAATGTACATATAATATTGACCTGATCCGAAAACAAAAATGCGAACGTTCGAACCATCCGGATGTTTGTTTCCGAACGTCCGAACCTTAAATCTGACACCGAATGACATCCCTAGTTATTATATATCGACTTCAAAAGCAAATTCACTGTTATTTTTTGTTGAAAAGATATGAGAACCCTTTGCAATGCAAAGGATTCTCACATTTTTTCAACAAAAAATAATATTGTATTTGTAATATTCATGTTTGAAATTTTAACGAATTGTGAACTAACAACATTGTTAATTTTGAACAACTGGGCCCACTGGTGTTTTATTCTGACCATATTTCAGGTCCCCAACTACTACAAAATAATCACCAACCCTATGGACTTGAGTTCTATTAAATGCAAGCTGCGGCGAGGCCACTTCAATCATTACAACACCATAGAAGAATTTCTGTCAGATATTAAACTGGTGTTCAAGAATTGCTATACCTATAACAATGTAAGTAAACTGTTTATAAAGACTTGATGGTATAAAAAACCCGTATTACATACAATAAGATTGTGTTCTGCAGAGATTCTTAAAATATCAGTTACTCATTGAATAACCATGTAAGTTCTTTCCATGAAAACAAGAACATTATTGGCATTGACTGTATCTTATACAACTGATTTGAGCAAGTAGTTACATAAAAGGATTTTGCTTGTTCGAACAGTGTTCATTTTGTATTTTGTACATGGATTTTGCCATTCGAAGACAGAGTCTAACTTATTAGACAAAAGTTT
This sequence comes from Rugalucina vietnamica, assembly GCA_964017185.1. Taxonomy (NCBI): domain Eukaryota; kingdom Metazoa; phylum Mollusca; class Bivalvia; order Lucinida; family Lucinidae; genus Rugalucina; species Rugalucina vietnamica. The sequence goes on along the minus strand of OZ024878.1, from coordinate 48,937,737 downwards.
CATACATTACACTAATATACAGACATGCATTAACAGAAGTTTCAGTCACATTTTATTTACTGTCACAATTTTTTCATTGTAGCCTGCATCTGAGATCTATGGTGTCGGCAAGTCAATTGAAGCATTTTTCGAGACCCTAGTACAGACCTATCTACCATGCTATCTCAACTTTATACACCGGGATATCCCCAGCCCCATGGGGGCTGTTGGATCCCTGGAGGGGAATGGGGATGCCCCCAGACACAAGAAACGCAGGAGCCCTGCCCCAGACGCCAGCAGGGACAGCCCAGTGCATTATAGTTGATGATAAATGATAGTATTAGTACTTGTAAATGTGAGCCGCAATGTGAGAAAATTGGTCCTCGGGGGTTTTCGACCAGGTCTGACACAAACTGGTCTGTGCAGTCACTGAAGAAAGCCAGAGTAGGAATTGTAATATTCATGTAGTGTTAACAAAGGTGCTGATCAGCTTCACAGTTACTACAAAGCTGATCTGTGTCTTTGTATTTGCCTATGCATGTTGTTGTTTTTCTTATGCAGCGGCTCAAATATAATTTTAGCAGTACAGTTTGTGGGGTTCAATGCAATAAACAATCAGTTAATAATGATGTTAGCTCTTGTAATATAATACAAACACAGAAACTTATCTGTATATAGGTGTGTACAAGTTAAGGTTTGTTACAGTATTATGAGCATTGTCATGAGTAAACATGACTTTGGGGGTTTCCGACTAGTCTCGAGTTTATAGAACTTTTTATATGCTCAACTCAGCTGAGCATAAAATTTGAACTGCCCATAAATACTGAAATAGCCCAAATAGAACACCTCAGCCTGCTGATAAATGTTAAAATGCCAACAATTGTTGGCATTTTAACATTTATGAGCAACAATTGTTGGCATTTTAACATTTATGAGCAACAATTGTTGGCATTTTAACATTTATGAGCAACAATTGTTGGCATTTTAACATTTATGAGTAGAATAAATTTCAGTCTGAGCAGAGCATGAAAACATTTTTATAACCTTGGGGGCCAGGTCTGACAAAAAGTGGCCTTTGTGATTAAATGGGATTCATAGCTCATCTAATCCCCTGCAAATGTGCCATCTTTGTTTTCACTCATGCAGTTTTCTCATGTGCAAAATGCATGTTTTCTTATGATGAAGCTCATAATCGTATACCATATTCATTTTATTTAGCGCACAGTACGCTTAATTTTTCAAAATAACTTAAAAGTTATGGTAACAAAATATTCTAATAAGCACACACTACAAAAGAAACCCAACACAAAAACTGCTGAAATAACCATGTGAAAGTATCAATGCTGATGTCATTTAAGTGTTCCAACTGCCGTAAAATAGTGTTTGATCAATAATGCAGTTAATACTGAATGTGTTAAATTTGTATAAAATACCAAAACGCTAGTGGTCCATTGGAGCATTGTGCGCTTATGCAAAAGTTTTTTTGGAAACAACCAGGGTGTGCGATTATTAGAATATGGTACTTTTTATATGCTAACAAAATGAAAATTGTTCCGTTAATTAACCTGAAATGGTGCACTTTGTTGTGTTCAGTAATTTTATGAAATTTAGCCATAAACTAATGCTGGATTATACGGGGAAGTTTTGCTGTGACAATTTTGCATTTTTTCACTTTTTGAATTAGCTTAGTATTTCGTGTGGTTAAAGAGTTGTGAAGTGTGCCGAGTTTATTACTGCATCAGAGCATTTGGTAGGCGTGAAAACTTATTTTTTTTCTTGTCCTGGTATATGCTGAATTTGTGCAATATCATTTGAGTCGCATCTTGAGAAAACTAGATTTTTTGCCTATGCGAAAACAAAGGCACAAATCAGCTGTAACTGCCCAACTGGCCCCAGTTGTTCAAAGCATTGTTAGTTAAACAATATCGTTAAGACATAAATTTGTTAAGCAAATATCAGCTGAAGTAACAAATACACTGTTATTTTTTGTTGAAAAAATGTGAGAATCCTTTGCAGTTATTTTTTGTTGAAAAAATAACAGTGTATTTGTAATATTAATGTTTGAAATTTTAATGAAACGTTAACTAACGACGTCGTTAGTTTTGAACAACTGGGTCCTGATCGGTGCCTTTGTTTTTGCTTCTTAGATAGTAGAATGTCTGTTCGTTCTATATCTGAATTCCAAACCTCAGCCTCCTCCTGTGGCTGTACAGCCTGGTTTGTGTCAGACCAGGTCCGAAACCCACATTGTTGTTTTTCTCTTGCGAAGGCTCATTTAATAAATTGTTGATGCTTTATTAAACGAGCCTGTGCATGAAAAAACCAACAATTTGGGTTCTGACCATCTTCTACACAAACCAGTCACAGAAGATGGATAGAGGCTGGAAATTTTGGATTTAGAATGTAGAGGAATTGTACTATCCTGTAGCGAAAACAAAGGCGCTTATCAGCTTCGCAGTTACTGCGAAGCTGATCTGTGCTGTTGTTTTCGCCTATGCAGATTGTTGGTTTTCTCATGATGTGACTCAAACATAAAACATAGTCAGCCCTTATTTTGCTTGTATAAGTTTGGTATTTATGTGATTGAAACTGTTGTACTGTTGTGGTTTTGCAGATTTTAAGGAGTGTTTGCTGTTCAAGAGGCTGAGCATTTTCATATGTGTTGATTTTGTGCATTTTCATGAATTGTTAGAACAAAATACAGTTATAAATATGGTAGATGAAATCAATTTTCCTAAAATTTACAGGGTAATTCACCTATTTATATTGTAATTTAGTATCTTTTTAACAAAAAGAAATCTACAGAGAAAGGTGTTATTTTGATGAAAACTTCCAATATCATATGGTTTGAAAAGTGGGCATTAGTGTATAATTCACAGTTGCCTGTTGTTTTTCCTCCTACTCAATGGCTAAGGCTATATGGAGACAGGTTCTTGCTTTAATAAAGTGAGCAACTACATGAGAAAACAAACAATTTGCATACCCGGTAGGCGAAAATAAAGCCGCAGATCAGCTTCGGGTTACCGCGAAGCTGATCAGCGCCTTTGTTTTCGCTACACGGATAGTACAATTCCTCTAATTTCTAAATCCAAAATTTCCAGCCTCTAACCATCTTGTGTGTCTGTACAGCCCGGTTTGTGTCGACCTGGTCGGAACCCAAATTGTTGGTTTTCTCGTGCACAGGCTCATGTCTCATGCTGAGCACTAATAGGGTTATTTGAGCCACCTCGTGGGAAAACCAACAATGTGGTTTCCGAACAGGTCCGACACAAATCAGGCTGTACAGTCACAGGAGCAGGTTAGAAGCTTGGAATTTTGGAGTTTAGGAGGAATTGTACTATCTGAGTAGCGAAAACAAAGGAGCTGATCAGCTTCGCGGTTACCACGAAACTGATCTGCGCCTTTGCTTTTAGCTCGCCTGTACGAAAGTACAGGAAGAGCTATTGCAGTCACCCCGGCGTCGGCGTTAGCGTCGAAGTTAGCGTCGGCGTTGCTCAAAATGTTAAAGTTTTTGGTTAAAGTTTTTATGAGTCTATATCTCTTGAATTTGTGGATGGATCAAGTTGATACGTTGCATGTTGGTAGATATAGGTCTGAAGTTTTATGCTGTACCATCATGACCCACCTGGGTGACCTTGAGGTCAAGGTCACGGACTTATAAATTTTGTGTTAAAGTTTTTGGTTAAAGTTTTTATAAGTTTATATCTCTTGAAGTTGTTGATGGATCAAGTTGATACTTTGCATGTTGGTAGATATTTGTCTGATGTTTTATGCTGTACCATCATGACCCACCTGGGTGACCTTGAGGTCAAGGTTATGGACTTAGAAATTTTGTGTTAAAGTTTTTGGTTATAGTTTTTATAAGTCTATATCTCTTGGAAGTTGATACTTTGCATGTTGGTAGATATTGGTCTGAAGTTTTATGCAGTGCCATCATGACCCACCTGGGTAACCTTGAGTTCAAGGTCACAAACTTTGGAATTTTATGTTAAAGCTATTGCTTAAAGTGTTTTGAACTGTATATGGCTGAAACAGATAGATGGATCTAGTTTATACTTTGCTGTTAGATATTATTTTTAAGTTTTATGCTGTAGCATCTTGACATACCTGTGGTCAAGGTCACAGACTTAGAAATTTTATTCAAATATGTAGATGGATCAAGTTGAACTTAGCATGTTGGTAGATATTGGTCTGAAGTTTTATGCTGTACCATCACGACCCACCTGAGTGACATTGAGGTCAATGTCTTTGGACATAGATTTTAATAGATTTCGTGGCAAAGCACAAGTCAGGCGAGCTGCGCTGTCCTGCGACAGCTCTTATTGCCTATGCAGATTATTGGTTTTCCCATGGGGCGGCTCATTTGATAATAAAACAAAAAAAGTAATGAAATTTTTAGTGTATTATGTGCTTAAAAACGATGGCTTTATTTCATAGGATCCTAATAGCATTAAAACTATTATCATTATTATTAATTTAACTACTGTTCTTTTTGCATTTATGTCAAATGTTTGTTTAATCTTAACAGTTATTTACTTTTCTGTTTAAACTGTGCATGCCAGTCTGACATAGATAGGAGTTTGTATTTCTGTATAGAAATGTAATCAGATTTTATTTGCCTAGAAGGGTGCTATTGTCATGGTTTTTCGTTAAAACTCAGTATTGTCACATCACATCTGGGTATATTCTACTGTGCATGGCTGGTCTTACCATAAAATAATGGTGGTTTGACCATAGTTTTGCTTGACACTTGCAGTAGAATGTAGAGGATGTGACATGATGTTCCCATGTTAAAAACCATAGTCAGTCTATAACTGAGCCGCCTCATGGGAAAACCAACAATCTGTATAGGCGAAAACAAAGACGCAGATCAGCTTCGCTGTAACCGCGAAGCTGATCAGCGCCTTTGTTTTCGCTACACGGATAGTACACTTCCTCTTCTTCGTAAATCCGAAATTTCAAGCGTCTAGCCTGCTTCTGTGACTGTGCAGCCTGATTTGTGTCAGACCTGTTCCGAAACCACATTGTTGGTTTTCCCACGAGGCGGCTCAACTACTGTTACCATAAGTAGAGTCTGAACTAGGCAATATATTTTGATTATGATCTTGTATAGGAAATGAAATCAGAATATGGAAACAAAAAATGTGTTAGCCTTTATTTTCTGATCCTTTAAAACATTTTATGTCCTACTTCTAACACTCAGGTGTGCATATTAATATAAAATAGTCAGTTTTACTCAGATATTATTTGACAGGTTCTGCTTTATTTTTATGATGCCTATTTATTGCGTTTGTATTTTGTGTTTATTGTCTTTGTTTTTAGTTGAGGCTAGTCAAATGGCTACCTCAATGGGAAATAGCTTTTTATCTGGCAGCTCTTTTTTTCTTGTCTTTGGGTTCGGATTTTGAATTTGATTGAATCAGTTTCTTGATCTTCTGTAATTCTTACTCTTTCCTTCTATGAACACATAAGAAAAACAACAATCTGCATATGCGAAAACAAAGGCGCACATCAGCATCGCAGTAACTGTGAAGCTGATCAGCACCTTTGTTTTAGCTACATGGATTGTATAATTCCAGTTTCTAAATCCAAAATTTCCAGCCTCTAGCCATCTTGTGTGCTTGTACAGCTCGGTTTGTGCCGGTCCTATTCAAAAACCACATCATCGGTTTTCTGTTGAAACGGCTCATATTTATACTTAACGCCCAACATTTTATAAAATGTTCTAGAGCTACAGGCTAAGTACCCTGGGAGTTGTAGCTCTGTCTTGTCATGGCTGAAAAGGTTTTGACTGGAACATGAATCAAAAAAACATTGAACCAAAATTGTTGGAGTGAATCAGCAGCTGTGAAAGATCTGTATGGTGGGGCATATTAATATAGTGTTTCTGCCATGTGGTCATCTGGTATCCTGTGCATTCACATTATGCCCAATATGTTACAGGTGTATCAACAGTTTTGATGTTTTGGCAATTTGACTGTCTGGTATAGTGTGCTGCTTGTTCTCCTGCCACACAAGTATGCCCAATATGTCGCATACATGTATTAGAGAAGGTGTTTCTGCTATGTGGTAATCTTGTTTTGTGTGTTGCTTGTTCTCAATACGCCCAGTATGTCGCATATATTTATGTCTCAGGGTTGGTTGAACGACCCTCTTGGGGTTGAAAGAGGTTGACCACGAACCCTTTGAGATGTCTTTATATGAAAATGTACCGGAATGTTTCCTCTACGACAATGGTTGAGGTTAAATCAAATATTTAACTTTCTTATATAGGTATATACAGTATTCCTATAACACTATGATGAACCACTGAAATAATTTTTGTATGAAAATTTTATTTTCAAAGGGACACAGCTGCTAGAACACATATTTAGTTCACTTATATTTTATAAATAAACATGTACGTATGTACGCCTCCTGTAGCAAGGGGGAATAAATGTATATATTTAAATATGACCAAGATGACCATTATGCCCATATATGGTAAAAACCCTTAAAATCTCCAGAACAGATGGACTGATTTCAATGAAACTTGCATTGTTGCACCAGGGACTAAAAGTATAAATAATGACCCTGTGATAACTTTGACCTACTTTAAACCCCTGTCACACCAGGGTGGCGTTCTCGCGGCGTTCTCGTGGCGTTCTACAAAAATGCAGAACGCCAAGGTGAACGCCGTGAGAACTCCATGGACGCCGTGGCAACGCGGTGGGAACTCCATCGAACGCCGTGGGAAATCCTAGAACGTCAAGGGTCGGCGTTTCTTTTGGACATGCTCAAAACAAACGCCATCACTCGGCGTTCTAATAAGAGCGCCGTGGGGACGCCGTGAGGACGCCGTGGCAACGCAGTGAGAACTTCATCAACGCGGCGGGAACGCCGTGAGAACTCCATGGACGCCGTGGGAACTCCATGGAAACGCCATGGGCTACCACGACGTTTGCACTACGATCTCACGGCACGCCCACGGGACTCATCCCGTTGTTTTTGAGGTGATGGTGCTGGATTGATTTCCACTTGTGGTGATAGTGTCGGTGGTGGTACATGTACGTCATCTGTCTTTTTCGGACTTTTCCCTTTAGTCACCGCTTTCCTTCTTCCCCTCTTACCAGTCATGCTGTCTTCTTGAAAGCAAACGTACAAATGAGTGAGACTTTGTTTCTGTTTTGTCTACAAGCCGTCAGAGCAGTGCTAGAACGCCGTGGAAGCGCGGTGCGAACGCCAAGAGCGCCGCGCAAACGCAGTGAAAACGTCGTGCAAGCTCCATGGAACGCCACATAGAACTCCGCAGAACGCAGTGAGAACTCCGTAGAAACGCCTTGGACGCGACGAGGACGCCATGAGGACGCCGTGAGGACGCCATGGCTTGCCAGTTTTTTCACAAATAAAATCATTTTTTCTTGGAGTTCTCGTGGCGTTCTGGAAAAATTAAGAAAATTTAAGAACGCCACGCAAACGCCGCGCGAACGCTTTCTGGTGTGACAGGGGCTTTAGGACAAGGTCAACTTAGGTCGCCTCTGTATTACTGTAATATATCTTTTAATTGTCATCTGAGTTCTGTTGCTAAATCATATCTTACATACAAAATGCTTTGCAGAAATTTACCTGCTAACATGAATGTGACAGTTTGCTTGGATATTAGCAACAAAACCAAATTATTTGCATAGCCTAAACTACCAGTTAGGATTTTAAAAGGGGACATTCCACACACAAAAAATGAACCTCATGGGTGGATCTCTTCTGTAAAACTGAATGCTATTTTAAAAGCTATAACTTGTAAAATGCTAAACATAGAAAACGCTAAACATAGAACTGGAAATCCAACGTTTCGAGGGTTGGTAAAAATATCAGTGCACACTGATCACACTCTGTAAGAGATCCCGGGGGGGGGGGGGGGGGGGGGGTACTCTCATATTTTGTGGATACATAGGCGAGGCCCCAGCTTCTACCCCCAAACCCAAAAAAATTACCGAGATTTGCTGACCACCCCCAAAAAATACCAGTCCTATCAGGCATACCCCAAAAAATACTTGAACTTTTAGCTACCCCAAACAATTACATGTATTCATCTTTTTTATGCCTATTGATGAAATTTTATCACATCCATGTGATCTAAGCTGTTGGTGGGACGTTAAATCCCAAATCAACCAACCAACAGAACATGTCACAATACAGTTAGTATATGTAGGAACTAGGAAGTAAATACCAAGTTGGATAAAATTTAAAGATTTTATTTATTCTCAAAGTGTAAGTCTTATGATGGTTTTGATTCCATTTGATTTGCAATCCAAACCAAGCTTCCAAAATTTCACCGAGACCAGTCATAAGGCATGGTCGCAAACAAAATTGAATCTTAAGGCCGTGTAAGCCACCCTTATCTTTATAGAAATAAAGAGATTTCCCAAGAAATGTGCAAAACCCAAAAAATTACTTAGAATTATAGATGACCCCAAAAAAATAATTCAGAAAAGGCATGACCCCAAAAAAATATCCATAAAAAGCTCACTACCCTAAAAAATAACTAGTTTTTCTGAAAACCCAAAAAAATACGGAAATTCAAAATTTTGACCCCAAAAAAGTCAGCCTCGCCTATGTATACAGAAAATTTCAGAGTACCCCCCCTGGGATGCATATGTCTGAAAACCTGGATAAATTTAGACTTTGGGACTGATCGGGGTACTGATAACGGATAAGCGAACTAATTTTGTCACTCTTTTGCACTAGTTGAGCCGAAACGATGTGCACGAATATATATCATTTTTTAAGCATATACAACGTATAGGCTCTAGATTAAAAGGGATATTTGAGACAAGACGAGCAGATTTGCAATTCCCCCCACCCCCAGCCCTTAGCTTTGTATCACCGGTACTATGCAGATTCACGATACCCGGCTTTTGCTAAATATGCTGCACATCTACACGTGCACGTCCACGGCGGTCTTGATCAACCCTCGTAAACTAAAAATACTGATGACATGACCCGTGACATGATAATGACAATAAAAATGCATTGGATTCCCTGGTCGATAAAAGGGACTTTTTCGGTTCGTTTCTGTTCTGTCAGATTCTTTGTCGAATTTCTTGCATAAATCGCGCCTCTTACTCTTTTGTGTCTCTTTTGAACTTATTAAAGTAGTCTCTTAAATAATAAATACGGAAGTAATTAGCTCTAGATAAAAATAGTAACAGAAATGGAATTCCTCATCTATGTATAGAATCGACCCGAGTATTTATACGTCGAAAATATAGAAAACCTGTTACTTCACAATTATTTGGAAGATTGAATCATATCAGAATGAATAATGGACTCCTTTAGGACATAACTAAACACGAATTAGGTATTTTTGAAGCTTACGTACCGCAAAAAACTGCGCTTGAGCAGCTTCGTGTTACTTTTGATCTCTAGATGTACTGACACCCACCGTTGCGATTTCAATACAGACATTTCTAATTATGTTGCGGAAACTTGACGTAGAAAAAATGATTAAACTTTCGTGCGTTTCGTATGAATTCAGTGAATGCGCCCTGATGTCTAAAGCTTGTGACCCGTATCAGCTTCGAGTAGATTCTGAGTAGATTCATTGTGGTGCCGTACTCAGATCGCTGACAATTTTGTAAGCGTGCAGACACGGTCATCCTGTGGGCCTATGTCGATTGCATCGAAAATGTAGATTGACAAGAAAACAAACACAGCAGCAGTCTCAGTCTGTCGAAGACATTCACAATAGCCGTACGAACTGCAAAACTGTCGTCAGGCTGCAGACCAAAATTGTCACCTGTATGATTTGTAAGACAGTCATGCGAATGCCGAGCGTTGTTCGTGAATTTGAACATATAATAGGACAACGAAAAGTGCCGGGATTTTACATGTTGCTCGTTAGAACGTTGCCACGCATTCTCCCGAACCCCACATAATCACGGCGTGATAATAGAAAGGTACACGTAGGCAATGATCAGGAAATGCCGCAATCAGAAAGAAAATCCCACTCTGAAAACCGAGGTGGGAAAAAAAACTAAATTGACAATTAGGTACTTATACTACGAAAATCGTAAGCCGAGTGAGCAGAGTGGCCCCTCAGTTACCCAAACCTAACTAAAAATATGAAGGACCCCCGCCCATTGGGGCCTAAAGAAATAGACGGGCTGCATGTGCATGCAAAGCTTATACACTACTGACTGACCATCTGATTACTGGTTAACCGGTCTGGTCTGTCTGCCCAGGAAACGTGGTTCAAGTCAAACCACCCATACGTATTTATAGCCTTTTGTAGCTTAGTTGGGTGGTTATATTTCAAGCACTTGTTGGATGTCATGGCATCCTCATTTCGGGTAAAAGTCCCATAAAATGGAGGCAGCGTCCGGACATGACCTTAGCTGTTGACTGGGACGTAAAGCATCAATTCAAACAAACAAACAAAATAAAAATATGAAAACGCACATAAGGTACAAACATCACAAAAATTCAACACCAAGACATAAAACAATAAGAACCACAACAGATATTGCGGCCTTGGAACGATCAGTAATATAAAATTAGTTTTTCACCTGGTTCACACAGCATTTAGTTAGTTGTTCGGTCCTCGTGGTGAATCTCTAACTAGTCAATGGATCATCAAAGACAGACAAATAAATCATGATAACCACCATGATGAATCAAAAACGAGGACTCTCAGATTCAGTAAGCGGCCCGATTGGCGCCCAATAACATACTTAAACTCCGGAGCAAAAGAAAAACACCAGTTCAACCCCGGTGGGCCAAGCAACAGACAAGAAGCTCCGGCCCCAACCAACAAAAATGAACAGCTGTAGACCATCATAGAGTCTTGGCGCCCGACCCACCGACGTGCAATTAAAGCAGGCAGCATAGTTCAACCATGACTAAGCACGCAGACTGTCGCGTAACAGTTAAGTTGTATATATGTTAACAACGTATGATGATTTTTTTTCTAAACTGAAATGAAAAAATCATTCCTTCCTATAAGTTTCTTTTTGTAACCCAAGTCACCATAAAATTCTGGTTCCGAAAGGCCCCTTTAACCTAACATTAAATTTGAAAATCAATTCATAGTGTCTGCGATAAAATTTAGAGAAAAAAAAGCACTTTATCCGTCTTTTTGTTTTAGGCGCCCAATTTGATAGTAAGAGAGATCTTGAAGCGTGAACATGGCTCCGTCTGAATACTGGTGCGGTAAGGACATTTGCACCGTTGGTAAACATTTCTGTGACGTCAACCATCGCAGTTGTCGGTTCTGTCTCGACGACCAGGGAAAAAGAGACTGCTTTACAGAGCGGCACCAGTACAATTGTACGGAACCTTGTAGAGGTATGTGCGAAGGTTAACATTGTCAATCTGGACCAAATAATGGGCTGTTTCGTAACCAGTCAACAAGTTTAGTCATGTTGGGACGAGGCCATTGCTATCTTGACATGAAGACAATATGTCTTGCTCAGTAGCACGGCACAGCATTATTGGGGTTCGAACCCAGGACCGCTGGATTCGGAGTCTGACGCTGTACCACTCAGGGCTACAGCGCCCTCTCCTGACCCACAGATGATTATTGTAGAGAAATTGAGCAGATGCAGACTGAGCATGTTGGAACCAACAATGAAAATCGAAGATGGAAGTTTGTTCCGTGAAGCCGGTCATTAATTTTAAAAGTAGGCCTACGAGTATACAACAGATATTAAACGTTACTTGGATTCGGTTACACCACTAGTTATCCGCGCCCCGTGGTTTGCTAATGAACTTACGCAGTGCACTTTAGTAACATAGGTTTGTCTATTTTAGGTTACTTTGAGGAACAACTGATTGAAAAACACAAAAGTAAGTATCTTCCTTTTTTTCAAAATGAAATGGCGTTTATTAAATTGTACAGCAAACCGTTTTACTATTCATTACGCTTAGACATCTTGGATAGTAAATAAGAATTAGGATATAAGATATCTTATTTATCAATAAAGATATCTTCTTTGATATCTTCTTTATCAAATAAGATATCTTATATCCTAAATAAGAAATCTTATATAGAAAAGAAGATGTCTAACATGCTAATTAAGATATCTTATTTATTCCCACAATTAAGATATCTTATATAGCATATAAGATATCTTATATAATTTAGATATCTAATATAAGAATTTAGATACCTTATATACTAAGTAAGGTATCTACTCTACCTAAATAAGATATGAGCCGCTGCATGGGGAAACCAACAATTTGCATATCGAAAACAAAGCCGCAGATCAAAAAGTAACTGGGAAGCTGATCAGCGCATTTGTTTTCGCTACACAGATCTACTTTCTAAATCCTAATTTCCAGCCTCTAACCATCTTCTGTGACTGTACAGCCCGATTTGTGCCGGACCTGGTCGGAACCAAAATTGTTGGTTTTCTCACGCACAGGCGTTTTCTCTCTTTTTACAAAATTATTCAAGATATCTACTTTGGTAAATAAGATATCTTTATTGCTAAACTAAATATCTTAATTAGAAATTAAGATATCTTATATAGCAATAAGATGTCTAAATTGATAATAAAGGTATCTTAATTATAGTGGTAAATAAGATGTCATATTCAGTAAATTAGATATCTTATTTGAGAAACAAGATATCTTAATAAATTACTAGTAAATTTTACCCGTCTCACGTATAACAGTAAGATGATTGCGGCGATAAAGACAAATAAAACACATCAGGGATCAACCTGTATACACTCACCAAGTTTCATCCAAATCGGACGAAGGACTGCCGAGATACAGAAATTTGACCTTTGACCTCGATGACCTTGACCTTTAAAAAATGAACCCCTCGAGCTAATATCCGGAGCCGCCCTCCACCTTCCCACCAAGTTTGGTGAAGATCGGCCCAGGACCTGAGAGAAGTAGGGAAACAAACAGAAAAAAACACACATAAATTTGACCTTTGACCTCGATGACGCTGACCTTTCAAAGAATGAACCCCTCAAGCTAATATCCGGGGCCGCCCTCCACCTTCCCTCCAAGTTTGGTGAAGATCGGCCCAAGGACCTGGGAGGAACAAACAGAACCCCCCCCCCCCCCATAAATTTGACCTTTGACCTCGATGACCTTTGACCCTATTGGACCCATAAATCTTAATCAGGGATCAACCTGTATACACTCACCAAGTTTCATGCAAATCGGACCAAGGACTGCCGAGATACAGAAATTTGACCTTTGACCTCGATAACCTTCACCTTTAAAATGAACCCCGGGGCCGCCCTCAACCTTCCCACCAAGTTTGGTGAAGATCGGCCCAAGGACCTGGGAGAAGTAGGGGAACAAACAGAAAAAACACATAAATTTGACCTTTGACCTCGATGGCGCTGACCTTTCAAAAAATGAACCCCTCAAGCTAATATCCGGGGCCGCCCTCCACCTTCCCTCCAAGTTTGGTGAAGATCGGCCCAAGGACCTGGGAGGAACAAACAGAACCCCCCCATAAATTTGACCTTTGACCTCGATGACCTTTGACCCTATTGGACCCATAAATCTTAATCAGGGATCAACCTGTATACACTCACCAAGTTTCATGCAGATCGGACTGCCAAGATACAGAAATTTGACCTTTGACCTCGATGACCTTGACCTTTAAAAAAGAACCCCTCGAGCAGATATCTGAATTATATGTATAAGCTATCTTAATTAAGGCTATAAATAAGATATATGTATTGACATAGTAGACATCTTAGATAAGTATAGTCCGGCATAAACCCAAGATGACCGTGCAATAGCGTCTATAGAAAATGTTTTTGCAGAAATAAGTAGGTATGGGTGTCCTGATTTGAAATCCGGATGATGCCAGATTGGCATCCTTGGGCAATTCAAGATGGCCGCCAAAATCCAAAATGTCCGACAAAAGAAGGGATTTTGACAGAATTTCGTACAAATATTTGATGCAATGTTAAAAAGTTGTCTTAAAGTTTGAAAAATAATATAATCTAGTATTTTTCATTAAAATGCAACAAAATGAAAAGTAAAAAAAATCAAGATGGCTGCCAAAATCCAAGATGGCTGACAAAATAAGGGCTTTTGATAAAGTTCTTACATATATGTGATGAAAATTTAAAAGATGACATTTAAAGTAGAGAAAACATCGAGTTAAGACATTTTTCCATTAATATGCAACAAAAGCAAATAAATAAAATATCAAGATGGCCACTAAAATCCAAGATGGCCAACAAAATGTTGTTTTTTTTTTATAGAATTTCATACAAATTATCATGTGATGAAATGTTAAAACATGACATTTAAGGTGCAGAAGTCATGAAGATATAAAAATTGTTCATGCAGATGTAGAATAAATCTTAAATAAAAATGACTGCTTAAATTCAAGATGGCTACGGAAAAGTAGATAGAATGTGTTTGTGTATTATAAAGAAATGAAAGGGAAATTCCATTTCAATGTTTAATAACTTCGTCTCATCAAATTAACAAAATTCAACAAAAAATGACAAAATAGCTGCCAAAATAGCTGCCAAAACGATTTGGATTTGGGGAAAAAGCATGTACAAATGTAAGATTTTACATTACTTGTCTTCTGTCAAAGCATAGCTGATTATTTAAACATTGCATATAATTACAATGCTAGGAACACATTAACTTTTGCCTGACTGTTTCAAAGGTATAGGCAGATTATGTTGGCAGTCAGATATGTTAGAATAGGATGAGATGGATAGGATGGGGGCGGTTTGTGGTATGGGGATGTGCTAAAAGGCGGTTGGTTGTGTAGGCTATGTCTAGAAACTGGAATAAGGATTGATGTAGCATGCAGTGGGGTTGGATAGGGGTTTACAAACGGTAATGTTGGGATTTAGAAGGTATAATTTGGTTTAGTTAATGACCCCCTAAACAGTCAACAAATTTTCAGTCATATTGTGATGGAGCAAGCATTGTCTTGGTATTAATATCCATAGAGTTATAAAAGGAAATGGTTTTGTTCTCATGTTAGCCATTGTGTGCGAAGCAAACACTTATTGTAGATGCCTGCTTGTACCTCAAAGCAGTATAAGCGTGCAGTATAGCTATCAAGAGTACATAGTTTATTCTGTCTCCTTTTTAGATTCATCCACAATTCTATATTTCATAATTTTATTCGACGCGGATGTGCACCGATGCATTGGATGAGTCATTTATCATTGCAACCAAATGTAACATGGTGAAAAAGATGCTGACCGTCTGGTACAGCAGGAATATTGTGGAAAGGGTGAAGAGAAGACATGATCTGGAAACCGTTCACTATAGTAAAATCTTTCAAGCCTTGTGGAATGCAATTTTATGGGTTGTGTCCGGCAGAGTCACTGTCACAGTAGTGAAGTGACTTTTTATTTGCGAACTTTACATGCAAAATAAAATGTGCTTTTGTGGCGATTTTAAACAAAACTGTAAGACCTATGAAATGCCAAAATGACAATTAAACCACAATGTCAATGCGACAATTAGTTTTACAAGTCTGTGACAAGGGTCTCGATTCCCTTTCAGTCACTAGATCACGTTCTTCTTCCTTCCCTGTAAGTGAGAACAGAAACACTGAAACCAGCACTGTTGTACAGATTTATAAGAAATAAATAAAAGCAAGCGAAAATAAAAAAAAATTTCTGAGTTTAGGACTGTAAATGTATTATGGGTTGTACCAAAGCCATGAAGAATCTAAGGGATTAGTACTTCAAACAACTTATTCCACTAAAGTTTATTTCTAATGATACCCTTTCGTAGCAGCACCCGGTAGCTGGATGCTTGGAGGGACTGGCACTGTTACTTTAGTGTGTACAAAACATATATATCTCGCATTCTGTTTTGTATTGTGGGAATTTTGCAGGACTGACGATCATTGCAGTAGCATTTTTACTTTTGAACAGCTTCTCATTTATTGATGTGGTTGGTCATGTATAATTCTTATATTTTATTCAAGTATTTCACTAGGGGCCTAACAAAACGTCTGTTATGAATCTTATTTATTTTTAAGTGATGGTGTTTCATATACACCATTGCAGAAAGGCATACTTGAAAACTAGACACAATAATAACTAGTATGAATTAGCGTTCTCTTAACTGCATATCTAGAAGTCGTCCGCCACCACCGAGCCAGGTACCATTCTCTCCAGCTTTGTCTGAAAGTGCGTTCACGGCCAACAAAACAAATGAAGTAAATGGAATGAAAGCCAAGTTGTCTCTCAAGCGTACTTGGTGATAATATCGATGTGAGTAATTTTGTTATTATACTGGCAGTTTGCTTCGTCTGGGTATGGCGGACTACGCATTGCTTGTATTCCTGGTCAACTCTCACTTAACAGGGTTACTGCATGCTATATTAAGACCTCATTTTCCCAGATACAACATGGTGATGACTATTTGAGGTAGAAGAAAGACATGACACATCTTGTTTTCCGGAATATGCATGTGAAACCACTACAATTAGGATGTGATAACAATTGAACCTGTATCTGAAATAGCATATCTGTATGTAACTCTAGAATCGTGAACCAGACCACTTAGCAATCTCCGAACCCAATAATCAAAAGTTAACCAATAATTTTTTCTCTTATGAGCATGTATACTATGTACCTTTATAAAAAATACAGTGGCTTGTTTCACATAACGCAGTGGTTCAGTTACTGTAAAAGAGAACAATATCACAAAGTGCTCTTTATATGATTATCTCCCCTTGTTTCATTTTGGTATACATCAAATAAATATGTAGTAAAGGTCAGGTCAGTTTAACTGCTACTGTAACATGTAATCAGTACTACCTGTTGTCATGCGGTGCAGATGGGGCTCGTTAGCCTTGGAAGGCAACTCATCTAGGAGTTAAGCTAGTTCTCTACACAAAAATCTAGCTGGGCAGGGGTAACTCATTAGTCTTGGTTGACAGCCCTCCTAGGAGTTTACAGGTCTCTAAACAAAACCTAAGAAAGGGTAGATGGAGCTCTTCAGCTGTGGCCAGCAATTCATCTAGGAGAAGGAAACTCCAAAATCAAACCTGTGTGTCTGGATATGCCTAGTCCAGATATGCAAAGACTGTTTCGGTAGATGGAGCGGAAGAAATCATCTGATTCAACGGTTCAGAAAGCGATACAGCAACATGTTGTGGAACATGCAGAGCGTGACAAGGCACTAAAGATGTTACGGTCATCCACTGCATCCAAACCCAACTCCAGACGTCTTGACCTGTGTCTTGCCTCTGGGCGCAGCTGGGCGAGGACTAGAGAGTGAGGTTGACGTTGCGCACCTCTTCCTCACTATAATCCAATTTCATAGCGCATGTCATCTTATTTCTCAACACACAAGCACTTGCATTGATGCTTTTCAGGACAGTGACACTGGTTTTCCAATCAGGTACCGTTTTGATGGCAACATATTCAACCTCAGAAGGTTGCAAGCCAAAACTAAGGTCCAGACTGATGTGCTAGATGAGCTCCTCTATGCAGATGATATGGATAAGAATGCCAACACAGAGGCAAAAATGCAAAGAGCCATGGATCAAGTCTCACAGTCATGTGATAACTATGATCTCACAATCAGCACAAAAAAGACAGAGGTTGTACACCAACCAGCCCCCGGAAAACCATATAATGAACCAACCATCACTGTGAATGGGCAAAAACTGAAAGTTGTTGACAAGTTCACCTACCTGGGAAACACTCTCTCCAGAGCAGTGCATATTGATGATGAGATCACTGCCAGAATTGCAAAAGCTAGTGTGGCATTCGGAAGACTCCGTGCAAATGTCTGGGAGCGAAATGGAATCAAGCTCGACACCAAGCTGAAAGTCTACAAGGCTGTGGTACTGCCAACCCTCTTGTATGCATGTGAGACCTGGACAGTATACCAACGCCATGCAAAGAGACTTAACCATTTCCACTTAAGCTGTTTGAGAAAGTTGTTAAAAAATCAAGTGGCAGGACAAGATTCCAGACACAGAGGTCCTGAGGAAAGCAGGGATGCAAAGCATGCATACAGTCTTAAAGCCAGCACAGCTAAGATGGACTGGCCATGTTATAAGAATGCCTGATGCGCGACTTCCAAAGAAAGTTTTCTATGGAGAACTACAGGAGGGAAAGCGCTCTCAAGGTGGCCAGAAGAAACGCTACAAAGACACCCTCAAAGCCTCTCTGAAGGATTTCGAAATACCAATGGGGTCCTGGGAACAGACTGCACAGGAGCGATCAAAGTGGCGAGGTCTCATCAACAAAGGAGCAGCTCTCTATGAAAAGAAGAGAATCTGTGAAGCTGAAAGAAAGCGAAGAGAGCGCAAAGCCAAAACAAATGTGCCACCAGCAGACTCTATGACATTGACTTGCTCTACTTGCAACCGACAGTTTAGAGCCAGAATTGGCCTAGTCAGCCATCAAAGAACTCACCAACACACATAGCACTATTCAAGAAATAATGATGGTCTTTCTCATTAGTGAGAGACGAACTATCATATAGTAAATATTATGTTCAATGATGTATATGCTTTAATTTCCAATTTTAGTGACATTGAGCACAATTTATAAACAACAGGTGTGTATTTTTGATTGATATGTAAAACAAAGCTGTTTTGGTCGCCATCTTGGACGCCATCTTGTATCTAACAAACTGTCCAAAGATGAAAGGATGAAAACAAGTTAACTTTCACAATTTAATGACCATGAAAGTGGAATTTAGAAATAAAATGAGTGTTATATGGGTCCATTTCATGTAAATAACATTTTTGGCCGCCATCTTGGACGCCATCTTGTTTTTTGCGAGTTGCCCAAGGATGCCAGAGTGGCATCACTTGGTTTTGTAATCTACTATGTATCCTCTTTTAAAAAATGCAAAAACATTTTCTATAGACGCTATTGCACGCTTTGGCTGATATTCCAGGTTTCTGTGCTGGACTAGTACAAGAAACTGATTGTAATTGGGTAAAACAAATAAGATATTTATATACGAAATAGTATATCTTAATTTTATAGGATATAAGATATTTATTTTGTATAGGAGATATGTTTTTGTCAAATAAGATATCTACTTTAGCATATTAGCTATCTTATTTGTGAATGTAATTAAGATATCTAATATGCTATTTGTCAAATAAGATATCTTGTATGGTAAAATATATATCTAATGGGATGTTCCCGTTTCGCCTACTCCCATTTCGCCTACTCCCGTTTCGCCTATGATTTGTCCCATTTCGCCTACTCCCATTTCGCCTACACCAGAAATGTTCACTATTCCCGTTTCGCCTACTCTGACATCCAATAAAAATTATGGATGAATAACAAGAAAAGAATGTTTTAAAACATGACATTCATTTACATATGCAAATACATTTTAAAGTTTACCTAAGAAAAGTGAAATAAGTATTTTTATTTATTTATTTTTTTTTTTTTTGGTTTTGAAGAAAATGATTATTTAAAGAGCTTGTGCAAGCATATAAACATTGCAAACTCATTAATTGTTGATCTAAATTAAATTGATTTTTATTTTAACATTTAAAACAAGTACAATATTCACATACTTATATTCACTATAAAACATGTAGAATAGAAAAAAAATGATAATATAAAGACTGAAAAAGAAAGAAGGTATTTGCTGTCAAAAAGTGCAGAGTAGGCGAAACGGGAATTCATTGAATGTCCAGAGTAGGCGAAACGGGAGTAGGCGAAATGGGAATAGGCGAAACGTGAGTAGGCGAAATGGGAGTAGGCGAAACGGGACCAAATCTATCTAATATAGTTTTTTTTAGATATCTCATATGCTAATTAAGATAATTATCTTATTTAGGAAAAAACAACAACATTACATTATTTATGTATGTTTAGTTTATTATATAAGATATCTAATTTGTTATACAAGATATCTTAATTAACAAATAAGGCATCATAATTGCTTTATCAGATATCTATATTACTACTTAAAAGACCCACACCGAATAGTCGCATTTGACGATTCTCTTGTCGTTAATATATCAACAACATGTTTCTTATTAGGCTAGAAAGTCAAATTTTCTAATGTTTTACATTTTGAACACCTTTTTATCGAAAACAAAAATGCGCTTTACGCGGTGTCGGAAAAGGGCCGAAAAATCAAAGGGGAAAAACTCCAGCGAGACCAAACCGGAAGTGACGTTTAGTCGTACAAAATATCAGCCATTTAAATGAAAGACACACAAAGTAAATGCATACACAAAACATTTATCACAAAATTTACACCATGCAACGCCGACGTTTTACTTTTTCTTGTTCTTTGATAATTATCAACATTATCGGAAACATTTTATAAACAAAACATAAAAGGAAAATAAATTATGGTACATTACTTGCATGTGAAAATAGCATTTCGCATAAAGTCCCGCATTTGAACCAGTTTTTATCACTGACAATTTCTCGTAGTTCTTAATCTTTCTTTTGTTACGGCCGCTAAAACAACAAATTTGAATACCCGACACTTTTATTACCTTACCTGACGCGGTGTGTATGTCGGTGATCTATGATGTTTTTAATGTGACACACGCCGACACACGCATATATCACTCGGCGGCACGTGACAGATACTCAAAGACATTCCAATCTCATTGAGCAAACGAGTCTACCGACATTTACTTTTGTTCTAAGATATCATAATGCTTGAATGAAGAATAGAATAATAACCTTAATAAATTACTATTAATTTGATCTTTCAATAAAAAAAATCGTGTACGCGTAATTATGATATGAGCCTGTGCATGAGAAAACCAACAATTTGCATAAGCGAAAACAAAGCCGCAGATCAGCTTCGCGGCGACCGCGAAGCTGATCAGCGCCTTTGTTTTCGCTACACGGATAGTACAATCTCTCTTCTTCTTAAATCCGAAATTTCAAGCTTCTAGCCTGCTTCTGTGACTGTACAGCCTGGTTTGTGTCGGACCTGGTCTGAAACTCAAATTGTTGGTTTTCTCATGCACAGGCTCATATGATTTTTAAGTAAGCGACGTCATGAGAAGAATTGCATAAACCAAGGTGGAATTCCTATGATTTTATGTGACGAATGTATAAGCTGTATTTAAAATGGTAGTAACCCCATACAGTCACGACGCATTATGCGCATGAGACGTTCAAGCGCAGACACCACGTAATTCATTCATCCCGCCCTTCCTGACCTTTATTTATATTTTTAAAAAGGTAGAGACGATGACCGGCTAGCTGTTAAGTGCCGGTCCCACTGAATTGTAAGGAATCGTACGACTGTCTAATTATAAGTTTATTGATAAGACTGCGTATGCAAAATATGTATTTTCTTTTCCAACGTGATTCTGCCTTCTTAATGTGCACATCGGTGACAAAGAAATGATTCCCAAATTAATATTAAGAAAATCGTAGAGCAATCTTAAGCGCAGTAGGACCGGGACTTTACGCGGCTGCATTAAAATATTAAGAGAGAGAGAGAAGCGCAGTAGGACCGGGACTTTACGCGGCTGCATTAAAATATTAAGAGAGAGAGAGAGAGAGAGAGAGAGAGAGAGAGAGAGAGAGAGAGAGAGAGAGAGAGAGAGAGAGAGAGATGTGGTTCGGAAAACACGGCATATGACTTACATGAACAAGTATATCGTAATGTTTTCTTATGAAAACATGATGAGCGCTCATATACCCAAAATTTGCGGTTTTGCTTCTTGATCAAAACATTGTTGTCGATACGTGTAATTGTTAAGGGGTGAAAGTACCATTTAAAATCCCATAGACCTCAATACAAACATTTTGGCTAAAACAGTATGTTTCCTGTAATTTGGTGAAACTTTTATCCACTTACTTGTTAAGTATCATATTGTTTCATATTTAGAAAGATTCTATGATGAACATTAGCCTAAATAAAGCAGTTTTCAGTGTATGTAGTTAAAATGCAAAGTAAAATGCTGAGAACTTCATGTCATGGCAGATAAGGACCCCTGAGTGCAAATTTCTACCTTCTCTATAGGGGTGAAAGTACCATTTAAAATCCCATAGACCTCAATGCAAACATTTTGGCTAAAACAGTATGTTTCCTGTAATTTGGTGAAACTTTTATCCACTTACTTGTTTAGGGTGTCATACATAAGTTAAGAAGAAAAAAAGCATACCTCATGTTGCATTTTAGAGCATCAGGGAGTATCGAAGAGGTGCGCCATCAAAGGAGGAGATATTTGACCGAAGCGACCTGATTCCATTACTTTGAGCTTTATATTTAAATAATTGAAATAATTATCAATATATCTATCAGCATTAGTCAATCAGAAAAGCTGAAATTTTAATACCATTTAAATTGTCCACCAAAACTTTTGCGTACACAGAAAGTGATGACGTAATGGTGCTTTCACCCCTTAACTGAAAAAGTGGCAGTTTTTCGTCATGCCGGGCTGAACGGACTAAAATCCAAGATTCCACCACAAGGACGAAGGATAAGTGCTCCTGGGCTGCAAATCGTGGCGGTGACAGCAAAATGCAAATCGCGCTGTTCGCCTGTGCCCAACGTATACTGATAATGCAAGTCAAGCCGGTAAAATGGAAGGAGCACTTCTTTTTAGAATTTTGAATGCCATGGTCGAAAAGTGAGCATAAAAGTAGATAGGAAATCGGTGCCAATTCGGCTGCAAATCGTTGATTTCGCTATCTTGCTCGAGAGCAAATGTAGGTCAAATGATATATCCAATCATGTTGCTCTCTATTAGGGCCGCGCTTAATGGCTATGCTAGATCGGTGAAGTGACCTAGTTTGGAACTGCACATGATTAAACAGCTACGGACGCTGCATCCATGTTGACAGGTGGTATCGGACGTGCGCTTGCGGCTGAGCGATGAGTTTCTGTGAGGAGGAGCAGGAGTGGTATCTGTGATGCAAGCCGGAGAAACCTTAAGCGGGCTGGACGTTTTACCAGTAGAGACGGGGGTGCATTGTCCTACTAGTGGCTGATTATAGGATGTTCTTATATAATATAGGGGCTGAACATCCGTATCCTCTTTATTTTGAATTTTGATACCCGCGGCCTAAAGAGTTCGAAATATGTCATGGTACAGAGTGGAGTTACCAAAGCAGTTTTATGAAGTTGCTGTACCATATATATGTTTTTGGTTTGTGAAAGGGTATTTTTTGGTGTGGATTGGGTGGGTCGCGACATTCCTTAGGGTAGTTCCAATCAGGGGGCATTGTGAATTATCGTAATCCAATCTAAGTCGTAGTTCGTAACCAATCGTGTGTAAAAAAATAAATAAGTTACTAATGTCATTTTTACATATTGACATTGACCATGGTTTGGGTGGGCCTATCTGAAAAGCAAAGAGCTGAAAACATATTAAGACATACAATATATCTACCCCATAACCATTGGTCGGAGATAGCAAGGTCCCAGTTTAGTAACAGCCACTCCTTTGCATGCTTTAACCAGACGGAATTACTATCCCCGGCCGTTGGCATGGGAAGAAAGTACAAGATTAAGGTGATTACATGGTACATGGTATGTGTGGGCCAATATGTACATAGTCAGATGGAGAGAGTAAGGTTGAAAGGATGAAGTAAAGTGCTGTGCCCTTAATATCTTCTCCTTCTTCTTACATCCAGGTGACTTGATATTTTTGAATTTTATTTTTATTTTTTGTGGGTATGATGTTTTTGAAAAAAAAAAAAAAAAAAAAAAAAAAAAAAAAAAAAAGGTTTCTGATATATACACTCACATGGTTTACATAGGTAACAAAACATCTCCCATACGTTCTCTATCATACATATTTATATACTCACATACAAGCATACTATCGTACAGCCTTAATGTCTTTATCATGGAGCCCGGAAGTGCCCACCAGAGAGAACAGCCCAGCCTTCGTACGAACACCGCGGGGCCAGTGCGCTAGTAAACGGCAGCCAGTATCCAATCGACGTACCGCAGTACGTAAAAAAACAAAACGAAGGTAGGTTGTGTCCGTACGACTGCCGAGTTCTTCCCGCCGGTGCACCGCACTCCCTTTCTCCACTCCCAGAGTCCATAACCCTTTATATATACAGCCCAGGGCCTTCCCGCCCTTTACTCTGGGATTGCCCTGTTTTAAAAATGAACAGAAAAGAGTAAAAACTAAAACAAACAAACAAACGTACTCTGTGGTACCAGGGAGCGAATATCCTGGTACTGGCAGTGCATACCACATTGCAGCCAGTACCAAGTCGGTCCGTAGACACCTCCTACTCCCCAGAATTGCTATACAATAGGTAGGCAAAAGCAAATGGATGGGAAAATAAAGACCGAGGGAAAAATAAAGATGTATATTATGATATGAAATAATATTTATATAAGTGTTGCATCTTGTACATGTAACTATGTAACTTGAAAAAAAAAAGAAAAAAGGAATAACACTTCCGCAGCGAAGGGGGGTGCACGCATTGTCAATCCCGCGCTCCGAGGTGACACCAGACTCATTTAAGAGAAGCCGCCCCCAGCCCCGCGTTATCGATGCAACGTGCACTGGTATTCCCTCCTCCACTTACGGAGTGAGATTCATGTATAAACCGGAGCTATACCGTGGTGCAATGGTATATCATCTGTACTTGGCGATATGGGTCTCTAATCAGCCTCTGTGCGAACCCTTATCTATCCTAGCCAGATCCTCACAGTTTAGATTGAGAGAGCGGTACAGCATAATAGAGCGGGCTAAGTGTGTAACTGAAGAAAAATAAATGATGATGACCTAATACCTTAAGTGAAATGGTAAAAAATGGCCCTGGGCATCTGCTCATACAAAATAATGGTATCACGCACGACTAAAGCAGGGTGAAAACCTAACATGAAAGAGAAGGATTGGCCTGCAAAGATTGCCCTCTTCTACATTCATACATCTGTATCTCTGTATCCTATATAACCTTAGATGCGCGACATGTATTCTGTGTCCTTAATGTACTGAAAAACGGCACCTCTGATAATTTCTGAGTGAGCATGACTGGGATTAAGAAGTGTTTTAACTGTTATCTCTCCTATATCTGAAATGTTATCCTTAATACTGTTGAACATGACTATCCTATGGTCTATGTGCATGTGACATCTAAGTAAATAGTGGTCTGTATCCTCTATTTCATCACAGTGTGGGCACATAGGGTCCATTTCGCTATGTGTCTGGTTATTAAATCTTAAGCCATTACGCCCTAATCTGAGTCTAGTGTATACCCTGTCTAATTGCCTTTCATCACTATATTGGATTAATTTCGTAGGTAAATTATTGTCTAAATCCCATCTGAACCCATGCTTATGCTCCCTCCATTTCTTTGCCCATTGATCCTTAATAACCCTCTTAATACGACTATATGCCTCAGTTTTGCTCATTTTAATGTTGAGTTCCCTCCCATGTGTTGACCCAGTTTTCGCTGCTTCATCGGCTAGGTCGTTCCCTACTATGTTACAGTGAGATGGACACCAGTCCATATTTAAAGTGAATATTCACCACTTTTTTTCCTATGATTATAATGCTAGTTAAATGCATCAGGAATCAAACAGTCCAAAAGGTTTTTCTCTAACTGGCTTAATTAGCCTATTAATTTATTACTTTCACATGCCACAGCAGGCCGCCATTTATCTCCAGAATAATCTGATAAAATCTTCTTGGGCAGCACATTGGTTTTCCAATATAAAATCAGTTGATCGAAGGAAATAAACAGAGTTAAAAAGGTACACAAGGACTATACTGCTCCAATGTATCCATTCAATAACCAATAGCCAGTGTTTCAATAAGGCAAGACAAAAACCAGCCTGGCTATGTGAAAGTATATTTGAATTATTTGCAGTAGGCACGTAACAGGTACATGCACATGTTTCGCGTATTCATAAAGGTATATGGTAAATAGGTAAGGAGGCTGGTCTACACATTGTTTTTACTCATTAAGTATTATTTATTTATTTATTTATTTATTTATGACATTTATCCTTGTTGAAGTTCTTTTTTCCTCTTTGATGCCCGTCACTTAAACATGTTTGCAGTACTTATCATGGAGAAATTATTCCAAAGCCTTATTTAATTTCATGTAAAACAATAATATGTTAAATATTCTATATGATAAGAGGAAATCTACAGCCGCTGGTTCAGGCCAGGTCCCAAGAAAACTAAGCTGTTAAATCAAGTACGCAATAATTATATTAAAATATCATAATTAAAATTTCACTTTCAAATCAAAGGCACTGATCAATATATGCAGCTGATCTGCACCTTACTACTGCTATGCACAAGTCTTTCGCATATTTGTATTTGTGAAGAAGGTTTTCTCAGGACACTGAACACTGCACTTTTAATAGTCAGCTAATTGCAATTAATCTCTGGGAGTCACAGTATTCTTCCCCAGTAGCATTCAGCACTATAATGATGCCATGCGTTCAGAATCCAGGTAGCCAGGGTCTTGAAATCCAGCTGTTTCAATCAGTTAGACCATCGAGATCAAAATAATGTCTGCTGTGAGAGATTGCTGATAAGAGCAATAAACAGGACTGTAATTACCTTGGCAGATGATTAAATGAGCTATAGAAATTAAATTAGTATATGTCAAGGTGTAAGATTTTGATATAGACAATAAGAAATGGGAGCCGGTACATCACTTTAAGATTACATTCTCCCTGACTATTGCATCGACAAGTGTGTTGACCTGAAGAATTAGGTCAGGCCTAGAGTTGCTGTTCCCCGATTTTAATGCCCTAATCGAACTGAGAGAATCTGTCAGTATTACAACCTTATCTGGTTTATTTTCCTTAACCCATTTTAAAGCTTCAATGATAGCTACGAGTTCTGCCGAAAAGATGGAGAGGTCCCCCCTAACTTAAAGCTCCTGGTAATTTTAAGTTCTGGAATTACAAATGCGCACCCTACTATTCTCTTATCAGTGTCTTTACTGCCGTCTGTGAATATGTGGAGATGATCATGATAACTGCTACTAATTAGATTGGTTACCTTGCCTTCAATAGCTGCGATAGTATCAGATTTTTTGATTATTGTTGGTTTGAGAGTTTCTCTAGGGTCAATACCCTCCAGAGCAAAGGTTTGTGCGTACACTGGTTCTTGTACCTCAATGTCTTCTAGATGATATTTAGTTTTAAGATCCTGTACCTGCATTACAAATGGTATTTTGTCCCCCAACTTATGTCTTGCTGTCTCGTATATTGAATGCCCGTATAGGTCGTTTAACGGTAGGTTTGGACCGTTGGCTGATGACCTAGCCCAGTATTTGAGAATGAGTTCCTCTCTCCTTAATTCAAGTGGAGGAACGCAACATTCTACTTGTAGGTCGGTAATGGAAGTTGACCTGTATGCCCCTGTGACTATCCTAAGTGCTGCTGACTGAATACGATCTAATCGTGCTAGTTGGGATTTGGATGCTGACGCATACGCCTGACACCCATAGTCTAACTTACTCCTAATAAGTGTTTTATAGATCGTCATAAGAGTTAACTTATCTGCCCCAAACTTAGTTCCTGATAAATACCTCATGAGATTGAGATCTTTCTTGCATCGGAGGACTAGCTGGTCAATGTGTTTAACCCAATGAAGCCTGTTATCAAATGTGAGACCTAGGAATTTGCCCTGGGTCTTGTACTCTAGTTCCTGGTTCCCTATCTTAAGTTTGGGTATGCCATCCTTTAGATTGCTGTTGTAAAGTACCACCTCTGTTTTACCCGCTGATATCTTGATGCCTAGTGCTTCTGCCCATTCTTTAATAATGTTTAAAATTCTTTGCAGAAGTTGGACCAGTCGCTTCACACTCTTGGCCGTTTTCCAGACCGCTGAGTCATCTGCATACTGTGACAGCTCTGCAAAGAGTTCCTTAAGTACCTCATATTGCGTATTGGCAAGTATGTTAAAAAGTATTGGGCTCAATACGCTCCCCTGTGGTGAACCGTTATCTAAAAGTCTAACATCTGACAAGTCACTTCCTACTCTTACTTGATTTTTCCTGTCTTTTAGAAAATCTTGCACCCAGCCTAAAATTCTACCCTTGATGTTAAACTTTACTAGCTGTGCTAGTACCCCCTTAGTCCACATGAGATCAAAAGCTTTTTCAAGATCAAGAAATATACATAGAAGTGCCCTATTTTCCATCTTAGCCTTAAGTATGGCTGATTGTAACCGAATGATCTGATCAAGGGTAGATCTGTTTTTCCTAAAGCCTGATTGAGTGGGTGCAAGAAGGTTATTATTTTCTATGTGACTTGTCAGTCTGTTAGCTATCATGGTTTCCATTATTTTACAAACAGCTGATGTCAGTGATATTGGTCTGTAAGATCCTGGCTCATGTACTGGTTTGTTTGGTTTAAGTAGTGGTATGATTGTGCCTAGTTTCCATTGGTCTGGTAGCTTACCTTCTGTCCATGATTTGTTGATTAATTTTAGTAGTTGTGATTTGCCTGTGTCAGTTAGGTTTTTTAACATGTCATAGTGTATTGTGTCTGCACCTGGTGCTGTGCTCTTTTTCTTATTAAGTGCTGTGTTGAGTTCGTTTATTGTGAAGAGTGCGTTATATGGTTCGTCATTGCCTGTGGATATGCTCTCGTTTACTGTTTCGTCTATGACAGGTTCTACTTCCCTTTTCTTATCCTTAAATTCAGGTTGGAGGATGTCATTGCTACTGGTCTTCTGATAGTGGTTTGCCAAAATATTTGCCTTATCCTTATTTTCATGGTACCTTACATTATCTTGCTTAATGACCTCTACTGGTTTAAAAGGTTTGCCATTAAATTTGGATATGATCTGCCAAACTTCCTTACTGTTGGTGTTATGGTTGAGTTTAGAGATTAATTCTCTAAACTTGGTCTTCTTTGCATTATCTAAAACAACCTTACTATTTGCCCTTGCTGTCTTATAAAGTTCCTTATAGTGATCTGTTTTGTGTCTGGTCCAGAGCTTGTATGCACGTCGCTTTGCTTTAACGGCCTCCATACAAGCGCTGTCCCACCATGGTAAATGTCTGCTCTTATTGTTAATGGGTTTGGTTTTGGGAATTGACTTATTGCATGCATTGACAATTTCTCCGACGAACTGCGCATCGCATTCATCGATGCTACAGCTGCCGAAGTCAATGTCAATATTATTAGTTAAGCTGCCAAAAAGGGTCCAGTTAGCCTTACTTATCTTCCATTTAGGTAGGGGGTTCTGAAGTACAGTTTTGAAGAAACAGTTATATTTAGATACAATAGGGAAGTGATCACTGCCAAGACAGTTTTGATGAACATACCAGTGTGTGTTTCTGCTTAGGTTGCGTGAGATGAGAGTGAGATCTATTGCTGTGGTATTGCCTGTTTCTATGTTGTAGCGAGTGCCATTACCGTTATTTAGTACTACTAGATTGCGATGTTCTATGAAAGAATTAAGTTCTCGTGCGTCTGGTGTTTCATTGCCTGTAAACTGATCGTCCAAGAGGTTGTCCCTAACATTGAAATCCCCAACAATTATATGATGATTGCCCACATGAGAAAAAATGTGATCATAGTCATTTTCAGTAATTAAGTTTGCTCCATTGGTGTATAAATTGACTATGTCGATGTTTTTAGATTCCCCAAAGATACGAATTATGGAAACCTCTAGATTCGGATTGTTTTGCCTATACTTAATTTCTTCCGAATCTAGCCCCATTTTAACAAAAGTTGCTACCCCACCACCCTTAGTGTCGTCATTTCTCCTGTATGAAACTGGTTCCTTATACCCCATTAATCTTATTGGTTGATATGATTTTTTGTCCCACGTTTCCTGAATACATACAACCTCTGGGAGTTCCTTAAATGTCTTAAGATAATCGTAAAACTCAGCCTTCTTGTGGTGCATTTCATGCCCGCGGAGACTGCGAGCATTCCATTGCACCACAGTGAGTTCTGAGTTGTTGCTAACTGAACCCATTAATGCAGCTTAGTGTATGCGTGTGTGTGTTTAGAAGTTATGTTTTTTGAGTTCGTTCACCCTCTGAGAACACAGCTTCTGCGGATGTGACCAACCATGGGGTGTTGGTCCTCTGTGTGGCGCGTCTGGGGTAATCAGGTTGCCGAGTCGCTTGTTCCCTGTTTTTCCCCTTCTTGCGTTGTGTCTTAGGGGTGAGAGTGTGCGTGCGTGTGGCTTTGCATTTGCAGTGCGTTCTATTCGATCGTGCCAGAATGCGTGTACTGAATTGCTTATTGTCGGAGTGGATGCAGGTGTCGGAGTGGATGATGGGCATGGGGGCTGTTTGTCTAGCCCTGTGAGTTTGATAAGTTTGTCGGAGGTTGATGTTTGTACTGGGGGTTGCTGGGTGGTGGTCTCTGGTTCATCTTCAATGGTGATGACTTGGTCTGTCTGTTTCTGGTTCTTGTGGACGAACGCATCGGTACTGTAAACTACAGCGTCGATAGCGTCCTCCCTCTGTGTCTCCGTCATGGTTTGTAATTGTGAGAGTGTGTCTGGTGTGAGGAGGCACTTGAGGATAGTGGCAAGGGTTTCCTTGCTAACAAGGGACCCGCTACGGTCCTTGTTTACAGGTGGCAAGATGAGTGGTTTTATGGTGTTTTGTGGTGGCTCTGCAGGTGCTTGTTTGGGTCTGGTGGTTGCTTCAGTTACTTGTGCATATGATGCTTGCATGGGTTTGGGTGGAGGTGCTTGTGTGTTGTTAGGAATATGTTTTGCAGCCGTTTTTCGGGCCTCCCAATTGGTCATGATTTGTCTGTTCATGGTATCAATTTTTGCCTTGTAGTCACGGAGTGCTGGGCAAAACTGGTTTCCCGCGGCGTGGCCTTGGAAATTGCAATTCGGACAGATGAGGTTCGGTCGGGGTGCTCTAACCTCCTGACAAATCCCGCTTGCGTGATACCGGCTACAGAACATAACCTCGTGTACTGATTTCTGCATCGTGCATGCGTGTGACCGAAGTGCTGGCATTTGTAGCATCTATGTACTGCTAGGAGTAGTGGTGATACTTCAAGTGTTTGGTTGTCGGATACGATATGTAGTGGTGCTATGCTTGTGTTGAATGTATGGATAGCTTGTTTGGTGCCTGATTTGCTAGTGATAGGTTTAAATTCTATAATGTTGTTCCTATTCATGTTGAATATTTTAGCGAATTCTGCTGCAGTGAGGTGTGTGTCGATAATGCCCATGCTTGTGTGCTTCGGGGTGTTCTGTGCGTTGCGTGACTTGCCTGTTTGCTGTTTCTTAGAAGTGGTGAATCGGAGGTCAGGAAGGCCAAGGCTTTGATTTACGAACTGGCTTGCCTTTGTGAGCAAGGCACTTCGTATGATAAATGAGACGGACCAGTTCCCAAGCCTCGGTGCTGCTTGGGTCCCATCACTACCAATATACCTTCTAAATGCCTTGGTGATCCTCTCCCCCATGTGATTTGTCATTTTACCAGTGATCAAAGAGAATGCTGCAGTAACAAGGGTGTGGTGTCAGTGAAAGATGTGGTGGGTGGGGGGCTGAGGTCTCTTCCATGGGTTCCTCAAAGGCTGGGGTGGAAGTTTGACCTGGTGTGTTTTGGATGATTGTTTTAACAACTACATGTACCTTTATTATTGTGCGCAACCCACAAAGTAAAGTACGGATTAAATCGGGTCCCTCGGGGCTTGTGTTTTATTGGTTAACCGTGTTGATTGCACATGATTTGTTTTTGTTGATTAACATTAATATTTGCAAATGTGTCCTAAAGAATGAATGTACTTGAACATCTTTTTATTCGCCGGAATGGAAAATGATGTAAGTGATTTGTACAAGAGAGAGAGAGAGAGAGAGAGAGAGAGAGAGAGAGAGAGAGTTTATTTTCGATTTGCAAAACTTAGTCGTCACATTGGCAAATGCATGTCATGAGATAATCTCTAATTTGCGAGTAACGGCGCTCACGCTGAATACTTTCGTTCAGACGTTGATCTCTCTCGCACACGCGCATGCCGCCAATAAGAATATTATTTCGTGTATTCTTACGCAACGTATCAAAACAAGTTTGTGATCGCGCAAGTAATGAAAAAATATGATAAAAAAGGATGTTTTATCCTTCATGTCACATGTGAAACAATGGAAATCAAATTATTATTTTCCCGAGATTTTAATTTTATAAGAACGGGTAAAAACGGCATGTATTCTT
The DNA here is from genome assembly GCA_964017185.1 of Rugalucina vietnamica. NCBI lineage: Eukaryota > Metazoa > Mollusca > Bivalvia > Lucinida > Lucinidae > Rugalucina > Rugalucina vietnamica. The sequence goes on along the minus strand of OZ024878.1, from coordinate 48,905,713 downwards.
TATTACTTTGGTACTCGGGTCTGAAATAACTGCCATTGGATTCAAACTTTGGTAAAGTGCTAAAGGCCTCATGTGTATGAATGTAGAAAGTGTGTTATTTTTTGTCTAGCATATAAGATCATTTCGTAATAAAACAAAACTACATAATTTATGGTCAAAATGAACATGACACGAATGGCCATGTTATTACGTTATCCAATGGTCTGACTTGTACGTCACAGATACTAAGCCACGCCCACACAGGTAAGACAGCGGAAAAAAACCGGAAACAACCGATAATTTGGTTCCGTACTGAAATATTTAAAAAAGTCATTAATTTGTATACCCGCATATGAAATTTTGTTTTTTGGACATGGATCGATAGATTAATATGATTTATTTTGATTTTTAATCGAAATAGTACGTGGAATATCGTCTTTAAGGTATCTTAAATATATTTTTTACAAATAAGATGTCTAGTATATCAATAAAGATATTTTATTTTCAATTTAGATATCTACTTTAACAAATAAGATATCCTATTTAGCTAAATAGATAAGATATCTTATAAAGAAGATTATACTATATAAGATACATGTACATGTATCTTAACTAACATTTTATAATACAAATATAATAAAAAGATATCTTAATTGCTATATAAGATATCTTCTTTATAATATATATCTAATAAAATAAAGTAGATATCTTATATACTAAACAAGACATATTATATAGTATTTACGATATCGGTTTTCTTGAATAAATAGTACAACGGCTTAACACAAAATAATACACAAAGCTACAACTATAGTCTATTACATGTATGTAATAAAAACTTATTTTTGTTCGTGGTTTCGACCACAAACATTAGGTCGGTTTTCTATTGACATCCGGTGAGTTGCGCATGCGAGTTTTCATTGATTCTGACCTTTGGCCATACCTTGACTTCTGCGTAACCTCAAAGTTGCAACGAAATAAAGCTGGCTGATGCAACGGTTTAATCTTGTACTGGACGGCAACATACATGTAGGGTAGTAGCCGCATCACGAGAAAGACACTTTTTGAGGTTTCCGAATATGTCCCACACAAACCAGACAGTACGACCACAAAATGTTTGAACCTAGACATTTGGGATTTAAGAAAAGTAGAATTGCACTGTCCGGGAAATGAAATAAAGGCGATGGTTACTACACAGCGGATATGTGCAATTGTTACGTGTTCTGTAAAAGGTGAGTTTTCTCATGATACAGTTCCAATGCATTTATTTATATAACTCTAGAAAGTAGAAATCCATTAACGTTAGCTACATTTTAATTAATAAGAATAGAATCTGCAAATTATTATTAAACAGCACCAAAACGTGTTTGTGAAACTATATAACACCGTATACAGCTTAGTGTATTTAGTTCACAAAGGTACTATTTGCACATGAGCTACAAATACAAATAGAGCTAGATACGTGGCATAAGAAATGTTTGGTTGTTTGTGTTGGGGCTTAACTTCACAGTCAACAATTTTTCAATCATGTCGGGACAGTGTCAACGTTGTTTTTTTTTTGGGGGGGGAGAAGACAGTTTGATGGTCGTCAAACTGTCTTTTAGGTACATTCATCATAAAATATTATTTTCATCTTACTTTGATTTCAAAACGAAAACATAACTGTGTTTTATTTGGAACGTTTAGATTCTGAATAATGCATAAGTTTCACAGATTCAGAATAACTATATATATCATGACATAAGTTAAGATTTTACGAAAATACTCGAAAATAAGACTTAGTAGTGTTATATGTCATTTCAGACTTACATGTTTTAAACAACGTCCTGAGGGCGTTCCGCCTTTCGGGTTCAAACTGACGAAAATCAATTATAATATCTTTGATGGGAAAACAAAAGTAACATTGATCAACGGTGCAGTTACTTCACAGTCTTTATTTTTGCCGCTTACGTTAAAAGCAGAATTTCTCACGATGCGGCTTGTGCGCTCCTCAATGATGTGATGGCTAAAATAGCCCATCCTCGCTCACCTACCAGGTGCACTGACTTTCGTAACCTACACGAAGTTTAACGTACAACCGATTGTAATAGATGGAAATAGTCTTGCCCAGATTATTCGAAAACTTTTAAAGGTTGGCTGCATCGTAACCTTTGTTTTGCTTTGTTTTAGTAAAGACAAAGACGTAGATATTTTCTGTTGTAACTACACAGCTGATCAATGTCTTTGTTTTGGCCTCTCAGACAGAACAATCACTCTTCTTCTGCGACTGTTCAGGCCAGGTTCAGATCCTGAAAAGCCAGTTTTCTAGCTAAATACTGTCAGTTTTTCACGACTAGACGCAAGCCGGCCTATGAACACAAAATTTAACCACAACAAAACCTAATATTCTTCGACAAAACACAGACCAGCTGTACATCCACATAGGTTTATTGGAGTAAACCAGATTTATATTCAGGAGTTCAGAAAGAGTTTTCGATCTCAGTTATGAACATGGCGTACTATAAAAAGCTGTAACCTGACAGCGGCATGTCTAGATCCGAGATTTCGAGCTTCTAGGTCTCTGTGGCCGTACAAGCTGTGCCAAAACAAAAGAAAAACAATTAAGCTACATAAGACAACTTAAACACAGAATCGGATCAGCTTTAAATCTACAAAGGCTGGTCGGAGTGTCCTTGATATTCAAAAGTATTTTTGTTTGAAAGTGCATATTCTACTATAAAATCTATTTTGTTTGTTGTTTTGTTGTTAAAGCTTAGGTTTCATTTGCTTTGATCATCGAACGATTTTTCGGTCTGCGATTTTTCCTACGATTTTTAAACATCGTAGGTGACCGTGGGTTACGACTTGTGTTTACAATTCATACAGCACCGTACGATGTCTTGATCTGCTATTTGTCGACATTCTGATACAAAAATGCAAGGCGGTTGCACGGTACCCGTAGGTCTCCGCAGATTTTAAGTGGATATCGTTCGAAGCCCGTGCGATGTCCGTACGGAGTCCCTATACATTCTGATACAAAACGCAAGGCGGTCGTAAGGTAGTCCCAGTGTCTCCGCAGACTTTTATAGCCCAGGTGCCCCCGGAGTCCCTTGGACTTCTGACTGATGCCTTTGTTACATCTGGATTACGATTAGCTTGCAATGATCGTACGATGCCAATTCTTGCATTGTCGTGCGGTCTGCGCAGGGTGATCCTACGATGTCCCTTCTATTCTACGACTTCCTACCATCTCCATATCCTCCACGATTTTGTAATAGTCTGCACTATTACAAATTTTAAAAATCGTTAGACCGTAGTCCGTCGACACGCCTTACGTCATCATATGGGCGCCGTACGGAGACCCTGCGATGATCGTGTGGTCACCGCACGCTTTTTGTTTGATAGTTTGGGGACTAAAATCGTACAGCGATCATAGGGAGTCCGCAAGTGGTCATGCCTATTAGGTTACATTTGCCCCGATCATTGTACGATTTTTCGGTCTGCGATTTTTCCTACGATATTTTAGACATCATGGTTGATAATTGGCTACGACATAGGTGTTCACAATTCATGCGGGCATCATACTATTTTTTGCTTTGGCATTCTTCGATACGGTCTCCCTACGATAGCCGTGCGATGTTAGGTGTCCGTCCGTCTTTCGTGTACTACTAAACGTGTACAGCCTCACAGTGCATCATCGCTCCCCCGAAAGGAAAAGCCAAGCGGTCCTATTGAAACCTTATGTTGAAATGCAACCATATCCAATGAAAAATGGAAAGCAATCACATGGCGGCCACAAAATAAACGTGCGGACGCCGTGTGACAGCACGATATCCGTACGAATTAAATACCCTTTCGATAAAACCTTGCGGTGACCCACTGATTAGCGCAGGGTTTCCTTACGGCGACCGTACAATGCTACCTACGACATGTCTACTGGCTAAGGTCTTACGATTTGAGTGCAGACTACTACCAAATCGTAGAGGCTACGGAGATCGTAGGAGGCCGTAGTAAGCCGCAGAATCGTAGGGACATCATAGGGTCTTCCTGCGGAGACCGCGCGCAAATGCAAAAATGGGCATCGTACAATCATCGCAAGCTAATCGTAGGCCAAATGTAACCTAGGCTTAAGTCATGATTACTTTCATAACGGAATTGATCTGATCTGAGAGAATACTCAAAAGTCAAGGTATGACCAAAAGTCATGAGGATTTATTTATGTATAAATATAAAAACCAGACTTCGTTTTTAAACTGACCTGAACATGTTTGTTTCCTAAAAATAACAATATTCGTTTAATTTCGCAAAAGCAAACAAAAACTGGTTTAGTTTTCTTGTACGAAATACCATATATGAATATGTTCATGCCTTTTAGCGATTTCGCTTTATTGTTTTCTATTTTAAATACTGGACAAACTTTACTTTTAAAAGGAAACTTTTATATTGAATTCTGGCTGAAACTCTAGTACTATGGTAAATGAATATACCGGTAAGCAATAATATAGGGAAAACATTTTGACAGCAAAATGGTATGCGTTTCATTTTTTTTTCAATATTAATTTTCTTTGTAAGGTTTATGACAGAAATGAAATATGGGCACTCCTATTTATGTATATTATGTCCTGTACTTCAGATGAAGGCGCAGAAGATTGTTAAATATCCACTAAATCATGTACTTTTCAGTGCAGCCCTGTATGTCCATGCCAGAACTCCAACATGGCTACCACAACGGCTCCACTGCGAACACCACGTCATATGGAGAAATAATAGCATTTGGCTGTGATGATAATTACAGGCTTGTTGGTCCGAACACCACTACCTGTGACGATTTCGGGAAATGGACCTCCGGGCCACCAATATGTGAAATGCAAGGTAGGACTTGCAATATTATTAGATTGACATACTATTGGCTTATAGACAGACACACTTATTAGCTCACGTGAGCCGAAGGCTCACAATGTGAGCTTATAGGATGGCCATGATCCGGCGTCCGTCCGTCGTCCGTCCGTCGTCCACAATTTCAGAGATCTTCTTCTCTGAAACCGCTTGGCCGATCTAGTTGAAATTTTATGTGGAGCCTCCTTGGGTAGTGGCATTGTAATTTTGTTCGCGATATCTTGGTTACATGACCAAGATGGCCGCCACGCCCATATATGGTAAAAACATTTCAAAAATCTTCTTCTCCAGAACCGGTCGGCCGATTTCCACGAAACTTGGCATGTAGCATTGGGGACTTCAGCCCATCATAGTTTGATAAAATGATGACCCTTGGATGACCTTGAACTATTTTACGGCAAGGTCAAAATTGGAAACATAGGCTTTTACATGGGAAAAAGTGAAAACTATTTTTTTTGAAAACTATTGCAGCCTGAGGCCTGAAAAGTGGTAGATACAAACAACTTATGGAGTAGATGAAGGTATGTGATTAATTAGAGATGACCTTGACCAGTCTGTCGTCCATCCACACTTTTCATAGATCTTCTTCTCTGAAGCTGCTTGGCCAATCAAAGTGAAATTTTATGTGGAGCATCCATGGGTAGAGAGGACGAAAGTTTGATCGCGAAATCCAGTTCACATGACCAAGATGGCCGCCATGCCCAACTATGGTAAAAAACACTCAAAAATCTTCTTCTCCAGAACCGGCTGGCCGATTTTCATGAAACTTGGTAAGTAGCATTTGGGACTCCAGCACATCATAATTTGATCAAATGATGACCATAGGATGACCTTGACCTATTTACGACAATGTCAATTTTGGAAACATAGGCTTTTACGTGGGAAAAAGTGAAAACTATGGATTTTTTGAAAACTATTGCAGCCTGAGGCCTGAAAAGTGGTAGATGCAAACAACTGATGGAGTAGATGAAAGTATGTGATTAATTTAGGTCAAGGTCATCTCTTGACCTTGGCCTGTCTGTCGTCCATACACACTTTTCAAAGATCTTCTTCTCAGAAACTGCTTGGCCAATCAAAATGAAATTTTATGTGGAGCATCCATGGGTAGAGAGGACGAAAGTTTGATCGCGAAATCCAGGTCACATGACAAAGATGGCCACCACGCCCATATATGGTAAAAACCACTCAAAAATCTTCTTCTCCAGAACCGGCTGGCCGATTTACATGAAACTTGGTAGGTAGCATTTGGGACTCCAGCCCATCATAGTTTGATCAAATGATGACCCTAGGGTGACCTTGACCTTTTTAACGGCAATTTCAATTTTGGAAACATAGGCTTTCACATGGGAAAAGTGAAAACTATGGATTTTTTGAAAACTGTTGCAGCCTGAGACCTGAAAAGTGGTAGATGCAAACAAATAATAGAGTAGATGAAGGTATATGATTAATTTAGGTCAAGGTCATCTCTTGACCTTGGCCAGTCTGTCGTCCATACACACTTTTCAAAGATCTTCTTCTCTGAAACTGCTTGGCCAATCAAAGTGAAATTTTATGTGGAGCGTCCATGGGTAGGGGGAACGAAAGTTTGATCGCGAAATTCGGGTCACATGACCAAGATGGCCGCCATGCCCAACTATGGTAAAAAACACTAAAAACCTTCTTCCCCTGAACCGGCTGGCCGATTTACTCGAAACTTGGTATGTAGTATTTGAGACTCCAGCCCATCATAATATGTTGAAATGATGACCCTAGGATGACTTCGACTTATTTTACGGCAATGTCAATTTTGGAAACATAGGCTTTTACATGGGAAAAGGCGAAAACAATGGATATTTTGGAAACTGTTGCAGCCTGAGACCTGAAAGTTGCTAGATGCAGACAACTATTGGAGTCAATGAAGGTAAGTACTTAATGAAGGCCAAGGTCATTTCTTGACCTTGACCCAAGGTCATTTAAATATCAAAATTAAGATTATGTTTTTTTCAGAAATCACTGGGTTTGGAAACTATTGCAGCCTGAGACCTGAAACTTTGCAGATGCAGACAACTTATGAAGTCAATAAAGGTGTGTGAGTATTCAAGGTCAAGGTCATTTCATGATGACTTAATACTCCAAGATCAGGCTTCAGGTGAGCGTTCTCGGGACCAATGGTCCTCTGGTTATTTAACATTTTAATATTATGTGAAATGCAAGGTAGGACTTTCAATATTATTAGATTGGCATACAGTACTATCGGCTTATAGACAGACACGCTGTTTATTTAATGCCACTTTCTTTTTTATCAGAACAATGGAACACTTTATATCCTACATTCAATGAGGAAGCTCAGATGATTCGAAATGAGCCTGTGCATGAGAAAACCAACAATTTGGGTTCCGACCAGGTCCGACACAAACCGGGCTATACAGTCACAGAAGATGGATAGAGGCTAGAAATTTTGGATTTAGAAAGAAGAAGAATTGTACTATCCGTGTAGCGAAAACAAAGGCGCTGATCAGCTTCGCAGTTACTGCGAAGCTGATCTGCGCCTTTGTTTTCGCCTATGCAGATTGTTAGTTTTCCCATGCACTGGCTCAAATATTTATGGCATGGATTCCATGCGTAACGGGTCTTAAATGGTACCATCGTACATAATCCGGAAGTTCGTCTTGTGTGTTCTCCGTTATCAGCTTAATTTCTCAATGAAAATATTTGCCAACATTCAATTAAAAATAAACAAAATATGACGAAACTATAATGTATTTTGAAATACATTTGTGTGCTTTTTCAGGTGGTGGGGTACACATACTTATGGTGTTGGCATTAACCGCCGAAAGTCACAATTCATACAAATATTCCTCATTTCATTTCCACGTATACACACATTTTGATAATCTGTATATTAGAAAATATTCCTTATTTCTATGGAAATTCAAAATGAAATATATATTGTTTGTTGAATATTTATAGTTATTGAATGAATATCGTAAAATATTCGGAACGGGTTCCTATGGTGAGGACGCACGAGCTTGCGAGTGCGTCTCCGCCATATGAACGAGTTCCGAATATTTTACGATATTCATTCAATAACCTTTTTAGCTCACCTGAGCCGAAGGCTCACAGGTGAGCTTATAGGATAGGCAGGCATCCGTCGTCCGTCGTCGTCGTCGTCCGTCGTCGTCCGTCCACAATTTCAAAGAAGAATATTTCTGAAGCTAGTAGGCCGATCTTGATCAAATTTGATGTGAACCATAATTGGGTTGGGGGATTGATGGCATTAGGTTTTGGAGCAGATTGTATCAAAATTGTGGTTTCCATGGCAACAGATAGGTTCCATAGACTTACAATGGGAAAAACTAAAAAAATCTTCTTCTCTGAAACCACTAGGCCCACAGCTTTGATATTTGGTATGTAGCAATGGCTAATGGTCCCCTACATAAATTGTGCCATTCATGCCCCTGGGGGTCAAGTTTGGCCACGCCCCGGGGGGTCGATAGTCTCCATAGACTTACTATGGGAAAAAATTAAAAAATCTTCTTCTCTGAAACCACAGGGCCCACAGCTTTGATATTTTGTATGTGGCAATGGCTAATGGTCCTCTACATAAATTGTGCCAATCATGTCCCCGGGGTCAAAATTGGCCACGCCCCGGGGGTCGATAGTCTCCATAGACCTACAATAGGAAAAGCTAAAAAAATCTTCTTCTCTGAAACCACTAGGCCCACAGCTTTGTTATTTGGTATGTAGCAATGGCTAATGGTCCTCTACATAAATTGTGATATTCATGCCCCTGGGGTCAAATTTGGCCAAGCCCCGGAGGTTGATAGTCTCAATAGACTTGCTATGGGAAAAAAATTCAAAAATCTTCTTCTCTGAAACCACTAGGCACACAGCTTTGATATTTTGTATGTGGCAATGGCTAATGGTCCTCTACATAAATTATGCCAGCCATGCCCCTGGGGTCAAATTTGGCCACGCCGGGGGGGGGGGGGGGGGCGTAGATAGTCTCCATAGACTTACAATGGGAAAAACTAAAAAAATCTTCTTCTCTGAAACCAAAAGGCCCAGAGCTTCTATATTTTGTATGTAGCAATGTTTGGTAGTCCCCATTATAAATTGTGCCAGTCATGCCCCTGGGTCAAATTTGGCCATGCCCCGGGGGTCAATAGTGTCCATGCATAGACTTTCATTGGTTGATTCTCAATTAATTTAAATCTCATGCGCTTACAATGTGATAATCTCTCAGGTGAGCTACAGGACCAATGGTCCTCTAGTTATTATATACCCTTCAATATTTACATTTTTATTGCAATCGCCCTAGATGAAAGTATCTTTCTTGATGTTCTTCATTTCCCAATGAAAAAGATTAAGTCACGTGATCTAGATGTCACGCCTATGGGCGGGGCGACGTCAAAACCCATCCAGTGACGTTGTTTGTTTACTCTTGTTGTCGTGACGTTGGTCGCGTATCACCATGGCGTTAGGTGCGAAAATTTGACGTTTCGGCTGTTCCAAAATTACGTTAAGTCGGATTTAATGTCAAATAACATGAAAATGAGCGGTGATATGCGCAATTAAAAATCTGATACTTGATTGATAATATAAAATGTAAATATAAGTATTGAAATTCAGATTTTAGCTTTCACTGGATGATGAAAAACATTAGCTGTTTTAATGTTTCCGAGAAGCCCTTCGGGCTTCACAGACATTAAAACAGCCTAATGTTTTTCATCATCCAGTGAAAGCTAAAATCTGAATTTCAATCCTTAAATAAACAATGGAGGGATTTCAAGTGCTTATTCCTGGCATCTCCAGGCCTGGTCGACCTTTAATTTGGCCACAATTTATGAATATGGAAAAACATTCAATGTTTTCATCAATGCAAAGTGAATGGGGCAATTTCTTGGGTATATTGAAGTCATTCTACATTTAAACAAATTATGCCTTGCAGTCTCTATACATACAATGGAAGGGTGGTAAGATGTTGGTTAGTAGACCTGTAATGACAGCGCTGCCTCGTGCACCAGATTTGCATGCTACAAACTGTCCAACAAAATCTTACATGTATCGATGATTTTGTTAAGATTATCTGTTCATGTAGATATACGTTCGCATTTTAGTTCACTGGAAGCATACCCACCAACTATACGGTAACCTTGTGCACTATTGATGTTACAAAACCCCTGGCTTTTGAATGGCTGCCTGCACCCAAATCACAGCAGGAGAACCACGTCTCGCGTTCAGTTTACGCGAGTTGCGTAACACAGTAGTCCCCAGGAAGGTAGTTCCCTATGCCGTGGTGTCTTTCTCTTGTTTATTAACATTAAGATAATTGGTGGTTACAACGCTCATCTCTGTCAAGTCTGTTCTATTACTGCTGTAATTTTCCTGACATGGTCTTGTCTGTTGCTTGAGCGATGGGTGACACTAGCATAATCATTTGCTTTTAGTGTACAATCATTATTAAGTTAATGTATTTTGCTACGCTTGCAATGCAATAATAATAATAATTATAATAATAATAATAATAATTTTATTTAAAGAGGATGACATATTTAGAACATTAACTTATCTTACACATGGCCCTCTTAAGAGTAAAACATATATTAACATAAGTTATAAACATATGTACAACATGTGATGTCTTGGAGCCCTATCAAATATATGAACAATAATAGCTTTAAATGAAACAAAGAATTAAAATGAAAATAAAGCTTAAGGACACTCAGAAATTTGAGGTAAATATTATATGATTCATCAAGAGAACGAAAAACTTTTGATCCATGCAGGATTTCAAAATTTTTATCTTTATAATTGCATGACCAGTGAAACTATCTAACTAAAGCCCTTTTTCATTTGTTGACTCTTGTTTTGCAGGCAGGATTAATTGATTTAAGGAAAGATACAGGGTGTCCTCATGCATAAAAACTATCCTGTTGCATATTAAAGGGGCACATTTGATGCCACCCGGCAAGCGTTTTATTACCTGGGATTTACCGGTTGAGATTTTAGTGGGTGTGGCTTAACTACTGGCCCAGGAATTATATGCCAATTGGAATACCTGTAATATTTAATCTGCCATGCGTTAGCAAACTGTCTGGCTGGGTACTGTTCAAAGCCATCTCATATGTGCAAGATATACAGGAGCTACTGGCTTTGAATTGCGACCAACAGGATCGAATTTTCAGTTTATATTCGTACTCATTTCTAGAGACCAAGCCTTTAGGCCAATTAAACGGGAAAAAAGGCTAAACGTTTAAAGATAATCTGTCTATTACAAAAACAGTTTTTCAAGTCGGATTCGCCAAACACACCTTTGATCTACTATTTTTTAATGTTTCGGCGTCACAGGGGAATATCAGAGTTCACTTGATTATCGTCAAGATTTTTCCTCATTCCCTCTTCGCTTTTTCACGTACAGTAAATGCAAATGCACCAGACAAACAAGGTTTCGTCCAGTATGTGTAATAATACTTTGCAAATACACCCATGATTTATTAACGTATTGAATACGTAAAGATGAAATAAAAGTCTTTGGCCCAACGGGGCAACACTGTTTTTAAAGCATCATTATGCACGGCATCGGTCTCAGAATCTAGAGGTCCTGAGGTTTGTCATCGAGCACGATACATGCTTTACTTCCCATAGTACCAGGAAGTGAATTGTCCTTCCGGTCAAAGATAACGAAAAGGTTGGCTGGGGCGTTAAACCTCAGTTTTACAGTAGCAAACTGGCAAACTATGATTTTAAACATGATATGTCGGTTTACCTATTGGAAAATTGAGATAGTATCGTGAAATGCGTATTTAAAGCGATATCTGCACGCTTTCTAATATATTATGAGTGATAAACACTGCTGATAAGTTCCTGTGATGGATATGGAAAATAGATCGACATTGTCTGATCACATTTGGTTTTCAGGACCCATAATTACGATACTATACCTTACTTAAGGTGACGAATTTCAGCATACAAAAAGGTGCATGTAGAACTGACTGAAATCAAGCATTTCGCTTTAATTATGTAAATTGCAATTTATTTTTGCACATCTGTATATATATTTAAGTAAAGCAAAGTAAAATGTCGAGACAAAATTTGTTACATTAACTAAGGTGGGCCTTAACTATAACAAAAAGGTGCATGTAGAACTGACTGAAATCAAGCATTTCGCTTTAATTATGTAAATAGTGAGGGTCGAGATGTACAGATTTTAGCTCCCGTGCGATTTTTGTGCTAAAATTGATTTTTTTGTTTTAAATGATAGTTTAGGGCTTAAACAATCGGAAAATTATGGGGTTCAATTTTTTCCAGCCCTTGACCCAATTTTAAGGGCTCTCAATGATGACCACACCCATTTTGTACCCCTGTAGTCCTGTAAACATTTACCAGCCTCTTTATTCTTATAAACTTGCATGCATTCTACAATTCATATCTTCTTTTGAAGCTTGTATTGTGTTAAATAATGAATTTGTGTTATCTATTAGCGAGACAAGCCTACTATACTTATAATAAAGAAGTGGGTGGGGTAAGTAAAGGCGGAAAATGGGAATGTTGAGTTTGAATTCCGTTATATGGTACAAACTTTACAAAACAACGTATTCTAATACCTGGAACGTTTTAACATGCCCATTTATTTGAATATCATATGAACCCATCAAAACCAACCCTGGATAATCATAGGGATAAGCCAATAAAGACTTTTTAAACATAATTATTTAATTAAGTGGTCTGAGCAGGTGCCGAATCTAAAATGCTTGCTCCTCTACTGATTCACTCGTCATCTTCGTATTCGTATTTTCTCCTTGATGAAATTTTGCACACTCAGTGGCATAGCATTTACAGAGAGGTGTGCAAGGCAGTTTGTTACTGTAGCACTTACATCTCGAGCCAACACATCCCGTTTTACAGCCGCACTTTATTAATTCAATAACAGCTTTTGGAGCCGGCTCATCTAAGCACATCACTGGCTTATATAGAGTTCCCTCCACCAGCCACCTGCTTTTGTCGATAGGTGGGGCAAGTGGACAGTGTGTTGTATAGGATTTGTCACGCATGGCTATGTAATTTGCACGCGTAGTATGAGAGAGAAGGGTCGCGCGTGTTGGAGGTAAACTCTCGCCTTCTAACTTCCTAGTCCGGAACGTTTCCCAGTCTCCTGAGCGGCAGGCGCTGATGAGGAACAAAAGGCTATCGACCTGTTCAATGTATTTTAGCACGAACCGAGCCTGTTCTCTTTCATTTATGTGTACCAAGTCTGAATATTTTGAAAGATAGCTTTTGCACCGGACTTCGTTTGTGAAGGACCTTTCGAAGAGAGTCACACTGGGTCCGGAGTAAGTCTGGCAAGGGCCCTTTTGTGTTTGCATCGAAAAGCATCATCAGGATTGCAAGGCATGTTGTGATGTGGTATTCGATTCTTCGCTTGTATGCTTTGCCCCCATAAATTCCCCACAGCGCTGCCGATGTAAAAATACCACTTCGACAGCACACGTATCAATGTATCAATGCCACTGCCATCTAATGTTTTGCCAAGCATGAAAAGCAGCAAACACGATGTGCAGAACACCTGCTTGCAGGACCCAGTTGGTTTTTCCAACTGTCTGCTGAATATGAAGAGCATTGCTATAAAGATCAAGGTCAAGTGTTAGGATTGTTTTCCTTTCAGGGCCAACAACAACTGTAGAGACGACCTGTCTCAGCATCAGAACAGTATACAGAGTTGTTATATTAGTGGGAGAAGGCTTGAACAGAGGGACAATTACTTCAGTATTTGTTCGAGTGATACTTTCGTGCGTATTTGAAAGCAGCAGGGAACGAGTTGCGGCCCAAGTAGGCATGACCTCTTTACCGACACTGATATGATAGATTTGTCTAATGATTGTGCGCCTTGCCTTGAGTTTTTTTTTCTGGAATGACAAGAGGTTTATTTACAGGCTCTCCATCAACATTCCTTTGGTTGATGACTATAACAGTGCCATGAAATGTATTCTGTCTATTTGGCGTGTCTTCGAGAAGATCGATGTTGTCAACTGCAAACCATATGTTCACCCCCTTTTTGACAAAGGTAGGCAATAACCTCCGGCCGAGGACAGCTTGCTGAACGCGTTTCTCAATGTCAATAATCTTTCTGTAGTCACCCCCAAGACCTACCGAGAGGGGTGTTTGTAAGGTCTGAAGGAATACATAATCTTTTTTTTTAGTTTCTGTTTTACCTGGCAATCTGTGCGACTGAACTGGATCAAAAGCTGACATGAAAGGTCCACTACTTCATCGCGCGTTTCAGAAATTCTGTGCACAAAAGATTTTTCAGGTGCTTTTATTTAATTTTGTGACTCTGTAAGGCAAACTTGATTTTGTTCTTTTTGGCCGAGGGATATCACCTGAAGCTGAGGGTCTTCGACGTTTGCGCAGAGAACTACTTACCAATGTTTAATGTATTTGGTCCCATTTAGATAATTCTAGTCTTTGTATCGACTACCATGCTGAAACTTGCAAAATTTCAGTAATTCGTTTTGGATCCATGTTGCCAAATCTCAAAGGTCACTGACGAGACTTTAATAGTCGAAACCGCGGTATGACCCATCCCCATTCTCATTAATGTGTTCGCTGCTCTTAAAGGATCTCAGTTTTAATTTTTATTAGCAACAGGAGAGTCGGATCTGGAAGTCTTAAATTTTGGCATTCGCTCAATATTCACTTTATTCGCTAGGGGCTACCTACATTCGCTATGATAATATACAGAACTCTTTTCACTGTCACTAAGACTGTTCAGGTGATCACAGAGCGGTTTGATTTCAAGTTCGCCACCGCTCATTACAACAGGGTACGAAATCAGCAATCATTTCAGAACTGCTGATCAGTTTCTTGGATGATGGAGTTGAGCCCTCATTGCAAATTATACACAATTTAGTCTCTGACATATAAACACGTGTGTTCTGCGTCTGTGTGTGATGCAGACAGAGAAATAGAAGTTTCATATAATATATAATTTAATGACGTATTCGCGTATATTGTATTTGTTACAGATTAAGCGCTCGTTTGGTTAACCCATAGATCTGAGCGCCTGAATGGTGGTTTTGGCAGACGAAAGTTTGCCCAAAGCAAATGGAATCGCTGAAAAATATACAAAGAAGGATAGAAGGATATTTGGGCTCTTATGGATGTATATGTAGCTGGGACTCAAGGAAGAACCCACACTTGGATCTAAAAGCTTTTTGACAATTAACACTAGGATACATGTTGATATTGGCGTAGTCGAACAGATTTCTTAAAAAATGCCAATATATTGACATTTATCGTTTAGAGAGCATTTCATTTGAAATGGGCTCTATGGGTGAAGCCCAAAAGCGCTGCTACGGTATGTGTTTAGAAAACATTTTATCTAACGGGCATTTATGTTTGCTCAATACTCACACAAATACACATTCAGACAATCTATTAAAGTCAGTGATAAAAAAAAAAAAAACGATTTTGGGCTCCGAAATGGAAATAAAGAGCCCAAGCATGGGCTTCGGGATATTTCTATGACAATACAAGTATTAAAAATGGACTCGGCACCCTTAAATTATGTATGTGGCACTGAGCACTTCACGATTTTGTTTTAAAATGGGCTTAAGGGCTAATTTGAATAAATTGGAGCCCAGTTTGGGATCTGGGGCTTGGAAAAATTGAACCCCATCATTTTCGTGCATAGTACACTCAAATCAATTGATTCAAGCAAAAAAATCAATTTTAGCAAACAAATCGCACGGGATTACATCTCGACCCTCACTAAAATTGCAATTTATTTTTGCACATCTGTATATATATTTAAGTAAAGCAAAGTAAAATGTCGAGACAAAATTTGTTACATTAATTAAGGTGGGCCTTAACTATAAGGAAGCGTTGTGATTCTGGGCTCAGAACCCAGAATTACAAATCCCCTTTACAGTTAAGTAAGACCTTAAGTCCAATTCGCAAGCACAAAAAATACACGCGTGTAAATATACTCCGGTGTGTATTTATACTCCGGTGTGCAAATCAACCTGAGAGTAAATTTAAATTGCGTTCGCATGGGTTTTATCGCCAGGAGTATTTTTGTAGGTAAATTTATCATTTCTGGATTAAAACCTGTTCATTTAAGTTTTCTATATTTGCAAAACAAGAAGAGGCTGCTTCAAGGTGTTCATGTAGACTTTGGCAGCAGAGCGGAATCATGTAATGGTCAGGCATAACCTTAGCAGTTATACAGTTCCTTTTTTTTCATCCTTTTACAAGGAATTACTGTTAAAATGCCCCAAGAATCCTAACCAAGAATGATGAAGAAATAGTGTGGCTGTTTGCACTCCATATGATCTAAAATGTTATGAATGGCAAAAAACTCTTATTTAGCAACAATGTCCACAGTTTCAGCAACTGTCATATAATCAGTTAGGAACAAAAAATGTGAAAATTCGTTATCTAAAAGCAGAATATTGACTTGAAATAAAAATACTCATGGGTATATTTTACTTTGCGTCTGCATGGGACATAATAGTAAATTTACACGTGTGTATTTGTAAAAATAAAGTTTGCATCTGGTCAGACCCAGGAGTAAATTTACCCATATGTAAATATACTCCGGTGTGTATTTGCGTTCGCATGCGCCATTTACTAACCCCGAGTAAAATTTGCACACCGGAGTATATTTACACGCGTGTATTTTTGGCGCATGCGAATTGGACTTTAGTTAAAGTAGCCAATTCTAGCATAAAAAACCATTCGGCGTATGACATTGTGTTTCATTAATCTGTATACTTTCGTAAAAAACAAATATTGATGTAAAGGTAACGTATGGAGACAAAATACATCACATTAACTAAGGTGTGCCTTAACTTTCGGGAAGCATTCTAATTCTGTGCACAGGTATATAGATTCCCTACCGTCAATGATATTTGCACGGACAATATCCAGACGTATGTCATCAAGTTTTTAGCTCACCTGAGCCGAAGGCTCACAGGTGAGCTTATAGTATACCCATGCTCCATCGTCCGTCGTTATCGTCGTTGTTGTAGTTGTAGTTGTCCACACTTTTCAAACGTCTTCTACCCTGAAACCGCTTGGCCAATCAAAGCCAAACTTCATGTGGAGCATTCTTAGGAAGGGGGAATGAAAGTTTGTATACATGGTCCAGGTCACATGACCAAGATGGCCGCCATGGCTATTAATAGCAAAAACCTTTAAAAATCTTCTTCTCCAGAACCAAAGGGCCTATGATCTTGAAACTTGGCATGAAGCATCAGGGAGAGGAGCTCTAAAAGTTTGTATAAATCATGACCATGGGCATCTTCGCAAGCCTAGGATACTAAGTCCACTTCATTCCTTACGCACGTGCGTAAGGAACGAAGTGGACTTAGTACCCTTGGCTTGCCAAGATGGACCCTGGGATGACCTTGACCTATTTTACAGCAAGGTCAACATAGGTCGCCCATGCATTTGAGTAGGGAAAATTGTTAAAATGTGATTCAAAGGGCAAATCTTGCAGTAAATGGGCAAATGGACAGAATATTTGTGTTTATGAAAACATTTTGTCCCCAGGGGGTTGTTTGTCCCCGCCCCTGTGCTATATACATGTACATGGCCATAATATTCAAACATCGTCTTCTCTGAAACCGCTTTGCCAATGAAAGCCAAACTTGATGTGGAGAATTGTTATGAAATGGGTAGATGAACTGGAGATTTAAGGTTCTGAAAAGAATGTGGACCCCAGGGGTGGGTCTGCCTATGCCCCGGGGCATTATACATGTATATAACCATAATATTCAAAGATCTTCTCCTCTGAAACCGCATGGCCAATCAAAGTAAAATTTTGTAGGAAGCATCTGTATGAAGGGGAAACCAATGTGATTATAAATAAACCAGGTCACATGACTTAGATGGCCGCCATGTCCATATATGGTTAAAACCCTTCAAACATTTTCTTCGCAGGAACTGCTCAACCTTTTGCAACGAAACTTGACATGTAGCAATAAAGACTAGAGTACTACAATGTATGTATAAAATATAATCCTATGATGACTATGACAGATTTTACGGCAAGGTCAACATAGGTCACATATGCAGAAAACTGTTAAAATGACACTGAAGAGAAAAACTTTCAGGAAATGGGCAAATGAACAGAATATTTATGAAGTTGAAAAAGAAATTAAACCCAGGGGTTGTTCTGACCCTGTCCGAGGGCTTTATGCATTTATATGACCTTTTTATTCAAACAAATTTATTGGTATATATCTCAGATCCTAGGTGAGCGTTTACAGGCCCATTGGTCCTCTGATTTTGAGACTGTGCCCTTAATTCAGTGGAAACAGTCGACCTATCAGACTCTTTAGGTCTTATGACATTTCAATTTAAAAAATAGTACAAGAAGGCAATGATCAGGGAAAGGCGCAATCAGAATAAAGCCCAGGTGGTCCTTAGTCCTTACACAACTAATACATGAGAAATGCAGTTATGATAATTTATTTTGATGTTTTTTCTTACAGCTAACTGTTCAACATCCGTCTTGTTTATCGCCGCCTTTTGCACGGTTATCTTCGTACTGATTTTTGCTGTGATAGCAATTGGCGTACTTATGCGCAAGCTTAAACATGTGAAGAAAGGTAGTAATGACGAAGAGAGTCCGGCATCCACAGAGGCCAACACTCCTCTTATAGATAGACGGGAACCAGTGAAAGCACCGGAACCAGGTGATGAACCAATTCAAGATGGTGATGACGAAGAGACAGAAAGAAAATGTAAGAACTAATTGTATTGTAATGGGCGAAACATGAAGAGGACAAAGTTGCAATTATAAATTCATAGGTGGCCACTCAGTTACACAAACTTAACTAAACATATGAACTAAAAATTAAACAGATCCTTTAAGTGCAGTAAACATATTAATGAGAGAGCGGTTTCGGCTCCTTAAGCCTCTTCAGTGACCCTAAAGATCTGGCAACATGGAACTATAGAGAATTACTGTAATTTTGCAAGTTACAACAGGATAGTCGATACAAAGACTATTATAATCCAAATGGGGCCAAATATATTAAACAATGTTCAGAAAAGGAATCTAAACCGATAATAATTTTCTTATATCTCAGAACACCCTCGCTGATCTCAAAGGACCAAAAAGAAAATATAATCTGCACTATGGATGATGTACGGGGAGACACGGCACAACACCAGCTGCAGTAATAACAAAAAATAAACAGATCCTTTGGAAGCAGTAAACATAATAAGAGCAGAAATCAAACATAAGGTGCTAAAAGCATAAGAATTTAACACCAAGACATAAAACAATAGGAACCACCACAGAAGTGTCGTCTTGGAACGATTAGTAATAAATTACTGTCATCAAAACATCGTATTTAAATGGAAACTTTACTACATAATGAAAACTTTAAATTACTTGTAAATTTGCAAAATCAGCATCAAGATTAATATAAGCGCATTACTTTATTTACTGATTTATCGCGTAAGAGGCGACACACATGTAGATGTATCAAAACGACATTGTCATGAAATGATCACAGAAGCCAGACGGAGCCTTGTATGTACCTTAATCTTCTTTGCTTTCAGATTCTGTCGATGAAGACGGTGAGGAAGGTGAAGGTCCTTTCAGAGGAGTACAGGAACAGAGGAAAGGTGCCACTGGTGAACTTCACCTAAATACTGTCGAGCCTAGAATTCCGAGGGGTGAGTACTCTGAGGAAGAAAGTGACGACGAACGTGCAAGTCTCGCACAGGCGCAGAGCTACCACCAGCAAGAAAGACAGAACGAAGGTACCCACAAGAAAGTTGCGATGGAGATGAGTGAAGTTGACCGACAGGATTTTGGTTACCCTAAATAAGTTGCTAACGGCAACATACTTTTTGATTTGGACCCAGTAGATGTATGAGTATTATATCTATGGGGTATGATGAACACATTTATTAATCCCAGTGTTGGTTGCCTACATGTATTTTCTACTGTGTGCCATATATAATCCTATATTAATTTTTAGATATATTATACAGCTTATGATGTTTATGTAAGACAGGATATACTAAAATGGTTTAAGTTTTAATAATTTTGTATGCCATGTTGATTTGTTTAATACATTTTTTACTTATCATAGATACCGATTTAGTGGTGCCATACTTCAACATCTGCCTGCACTATGATAAAATATTCTTTTAGTTAAAATTGTAGAGCTACCCGAACGTATAACATTTTAACCGAATTTATACTAGAATTTAAGTATGCATCATAAGCATTACCCCATTTTTGGGTAAATTTCTCGGGTGATGTGTTGATGAGTTATTTTGTGTGTTTTTGCTATGCAGTTGTAAATTAGCTTAACATATGTACTCCAGTTTGGTTTGCGTAAATATTAACTTGCAATAGAGCCTGTTTTAATATTTTAGTGACTTTTACATTCTTTTTGTATGAATTTATAAACAAAATATGTAATTTATACTACAGCCATTGACAAACATGCGTTGTGCTAATTGTACCATATTGTAAATAATACTCAAGTATCTCCAAAACAACCTTTCACAATATTTAGTTTGGTTCCAATTGTTAAATGCTAACATTTTTAAATTACATAATCTAGAACAAACTGATGATCAAATTATAGACGCATATATAGAATTTGAAATAGTTTATTAATACAGAAACAGATAAATGAACACACACACATACAGAGAGAGAGAGAGAGAGAGAGAGAGCATCGACACTGTCTCTTATATAATGCTGAAAGTAGCAGTAAAGTAGCAGTAAAGTATCAGTAGTGAACGCTGAGTGCACCGTGAACGCTTCTATTCGCGATATTTATTCGCGTCATAAATCTAGATCTCCACCTCAATTAAGACTAGACCGCATTTTAATCATTTTTTGGGCTGCGTGTGTTCAGGGACACAGAAAGTGAGATAAAATGGAGTCGTTTTGATTTTTACCTTTCATTATTTTAAAAATGATTCATTACATTATATCTGTTTCAGGTCTTTTGTGACGTGAGTTTTTATTCCATTTCTTCTCATTCTCTCTAGCTCTCTTACTCTCATTCATGCTTGTTGAAGATACATGTATTTCTGTTCTTGTTTATGTTTGTAATTGTTTTGTTTTGTTTTGTGTTGTATTATGTTGTGTTGTATGATCGTTGTGTGTTTACTACAAAGATCTTTGATCATCATACAGAATGTCAAGAAAAGGACAAACATGTTGCTGTTATAACATTTGTTGATATTTGTAACATTTCGTGCTTTATGTATCACTCTCATCCTCTCTCTCTCTCTCTCTCTCTCTCTCTCTCTCTCTCTCTCTCCGCCGTCGCCAGTTCGGATTCAAATTTTCAAAAGCCAGTTATTGCAAATTTAACTGATAAATCTCTCTCTCTCTCTCTCTCTCTCTCTCTCTCTCTCTGTCTCATATCCGCCTTTGTCGAGTTCGACTTCAATCTATCTAACCAGGAGACTTATTGCAGCCAGAACACTGAATCAGTCCGAATGACCATATTAATACTTTACTGTTCCTTTTAGCCTTATCCATTTAGTTGCGTTAACTTTTTTATGAGCCTAGCATACGTTAGTGAAATGGGTTTTAGGAAAATACTTTTGCAGAATACAAAAGACAATGCCTACAGTAATATAGGTGTTAGACAAGGTGAAAACATTGTTTCATTGCTCTTCGTTCTATTATATATATATATTTTTTCTATTTTCTATAAGAACAAATTAACGTCAGGGAACCATAATTGGAGAATATCATAATGATTTATATGATTATCGCCTTAAGTATATTACTATTTGAGGATATTTGTACTACTGCATGTACATGACGCTATCATTCCAGCAGACTCGGCTCCTTCATTATCTACTGCTCTTACTTGCGAAAACAAACACAATATGAGCCGCCTCATGGGAAAACCAACAATCTGCATAGGCTAAAACAAAGACGCAGATCAGCTTCGCGGTAACCGCGAAGCTGATCAGCGCCTTTGTTTTCGCTACTCGGATAGTACAATTCCTCCTCTACTTAACTCCAAAATTTCAAGCTTCTAGCCTGCTCCTGTGACTGTACAGCCTGATTTGTGTCAGACCTGTTCGGAAACCACATTGTTGGTATTCTCACGAGGTGGCTCATATATTTGTGTTTAACCTACCAAGGATGCTTTCTCCATGTATTCTGACACACTGCTCAAAATAATTAGAGAAAGAATAGAGGGGTTAAGAATTGATGCAATTAAATTTAAAGTCCCAACATAGACATAAACTGCATTTTCCATACATTGTGTCACAATGTTAAATTCAAAAGGCATTTCAGACTGTCTGCTTCTTTGGCACCATTTGAATAGTGTTTCGAAAATTAAAATTAGTGTATGAAATTGCATCTTAAGCAATGTTTGATTCAGCTGGATTTAGTAGAATATGAATTTCTTCTAAAATGACACAAACGTAGATACAACCCTTGTTATACATGTAGATTGTTATTGTTATTTCTATGCATAATATATTTGAATTTCAGATAGGTTGTTAAATCTATGCATATTTGAATTTGATCTGTACTTGCTAAATATACGAGGTTTATCCAATAACTTCTAACGATGGTCTCATAAACTGTTCATGGATTTCATAATTATTTTCCAATCAAATGTGGCCATTGATGGCGCCGTATATTTACATGTATTAGTGACAGAATATGGAGTTTTACGACATTGTGATCTGGTGCTCTAATAACATGGAACACTTTAAAACTGCGAATTTGTCTTACTGTTTTGAGGGCGGGGGCAGTGTACATAAATATAGACGGCATTGTGTTTCTATGAGAAGTCACATTAGTGGTTTATGATATTTTCTGAATACACAACTGCCCCATATAAAAGCAGTTACCGCAATTACATTATCGTAGGTGTCACCGTATGTTTTCAACATTTCCGTAATCTATATCTGTAGCATATTAATGGGCACATGCTTTGATAAAGCTTTTTTATGGTCTTATTAATGCAAATAAAAAGTAACTTTCAAGACTTGCATTGTGCAAAATTTACTACACTTTTTATTACAAAAAGTTGGCTTTACAGCTGCAGGCTTAAACACTCACTATAGTGCAGTCAAACGTGATTTTTTATGTATATCTTGAAATAGTTACATTCCGTAGAAATGACAGTGTTACATGTTTTCCAGTAGGCCCATGTTGTGTCAGGCTCAATTGAATATAACTGAAGTGGACCTTCGAGTAATGTAGATTTTGTTTATGAAAAAAACTGTCTGAACTTATTGGATAACCCTCGTACTCTAAAATATCTTCAATGCTGTTTATCTAGTTTTAGGATTTGAGACTTAGTAATATCACTAGTGCTAGAATACGAAAACAACAATCATGTCTAAAGGACTGACCTCAAATTATCATTAGCTGTGTATATACATACATTCATGCATTACGGAAACATGCCCATATGATATACAGTAATTTTTTCAGGTCATAAATCGATAATTTTCAAAGGAAATTTTTTTATATTTTTCTTATTTTTGCTCAAAACATAGATTGTGGGCACACGTTAGAACCGCCTCGCCGAGGCGGTTCTAACGAGTACCCACAATCTATGTTTTGGAGCAAAAATAAGAAAAATAGGTATACCCCTGCATACCCCAGTTTTACTATATAAATATGGGGTTTAAGGGGGTGTACATTTCACGGGCATGTTTTCCTGATGTGTCTCATCAATGAAATTGTATGACTCCATGACATGAGAGGATCATGATGTATGCATGTACTTGTTGAAAATGATGCTCGATTCTAAACTCACACCTAATACCTTATCACCTGTGTCTGAGATTCTGTCAGTATTTTTGGTCCGTTTCATGGAGCTAAAATACTTAGCTGAAATTTTATAGAAAACGCTAGTTATAAAGGATAGTTTGCTTTCCTACTTCATAGGGGTATTCATCCTATGAATGATTTTTAGGTTTAGTTTCATCATTGACACTGGGGTAAATCAATTGGTTCTATAGTATATTGAGAAGAATTAAGAAACTCAAGTTTTAAACATACCATATTTTGGTTGGGTCCCCGTAAGATCGATTTTATTACTCCAGTACTTTTTAACGCAGTATAATGATAAATCACAACAGAACCGGTTAAAAGTTACTGGTGGGCTGAAATCGATTATAATAAGCACCAACCCAACACATAGTAAATTTAAAGCTTGCGATGGTTCCTCTCAGTATACATGTGCTGTCGACAGAGTCAAACATTTACCATGCACGTAAAAAGCCGCGGACACACGAGCATACCGGCAGCCGTAATATAGTTAATAGTCGACCTAGGCATGATACGGATGTCGATCCCATTCTCGCTCAACGTTAGCATTTTGCATATAATGGTATACAAATGACTCTGACGCCAGCACAGTTAGCACCATTTGAATCACCATCGTGAATAAGACTTGGCTCGGGGATACCTGTTTTCATGTTTTTGGAAAGGTATCACCGTATATACGTTGATTTTTATTAGTTTTGATTTAACACAGTTTCTAAATTGAATTTTAAAGCCGCTTGTCCCATGACAGATACCAAACTGACAGCCTATACTGCTCGAAATTTACTAAGGCACTGGCTTCAATTACGTTTTTGTCTTTGATTTCATATTTTGAAATGCTTCGTGTGGGACAACACTCATGTAAAGGAAGATCACAGCAAATTGAATGTGGTATGTGCTTTTCAATTTCAAAATAAGAAATCCAAGAGTATAACGATAATCAGCAGCCGGTGCATTACAAAGTTCGAGCAGCATATTAAGATAACAGGGATAAGGTCTTTCGAGACGAGTTTAGAATTTGGACAGTTGAAAAAATGTTTTATCATCAAAGGCCAAAAGTGGTTCCACAAAGACTGACGCTGCAAAATGTTACAAAATGGTTTTAGAATAACAACATTTAAGATTCTTAGATTTAGATTGATACATGTCATAAAAGAAAGAGGTTGAGACAGACCGCGGTTTCGGTTTAAAAAAAAAAACAAGCTCGGTTATATCGACAATTTTCATACTGTTCTTCAACGCCACAAAGTTCCCTGGCGACATCTTTGACATTTCTGACTCTGTGGAACCACTTGAGGACACTCCCAGCGGGCACATGACGTCAGAATGACGTCATATCAACGTCGATGCGACGTCACGACGTCGCATCGACGTCGATCTGATGTCATTCTGACGTCATGTGCCTGCTGGGCTGGATGTGGTGTATATGGACTGATTGTGACATGTACAGTTGAGCCTCATCGCGAGAAAACCTGTCTTTGGGTTTCCGACCAGGCCTGACACAAACTAGCCTGTATAGTACAGCATAATGCTAAAAATAAAAAGAATGGATTTAAGAAGAAGAGGGTTTTTACTATCTCTGTAGTGAAAACAAAGGCGCTGATCAGCTGAGCAATAACTGCACATCTGATCTCCATCTTTGTTATCGTATGTATGAAAAGTAGGTTTTCTTGTAGTGCGGCTCATTAGATTTATTTGTATATATAGGAAGAAACAATTTAAATTTGAGTCTTTTATAGTTGTAATTAGTTTCTTTTCCGCAATATTTCATAGATACATTTTAAATATTAAGCTTTATCTGTATGCAGATGCAACTATTTATTCATGGGATAAAGGTCAGGAATTGATAAATTAATCCATTAATTACGAATGGACTTTCTGGGTGAGTCCACTGTCATTTTGAGGGGCATCAGGATTGATTTAAAATTTTAGTCCTTTTTTCGACGAAATTCCTCATAGCAAACATAAAAGCCACATATGGGACGCCCATCTGGGGCCACGCCATTTTGCCTATGCCCCATAAAAAGGATGCAATCAGGCTTAAATGAGTTAAACTCTAATCGCATCAAACAAAACAATACTTGTACGCATGGTGAGCAAGATGAATAGCTCTTTTCCATGAAGGTGGACTCCGGTTAGAATCAACTTTAGCTAATCTTCTATCATTTTCGCTTTTTGTTTTACTGGACTTCTACTTAAAATGACAGAACCGAAGATCTCGTGAGTATAGAACTACATGTGGGTTACCGTTTAGGCGGCGTCTCATGGGTACTTTTATCAGTACCGAACTACTTTTGACACAAGTAAAAATGAAAATACACGTTTGTACACACACGTTTTAAACTCTGCAATCGCAGATCTAACTCTCAAAGTCTTACCTGACTAGACTGGAGAAATACTGGTGTCGACGCTTACTGAGTTCGATATTTGAGCCGCCTCGTGAGAAAACCAGCAATTTGCATAGGCGAAAACAAAGACGCAGATCAGCTTCGCGGTAACCGCAAAGCTGATTAACGCCTTTGTTTTCGCTACACGGATAGTACAATTCCTCTACTTTCTAAATCCAAAATTTCCATTCACTAGCCATCGCATGTGCTTGAACAGCTCAGTTTGTGTCAGACCTGTTCGGGAACCACATTGCTGGTTTTCTCGTGAGGCGGCTCATTTATGATCTTCCTCCTTGTGGAGAAGGCCGAACAGTTATGCAAAGTTGTCGTCAATACAGTAACCCAGTTGTCTACCTATACTCTTAGATATTGCATTCCGTAGTTTCCTTAATTTTGATACATACCTGTATACAGTTTTTATTAAAGTAGATGTGAGTGTGTATTTTTGTGTCTTGTCTTTTTTTCGACACCATGTCAACATGTACAGCCTATTCACAACAATACCAGAGTTGAATCACTTCAATGGCGTCTAGCACCCTATTGGCAGTGCCTTTTATGTCAGTTTCAGTGATGTTTTTATAATGTGCACATATCATATTCGCGGCTCAGCTAAGGCAGATGAATGGCCACCGTTCTTTGGGTAATAGCTGCTATGCTCCCCCGAATATTTTTGTTTATTGATGCTTTACGTCACCGTCAACAGCTATGGTCTTGTCAAGGCGTTCAATTGTTTGTTTCTATCGTATCTGACAAACACACGTGCTGAATTCCACGACGTAGAAATTTCATGAAGATTGGAACTTTGTTGCTCAAGTTGTATTTACCAGTTGGTTCATACAGGCTTGCTTCTTTATGACTGTGCCAGTCCAAGTTGTGCCAGCTTATATTTTTAGATTTGCAAGTGGTCGGGGAATGAATACATGCTATTGGGTTCTTATGTATCTGTTTTTAAAAAACATTGAAGATATAGTCTGTCTTGAACAAAATAATCTTTGATTGAATCTTGTGAAGTTTGTCAAGACGTCGGAGACGTCAGTTTTGCAAAGGCAACGTCAACAATTCAAATAACGTTCAGTTACGCTTGGTTACCGACGTCGCAATGGCGTATAAGCAAAAACTGGCAACAAATGATCGATGCTGAAAAGTTTAGTTGGATCTCTGGGCAAAGCAAAGATGTCCGTTTCCTCGGGCACTCAGACTAGCGTCATGTACCCGAAATCCATGGGTGGGTACGTTATCGACGTGTTGGAGAAGCTCAACGAAATTAAAGGGGTGTTCGGGAGTATCAAGAACGAGATAAGCGTCGGGCAGGCTTGCGTTGAAGAGCGGGAGGTAAGACTTTTCTACGCCATCTTACGAAGAATTGTTGTTGATTTCAAGTTAACCAACGGCCTATGTCATGAAAAAAATTCTTTTGGGCGTCAGCATATACGTTTCACATACAGGTTTAAACAGTGCTTTCATTTTAAAGACTGAGATTAAAATCTATCCTGCTCATAAATGTTAAAATGCCAACATTTTAACATTTATTAGCAAAATAAATTACAGGCTTTGGCATTTTAAACCTTCAATTTCATTATAATTGGGCTATTTTGGTATTTATGAGCACTTAAAATTAACCTAGGGACCAGTTCAGTGTCACACTATTTTCACTATTTTCCTATAGGGGGTTCATTTTTTATGATGTTCAACTAGCTGGGAACAACAGTGGCACACTGTTTTAGGTCCGTCACAGTGTGAATGATTCTTTATGATATCAGCTACTGATTCTTGATGATATCAGGTAACGGATTCTTGACAAATGCTACGGATTCTTGACAAGGATTGATACTCCCAATTGCAAACAGCAAAAAATGGTAATTTTAGATAGTTGTAGATCTAAATTTTGTCAGGAGACATATTAGAAGCATGGTTCATGATAATCTATGTATATATTCTACATGTTAGGGTTTCAAAATAAAACCAATTGGATAAATTGAGCAAATATGAAAAACATGGCAATTCGGTATAATTGTGTGAATTCCTAAGCAAACATGTTTGGAAACATTGAAACAGTTAATAAAAGTGATATGTGGACCATCAAATTCTATATTACCCTGCGTAATAACCCTTTTTCATTTTTTTGCATGCTACGGATTCTTGATGATACGTTACAGATTCTTTATGATAACAAAATGTGGGTAACGGATTCTTTATGATATATGTCACTGATTCTTTATGATATATGTTACAGATTCTTTATGATTTAAAGCAAGTTTATGATGTTCTACAACTTGAAATGCAGATTTGGACCCATGGTCCACCAATGAACTGTATTTTTATCAACTCCACACTGCAAGAAATATGATGTGCAGTGTAAAATTCGATCAGATTTATCACAAACCAAATAATAATTGTGATTAATGTAGAACCTTGTTGTATATTTGTGTATATCACAAAACACTATTATTTATTTATTAACTTTTTGTTAAAATCAATTCAATTTTTTCAATCAGTGAGACCGACAATCTTATAAGTACATGTAGTATTCATGTGTATACAATTTTACATTTTTTCTGTTTTGGGTCTCACAAGGATGGGCATTGATCCCATTTCTTACCACCTTACCGCTTCGCTATGTCACCTTATGTATGTTTTCATGTTTGGGTAACTGAGTGACTGCCTAGTGGGAAAAAAGCTACTCACTCAGATTACAAAATGTTCCCTAAGTATACCAAGTATAGTTTTTTTCACATTGGTTTTTGGAGTGGGAATTTCTGATTGCACCATTTCCTCTAATCATCATCATTGCATACTTGTTTTCCTTTTCGGTGCCACTTCAGGGAGACAGACTGGAATTCAGGAAATACAAATATTCAAGGCCACTAATGAGTATTGATTATTTGAAACAGATCCACATTCATTTCAATGCTGTTTCAGGATCTCATTTCTATGGCAAGCCAATTTACTGTTTATCCAAGAAAGCAGACATTTGTTATGCAATTCTCGATATCTTGTTTAATAAATATGATATTTACTTTAATTTATTAGATATCTATTATAAAGAAGATATCTTATATAGCAAATATGATATCCATTTAATTATATTAAATATACAAAATGTAAATATTAGATATTCACAGTGTTAATTTAGATGTCTTATATAGTATATTTAGATATCATTCAGGCTTAATAAGATATCTTATTTGTAAAAATAGATATCTAAATTGACAAATAAGATATCTTAAAAATTATATTAGATATCTTATTTGTAAAAAGTATATGACATATCTTAATTCATAATTTGTCATAAAGATATCTGATATAGCAATTATGATATAAGATATTAGATTTTTTTTCTTAATATGACATCTTAATCAGCATTTGAGAATATGACATCTTAATCAGCATTTGAGATATCTAAAATAGTTGTATAGATATCTATGTTAACATATAAGCTTTTTATATGTTTCATAATCACTCAATCATCTCAGCGCTGTGTTTGATGTGGGTTCAAGTCCCGCACTGGGTAATTGTGAGACAAGGCAAGTTCTGCTTGCAGGTGTGACAGGTGTGTTTTCTCGGGGGTTATCCCATTTTCGCCCACCTACTGATTGGCCCGTCTCATATGAGCTGAAATAATCCTGAAATGGATGTAAAATTAATTTAAAACCAGAGGACCAATGGTCCTGTAAACGCTCACCTGAGACCTGAGATTTATACATGTACCAATAAACTTGTTAGACCAGAATGGTACAATGCATGTATATAACCCTAGGGCAGGGTCAGAATAACTTCTGGAGTCAATGTCTTTTTCAAATCATAAAAATTCAGTCCATTTGCCAATTGACTGCAAGTTTTGTCCTTCAAATGACATCTTAACAATTTTCTCCATTCAGATGCACGGGCGATCTAAGTTGACATTGCCGTGAAATAGGTCAAGGTCATCCCAGTGTCATGATTTATACAAATTTTGTAGACCTCTGTTCCTTAATGCTTCATGCCAAGTTTCAAAATCATAGGCTTTCTGGTTCTGAAGAAGAGGATTTTTAAATAAGAGCTGTCGCAGGACAGCGTAGCTCGCCTGACTTGTGCTTTGTCACGTCATCTGTTAAAATCTATGACCCATGACCTTGACCTCAAGGTCACTCAGGTGGGTCATGATGGTACAACATAAAACTTCAGACCAATGCAAAGTATCAACTTGATCAATCTACATGTTCAAGAGATATAGACTTATAAAAACATTAACCAAAACTTAAACACATAACTTCCAAGTCCGTGACCCTGACCTCAAGGTCATCCAGGTGAGTTGTGATGTACAGCATAAAACCCGAGACCAATATCTATCAACATGCAAGTATCAACTTTATCCATCAACATGATGTTCAAGAGATTTAGACTTTAACCAAAAAAATTAAACACAAAATTTCTAAGTCTGTGACCTTGACTTCAAGGTCACCCAGGGTAGATCATGATGGTACTGCATAAAACTTCAGACCAATATCTACCAACATGCAAAATATCAACTCGATCAATCAACATGGTCAAGAGATATAGACTTACAAAAACTTAAATCAAAAACTTAAACACAAAATTTCTAAGTCTGTGACCTTGACCTCAAGGTCACCAAGAGTGGGTCATGATGGTACTGCATAAAACTTCAGACCAATATCTACCAACATGCAAAATATCAACTCGATCAATCAACATGGTCAAGAGATATAGACTTACAAAAACTTAAATCAAAAACTTAAACACAAAATTTCTAAGTCTGTGACCTTGACCTCAAGGTCACCAAGAGTGGGTCATGATGGTACTGCATAAAACTTCAGACCAATATCTAGCAACATGCAAAGTATCAACTCAATCCATCAATATGGTCAAGAGATATAGACTTACAAAAACTTTAACCAAAAACTTAAGCACAAAATTTCTAAGTCTGTGACCTTGACCTCAAGGCACCCAGGGTGGGTCATGATGGTACTGCGTAAAACTTCAGACCAATATCTAGCAACATGCAAAGTATCAACTCAATCCATCAATGTGGTCAAGAGATATAGACTTACAAAAACTTTAACCAAAAACTTAAACACAAAATTTCTAAGTCTGTGACCTTGATCTCAAGGTCACCGAGGGTGGGTCATGATGGTACTGCGTAAAACTTCAGACCAATATCTAGCAACATGCAAAGTATCAACTTGATCAATCAACATGGTCAAGAGATATAGACTTTTAAAAAACTTTAACCAAAAACTTAAACACAAAATTTCTAAGTCTGTGACCTTGACCTCAAGGTCACCCAGGGTGGGTTATGATGGTACTGCGTAAAACTTCAGACCAATATCTAGCTGCTAAGCAACATGCAAAGTATCAACTCAATCCATCAATATGGTAAAGAGATATAGACTTACAAAAACATTAACCAAAAACTTAAACACAAAATTTCTAAGTCTGTGACCTTGACCTCAAGGTCACCCAGGGTAGGTCATGATGGTACTGCGTAAAACTTCAGACCAATATCTAGCAACATGCAAAGTATCAACTTGATCAATCAACATGGTCAAGAGATATAGACTTTTAAAAAACTTTAACCAAAAACTTAAACACAAAATTTCTAAGTCTGTGACCTTGAGACCTGAAGGTCACCCAGGGTGGGTTATGATGGTACTGCGTAAAACTTCAGACCAATATCTAGCTGCTAAGCAACATGCAAAGTATCAACTCAATCCATCAATATGGTAAAGAGATATAGACTTACAAAAACATTAACCAAAAACTTAAACACAAAATTTCTAAGTCTGTGACCTTGACCTCAAGGTCACCCAGGGTGGGTCATGATGGTACTGCGTAAAACTTCAGACCAATATCTAGCAACATGCAAAGTATCAACTTGATCCATCAACATGGTCAAGAGATATAGACTTTTAAAAAACTTTAACCAAAAACTTAAACACAAAATTTCTAAGTCTGTGACCTTGACCTCAAGGTCACCCAGGGTGGGTCATGATGGTACTGCGTAAAACTTCAGACCAATATCTAGCAACATGCAAAGTATCAACTTGATCCATCAACATGGTCAAGAGATATAGACTTTTAAAAAACTTTAACCAAAAGTGTGACGCGGACGCACACGTAAACGTAAACGCGCACGACCGAGGTGACTACAACAGCTCTATGCACTTCGTGCAGGCGAGCTAAAAATTTTGCTATTTATAGCCATGGCGGCCATCTTGGTCATGTGACCTTGACCATTTATATAAACTTTCATTTCCTCTTCCTAAGGATGCTCCACATAATGTTTGGCTTTGATTGGCTAAGCCGTTTCTGAGAAAACCCTGTTTGAATATTATAAACATCTCATGTATATAGCTCCGGGGCAGGGGCAGACAACCCCTGGTCCTAAAATATTTTCATAAGCATAAATCTTCTGTACATTTGCTCATTCCTAGCAAGTTTTCTGCCATTACATGACATTTTTCTATTTTTTCCCATTCAAATGCATGGGCGACCTAAGTTGACCTTGCCGTAAAATAGGTCAAGGTCATCCCAGGGTCATGATTTATATAAACTTTGTAGAGCTCTATTCCCAGATGCTTCTTACCATGTGTTATGTATTTTAATATTCATTTTCGATTTTCCTTGCTTAATTAACCATTTTAAGGATTTAATCACCCATTAACTTTCAACCTGTATACCAACATTGCTAAAATTGATGGAGAACAATTTCCAGCTCATATATACTATGTATGTGTGCCAGAAAGGTCATTTCAGGCATCAAAAACCTTAGAAACACCGGTTTCTCATCACCTACCAATAGATGAGCTAAGATAATCATAAAGAATCTGTAACGCTATCATAAAGAATCAGTAGCAGATATCATAAAGAATCATTTCACACTGTGACGGACCTAAACCCCTGTGAGTGGGTCGCGTGTAAAGTGGTTGGGCACTATTATCTCTGAAGAGCTTGACAATCTAGCTATTACGAAAACTTGCCTATATGCAAAATCATCAGGAAAACATGTCCGTGCAATGAATACCCCCTTAAACCCCACTTTTATATAGTAAAACTGGGGTATGCAGGGGTATACCTATTTTTCTTATTTTTGCTCCAAAACATAGATTGTGGGTACTCGTTAGAACCGCCTCGCTGAGGCGGTTCTAACGTGTACCCACAATCTATGTTTTGAGCAAAAATAAGAAAAATATCAAAAATTTTCTTCTGAAAATTATCGATTTTTGACCTGAAAAAATTACTGTATATCATATGGGCATGTTTTCGTAATGGCAATGATTTTTTGGCTGTAAATATTTCATTAGAATGAAAATGGATATTTTTTTAAAACATTTTTGCTCAAAACACAGATTGTGGATGTTTTGATTTTACTCAAAACATAGATTGTGGGTTCACGTTAGAACCGCCTAGCCGGGGCGGTCTTACCGTGTACCCTGAATCTATGCTCTGAACAAAAATAAGAAGAAGTGCCGAAAATTTTCATTTTTTTACAACCGAAAAAAATCATGGGCGTGTTTTTGTAATGTCATCTCTATTTTCATTTCCAGAATGCCGTTGAGAACATGCAAGTTGCTATCGGCAACATGTCAACAACCGTGGACAAAATGGGGGCTAAAATGTTAGAGAACAATTTAACGACGGCACAGATGAGCCTCCAGATACAAAGAGTCAAAGAGGACATTCGTACGTACCAATACGAAAACACGCCCATGTGGTTTACAGATTATTCCCAAGTTGTAAAAATTGAAATTTTCAGTTAAAAAAAAGAAGAAGATATTTTTCTTATTTTTGCTTAAAACATAGATTGTGGGTACACGTTAGAACCGCCTCGCCGCTCTAACGAGTACCCACAATCTATGTTTAGGAGGAAAAATAACGAAAATAGGTATACCCCTGCAAACCCCAATTTTGCTATATAAAAGTGGGTTTTAAGGGGTATACTATTTTTTACAATACATACTGAAAACCGAAAATCTTGCAATACCATGTCTTTCGCACATTGTATGGTAAAATAAAATGATGTTATTGTAAGTCTAATTCTTGGTTAATGGCAATGAATGGAACTACAGAAGGTGAACATAAGTATTCGTCACGTTTTGAAAACTCCATAGACTTTCAGGTGTTTTCATGTCTCCCCTGGTTAAGCTATTTTCGTATTTTTGGTATCATTTGAAAGCTAGATAAATAAAGCAATAACATGGTAGTTTTAATAAATTTTATACACACGTTTTAAAGCTGCAAATGTTAAAACATTGTAACATTTTGACAATTTTTGGTAACGTCACCATTGATATCAAATTCAAAATTTACCGAAGTTCTAAACTGCGGTAGTCTATATGATAAATGCAATGTTGAAGCGTCATCAAATTGCCTTGTTCATTGTATTATTCATATTCAAATGACTAATAAAATAAGTTGGCCAGGAACGGCAGGATAAATTTTCTTGTAGACCTTGCAGTCTATGGAGTTTTCAAAAGTGACGAATATTTTTTCCACCTTCTGTAGATGATGGTACATGTACCTGTAGATTCGCAGATCTAAGATCTAAAATCATTATTATAATGTTATACGCTGTTTGAATAGTGTGCATTATGTTCGCTATCCTGCATGTTTATTATGTATATTATTTTGTATATATGCTTATGGGCCAGATGGCTTATTGCATGAACGAACAAACTTGTAAAACATACGCCCCGAACGATTGTTTTGATGAGTTTTTTCGGTGTACTTACGCTAGAGGTTTGTATTCAAAAATCTTAAAGTTTGATATTGCAACTTCCGTCTTCTCGTTATTTATTTATTTATTTATTTATTTATTTATTTACATTACATTTTCAGGCTCAAAGAAAGAGCAGTTACAAAGAGTGTCGGAGCATGTGGAAAGTCACAATTTACAACAACACGAGACGGCCATCGCAGTTCTTACAAAAGAAAGGGGTAGGAGACAGGCACATCTCTCTCTCTCTCTCTCTCTCTCTCTCTCTCTCTCTCTCTCTCTCTCTCTCTCTCTATCAAACGTATTCTTTTACTTAATTAGTTTACCAACATCACTATATCCATAAAGAAATTCAAGAGCCTCACTAATAGCTATTCGTTCCAAGGCTATACTGTTGTGGTTCCATTTGTTTTATGCTTTGGAGTCGAATTTTTGTACTGTTTGAACCTTATGCACTTTTTTATATTTTTATTTAAGTTCGGGTAACTGAGTAGCCGCCTATTGGGAAATAGCTGCTCACTCGGCATACGATATGTTTTCTAAGTATAAGTACATAATTTTCAATTTAGTTTTTCCCACCTCGGTTTTTGGAGTGGGAATTTCTTTCTGATTGCGTCTTTTCCTGATCATTGCCTACTTGTATCTTTGAAACCACGAAACCGTCTTCTCTGATACAGCTGAATTGGCAAAGCGTGCGCTTTGGGAATGAACGAGGCGTCGAAGGTTCCTACTATAGCCACACCTTACCACGTGACTTAAATAGAATGGAACAAATGGCTACTTTCTGATTTCTCAAATATGATACTGCATTTTATAACATCATAGAACTCACCAAAGGCTGGGTCTAAAATGAATCTATTCAAGGAGAAAATACATCTTGAAGAAATAAAAGGAGACATTGTTTGAAAGTCACATCGTCCATATTTTTAATACTTACGAAATCGTCTGAAAGGCTTTGAAGTGCTTCGCTTGTTTTCAATGGAAACAACTTGAAGATGGCATATATATAAGGCCATTCAGGGAGAATAATCATTTCCTAGACTCCTCATAAGAAATCCTATGTTTGTACATGTATAGGAGGCCCACATCTTGGCAAGTCGTTGTACATGTATCAGCACGTTCACTCTTATTTAGACGAAGCTGAACAAGTTTTTGTTTAAGTTGTCTTGGAGTCAGTTTTGACATGACCCGCTACAAATTCTTGAAACAAATATCGTGAGTTGTCTCAAAGAATTTTCATCATGATAACATTTCCGAGTAATGTATACCCCCATATACCCCACTTTTATATGGCAAAACTGGGGTATGCAGGGGTAGACCTGTTTTTCTTATTTTTGCTCCAAAACATAGATTGTGGGTACTCGTTAGAACCGCCTCGGCGAGGCGGTTCTAACGTGTAACCACAGTCTATGTATTGAGCAAAAATAAGAAAAATATCAACATTTTTCTACTAAAAATTTTCAACTTTTACAACTTGGAAAAAATCTGTATATTACATGGGCATGTTTTCGTACTGTCGAAAGCAGACACATAAAATAAGAAACACATCAATCAAGTTACTGTCGATAAAATGAAATTAGAAATTGGCAGAAAGTAAGCAATCTAAATGTCACCAGTAATTTTATTCAGGAAATAACACATATTTCGTTCTCTGGTTTGTTTTCGCAGTAGAGGGTTTTTAGTCGATAGTGCTATATATGATATAAAATAATGAATAATTATAACACTATGTACAAGGAGAATATGCATTAAACAGATCGCCGGGCACCAGGAACGGTCAGTTATATATGAGCCACTGCATGGGAAAACAAACAATCTGCATAGGCGAATACAAAGACGCAGATCAGCTTCACGGTAACCGCGAAGCTGATCAGCACCTTTGTTTTCGCTACACGGATGGTACAATTCCTCTGCTTTCTAAATCCAAAATTTCCAGCCTCTAACCATCTTCTGTGACTGTACAGGCCGGTTTGTGTCAGACCTGGTCGGAACCGAAATTGTTGGTTTTATCACGCACAGGCTCATATATCAATGATTAACCATGCCAATATCAATACAAATAAACAGAATCTGAATAAAAAATATATTCAAACGGCTTCATTGACAATAGAGAGGTTGAGAAAATGAACTTGTAACTTGTACGTGTATGTGTAGAACAGTTTTATCCCCAAACTTCGTCATTTATTACAAGTTCAAAATACTCGCTACACGTTGAGAATCAGTTAGGCTGTGAATGAAATAAATTTGCGACTTGTTAGTTTTCTTTATTGGAACCTTAGGACCTTTTCCACAGTGTTTACTTTGAATATGAAGAAAATTGTACCCATGATCGACTGCTCTCCCTCAATTACGCGTTTTGTCACGTAAAGCGCTTACTAAAAACTAGTGAACCCGTCTATAGGGACTAGACAGTTCACCACAATCAATTTAATTTATCAATTGTTGTAACTCCCCGTCAAATAGCGGAAAATATATAGCAAGCAGTCTCGATCGTGGTGACTGCTTATCATAGCGCATCTACTGTCTGCACACCATCTTTCAGAAACTGCATTTTTCAAAATCTCACTTTTCTGAAACACCACAAGAAAAATATGGCCATGTCATTGTTTTGCAACCCAAAAGTCCTAAAAAGTGCTGCAAAAATTTTGAAAATTGGTTCACAAATGAAATAATTATGCACAAAAATTATTTTGAATAGGCCTTTTGCATGTGCAAGGGAGGTAATCCAAACACCTTAAAAATGAAAATCAAGCAAATGTGTGGAATGATTTTAAGAGTTTGGCACTCAGCAGGGCCGTCGTCGGCTTTTGAAAAGTGGTCCGGCCATGATAGATCAAAGACGTTCACGAGTGCCGAAGGCACGAGTAGGGGGAGAGCACGAGAGGGGGCATTCCCCCTCTCGTAAGGGGGGTTGGGGGGATCTCCCCCGAGAAAATTTTATATTGCCGGACGTCCGTTGAAACGATTTTAATGCACTTTGAGACAATTTTTGAGACATTATGAAGCCACGTACTGGTCGAAAACTATGAGGCCCGAAATCTCATACTCACAGGATTCGCCTTGCTGAAGGAACGCCGAGGGAATTAAAAAGACGTCGGTTGATTAGGAACCGGCGGTATATGTTCCATGATATAATAAAATAACATGCACGTTTTAACAAATTTTGGAATATGAAGAAAAATAATATTTGCGAAAATTTTATACGTAAACGATTTTCCGGCATTGTTGATTTAATGCAATTATAAACAGGGATTGGGTTATTGTAAAATTATGTTCAATAAGTAGAAATTTCAACTGTGGAATACAGCTTAACACTTTTTTTTTTAAGTTTTAAGATCACAGAGAGTTTTATTCACAATGAATTAAAGAACACTTTAATGCACCTTCTCTTCAAACGATAATCCGTCAAAATCCAATAATATGACAAAACCAGTCTTTAAACCAGTCTTTGTAAAGGTGTCATTTTCGTGATTGTTTTTATAACGACCGTCTTTCACACCCTCGGGCAGATTCACTGAACACGCTTAATATCGATTAATTGGGCCACCGCACTTCAAAAAAGTTGAAGGCAAAAAGGCAAACACGTTTTCGGCCAAAAATCGAAAATGGTGGTCCGGCCGAAACCATTTTCGGCCAAAAAAGTGGTCCGGCCATGGCCGGACCGGCCGGACCGCCGACGACGGCCTTGCTCAGCTATCCATACAATAGAATTTTGTATTGGTTTGGTGCATTTTTAATGAAAAATAACCAATTTAGATTTTTTCCGGGAAAATAGTTACTTCCCTTGCTGACATTTTTACAATGGAAATAGCCCTATTCAAAAATATTTTCCGGCATAGAATTTTTATTTATTAACCGATTTTCAAAATTTTTGTGGCACTTTTTAAGACTTTTGGAATGCAAAATGGTGATGTGGTAATATTTTTCTTGAGGTCTTTCAGAAAAGTGAGATTTTGAAAAATGCAGTTTCTGGAAGATGCTGTGAAGACAGTAGGTTTACATCGTATATATCCTGGCGAGGGGTACAGAAACTACAGAAACTCTATATTGCTGACTTTTAGTCCATCACATTGCACTATGGGTCTGTTTCTTGTAGTGTGGCTGCAGGTCAAAATTCAGAACTCTGTCACAAATTGACTGCACTGCAAAATGGTTTTCTACAAATCGACATATTGATTGTAATCGTGTTCCCTTTATTATTGGCTTTGATTCCATAACATCAAAACGTTTTGTCATTGCCTTGAGCAATAGATACACACACTGGTCAAGCTTCATTACAAGAAACGGCATTCACATATAGGAAACGAAACTAAGATGTATGAGAATCGAAATTAATGACGAACCAGAGAATCAACAACACTGAAATCTAGAGCAAAAGGGAATCTCTTATAACAAACGGCTGCTGACCTTTTCATTGGTTTCTTTTTAAAGAAGCCAACTTGTATGTTTCCATCGATAGGTCAGGTAGGTAAGCAGAAACGAAGTTCGATGAAGCGTTGCCAAATCGTTTTGCACGTGCAGCCGAAGTATATCTGACCAAAGGCGAATCGACGTACATGTGACCATATATGTATGTAGGTATGTACTTTCTGAAAAACCTAAAACTTGCTTTGGATTGCTCTTCCGTGTAGGTGTCTAGGTCGAAACCCGGCACATCGGAGCCGGAACAAACTTGTGACAATAAAATTAACTCATCATAGTTGTCTAAAAGTCCGGTTAACAATAAATCGTCCATATTTACTTTCATATATCAACACATGTATAAACAATAAAAAATTCAGCTGTATATACTTTATGAAATCTACACGTACACGTTCGATTTTCTCAAACGATTTTACACTCAAAACGATCGTGTACGGGTAAATAAAGCTACAAGTACACGTACACGTTACAAGTTTATTTTCTCAACATCTCTATTACCTATTGTATCTCGTGTTTTCCTTATTTCAGAAATTTTAGAAAATCGTCTTCAGCGAATAAACTATGATATACAGCGAGTCTATGAGGAGTTATATGAGACACAAGAAAGGCTAACAGCCCTCAGGGTATAGTCAGTATTTTACAAATCATGTTTGTGTGTTGATCGCGTGTTTTACGACCCACTCAACAGCTAAGGTCATATTGAGGCTGTACCTTATAAAAAGGTTGACCTTATAAAAAAAAGGCTTTAAATGTCATTCAAAGACTATTCTCAGAAAATATATTTCATTGGCATCATAAGGGAGCGACCATTTGATTTTTATGGCGGGAGGGGGGGGGGGGGGGGGGGCTGGGAGGGCTGGAAGATTAAAAAAATACCAGGACCGAATGTTGCCGGAAACAATATCTAGGACAAGGTAAATTCTATTGTATGTATTGTATTATGTACAAATAAAAAGACAGGACAGCGTCCCGAGTGAAAAAAAAAATATCCGGGCCCGAAAACATCTTCTAGCCCTCCCCCCCCCCCATAAAAATCAAATGGTTGCTCCCTAAAGGATTCCTACATAAAGTCTAGAATACAAGTAAGTAGAAGTAGTGAGGTACCATTAAACGCATATTCACTTAGCACTGAGTAAAGGTTCAGACGAGCAAAGCATTACGAGAACTTGCCCATGTAATATACAGAGATTTTTTCAGAAAAAATAAATAAAAATTTCATTGGAAAATTTTGATTATTTGTTCGCTCAAAACATACACTGTGTGTACACGTTAGAACTGCCTCGCCGAGTTTTTCTATATAAAACCCCAGTTTTTCTATATAAAAGTGGTGTTTAAGGAATTATACATTTCATGGGCATGTTTTCCTGATGGCGAATAATAATAGGCCTATATTTTGCTATTTTATACAAGGTTGCAAAAACAGAACAACAATTTTGATGATGGAATAATAATA
The DNA here is from genome assembly GCA_964017185.1 of Rugalucina vietnamica. NCBI lineage: Eukaryota > Metazoa > Mollusca > Bivalvia > Lucinida > Lucinidae > Rugalucina > Rugalucina vietnamica. Next base: position 48,865,106 of record OZ024878.1, on the reverse strand, counting down.
GGCATATATTTTGCTATTTTATACAAGGTTCCAAAGACAAACCAGAACAATTGGTCATGATTGTTTACGATTATGCTATACAGGACAGAAGGCTTACCATACAAGACAACGAGGAGCTGGCCCTAGTCATGCTAATGGACCAGAGTTGTAGCGCCAGACAGAGACAGGAACGACTACTCTCTATCACAGAACCAGGTAGGTGAGAGAATTGAGAGACATTTTTTCCTTATGGCCCTTGTTGCAATTTCATAAAATTCCTGCTAGTTCATCATCTTATAATATTGTTCCATTGACATGAACATTCTGAAATTTACTGACCGATTCATAAGTGCCTTTACTAACTATAAAAATGCACGCGGCTGAAGTGAGGCATCAAAATACAATAAACATAAAAATTTGAAAGGAAATCCCACTCTTAGTATCAGCTAACATGATAAAAAAACGTGACTGGAATCCTCACTTATCCGTTGATATGCTTGGTAAAACCTTCATTATACACCCTTGTATTAACACAAAATAACACGTACAATGTAAGTGCACTTTGCATTCTCCATCGCTTCGAGGCTTATATTCAACTGCAATTAAAGGCTTAAAATCAAAACTTTTAACCACTCAAAAGTGAGTGTGGTCGGGATACCTTTCCCCTCGAACAAATATGTTAATATTAATCTTAGTTTTCAATATTATGCTGAAATGAATGCTTATTAGTTTTCTCTATTATGCTGAAAAGAATGGTTATGCAAATTGGGGACAGTCTGGATTCTCAGCAAATCAGATAATCTTTTATTCATGCAGGCAATGTCCGCCATAATGCAAATCGTCATGAGAGTATTTTGAAAGTTAAAGCAAAACTAAGAAAAATAAAAAGAAACAATCATCAGAAAATTTTCAATTTTTACAACTCAAAAATCTCTGTATATTGCATGGGCGTATTTTCCTATTTTTGTTTAAGGGGAACAGCTAGACATGCATGATTTGTACGTTTCACCAGCAAAACTTCGACAGATTCAAACAGAAATAGAGGCATTGAAACATAAGGTAAGATTTCCTGAAATTAATAAACTAGGTGGGTATATAGAAGGCATCGAGCGACGCATTGCCGAGCATTCTTGGCCAGCATGGCCAGTAGATACTTTTCGATAAATTTAAACTGAGATAGAAGTTGAAAAATGAGAAATGTAATGACAACATTTAGACAGTAAGCGACAGTTTTTTTTGTGCAGACAATTTCATCGAAGTATTCATTACGAAAACTTGCCCATGCAATATACAGGGATTTTTTTTCACCAGTAAATATTGAAAATTTCATGAGAAAAATTTTGACATTTTTCTTATTTTTGCTCAAAACAAAGATTGTGGGTACACGTTAGAACCGCCTCGCCGAGGCGGTTCTAACGAGTACCCACAATCTATGTTTTGGAGCAAAAATAAGAAAACTAGGTATACCCCTGCATACCCCAGTTTTACTGTATAAAAGTGGGGTTTGAGGGGGTATTCATTGCACGGACATGTTTTCCTGATGTAAAGATATAGAAAATATTTACGGAAGATCTTCATTTGAAAAAGTACAAGTAGGCAAAGATCAGGAAAAGGCGCAATCAGAAAAAGACTCCCACTCCAAAAACCAAGGTGGGAAAAAACCAAACTAACAATCAGGTACTTATACCATGAAAACATTTCGTAAGCCGAATGAGCAGCTATTTTCCCAATAGGTGGCCACTCAGTTACCTTAACTTAACTAAAAATATGCAAACATACATAAGGCGCCAACAGCACAAAAATATTTTAAACACCATGACATAAAACAAAAAGAACCACCACAGAAGTATCGACTTGGAACGATCAGTAACACAAAGTTACTGGCGGGTTTAAATCGATTTTACACGGCCGTAACCTCACCCTCAGCTTCTGCAGTGGTTCATAACATTTAGTTAGTTCTTCGGTCCTCGTGGTGAATCTCTATCTAGTAAATGAATCATCAAGAACAAACAAATGATAAACATCCTGATGAATCAAAAACCAGGACTCACAGATTCAGTAAGCTGCCCGACGATGGAGATCCCTTACTAACTCCGGAGCTAAAGAAAAACATCAGTTGGACCCCGATGGGCCAAGCAACAGAATTTGTTTTTGATATGTTTCTGAAATTCACTTAAAGACGCGGTCTGCTCCGACCAAACTACACAGAAACACCCTATCAATACTCTCTGTATATTTCAGCAATTCATATACGACAAGCACATTCAAGCTCAGCTGGAGAAAATGAATTTCCTTTGAGTTGCCTTGGCTGCAGAGCTCAGTATATTTTCTGAATACTTTCAGCAATTCCTGTACGACAAACACATCCAAGCTCAGTTGGAAGAAAGGGATTTCCTGAGAGAAACCGCTGACGAAATAGTCCAGAAAGTTTACCGCTTAGAAAAGGTGGTGAGAAAAGAAAAGGGGGATCACAACCCAGAGTCACCACTCACAGAGACTACCGTGTGGCGACAAGATCTCAGTAAGTGGTTGCCATAGAAATACAGGCAGGCAAAATGAATGGATGGGTGAATGGGTAGACTCATTCTGGTGGATGAAATGATGGAAAGCTAGTCATTGGTTGGTACCTCTGTTGATTGAATGGCGATGATGGATGAATAAAAAGGTTCTTCTTGCGTATGGATGGTTTGTTGGATGGATGGTTGGCTGGTATGTTGGTTGGTTGTATATGGATGGATGGAACAATTTTCTTTTCCCGAGATTGTAAAATTTCATTTCATGTTCAGCTCAGTTGAGACTAAGCTGAGGCTAAGCAGTTTGAATTTCATGCTCAGCTGAGTTAAGCTTGAAAATATTTTTATAATGGGTTTTCGTTATCTGGGGGAAAAGGGCAATTTATTTTCAGATCAAGCAAAAAATATGTTCTTGGGGTACATGGAACAGCGATCTGAGGGAAAAAACGTTTAGGGATCTGGGAAGAAATGTCAGTTTTATTTCAGGGAGCAGGGAGCTGATCCCCTCCCCCGGTAGGCCCTTTAAAATCTCGGGACAAGGTGACAGGTTTTCTCGTGCATGATATGTGTATTTTAGGTGGCCCAAAGCTCTGGTACCAGGCACCAAGTTACACAGTTGAGCAGCTTAAACGATTGATGGCGGAAGAGTACCAGAAACATCCTGCGCACCGGAACTGGACAGAAGAACCAGGTACTTCCGGTTATGGCGACTCCGATGAGGTCATAGAATCAAATATTTGTTTGGACACTGTGCCCTATCGCTGAGTTAACACAAGGATACCTGTTTGGAGATGCCGAATATGGAATATAAATGGGGGTAGTGAAAACAAAACAAATTGTTAGATGCTGTAATATTATCTGATTAAATATGTATCTGATTAGGTTTTCTTTCTTTCTTTCTTTCTTTCTTTCTTTCTTTCTTTCTTTCTTTCTTTAAGCAGCTTTGCATTTGTTGTTTCGACAAAGAAAAGAAAAATACTATACTTGTAAAATCAGAAGAAATGGTTAATTTTATGTTCATTTTATACAATGCACGAATTAGTCTTACTGTATCTTTGCTGAACAGACATGTGGTCGAAAACACACACACACACACACACACACACACACACACACACACACACACACATGATTGAACCATATTATATAAATTTCATTTTTTATACTTTTATATATGTAGTCTTTTTTAAACAATCATTTGAATCAGCATCAAATACGGAGCATGTCTGGATGGAATCGTGTGGTGTCTCTGACGATGACTGTTCCTGGGTAACCGTAAGACTGACTTGTTTACTCTATCCTTCTGAAAGAAAATGCGATGATAGAAAAGAAGGTTGTATGTTTTTGAACCACATACATGTATGGACACTTATACTTAAGTGTATTTCCTAGTCTCTGATAATGTTTTTTCGCAGATATTTTGCAAGATGAAATATTTTCTTAACACAATAGTGCATTTAGTTTGTCGCAAAATGTGCAGCAAAAAGTTTTAAAATCAGTTAAAGAAATCTTCATGATCAAGTAATTTTTTTTTCGAAAAATATGCAGTTTCGTGATCATTGATTATCTCCCTTCCTAATCACTATTCAAAATTCATTTTGGCCATAAAGACTTTATCTGTTGACCGATTTTCAAACTTTTTGCAGATTCTGTTAGGACAAACTAAGATCAAGATTTTGACATGAATAGTTTAATAATTTTCCTGTCGTCTTCCACATAAAAATTACCTATCTCACACAGTGGGCTTGCAAACTTCCAGTGACAGGGGAGATCAATCCATCTTCCATGGTCATGCGCATTGGTTGAAATGGCGGCGCAGTATTCCCCTCCAAGTGGCTCCCCTTCATCCCAATCAAAGAACGTCGCTGGCTCCCCGTTGCTATGCCATACCCATTCACCATTATGGATTTCGTCGCTTAGATCAATATAGAAGTGTCTGCCTTGAATTCAGAAGGGACACTACGTACATTAATTTTGCTGAACATTAGTAATAATTAACCCATATTTGACGAATGGATTCTCCTGTCGTTATCAGTTGGGTGAGTCCACTTTCATTTTTAGGGGTGTAAGGAGTGAGTTTTATTGTTCATGTCATTTTTCGATGAATTTTTTCTGTGCAAACAGAATAGCCCCAGGTGGGACGCCGCGTTCTGCGGCGTCACATCTGCGGCTATACTGTTTGCCTATGTCCCACAAAAGTACTCTTTGTAGCCCAACCCAGCAGACGCAGGGGCCCACATTAATAACGTTTGTTTCTACGAATAGTTGGAGTCTTTGAAGTTCGAGATTGCACCACGTACGTGGATCCACACCCAATTTAAGTTACAGTATAGTACTGAATTTGGCATTTCATAAAGGCGGCATCTCATGAATACTTTGATAGGACCCATCTCTCTCCTCAGTAGATAAAATAGCCGTTTACAACTGTATTATAATTGCCGCCTATTTGTTAACCCGATTGAGTCCTCCGTCAAACCACCCATCATTAGTATTCATTTTTAAATTGACCATTCGAATCAGCAAATTAGCTAACGGACAATGTCGGTTAGACAACAAGGGGTTAGACAAACAAACCAACACGTGCTTTTTACAGGTAAATAGGAGTGGGCGTGGTTATACCTTGATGGCGGAGGAGTCAATTGCGTCTGAGCACACATTTTGATTTAAAACGCCTCTTACCGTTAAGCTGTTTGATGTAATCTTCTACGAATCTATTTTCGTCCCCCGACTCAATGCGAACCAAATGAGCACCACGCTCATTGCAGAAGTCCTGTGGGGAAAGTTACGAACAATAAATTTAAAATGTACGACCTGAAATAGGGCCCAAGTATCCCATAACCGACCTTTATAATTTTTTGAAAAGTATCCCATGCCATATCCCGTTTAAGATATTGACGAATATCACGCTACGGGGGTCAATATCGCTAAAAAAAAAAAACAAAAAAAAAAAAAAAAAAAAAAAAAAAAAACCTGCTTTGCACCCAGGACAATTTTCATTTGACCTGCTTTGCACCCAGGACAATTTTCATGGGCACCAAATCGTTCATTGGGACCCCAGGAATGCAAAGAATTTTCGTCCTTAAAGATAAACTCTTTTGCACTATGAGAAAATGTATGGTTTCCACGGCAACCATTAAAGAGATTCTTGAGCATGGGGTGTACATACAAAATTGGTCATAGCTCCAGTGTTACTTATCCTAGACCACTTAACTTGGTCTCATTCTAAAGCTTAGACATTGCCTTTTATCCTTTGGTAGTGATGCAAGATATCTAATTTAAATATTCATGAATTATAATTAAAACATTTAAAATTACAGAAAAATCGGTAAAAATCTATACATAAAATAATTTCAGGCCCAAATTATCATTGTGACACTTTGTTATTGAACCAGTTATATCAAATGACAAATTTATAGATGTTATGGGCCTAAATAAAAATATCTCATATTCATGCATATAAATAAAAATGTCGATAATCGAGGATAAACGAGGGGAAAACTTTAGCCATTGCAAGTTTTTTGATGGGTATATAAGATCTATAGCCTTACCCTTGCTGTGTCAATTCGAACTTTATCCAGCGTTGAGAAGAGGTAGCACGAACCTCGGAACCTAACCCAACCGTCCTTGCAATCGGCACGACCTTGAAAAGAAAATGAAAGATAATGATATCTGAAGCAAATGCTTAAACCAAACTGCATCAAACTGGATGCAAATAGATAAAAGGTAAAAGAAAGCAATGACCAGAAAATGGTGCACTAAGAACCAAACCGAGTTCGGAAAACCCAAGGTTATTAATTGAATGAGCAGATATTTCCATAAAGGTGGCGATAATGAGCAGGTATTTCCTTTAAAGTGGTTGATAAAAACATAGAAGCAATTAAAATGGGTCAAAGGAGGGCTGCATGGTACTCAAGTCTAATATTCCTCATGCAGAGCAATCTGGGTTGGCGCTACCTCGAATTTCGCCGTTATGACTCGCGACTCGCGATGTTAAAATACAGTATGGCCTTGTTGCAGTGCGTTTTCATAAGAGCGTCCCAAAGAGAATCACTCGAAACAGCCAATTTTCCGCTAGGTATTTGCTCGCACTGATGTGTTCGTTCTATCCCATGACGATTGTTTTTATGGACTTGGCTCACTTTTAGCTGATCTTGACTCCCCCCAAGAGGGATGTGAGAAAACTATTCAATGCCAAATAGAGAAATGTTGTTCAAGTCTGCTGTTAATCTCACATATCTATACTAAAGGACTTTGAAAACGCCTCACTATACATCGGTTATCATTTTGGTCAAAACTGGATAAAATAAGCCCAAAGTATACAATACACATAATAGTGTGTATCTTACATGTAACATGATAGACAACATTTATTCATAAAGATGTTTTTGCTTAATTGTAAGTTAATACTGTTTTCTTGGGACGTAACGTTTCTGTTGTTTTGTCAAAAAAACCTAAGGACGGCTACAAAAAAGATTTTTTTTTGAAAACAAACCATCCCCGATGGTAGCGTACAACCTTAAGCACAAGAAAAAATCAAAATTAAAATGGGGACTTTCGTTCAATGCTGTTTGACGAGCTAGCGCTTTTTCACTGACGTCAAGCGTGGTGTGGTCAAAACACAAAGGCAATAGGTTAGAGCGCCAAAAGTTATGGTATTTTTTACCAAAGTCCGTGCCTATTCATTGTGTTTGAAAACTTTCGAATTTGTTTCATTTTACATGCAAAAATTAAAGTTTTCTTCATAAACGTTAAAGTAACGTAATTACCATAATTTTAGTGCAACTGAGATAACTAACAGCATTTGATTGGCTTTTCGTGTTTCTTTCCAGAAATCATGTTGAACCTGATGAATATTTTTCGTCCTCATAGTTTGTTTTTGTTGAATTTTTGGTAATGTTTGAAATCATACTGTATGACGTAAATCACTGACGTTGGCGTTTCGGTTTTGGTATGAAATTTAAGCGGACAGAAGTTGTACTTTTCTGTTCGAAAATATTTTTGCTGAAATATCCTGTATTCTCAAAGAAATACTCATAATTGCGACCAATTTATAGTGAGGCGTTTTCAAAGTCCTTTAGTATATTAACAATCTAACTGAGGTGAGTCTATCTATCTATTGATCTAACTATAGATATTGCGACGTCCTCATTTCTGATTATTATGCGCAAGTGTGCGTGTGAGAGAATAAAAGTAAAAATATAAAGTGAGACTTAAAAGAAACACGGTGAGGAATGAAAAAACGAAGATAGTTACATACTGTAAATCCGGAAATTTTCGCGAGAACTTAATTTTCGCTAATATTCGCGAAGTCGTTGCTTCGCGAAAATAAAGTTCTCGCTAATAAATAATTACTATAAGCTTTATAGACTACACGAGTACTCGCTCGCGAATTCAAGAACTCGCTAATAATTCAGAAATCGTAAATTCGCGAAATAAAAGTCTCGCGAAAATTTCCGAATTTACAGTATTTATTATGAATACGAACGTAATAAAAGGTGCCAACAGGACAAAGCCCGACACTAAAACATAAAACCAACAGAACCACCACAAACGTATTAAATTGGAACGGTCAGATAAAATAATTTGGGTGTGGTGTGGCGGGGGGGGTGTATTTTGAATATTTGAGTAAAAGTCGCAAACAACTGTGATTGTCAGAAAGTTTCTGACCATCTCAAAGAACCAAGAACAACCAATTTTATTTACAAAAGAGTTCTAGATTGCCAAAACAAAAGCGTTTTTGGATGCCAAAATGACGATCGTCGAATGTAAAGTGAACGTTCTCGGTTGCCACCACGTGCTTTCTGGCAATAAATTATGTAGTGATAAAAGTTACCTTTTAATGTCTCGGAAATGATATCTTCTTTTTGATCCAACTTAACTAGAAGTTAGAATGTTTCCACTGACATATGTCAACGCTACCAAAATCAGCAAACCATACGCGGTAGACATGATTTGCTTCTCAGTACTGAATAAAGGTTCTGAGCTGGACTGGTTTTGTAAATAATGGATGAAAGCTTATAGATATTTGATGCGTATATTTGAATACTGGTCTCCAGTTACAGGATACTTTGGTGATGATAATTTTTAATTATTAATAAAAAATGTTTCGTAATCTGATGCAAAAATAAAATAAACAGGTTGAAAAAGGTTTAAATGTTTCTGTGTCGAATATTTTCATATGAAAAATATTTTATAATATGATTAGGTATGTCGTTTATCTAATTATAGTTACAGAATGCTCTTACAAAGGACTAAATAAAGTTCATCAAGTTACAACCACACAAAAGTTGATGAAAATGCCAAAACACACTGATACCCAAAGGATAAAATGTGTATGTAATAAATTAGTTTTAACCTTAGAAGGGCGCTTATAACTCGTTTATATTCATCTGAAAAACAGTCGAAATGTTTTATTGCGTATGAAATAAAGCTGCAGTTTTTGTTGCTGTTGTTTATTTTTGTCTCAGCATAGAAAAGTACCTGAACATTGGTATTCTTTTCTTATTTAGACGTCTTGAAAACGCAACAGACGGTTTCTCCTTGGAACGCCAAATTATCAGGGCAGCTACAGCTAGTACATAACATAATGGCAGTGTTTCCTGCTGAAACGCGATCAGTTTGCTTGAAACGAAACCATTGCGTATTCGCAGAGATGTCAGAAATGATGACGAAATGTTGCAAGAACAAAAATATTATGACTGCACAGTATATAACTGAATGGGTTCTCAATGGAGCATTCCTGTGCGAATAATGTTTGAGTAGACCATGGTCCGAATTGTCCATAGCCTAGAAGAAGTGAGGTTCAGGGAACCACCATTATACTATTGAGCCACGTTATGTGGCTTCCGACCTGCTCCGACATAAGCCGAGATGTACACACGTAGAAGTTGGCTAGAGGCTGAGAAAGCAGAGTAATTGTACTTTCCGTGTAGTGAAAACAAAGGCGAAGCATAGTGAAGCTGATCTGTGCCTTTGTTTTCGGCAAATGCAAATTGACAGTTTTCTCATGATGTGGCTCATTTTTTTTACTTCAATGAGGTACTTATAAGACATAAGGATGTATCTACATGTACCTAAATAAGTGATATTCACCTATACTTATTAAATCTGAATGATCGACTCAGGAAACCAGATCTCCTTCAGTCATATAACAATGAATATTGCGCTGCTTGTATTCGTCTCGATACAAAAACTTTTATATTTTATGAATCAATGGTAAAAATTGCTTATTGTATCAGCAAAGTTTCAGGCAATTCATATTTCTTGGGCTGAATGCAAAAACAGACAATTTAGTCTATGCACTAGACACAGCAGATAAAAAAAGAAAGAAGAATAAAGTAACATGGCATTTTCTGCGTATCTTAATAAGATCTTTTAGAAATGCCAACGGCAGTGTTGTCTGATTGCAATAAACATTTGAGACTCTTCATTAAAACCAGTCTACGGGGCGACACAAAATGGACTGTGTTGTAGAATTCTGCCTGTAGATCGGCGAAACTTAAATTAACCCATTTTGACGAATGGATTTTCCCATCATTATCATTTGGGAGAGTCCACTTTCATTTTGAGGGACATCAGGGGTGATTTTGATTTTTTTTCTCCATTTTTCGATGAATTTTCTCTCAGAAAACAGATTGCCCCAGATGGGACGCCGCGTTCTGCGGCGTCACATCTGGGGCTATGCTGTTTGCCTGTCCCACAAAAAGGACGCCAGGCTTAATTGAGTTAAACTTGCAGCGAAAACAGTTGCACCAATCAGCCGCGCAGTTATTGGTATTTCCTTAAATATGATTGACTTTCGTTTCTGTTATCATTACAGGCTAATTTAGGCCCATACTATGGCACATACTATGGCACATACTACCTCCCTTTGAACGTTTTTTACTGCTTCCACCTGTCCACAGGATCAAACTTTCAATGTATATTGTGTTTATGATTTTCACATACTTTCGACATACATCATACACTGTAACTTTTAAATGACACAGTTTTGTCACGAAAGATTTAGTCCAAGAATGATAAAATGTAAAAAAACTGAAATGGAATAAGAACCCATTTGTTTATGTTTTGATATGCTGTATTTCCAAGGTAAAGGGATTGCGCCATATCCTTTTACCTTTTTAGAAGTGTACTATCAACAGTCAAAGTTGATTCTCGATAAAAAAAATCAGACGTGGTTCCAAACTCTTGCATGAATGTTCCCGATTTCGAATTGATTGGTACATTTATATCAGTCGGATAATTTACTAGGCCTTTTAAAATGTCAAACTCTTCACGAGCTATGTAAATACAACGCATGACATGCAGATGCTTTTTCGCCCACTTCGCATGCCCTTGAACATCAATGTTTGCTAAAGCATAAACAAATCATTCATGCGAAAACCAACAGTTTGGGTTTCCGCCCAGGTCTGACATAAACCACCCTCCGCAGTCACAGAAGACGGCTAAAGGCTGGTTTGGATTTAGAAAGTAGAGGAATTGTACTATCCGTCTAGTGCAAACAAAGGCGCTGATCAACTTTGCAGTTAGTGCGAAGCTGATCTTTGCCTTTGTTTTCGAATATACAAAATGTTTGTTATCTTATGACGCGGCTCATATGATTGAACACATTCTTCAAATGGGAAAATTTAAGCTTATTTGAATAATTCCTATCACGAACCACGAAGTTTCTTGCAAGAACACCTACGGGTATAGTTTTTGCAGTTAACATGCAATCTTGGCAAATGTTGTTTTAAGGGTTTATGTTTCGATGAAATTCAAACTGATTTGAAATATAGAAGTATTGTATTTTTCTGCCTAGAACAATTAAACTGCAAGACTTCAAATAAAGACTTCAGCAACGATGTTTACTTATTGGTTTTCTCCAGCTGGCACATGACGTCAGAATGACGTCGCATCAACGTTGATATGACGTCATTCTGACGTCATGTGCCTACTGGGTTACTTCATGAGGATCATTATACTGTAGAAGAGGATAATTGGATCCATCTGTCGAACAACAGACAGTGATATATGGCAATGGAGTCTCAAATATTCAAATCACCAACGGACCAATGGCCCTTGAACGTAGTATTGAAACAAGTCCATTTCCTTGTAATTTATAGTAAGAATAGGGGGACCATGGCCTCAAGGCTATAATTTTTTTTTCAAGCTCAGCTCAGCTGAGCATGAAATTTCAGCTGCTCATAAATGTTAGAATAGTCAAAATGTAGTGGACAATTTTCGTTGAAATGTCAAAATCTAATAATTTATCATGCTTATAAATGTTAAAGTGCCAACAATTGTTGGCATTCTAATATTTATGAGCAGGATAAAGTTCCGTCTCAGCTGAGCTGAGCATGAAAAAAAGTTTTATAACCTAGGGGCCACGAATCTTCTTCAGGAATGTAAATCTTCTTACACGCCACTTATATTAAGACTAGCGTGTACGGTGCAGTCCGATAACATTACGCACCTAAGGTATTTTATGTCAGATCTGACGTGAAATATAAACGTTGATTGACATCACTTACCATGAGAAGTTTTAGTGATCCAATAATTAAAATCTCATAATATGAAATGTAAGCACTTTCTATCAGCTTAAGAAAATCGTGGTTGAAACATATGCACCGCCTTCGAAAAAAATGGAGGCAATATGTCCCCTTACATTGCGCACTGCCCTAAATCAAGTAAATCATGACTCTGGCATGACATTGTCCTTTTCAATTACCCTGTAGATTGGCAACATGAAACCAAAGAGAATTACTGTAATTTTGCAACTTTCAACAGGATAGTCGATTCAAAGCAACCTGCAGATTTATTCACAGCAGTTGTACTGCCGTCAACACATATAGAAATCATGTGGTAAAGTATACACATAGGCTATCACATAGTATATGGCAGAGGTGCACCATGCCGGGGATTTTTGTAGACATATATTTTGTGAAAGCCAGTACCCTAAGCTACTAAATGCCGCTTTTTAGCACTCTGACTGCTGGGGCTTTATCGTGCCAGAGCGTGTTACGTACGTTGCTAAGGGGATCACTAAAATTTATAACTTTACCTTTAGATATGTAGCAGAGATGTTACCTAAACTAACAGGACCAATTCAATAATATTTAGATATCATGACCATTGGTACAATAAAAGTAACGTAAATAACCCGTGTAATTTGGCATATCCACCGTGTTTCGTTTCTTACAGAATATAGCTTATTGAACAAGATGTTACAAAGAAAATCAGTATATTTTGTTAATGCTGGCACAAAAATGTCACCACAAATTGTTTCAAAATCAAACAAAATCACATAAATGTCCTAAATTGTTTAATAACAATAAGCTAGGATGCGTGATATTCACCTAGCCTTAGTGGATCTGAACGATCCACTCAGGAGACTAGATCTCCTTCAGTCATATAACAATGAATATTGCGCTGCTTGTATTCGTCTCGATACAAAAACTAATATGATTCAATGATAAAAAATGATTATTGTATCGGCAAAGTTTCAGGCAATTCATATTTCTTGGGCTGAATGCAAAAACAGACAATTTAGTCTATGCACTAGACACAGCAGATTTTTAAAAAAAGAAAAAAAAAAAAAAAAAAAAAAAAAAAAAAAAGAATACGTTACATGGCATTTTCTGCGTATCTTAATAAGATCTTTTATAAATGCCAACGGCAGTGTTGTCTGATTGCAGTGAACATTTGAGACTCTTCATTAAAACCAGTCTACGGGGTGCTCATCAACTACGACACAAAATGGACTGTGTTGTAAAAATCTGCATGTAGGTCGGCGAGACTTAAATTAAACCATTTTGGCGAATGGACTTTCCCATCATTATCATTTGGGTGCATCCACTTTCATTTTTAGGGGTGTTAACAGGTTAAGAGTGATTTTTATTTTTTATCTCATTTTTTGATGAAAATTCTCTGTGCAAACAGAATAGCCCCAGATGGGACGCCGCGTTCTGCGGCGTCACATCTGGGGCTATGCTGTTTGCCTGTCCCACAAAAAGGACGCCATGACTTGCAGCGAAAACAGTTGCACCAATCAGCCGCGCAGTTATTGGCATTTCCTTAAATATGATGGACGTTCGTTTCGTTATCATTACAGGCTAATTTAGGCCCATACTATGGCACATACTACCTCCATTTGAACGTTTTTACTGCTTCCACCTGACCACAGGATCAAACTTTTATATTTTGTTTATGATTTTCACATACTTTCGACAACCATATTATATACACTGTAACTTTTAAATGACATATTTTGTCACGAAAGATATAGGCCTAGTCTAAGAATGGTAAAATGTAAAAACTGAAATGGAATAAGAACCCATTTGTTTATGTTTTGATATGCTGTATGTCCAAGGTAAAGGGATTGCGCAATATCCTGATAGTTGCTTTCATGTAAACCGTTTTAGAATTGTGATATCAAAAGTCAAAGTTGATTCTCGATAAGAAATCAAACGTGATTCCAAACTCGTGCATGAATGTTCCCGATTTCGTATTGATTGGAACCTTCGATGATCAGTCTGATAATTTACAAGACTCCTTTTATCATATCAACCTCTTCGCGAACTATGTAAATACAACGCATGACAAGCAGATGCTTTTTCGCCCACTTCGCATGCCCTTGAACATCAATGTTTGCTAAAGCATAAACAAAGCATTCATGCGAAAACCAACAATTTGGGTTTCAGCCCAGGTCCGACACAAACCGGCCTCTGCAGTCACAGAAGACGGCTAAAGGCTGGTTTTGATTTAGAAAGTGAAATAATTTTGCTATCCGTGTAGCGAAAACAAAGGCGCTGATCAGCTTTGCGGTTAGTGCGAAGCTGATCTGTGCCTTTGTTTTCGCATATATACAAAATGTTTGAAAATGTTTGTTTTCTCATGAAGCGGGTCATATAATAGAACATGCTCTTCAAATGTGAAAAGTTAAGCTTATTTGAATAATTCATATCACGTACCACGAAGTTTCTTGCAAAAACACCTACGGGTATAGTGTTTTGCAGTTAACATGCAATCTTGGCAAATGTTGTTTTAAGGGTTTATGTTTCGATGAAATTCAAACTGATTTGAAATATAGATCGAAGTATTGTATTTTTCTGCCTAGAACAATTAAACTGCAAGATTTCAAATAAAAACTTCAGAAACGATGTTTACTTATTGGTTACTTCATGATTTGTGCCGCGTCACGAGAAAACCGGTCTTCGGGATATCCGACCAGGTCTCACAAAAAACGGCATGTATTGTCACAGAAGATGGCTAGTGGCTTGAAATTTAGGATTTAGGAAGAAGAGAAATTGTACTATCCGAGTAGCGAAAACAAAGGCGCTGATCAGCTTACTGCGAAGCTGATCTGCGGCTTTGTTTTCGCATAGGCAAACATCCGGTTTTCTCATGATGCGGCTCATTATACTCTAGAAGAGGATAATTGGCTCCATCTGTCGAACAACAGACAGAGACATATGGCAACCTCAAATATTCAAATCACCAACGGCTAAATGGCCCTGGAACCTAGGCTCGGAACGTAGTGTGTGTGTGTGTGTGTGTGTGGGGGGGGGTGACGTTGGAACAACAAGGGTTTTAATTACTCTTTTTAAACCTCATTACATGCTACTTCTGTATAGTAAAACTAGCGTATACCGTGCAGTCCGGCCTATGCTATTTGATACCATGTAAACACTGACTGACAACACATTTAGAATGAGAAATTAGAGTGATTAAATAATATTAAATGTAACAATTTCTACCAGGTTAAAAAACTGGAGGCAATATGGCTCCTAACATTGCGCACTGCTAAATCAAATGTATATTTGATAACAACCTGTAATTTCATATAGCAGTCATGATGTGGTAAATTACACACAAGAGGTTTCAGAGTGTATGGTGGCACAAAATGTCACCACACATTGTTTCAAAATAAAAAAAAATCACATAAATGTGCTTAAAGTTTAATCAGAAAGGAAAGAACATCATTGTTTTCTTCAAAGTAATTTTTTGCGCACGTTTGTTGGTGTAAAATATGAGAAAATAGCATTGACAGTCCTTCCATATTGTTTGAAATCTGGTTGACATGTCAAATGCGCAATGTTGGGGGCCTGACAATGTGTATACATTATTCTATTTAGATTGCTCTAAATCATATTGTGATTACCCGCTTAAACTCTCTCGATGAGGTTCTAACGTGTACCCATAATGCATTTTTGAGCAAATAATATTTTATTATAAGACAATTTGTATATATACATTGTTTTTCAACTGAATGTTTTCATTTTTAGCAACTGTTAAAATTGTTGTATACCATGCAGTAATTAGCGTAAGTATATACGTTTTGTTTTCTTTTCATCGACACATTTTTGTCACCCTTGATTTAGTTTGAAAAAGTGTAAAACTGAATAGAACTAGGATTGGTATCAAATAAATTGATAAATTTTGAAATGCTGTATTTCCAAGTTTAACAAGATATCTTTTTAAAGGACATTTTTTAAAATTAAAATCCCTTTTTAGCATGAATTTTAGCAATAAATAGGGTGACTATGCGGAGATTTTCGACGGAATATTTTATACAAAGGCGGTTCAAATTTAATCAAAGTCTTGAAAAGAAGTCTGTGGTACCAAACTCTTGCTTGTTTGTTTGTCTTATTTGTGGCTTTACTTTTCAGTCAACAGTTATGGTCATGTCGAGACAATTCAACTTTCAAGTTTATTTCTACATCTAAAGGTTTACAAACAGTTAACAGCATGAGAAAAAATAAAGAGCATATCATAGTCGTGAAATAGAATATTGATTGGAACATAAATAATCAGATAATTTTTCAAGAACTTTTCAAGAACTTTTATAACCTCAATCTTTAGCGAGCTATGCAAATATAACGCCTTACATGCAATTGCTTTTTCGCCAACTTCGCAAGTTGTTGAACATTAATGTTTGCTTAGGCATAAATAACACATTATTTTGATTGATTGATCATGTTCGTTAACCCACTTTTGACGAATGGATTCGCCCATCATTATCATTTAGGTGAGTCTACCTTCATTTTAGGGGCTTTAGGAATGACTTTAAATTTTCTTTCCATTATTCGATGAAATTTCTCTAAGCAAACAGAATAGACCTGATGGGACGCCGCGTTCTGCGGCGTCACATCCGGGGCTATTCTGTTTGCCTATGTCTCAAGGATTAAATGAGTTAAATGCGTAAGGTTAAGATAAGCTTATCTGAATAATTCATTTGCTAGTACCATGAACACGAATGGGTATTGTTTTGCAGTAATAATAATAATAATAATAATAATGTCTTTATTTAAAGAGGATGACATATTTAGTACAAAAACTAATCTCACATATGGTCCTCTGAAGAGTAAAACATATATTAACATGGTTATATACATATGTACAAAATATGATGTCTGGAATACCTATCAAAATATGTACAATTTTTGCTCTTAAATGAGGCATAGAATTAAAATGAAAAATACAACTTAAGGACACTCAGATATATTTATGATTACAGATTTGAGGTAATATGTGATTCATCGTGAGTACAAGAGACTTTTGATCCATACAGAATTTAAAAAATATATCATCTTTATAAGTGCATGACCAGTGAAATTTTCTAAATAAAACCATTTTTCACTATAACCATTTATATTTATTGACCCCTGATCGACAGGCAGGGGCTACATTGGTGTTTACTTGCTAATTGAGTTGAGGAAAGATACTGGGTGTCCTCAAGTATGAAAAGCTGTCCCGTTGAATGAATGATACAAATAAATAGAACTGAGAGACTCATCGATGGCATGCGTTAGCAAGCTGTCTGGCTGGGGGGTTTCCCTACCTAGGTCGTTGCTGCCGAAAACCTCCAATAAATCTCTAAGCCCTATGTTTGCAGTCAGCTAGACTGTGTCCAGCAACCGCGAGCAACAATACAAAACATGAAATAACATGCAATATCAAAGTGGGGACAACAATACAATTATACTAATAATATAGCAAGATCCAGTCAAGTTTGAGAACATGAAGAGACCAAGGGGTTGATATACAATTTAACCTGCGTGTATTTGCCAGTCGGGACAGCGGTAATGTGGCGGAAACCAATGTCCAGACAGCATACCACTGCCCCAACAGTTACAAGTAAGTGCTTTGTGACTGGGTATGTGTGCAACATGTTTATGCCTCGTTAAATGGTTTACTTAATATTTCATCGTGACGTTTTGAATAGGTTTAAACTTGTTGATGTTCTATAGTATTTGCCAATCCGGACAGTGGTAGTGTGGCGGAAACCAATGTCCATCATGCAAACATATCCATGCAATGATTACCTCCTTAAACCCCACTTTTATATCGTAAAACTGGGGGTCGCAGGGGTATACATATTTTTCTTATTTTTGGTCAAAAACAAAGATTGTGGGTACTCGTGTACCCACAATCAATGTTTTGAGCCAAAATATTAAAAATGTCAAAATTTTTCCAATGAAATTTTCAAATTTTATTGCTAAAAAATCTCTGCATATTTCGTAATGTAAGCTGCAGTCTTGGCAAATGTCGTTTTCACAAGTTAATGATCTGAAATTCAGATTTTGAAATACAATTGTTGTATTTTTTTCTGTCTAATCTAAACTATAGAATTTCCAATTAAGGCACCATTGAAGTATTCCAGGCAATGGCGTATACTTATTGTTTTATGCTTCGTGAGGATAATTGTACTCTAGAAACAGGAATTTGGTTCCATTTAGTATGCATTAAATTATATCGATTAGTGGACAGTGATATATTGTAATGAAATCCCAGTACTGAAATCGCCAGCGGATCAATGATCCTGAAACCTAGAGTTGGAACATAATTTGAGAGGCACTGAAAACTTCTCGTACTTTGGGATTGGACACCGTAAAATCGATTTAATAGCCCTTCAGTAATTTCTTTATTGACCACTACGAGGCGGTGCTGTTGTGGTTTATCTTCACATTTATGCACCAGTCATTTGTAAGCCAGCCCCCACCCCCGGGTGAGGACGGCGGATACCCGTGGAAATGAGCGGGGCTTTGACCAAAATTTTGCCATGACAGTGCGGGGGAATTACCCGGGGTTTGCTTTATATAGGCAAAAAGGACCGTGAAATGAAAATATAGCAGGCTGCGGGGGAAAACAGAAGTGGTTTTACCAATGAGCAGTCCCCGCAGGGTGGGGCTTTAAGCGGGGATTTGCTGGACCAAAAGTCAAAGTCCCCACTATTCGCCGGGGGTGGGGACCATGATAACAAATGACTGGTGCATTATTTAAACGATAAACATCGAGCTGAAATTATTTATTTTAACTCCAAAGAAGCATTGCGATTCTAGGCACCGAGCCCTGATATTTGCAATCTGCTTACGTTATAAAGATAATCATACGCCGATAATTGTGCTTTGGGGCGCGATTCACAAGTAGGCGTTAAGTTATATTAAGTATGCATTAATTGCATCGATTTGCCCGGAACTAAACTAACTGTCCAAACAATACATCAGACAGTCGCAGGCACGTCCTGTAATTTACTCAGTCAAAGCACAAAAGGATCCAATTACCACGAAGCGAGATATGAGCCAACAAACAAAGAGAAAACAAACAATGTGGTTTCCGACCAGGTCTGACACAAACCGAGCTGTACAAGCGCAGAAGACGAGGCTGTAAATTTTGGAGTTAGAAAGTAATGGAATTGTACTATCCATGTAGTGAAAACAAAGGCGCTTGTCAGCTTCGCGGTTACCGCGAAGCAGATCTGCGTCTTTGTATTCTTGGTTTTCTCGTGAAACGTGAATTTTACTTTGTCCCCAGTGATGACCGAGCCTTCAGCGCTAATTACTTGGGTAGATTTTTGGCACCTTCAGCCATGAATCCACCTTTAACTGGAGATTGTCAAAGGACCGCGGTAGAAAATTGGACAAGGACTATGAACCTTCCAACTCTGTAAATTTTCCATAAAATATACGTGCACACGAACAGCAATCCCATTGATTCTCAAGAAAGAATTAAAGCTTTATAAGGCAGAATTATGGTTTGATGACAACATATAAATGCAATTAGGTCCTCTTGTCTGATTGAGTAGCATTCATTAGGGGTTTCGTAACAGGATCGGCAGCTAAAACAATGTTAGAAATATGACTTGCGGCGACGGCTGTAGTTGCAGACCTGCATGCAGGCGGCTCAGTTCTATATGGTCGACGGAGAACATATTTGTAACTCGGAAAAATGAAAGACCTTTATCACATAAAATTGAAATCTTTCGGCTCCCTGCAATCATTTTTAACATATTTGCTTTCAAAACCATTCTTTCTACTAGTAAATGAAACTTGGTATGTAGCAATAAAACTGGGTGCGTACTGGATTGTGATATTTCATTGCAGCGTACCGTCCTGGAAATTTAATGTATTAATAGCATATAAATGATATTGATTACAGGAAATTTGATATATTTTTGTCCTTCCATGACAGCAAATAATCGTAAAGCTGTCCAAATATTACGCCTACGGGTTCTCTCTATTTCTCGACCAAATTGCATGTTCTGTGAAAAACATTGGATGTTGTCTGTGCAAAAACAAAGGCACTGATCAACTGTGCAGCGTCTTTGTTTTCGCTACACGGATAGAAAATAATTCTTAAACCCGAAATTTCAATTTCATAGCCATTTCTGTGGCTGTTTATGCCAGTTTGTCTCAGACCTGCTCGGAAACACTGAAGACCAATTTTCTCGCATTGCGGTTCCTTTGATCAATATGAGTCAAGGTCTATACTAATCAATGAGTAACTTTCTAAGAACTTGTGACTGATGCATGAACTTCTTAACTAAGCTTAAGTCTGTCAGAAGCTACGAAAACCTTCTAAATAATTCATGGACATAAAACAATTTACATATGTACATTAAGTATGCCACCAAAACACGCCAAAGCAGTATTATTCGATTGGGAGCACACGTACACTCCCGCTCGCGTAAATGTACTCCATTTACGCGTATCATGCGCGTATAACGCGCGTATTACGCACGTAATGCTATTTACGCGCATTCACGCGTAACATACGCGCATTTACGCGCAACGTATCTAATTAATATTCATAAGCAGTGATTAAAGCGTCGATACGCGTAAGTTTCAGACATTACGCGTATAAATGATCGGCCAATCAGATTGTCAATACGTTTACGCGTATTTACGCGTATCATAAGGGATACAAAGGCTTAAGTACATTACGGTTGATTTTATTATAACATCGAAAATTAAGAATGTGCAAGTATAATGGATTGTATTGATGAAAATTAATGGCGTGAATTTATTCAAGTATATTGTGAAATCCTTTTATGTGTCTCTGACCCTAATATCAGATTATAACTAGTTTCCGATTTCGTTCAAACTACCCAGTAATCGTCATTATGTCAACATTCAGCTTTCAGTGGAGTGAAAATTCACGCTTTGTAGGTAGCCATCATGTTCAGTTCTGTTCAATCTTTAATAGTCGTAGAGTTCCTCTTCTATTTTGTAGAAGCACCACAATACGGTGTAAGGTCGGTACGTGTTTTTCTTCGTTTCTTTCTCCTTCTTATATATCTGTTTTCAATTATCTCAACTGCATCCAAAAGCAAGCGAACACTACAGAAACTCGGTGTCAGATCAGGATCCGATCCAGGGATTAACAGATGCACTGAAAATATTTCTCATGGGGGCGATCACGGACATGTTATTCGTTCGAGGCAATTAATTTATACCGCAGGACTTAGTTTGAGAAAAGATTAGATAGATCTATTATTTAGTCTAAAGCAAAATCCGATTTTTTTGCGTTAACCATTATTGGCTGATTCATTACGCGTATGTTACGCGTATTCTTTGCGTAAGACTGTTTCATTCCCGATTGGTTACAAAAATACGCGTATATACTTAAATATGCGTAATGACTGGCTTTATGAATTGCCAGCTTATTGGTTAAAATCATTACGCGCATCATACGTGTAAGAGGAATAGAATTATGATTGGCTATTGAAACATACGCGTATAAATAAGGTGCGTATTACGTGCGTATTACGCGCGTATTACGCGCGTACGTTACGCGTAATCAATGAGTACATTTACGCAAGCGGGAGTGTACGAGTACATGTACCGAAGATTACCGAAATACGATGACAAAAGATTAGCAGTTTTCTATAGTTGTAATTATTTCTCCATTTAATGATTTCTAAAATAGAATTCCATATAACGAGGTGAAAATTTGATAATTTCACTTGCATCAAAATTATATTCATCCATTTAACCTATTATGTAATACCAAAACATTACGTAATTTGATTATTTGGTGTGGATAACGACGGACAGAAGGATTGCTGGACGGTCCCATTACGAAAACAATATACAGAGGTTTTTAAAGATGTAAAAATGATAAATTCCAAATTGCTGTTTTTTCTTATATATTTTGCTCAAAATATAGATTGTGTTTACACGTTAGAACCACCTCGCCGAGCAAAAATAAGAAAAAAAAAGGTTTACCACTGCAAACCCCTGTTTTTTCTATATAAAAGTTGGAGTTTAAATTAAATTATTAAATGTTTAGAGGTGAATTCAGATCGCGCAGTCTAACTTGAACTGAACAATCCCATCTTATATGTCTGTTTAAAAACTGTGTCAAACGATTACGTGGTCACAAAAGGTTTCTTTATTTTACGAAAATGACACAAAAAGGCGTGTTTTCTCTGCCAGTAAAATTGGTTTGATTTGTAAAATAAAAAAAAAGGTCATTTAAAACAATGAAGCCGACACTATCTGGTAGTTTTAGGAGACATTTGCCATTTCTTGATTTTAAAACAACCATAAAAGTGACAAATAAATGAAAAAAAGCTGTAGCCATGAGGAATTATTGTCTTTATCACTTCTAGAGACTTATTACCAATAGTGAATTATTAGCCTCTGCTAACATGTTGTAAATTCACCACATCTCAACAAAGTATAGATTAACCTTATCGTTCATTTTCAACTTCTAGGATAAGAACTGTGCTGAAAAATATCCAACATAAACGTAACACTGTCTGCAACTCTATTTAGGCCTTACAAAATCCAAGTACATTACGAAAACTTGTCCATGCATTAAACAGAGATTGTTTTAGCTTTAAAAAATGAAAATTTTTAGCTGAAATTTTTGACATATTTCTTATTTTTGCTCAAAACATAGATTGTGTTTACAATATATGTTTTTGAGCAAAAATAAGAAAAATAGGTATACCCCTGCACACCCCAGTTTCACTATATAAAACTGGGGTTCGTGGGGTATACTTCACATGGACGTGTTTTCCTGATGACCATAAAACTGCTTGCAACACTATAATAATGTAGGCCTTACAATATCCAAGTAGTTTTCGAATTCAAAATTATTATCATGAGGAACTTTCATTCGAGTCAGTTATTTCCGTCAACCACTTCCGTATCCGGCCGTCTCTCAGAGACGTATCACCAGATATGCAAATATATAACACCTTACATGCAATTGCTTTTCGCCGACTTCGCATGTTGTTGAACATCCATGTTTGCTTAGGCATACATGTAACTAAAACAATATTTTGATTGATTGATCATATTTGTAAAATGGGAAAGGTTAAGCTTAAGCTTATCTGAATAATTCAGTGCAAGGACCAAGAACACCAACTAGTATTATTTTTGCAGTCAACGTGCAATCTTGGCAAATGTCGTTTTCACATTGAATCTTCTGAAATTCAAAACTTAAAATAGAATTATTGTATTTTTTTCTGCCTAGAACAACTAAACTATAGAATATCCAAATAAGCCCCCATTTAAGTATTCCGGACGTACTTCATGAGGATAATTGTACTACTCCAGATGCAGACATTTGGTTCCATTTAGTATGCATTAAATTATATCGATTAGCGAATAGTGGTATATTGTAATCAAATATCAGTATTCAAATCGCCAACGGATCAATGACCCTGAAACCTATAGCCTTGGAACATATAATGAGAGGAACTGGAAATGTATATTGTTAACTTCCCATATTTTTATTGGAGTCCCGTAGAATCTATTTTATCCCTCTAGTAGTTTCTCTATTGACCATTACAAAGCGGTGCTGCAGTGATTTGTCTTTATATTCATTAAAACATTGCTATCCTTAACTTCAATGAAGCATTGCGATTCTATGCACAGGGCCCTGATACTTGGTTTAAACGATATAAGTTACACAGCATTTCACATTACATAGCAAATAAAGTGTCATGATTGGAATACAAGTCATATGGCTTATAAACATCCTCTCCTGATAAATGCAATGTTGATCCAGAAATCGCACTACACTTAACTGCGTACGGTATAAAGATAATCATATGTCGATAATTGTGCTTTGGGGTGCGATTCACAAGTAGGCGTAAAGTTATATTAAGTATACATTAATTGCATCGATTTGCCCGGAACTAAACTGACTGTCCAAACAATAAATCAGACAGTCGTAGGCACGTCCTGTGATTTACTCAGTCGCTGTATAGTCAATGCACAAAAGGATCCATTTACAAAACATCGATTACAACGAAACCTGATATGAGCCAACAAACAATGAGAAAACAAATAAGGTGGTTTTCGACCAGGTCCAACACAAAACGAGCTGTACAAGTGCAGAAGATGACTAAAGGCTGGAAATTTTGGACTTAGAAAGAAGAGGAATTGTACGAGGCTACGTACAATCCGTCTAGCGAAAACAAAAGCGCTGATCACCGCGAATATGTTTTTTTTACTTTGTCCCCAATGATGACCGAGCTTTCAGCGCTTGAAATGACATTGGAAAAAACAGATCATTTGGGTAGATTTTTTGGCACTTTTAGCCATGGAGCCACCTTTAACTCGTTCATTGGAGATTGTCAACACTGTATGTAGCGTGATACGGTGTAGAGTATTTAGTTAACGGTGTATTTCCATCAAAGATGGCGGACATGAAAGGAAAGAAAATGTGAGTGCCTTTATGTTTCTTTTATATGTTGTCTGTTTTGAGTCCCAAACCAGTTTGCAGTCACAGGCTTATCAGTAGATGACCAGAGAGTTGGTTTTTGCATTCATTATAGAGTAGTTTACTCTTAATATCAAGAATTTGGCTAAAAATACAGAGACTTGCCTGGGCTTTCAAAATTGAATGGGACCGCCGCGATATTTTCTGTCATTTCACGTTTTTTACAGCTAACCTGTGAAATTTCCGCTCAATTATCAAAGATTTATGACCTGCACTTCCCCCATTAGCCCTGAAAATCCCAAGAAAATATTGTGAAAACTGATATTTGAACTTTTAAAAATTGAATGGTTCACGGTGTAGACAAGGGTGTTATTTGTCTCGTTACGGTGTAGAACCGTTTCATTATTGACGTTTTTGACACGGTGTGTACACCATTCATGTTTACGGTGTAGAACCAAATATTTTTGACTATAATGAGTGGGTTTCACGGATATTACAAGATGTGTGGCTTTGCTGCAAGGCATAAAGTATTAATTCTGTTCATTCAGTTTGCAATGAGGCGTCACAGGTATATTGATAGATACCATATCTTTCAGGTTCGAAAATAAATGACGAATTCCAGTGCTCCTACTGCCATATGGCGACTGAAGATTTACAAAAATATGTCACCCATGTTATAACGAACCATGAGGAAAATGTTAAAAATCAGAACTTTAACATTGAATGAGAAAACCGGAAAGTTTGGATGGATGTCTAAGGACTTTGGTTTCATACCAAATGATCATACTACACCAGTGCAATATGCAGTCGTGAATAGGGAGGATTGAACAATTAACAATATGCGACAGAAAAGAGGAAAGCTTCACATGCCTTTATCGTTTTTGTCCAATATGGCTCCCAAATGCTTGAGGCCGCTCATAAATTTCAACAACTTTCCATGAAATAACCTGTACCCTATGCGCCAGAATCGCTTTACTTTCTCACAGTATCTCAGTTCTGAATTGTTATAACAGGTAAAGAATCTACATACATCCATAAAATGTAAGAATGCTATGTTGTCAAACAGAATTTTTTTTCTGCTATCAGTCTATTAAGGTTTACCCATGTTTCTAGATGTCCATTCCTTTTCAGTTCATTTAGAACATATGGTAACATTGCGGTGATTTCGGATAGAGCAGAATCTTTCTCCTCTGGTCTTAATGATATATGCTCTTTATTGAAAGGAGTTGAACATTTTACCTTTTTGGCAAATGGACTTTCAATGTCTATATCCTCGTCAGAGTCGTCAGACATATTACATTCCGCATCTATTGACAGATTTTGAAGAGATTTTTCTATAGTTAATACTTCGTCTACCATATACTTTACGTCTTCTATTACATCCATATCTGTGAAGCTTTCCTCTTTTCTGTCGTATATTGTTATTGTCCAATCCTCCCTATTCACGACTGCATATTGCTCTGGTGTAGTATGATCATTTGGTATGAAACCTAAGTCCTTAGACATCCACCCAAACTTTCCTCATTCAATGTTAAAGTTCTGATTTTTAACATTTTTCCCCATGGTTCATCATAACATGGGTGACACATTTTTGTAAATCTTCAGTCGCATATGGCAGTAGGAGCACTGGAATTCGTCATTTATTTTTGTAGGCTACCGATACTCGAACCTGAAAGATATGGTATCTATCAATATACCTGTGACGCCTAATTACAAACTGAATGAACAGAATTAATTCTTTATGCGTTGCAGCAAAGTCACACATCTTGTAACATCCGTGAAACCCACTCATTATAGTCAAAAATATTTGGTTCTACACCGTAAACATGAATAGTGTATACACCGTATCAAAATCGTCAATAATGAAACGGTTCTACACCGTAACGAGACAAATAACACCCTTGTCTACACCGTGAACCATTCAATTTTTAAAAGTTCAAATATCA
Organism: Rugalucina vietnamica; assembly: GCA_964017185.1. Lineage (NCBI taxonomy): Eukaryota > Metazoa > Mollusca > Bivalvia > Lucinida > Lucinidae > Rugalucina > Rugalucina vietnamica. The sequence goes on along the minus strand of OZ024878.1, from coordinate 48,838,729 downwards.
GTTTTCACAATATTTTCTTGGGATTTTCAGGGCTAACAGGGGAAGAGTATGTCATAAACATTTGATAATTAAGCGGGAAATTCACAGGTTAGCTGTGAAAAACGTGAAATGACAGAATATATCACGACGGTCCCATTCAATTTTGAAAGTCCAGGCAAGTCTCTGTATTTTTAGCCAAACTCTTGATATTAAGACTAAACTACTCTATAATGAATGCAAAAAACCAACTCTCTGGTCATTTACTGATAAGCCTGTGACTGCAAACCGGTTCGGGACTCAAAACAGACAACATATAAAAGAAACATAAAGGCACTCACATTTTTTTTTCCTTTCATGTCCGCCATCTTTGATGGAAATACACCGTTAACTAAATACTCTACACCGTATCACGCTACCTACAGTGGTCAAGGGACCGCGATAGAAAATGGGACAAGGGCAATGCTACGAACTTCCCAACTCTGGAAATATTTCCATAAAATATACATGTACGTGCACACAAATAGTAATCCCACTGATTTTCAAGACAGAATTTAAGCTTTAAAAGACAAAATTAAGGTTTGATGACACTATATAAATGCAATTAGGTTCTCTTGTCTGATTTAGTAGCATTCATTAGGGGTTTCGTAACATGATCGGCAGCTAAAACAATGATAGAAATATGACTTGAGGTGACGGCTGTAGTTGCAGACTTGCATGCAGGCGGCTCAGTTCTATATGGTCGACGGCGAACATATTTGTAACTCGGAAAAATGAAAGACCTTTATCACATAAAATTGAAATCATTCGGCTCCCTGCTATCATTTTAACATATTTGCTTTCAAAACCATTCTTTCTACGAGTAAAAATTGGTATGTAGCAATAAAACTGGGTGCGTACTGGATAGTGATGCACCGTCCTGGAAAATTAATGTATTAATAGCATATAAATGGTATTGATTACAGGAAATTTGATATATTTTTGTCCTTCCATGACAGCAAATAATCGTAAAACAGTCCAAATATTACGCCTACGGATTCTCTCTTTTTTTTTCTCGACCAAATTGCATGTTCGGGTTGAGCAATATGAGAAAACTGTATCTGCCTGTGCAAAAATAAAGGCGCAGATCAGCTGCAGTAACTGCACAGCTGATCAGCGTCTTTGTTTTCGCTACACGGATAGAAAAATTAGCTTCTTCTTAAATCCAAAATTTCAAGCTTCTAGCATTTTTTTTGTGACTGTACAGGCCGGTTTGTGTCAGACCTGGTCGGAACCCACAAAATCGGGTTTCTCGCGTCGCGGTTCATTCAAGGTCTATACTAATCAATGAGTAATTTTCCAAGAACTTGTGACTGATGCATGAACTTCTTAACTAAGCTTAAGTCTGTCAGAAGCTACGAAAACCTAAATAATTCATGGACATAAAGCAATTTGCGCATGTATATTCAATACGCCAGAACAAGACAAAGTGGGAGCACATGTACATGTACCGACGGTTATAGGTCACTATAATTTACCTCGAATTTAACAGTAAGAACCGAATCCTCACACCACAATGTCCTTCGTTTAGTGTTGTACATGTATATGTATACTTAAGGAATAAAGAAACGCAACAAGTACTTAGGGTCAATAAAAGCATGTTTTGTAACACAAGTTTGTGGTATTACTGAACTTATATGAAAGCAATATCTAACCGTCAAATTGCAGCAGTTTGAGCAACTATGTCGGTTACGTACGCTTAATGGCGTGCGCGTAACCATACCGACCTACAGTAGCACACCCTGTTACCATGATCAAATATGAACCAAAACCAATTTTCGTTTCCAAAACCCCTATAAGTGATTGCAGATGTAACCATTGATTAGTTGGCAACATTAGGCTATGTTACGGTACGTTTAACGTCACCAACGTCAATCGAAAAAAATGTGTTAAAAGCCTTTAAAATCTACATCGACTTGCCTTTTATTCAATAAAATAAACAGTTCTGTAAAAAGTATGACCTTTGAATTTGAGACGTCAATAAAACGACCATGATAACGTCAAAATTCAACATCCTACACTCTAAAGAACACCATTATGTTCTTCAATTTTTCTTATGTAAACATGATCAATTGCCAAACTTTAGGTAACAGTGCGCAAATCGAGTGTTTACTTAACGCAGATCCTCCGTTTTGCTCCTTTACGTAACGCCATATTCTCTTTGACGAACGTCAAATCAAACGATCCAGTGAATCATTTCTACGGTACCTATGACGTCACTGTTGATTAAAAAGCATGTCGTTTCTTATCTTGGTTCGATCTACACCGTTTAAGCAAAAATAGGCCACATTGAATAATTTAAATGACGTTAATTGCTCATTCTTTGTTATTGAAAACTTCAGCATTCTGTTAGCCAGTTTTAACGCAACATGTGACGTCAACGAAGTATGCAATGATGCCAGTCTTTATTGCACATTATCAGGTCGACGTCAGGTAACCCAGCATGCAAAGAATTTGGCATCTTCAACTTCGCCACGATGTTGACGTCACAATTTGCGTTTTTCATGGTTTTAGACGTTTTGTCATTACTTTTGTTAATAAAATGACGTTTTCTCATTTCATCACGTGCAAAAAGCAGTCAGTAAGTCGGCAATTCTAAAAAGAATTTTATCAAAACGTCAAATACATTCGTAAAAGTTGAAATTTAATGTGTTGCGTATTTTAATTCCTTAAGTATATATATTTGGTTTTATTTGACGTGCTATATAATTAGTATTATTTATATTGTCTTGACCAAGTGGACATTTAATTATCAACTCTTTCCCAAACGGTAGACAGGTTTATTAAAATGAGTTGGCTGCAAAACATAAAGACTTTGCATGAAACACTTGGTTACATCTGCTTTATACTGGTACTTAGTGACATATATACATTATAATGTGTTAAAGACTGAAAAGTACCCACATTTTCAGGCTGCATCTTTTATATTTACATGTATGTATAGTCCAGGGAAGTGACAGATAAGCAATACAGAGCACAAATACGATAACAAAAGATGGCAATTTTCTATAGTTGTAATTATTTTTCCATTTAATGATTTCTAAAATAGGTTTCCATATATAACAAGATGAAAATTTGATAATTTTACTTGCATCATAAAATATATTCATCGATTTAACTTATTACCAAAACATTACGTAGTTTGATTATTTGGTGTGAAAGAAGACGGAAAGAAGGATTGGCGATGGACAAGTTCTTTAGAGGTGAATTCAGACCTCGCTGTCTTAAACTGAACAACCACATCTTATATGTCTGTTAAAACTGTATCAAACGATTACGTGGATTCAAATGGTTTCTTCATTTTACGCATGGACTTTAGTGTACTATTTTCAGCTAAAATACAGGCATTTTTCCTCTCCCGGTAAAATTGTTTTGATTTTTAAGATAAAAACATCATTTAAAACAATGCGCCAATATTCTCTAGTAATTTTTAAGAGACAGTTGCCACTGTCTTGATTTTAAATCAACACTAAAAGTGGAAAATAAATGAAAACCAGCTGGAGCCATGAGGAATTATTGTCTTTATCACTTCTAGAGACTTATTACCAATAGTGAATTTTATTAGCCTCTGCTAACATGTTGTAAATTCAACACATCTCAACAAAGTATAGATTAACCTTATCGTTTATTTTCAACTTCTAGGATAAAAACTTTGCTGAAAAATATCCAACATAACCATAACACTGTCTGCAACTCTATTTAGGCCTTACAAAATCCAAGTAGTTTTCGAATTCAAAATTACTATCAAGAGGAACTTTCATCCGGGTCAGTTATTTCCGTCAACCACTTCCGTATCCGGCCGTCCCTCAGAGACGGGTCACCAGTAATGGCTGTCACTAATTTGCCTTCATTTGATATATCCGAGTCGTTTAAGAACTTCTTTGACAGACTGTCACAGATATCTGATTGGCACGGCACACTTTCCATCGGGAGAGGCTGCTCATCTGGTCCAGTACTATCGCTACTGAACTCAAAACTGGCAAAACTTTCATTTTCACCCTGAAGGTTATTGAACGATTTAGAATCTCTCCGCACGTTTGTTTCATGTAACATTTCTTCCTCCTTTTCGGGACTTGAATAAAAACGCTTTAAAACTCCATGCTTTTGGTAGGAAGAGTCTAATGAACTGGAATGGTGTGGATTGGAATCACAAGAATCATTTGATATTAATCCAATACTTCTTGAAGTGTATTCACTATTTAGGGAAACCGTGCTCCCGACGCGGCTTCCAGGGTCGAGAGTGTGTCCTGTTTCTACGGTGTCTAACCCCAACCCCACCTGTCCCTGTAATGGACCTTGCAATGAATTGGCGTCAGTGTGGAACGAACGCCTTGGGGTCCTTGGTGAGCAATAAATATCAATTGCGCTCCTTGAATCAGGCTCCGAAACAGAATTCACAACACCGGAAATAGATTTTCCCGCCATGAGTGACACGTGGCCCTGATCAGAATCATTCAAAGACATGTCCAGTTCTCCGGTTGACCTTGAGTGTGGCAGAGGCGCGTGCTCGCCTTTGTCGTTCAAAACAATGGCGGGAACTGGCATGCAAACTGAACGAATTTCTCGTCTGCCCGGTTTCGATCGACTTTTTGAAGACTCCATCTCAGAATATACGGTCAACTTTTGACCCCAATATCTTAATATGGAATCGAATCGAATGTCCAAGGAGTCCCAAATGGCGATGACGATGCTGAATTATCCATTTTCACGATTAGCTTCAAATATCACAGCGCTGCAAAAGAATCCCTCTGTGTGCACAGTGGCATTTAAAATGATATCTGTTAAAGCATATCACCAATACTCTAGATCAATTGCAATTGATTTCTCTATAATTTCACGGCATGACACTCGAAATAGACTGACTACTCAATGCACTGCCTTCCACCGTAACTAATTTCTGTAAACTGGCGAACGAAGAGCAACAAACATATTGATTGAAGCATTGAGACTGATCAATACTATGTCCTCAAGACAATCAGGCTGGGAAATATTCTCCGCGATTCTTCTCTTAGAGTACGTCTTATAACAACCAAGAATTATCCACTCGCAGACGGTATATTATGTCATTATGACAATCGTTTCATTACGAAAACATGTCTATGCCTTAAATTACATAGTCTAATGATTTGGTTTTTCAGGAGAAAACTGTCGACATTTTTCTTATATTGTTTAAGACGTAGGTTGTGTGTGCACGTGAGAACCACCTCGTTGGGCGGTTCTAAAGATACACCCCCAGTTTTATATTTGAATATTTATGAACATGATAAAATCCATGCTCACTCAGCTGAGTTGAGTATTAAAATGTTTAATAAAACTTCAGAGCCATGTGCCACAAAGTTTCTGAGATGCCCATCTCCCAGAGTATCTTTAAGACTTATGACGAAAACTTTCCCATGCAATATACAGAAGTTTTTTTTTACAGTAGTAAGAATTACAGAACTCATTGGAAAAGTTTTGATATTTTAAATATTGTTGCTAAAAAATTGATTGTGGGTACACGTTGGCCGGCTCTAATGAGCATCCACAATGTATGTTTTGGATAAGAAAAATAAGAAAACTAGGTATACTCCTGCAAACCTCAGTTTTGCCACATGTATATAAAAGAGTGGGGTTTATGGGGGTATACATTGCACGGACATGTTATCCTGATGGACACAGACGTTCCATTTGCACGACTTTTTATTTATTTTTTTTCTCATTTCCCAGAGTATTTTTGAGACTTAAAGGTTTGTCAGTATGGGAACAACAGTTTATTTATGTTAACGGAACACATATGTATGGCACGAACATCAACTTGGAGAACACACTGAACAACACTATTTTTAAAGAACAGCATCCCATGTCAAACTGCGGCTGTCGGTTTAAAGAGAAGTGGCTTATCTACTGATCCAGCTTATCAGTAGCATATGGAAATATTTTTTTTTTCACCCAGCTATCAGTAATTCCAAAAGGTAGCGTTCCTCGTGAAGCCGTATCCAATCATAATACATGTAGCAATTGGCCTATTGATGCTAAGGGATATCGAAGAGCCAGAATATATGCTAGCATGTTTGGGTATGAACAAACTTTGAAATAAGTCTCAGTCTAGGACCAACCACTTAAAACAAACACAAGACACAGTCATTAAACCTTTCTGACTCTTTGTTGCCATATTCATGGGGTCACTGGTGAGGCTTTTGTAAGCGACATGGGGGTTTGATCCCTCCCTTTTCTTATTAATATTTTAACATGTTCTATTACATACCTCGCCTATATAGACAATGGTAAAAACGTGTTATTTCACTGGGCGAATAAGTGTGACATTTGCGTCGTCAGCTATCCCATGAAGCTGCATTAGACGATGTAATGTCGTTTTAGCGCACAATAACCATAATAATTAATGTTTTCAATATCCGTATTATAGTCAAATATTTGGGCAGGATATCTACAGCGCAATGGCATAAAGCTGAACGATATCAACGGTTTTAGCACTTTTATTCCGTTTATTGTGTGTTAGAATCGAAATAGATCAGCTCAAGTGCAAGAATTGTTGAGAAATAATTCACTGTTTGTCGGTCAGTTGTAAGAATATAAATCACTCGCTCTCGTGATTTGATCTTCTTTACAACTGACCTCTAAACAGTGAATTATTACTCAACAATTCACTGCTAGAGCTGATCTATTTCTTAATTAAAGGACCTCAGGTTTTAGTTTCGCTACAAATGGGAGGTCAGAAGGTTGGAGAAGGTGGCCTTTGAACCATTGACTGCAGAGATTTTCTGAATTAAACGTTTCACTTTCTGGCAATGGTGTATTCCATAAGGTTTATACTGTTTAATCAACAAACTCGCTAAAAACAATATATATAACTCCCTATAACCTTTATCCAGCTTCCATGATGTTTACCTTCTTTCTAATCGGCTCAAATTGATCATTTTTTAGTTCTGGACAAGTCCCACTTTATAGCAGAGATGAAGACAAAATGAGAAAAGAAAATTGCGACAATTTAAGAGTCAATAAGACACTGACCTGTTTAAGCGTAAATGTCTTTTCTGCTTCCATGTCACGAATATTCAGGATCTAGGGAATACTGATCATGCAATCAGTACAAGCAGATAATCATACGATCTCCAGTTTTTTCTTAAGTGGACCAGAGTCCGGCGTCCTTTTTATGGGATATACGCAAACAATATAGCCCCTGATGTGACGCCGCAGAACGCGGCGTCCCATCTGGGGCCTTTCTGTTTGCTTAGAGGAATTTCATCGAAAAATGGAATAAGATTCAAAATCACTCCTGATGCCTCTAATAATGAAAGTGGACTCAACCAAATGATAGTAATGGGAAAACCCATTCGTCAAATATGGGTTAAGAACATTCGTCAACTATACTTGTATATATTTCTACAATGATGGGATAATTGTCTAGCATATACATATCATGCTACGATCAAATGATGTATAAGAGTTGTAAATGGAACAATAATCTGTTGGGGGAATTATGTGCTTTATGTCTCTTTTCCCTACAGAGAAGCAGTAGGATATAATCTGTTGAGGGAATTATGTGTTTTATGTCTCTTTTCCCTACAGGTACGCAGTAGGATATAATCTGATGAGGGAATCATGTGTTTTATGTCTCATTTCCCTACAAAGAAGCAGTGGGAATCTAATTTCCCTAGTGGGAATCAAATTACAATAAAATTCAGTATTGTTACTGGTAATTCCTTTACGTGTATAGGCGTGTTCACTTTAACGTTTGCGGCACCTTCGTGTCTGCGGGCTGTGGTATACTTTTACACGCATTTACATGTGTGTTGATTTCAATCGACTACTCAATATTGAACAATTTCACTCACTCTGACACTATTTTAAAGTACAACATTTCATGCCAACCTGTGGATATTTATGACCTACTGGCGGTTCAAAGAATAGTGGCTTATCTACTGATCCAGCTTATCAGTAGCATATGGAAATATTTATTTTTTACATCCAACTATCAGTAATTTCAAAAGGTAGCGTTCCTCATGAAGCAGTATCCAATCATAATAGCAAAAGGCCTATTGGTGCTAAGGGATATCTAAGAGCTAAAAGAGATGCTGGCATGTTTGTGTATAAACACAATTTGAGATTAGTCTCAGTCTGGGACCAACAACTTAAACCAAACACCCCGTGAAAAAGGCTGATTCAGCAAAGATATGAGTAAACCTGTCTGACTCTTTGTTGCCATATTCATGTGGTCACTGTTGAGGCTTTTGTAGGTGGAACAGAGGGTTTGGCCCTCCCCCTTTTTATTGATATTTTAACTGCCCTAAAAAGGCCGCATGTTTTAGTGTTATCCAAATTACATCACACCTGCCCGCTACAAGTGTGAGGTCAGAAAGTTGGTGTAGGTGGCCTTTAAATCATTGTCTGCGGGGATTTTCTTCATTAAAGGTTTCACTTTCTGGCGATGGTGTATTCATTAAGATGTAAAAAGGTACAAGTAGGCAATGATCATGAAAACTCGCAATCAGCGAGAAATTCGCAATCATAGAGAAATTATACCAAAGTTATAGAAATCTGCTTATTCAACAAACTCGGTAAAAGCAATATAATAATTCCCTTTAACCATTCTCTAGATTATGCAATGTTTACTTTCTTTCTAATCGGCTCACATTGATCAATTTCAAGTTCTAGACGAGTCCAATTTTATACCCCATATGAAGACAAAATGAGAAAAGAAAATTGCAACGATTTAAGAGTCAAAAAGACACTGACCCAATTCGTTAAAGCGTAAATGTCTTTTATGCTTCCATGTCATGTATATACAGGATCTAGGGAATACTGATCATGTAATCAGTGCCAGCAGATAACCATATGATCTCCTAAGTTGAATAAATTAATGTTTTTGTTCCCAACTCGGTCAAAATAATAATTCTGTACAGCATATGGAATAGAAAATGATATTCTTCTTCCATGATAGCAAAGTCATTGCTAAATGCAATGTTTCATATCCATGCCCCATTTTTAAATGTTCTGTTCATTTTCACATTACCGGACAGTTTTCTGTGACTTTGTTAAGTTTACCGATTTAAACAGGTACAAGATTTTAAATCAGCAAATATAACACTAATGTTAACTGGAAGAATATAAAAAGTAGAACAGGTTTGGCATTCGATTCTATATCTGCATCATAAATCACAATTTGTTCACATTTTAAGTAAGAACATTCGTCAACTATACTTGATCTCAGTTTTGTTTTTTTTTATTGAATATACGTACGTATTTTCCTAATGATGGGATGATTTACAAGCACATACCTATCATGCTACGATCAAATGATGTATAAAAGATGTTAATGGAACAATAATCTGTTGAGGGAATTATGTGTTTTATGTCTCTTTTCCCTACAGAGAAGCAGTGGGATATAATCTGTTGAGGGAGTTATGTGTTTTATGTCTCTTTTCCCTACAGAGATGCAGTGTGATATAATCTGTTGAGGGAATCATGTGTTTTATGTATCATTTCCCTACAAAGAAGCAGTGGGAATCTAATGTCCCTAGTGGGAATCAAATAACAATAAAATTCAGTATTGTTACTGGTAATTCCTTTACGTGTATAGGCGTGTTCACTTTAACGTTTGCGGCACCTTCGTGTCTGCGGGCTGTGGTATACTTTTACACGCATTTACATGTGTGTTGATTTCAATCGACTACTCAATATTGAATAATTTCACTCACTCTGACACTATTTTAAAGTACAGCATTTCATGCCAACCTGTGGATATTTATGACCTACTGGCGGTTCAAAGAATAGTGGCTTATCTACTGATCCAGCTTATCAGTAGCATATGGAAATATTTATTTTTTACATCCAGCTATCAGTAATTTCAAAAGGTAGCGTTCCTCATGAAGCAGTATCCAATCATAATAGCAAAAGGCCTATTGGTGCTAAGGGATATCTAAGAGCTAAAAGAGATGCTGGCATGTTTGTGTATAAACACAATTATTTTGAGATTAGTCTCAGTCTGGGACCAACAACTTAAACCAAACACCCCGTGAAAAAGGCTGATTCAGCAAAGATATGAGTAAACCTGTCTGACTCTTTGTTGCCATATTCATGTGGTCACTGTTGAGGCTTTTGTAGGTGGAACAGAGGGTTTGGCCCTCCCCCTTTTTATTGATATTTTAACTGCCCTAAAAAGGCCGCATGTTTTAGTGTTATCCAAATTACATCACACCTGCCCGCTACAAGTGTGAGGTCAGAAAGTTGGTGTAGGTGGCCTTTAAATCATTGTCTGCGGGGATTTTCTTCATTAAAGGTTTCACTTTCTGGCGATGGTGTATTCATTAAGATGTAAAAAGGTACAAGTAGGCAATGATCATGAAAACTCGCAATCAGCGAGAAATTCGCAATCATAGAGAAATTATACCAAAGTTATAGAAATCTGCTTATTCAACAAACTCGGTAAAAGCAATATAATAATTCCCTTTAACCATTCTCTAGATTATGCAATGTTTACTTTCTTTCTAATCGGCTCACATTGATCAATTTCAAGTTCTAGACGAGTCCAATTTTATACCCCATATGAAGACAAAATGAGAAAAGAAAATTGCAACGATTTAAGAGTCAAAAAGACACTGACCCAATTCGTTAAAGCGTAAATGTCTTTTATGCTTCCATGTCATGTATATACAGGATCTAGGGAATACTGATCATGTAACCAGTGCCAGCAGATAACCATATGATCTCCTAAGTTGAATAAATTAATGTTTTTGTTCCCAACTCGGTCAAAATAATAATTCTGTACAGCATATGGAATAGAAAATGATATTCTTCTTCCATGATAGCAAAGTCATTGCTAAATGCAATGTTTCATATCCATGCCCCATTTTTAAATGTTCTGTTCATTTTCACATTACCGGACAGTTTTCTGTGACTTTGTTAAGTTTACCGATTTAAACAGGTACAAGATTTTAAATCAGCAAATATAACACTAATGTTAACTGGAAGAATATAAAAAGTAGAACAGGTTTGGCATTCGATTCTATATCTGCATCATAAATCACAATTTGTTCACATTTTAAGTAAGAACATTCGTCAACTATACTTGATCTCAGTTTTGTTTTTTTTATTGAATATACGTACGTATTTTCCTAATGATGGGATGATTTACAAGCACATACCTATCATGCTACGATCAAATGATGTATAAAAGATGTTAATGGAACAATAATCTGTTGAGGGAATTATGTGTTTTATGTCTCTTTTCCCTACAGAGAAGCAGTGGGATATAATCTGTTGAGGGAGTTATGTGTTTTATGTCTCTTTTCCCTACAGAGAAGCAGTGTGATATAATCTGTTGAGGGAATCATGTGTTTTATGTATCATTTCCCTACAAAGAAGCAGTGGGAATCTAATGCCCCTAGTGGGAATCAAATAACAATAAAATTCAGTATTGTTACTGGTAATTCCTTTACGTGTATAGGCGTGTTCACTTTAACGTTTGCGGCACCTTCGTGTCTGCGGGCTGTGGTATACTTTTACACGCATTTACATGTGTGTTGATTTCAATCGACTACTCAATATTGAATAATTTCACTCACTCTGACACTATTTTAAAGTACAGCATTTCATGCCAACCTGTGGATATTTATGACCTACTGGCGGTTCAAAGAATAGTGGCTTATCTACTGATCCAGCTTATCAGTAGCATATGGAAATATTTATTTTTTACATCCAGCTATCAGTAATTTCAAAAGGTAGCGTTCCTCATGAAGCAGTATCCAATCATAATAGCAAAAGGCCTATTGGTGCTAAGGGATATCTAAGAGCTAAAAGAGATGCTGGCATGTTTGTGTATAAACACAATTATTTTGAGATTAGTCTCAGTCTGGGACCAACAACTTAAACCAAACACCCCGTGAAAAAGGCTGATTCAGCAAAGATATGAGTAAACCTGTCTGACTCTTTGTTGCCATATTCATGTGGTCACTGTTGAGGCTTTTGTAGGCGGAACAGAGGGTTTGGCCCTCCCCTTTTTTATTGATATTTTAACTGCCCTAAAAAGGCCGCATGTTTTAGTGTTATCCAAATTACATCACACCTGCCCGCTACAAGTGTGAGGTCAGAAAGTTGGTGTAGGTGGCCTTTAAATCATTGTCTGCGGGGATTTTCTTCATTAAAGGTTTCACTTTCTGGCGATGGTGTATTCATTAAGATGTAAAAAGGTACAAGTAGGCAATGATCATGAAAAGTCGCAATCAGCGAGAAATTCGCAATCATAGAGAAATTATACCAAAGTTATAGAATTCTGCTTAATCAACAAACTCGGTAAAAACAATATAATAATTCCCTTTAACCATTCTCTAGATTATGCAATGTTTACTTTCTTTCTAATCGGCTCACAATGATCAATTTCAAGTTCTAGACGAGTCCAATTTTATACCCCATATGAAGACAAAAAAGTACAAGTAGGCAAAGATCAGGAAAAGGCGCAATCAGAAAAAGACTCCCACTCCAAAAACCAAGGTGGGAAAAACCAAACTAACAATCAGGTACCCATACCATGAAAACATTTCGTAAGCCGAATGAGCAGCTATTTTCCCAATAGGTGGCCATTCAGTTACCTTAACTTAACTAAAAATATGCAAACATACATAAGGCGCCAACAGCACAAAAATATTTTAAACACCAAGACATAAAACAAAAAGAACCACCACAGAAGTATCGACTTGGAACGATCAGTAACACAAAGTTACTGGCGGGTTTAAATCGATTTTACACGGCCGTAACCTCACCCTCAGCTTCTGCAGTGGTTCATAACATTTAGTTCGTTCTTCGGTCCTCGTGGTGAATCTCTAACTAGTAACAAATGAGGAAAGAAAATTGCAACGATTTAAGAGTCAAAAAGACACTGACCCAATTCGTTAAAGCGTAAATGTCTTTTATGCTTCCATGTCACGTTTATACAGGATCTAGGGAATACTGATCATGTAATCAGTGCCAGCAGATAACCATATGATCTCCTAAGTTGAATAATTGCCTGGTTCTAAATTAATGTTTTTGTTCCCAACTCGGTCAAAATAATAATTCTGTACAGCATATGGAATAGAAAATGATATTCTTCTTCCATGATAGCAAAGTCATTGCTAAATGCAATGTTTCATATCCATGCCCCATTTTTAAATGTTCTGTTCATTTTCACATTACCGGACAGTTTTCTGTGACTTTGTTAAGTTTACCCATTTAAAAAGGTACAAGATTTTAAATCAGCAAATATAACACTAATGTTAACTGGAAGAATATAAAAAGTAGATCAGGTTTGGCATTTCATTCTATATCTGCATCATAAATCACAATTTGTTCACATTTTAATTAAGAACATTCGTCAACTATACTTGATCTCAGTTTTGTTTTTTATTGAATATTCGTACGTATTTTCCTAATGATGGGATGATTTACTAGCATATCCCTATCATGCTACGATCAAATGATGTATAAAAGATGTTAATGGAACAATAATCTGTTGAGGGAGTTATGTGTTTTATGTCTCTTTTCCCTTCAGAGAAGCAGTGGGATATAATCTGTTGAGGGAATCATGTGTTTTATGTCTCTTTTCCCTACAGAGAAGCAGTGGGATATAATCTGTTGAGGAAATTATGTGTTTTATGTCTCTTTTCCCTACAAACAAGCAGTGGGATATAATCTGTTGAGGGAATTATGTGTTTTATGTCTCTTTTCCCTACAGAGAAGCAGTGGGATATAATCTGTTCAGGGAATTATGTGTTTATATCTCTTTTCCATACAGGGATACAATGGGAATCAAATGACAATTATAAATGAGTATTTCTAGATCTACTTGAAATTCCTAATGTAGGCTTATTCACTTTATTTTATTTTTTTTGCAGCACCTCCGTGTTTGTGGGCTATGGCATACTTATATTTACATGTGTTTTAGTTTTCAATCAACTCCTCAATATTGATCACTTTGAAGCTCTTTAACAGTAAAAAGACGAGCCTAACTTTATAGCAGAGGTGAAGACTTATTGAGAAAAGAAAGTTGCGACAATTTAAGAGTCCGGCACTAAGACACTGATCCAATTCGTTTAAGCGTACATGTCTTTTATGCTTCCATGTCACGCATATTCAGCAGCTAGGGAATACTGGTCATGCAATCAGTGCTAGCAGATTATCATACGATCTCAAGGTTTTCTTAAGTGGACAAGAGTGAAATTGTATTGATTTATGCCATATGGCCACCTCCTGGATTAAAATAACAACTGTGTACAGAATATGAACATGAGTCATGAAAACATAAGGACATTTTATGCAAAGGCACAAGTAGGCAAAGATCAGGAAAAGGCGCAATCAGAAAAAGATTCCCACTCCAAAAAACCGAGGTGTGAAAAAAACCAAACTAACAATCAGGTACTTATACCATGAAACATATCGTCAGCCGAATGAGCAGCTATTCTCCCAATAGGTGGCCACTCAGTTACCTTATCTTAACTAAAAAATATGAAAACATACATAAGGCGCCAACAGCACAAAATTTTTTTAAACACCAAGACATAAAACAAAAAGAACCACCACAGAAGTATCGACTTGGAACGATCAGTAATACAAAGTTACTGGCGGGCTTAAACCTAGTTAGAGATAGGAAAATACAAACTGCCTGAGGATTGGAAAAATAAGAGCATTAAATGGATGTACGGGGAGACTTTTTAGGGCCGCCACACGGCACAACCACAAGAACTCTGCAAAATGTTCTATGTCCAAACACAAAAATCCTAATTTTTCCAAAATTACTTCATTTTCACCGCTAATTCTTTTAATCAAGCTCATTTAGACAGAAATACATGTTCATAATGCATGTTCACCCTAAATATGAATATTTATACCTTATTTGAGGGTCTCAAACTTTTGAACCCAATTTTCGCGAGATTTTGAAAAATTGAGATAGAAGACAATAGCACTCAGCCGACGATTTGATTACATTTCTGCATCAGAGTCTGTGACAAAAAATCACACTTTGTTCACATTCGTCCACTACTCTTGTATATATTTCTCTAACGATGGGATAATTGTCTAGCATACACGTATACATATCATGCTACGATCAAAGTAAATGGAACAATAATCTGTTGAGGGAATTATGTGTTTTATGTCTCTTTTCCCTACAGAGAAGGAGTGGGATATAATCTGTTCAGGGAATTATGTGTTTTATGTCTCTTTTTCCGACGGATAAGCAGTGGGAATCAAATGACAATAAAATTCAGTATTGTTACCAGGAATTCTTCTACGTGTGTATAGGCCCTAAAAAGTCTAAAAAGATATTTAGAGTGTTCAAAACACTCACGTTTAGTACATACTTCTAAGCAATATTTAAATCATTTGACCCAGTTTAGGACTGTGTCTTTGATTTAGACCTCGTGTAAATTTTCGAAATTGCAGTACAATAGTCTGGCTTTCGTTGCCGGTGAAAAAAGGGCTACTGATGAGGGTTCATTACCCAAAAATTGCGCACTATAGTCCATACTATCTCCCTTTTTTTTAAAATGGTCTTACTGCTTCTTAAGGATCAAACTTTTATATTTTCTTTGCTATTACTGTGTTGTGCCGTCTTGCCGAGTTTTGCGCAATATAGTCCAGAATGGTTTTACTTGCGCAATATAGTCCATACCATCTCCATTTGAATGGTTTTACTGCTTCCAAAGGATCAAACTTTTATCTTTAATTTATTATTTACTGTAACGTTTGCTGTACTTTCGTGTTTGTGGGTTATGGCATACTTACATTTACATGTGTTTTATTTTTCAATCAACCCCTCTATATTGATCACTTTAAAACCTGTTACAAGTAACATAACTTGTCTAACCATCAGAAAACGTGTTCATGCTATGAATATCCCCTTACACCCCTCTGTTATATAGTTAAACTGGGGTTTACAGGGGTATACCTATTTTTTTTCTTATTTTTGATCCGATCCAAAACATAGATTATGGGTACTCGTTAGAACCGCCTCAGCAAGGCGATTCTAACGTGTACCCACAATCAATGTTTTGAGCAAAATATTAAAAATATCAAAATTCTTTCGATGAAATTTTCAATTGTTAAAGCTGAAAATAATCCGGTTGTATATTGCATGGACAAGTTTTCGTAATGTTTATAGCAGAGATGAAGACATATTGAGAAAAGAAAATTGCGACGTTTTAAGAGTCAATAAGACACTGACCCAATTCGTTTAAGAGAAAATGTCTTTTATACTTCAATGTCACGTATATTCAGCATCTAGGGAATACTGATCTTGCAATCAGTGCTAGCAGATAACCATATGATCTCCTAAGTTGAATTATTGTCTGGTTCTAAATTAATGTTTTTGTTCCATGTGACCACTTCGATCAAAATAATAATTCTGTAAAGAATATGAAAACGAAAATGGTGTTCTTTCTCCTTTATAGCAAAGTTATTGCTGAATGCAATGCTTAATATCAGTGCACCATTTTCAAATGTACTGTTCATTTTCACCCCAAAACAACACTAAATGTTTTATGGAAGATTAAAAAATTAGAACAGGCTTGGCATTTGATTATACGTATTTCTGCATCTGAGTCTCTGAAAATAAATCGCACTCTGTTCACTTTTTGATTAGAAACATTCGTCAACTATAGTGGAATATATTTCTCTAATGATGGGATAATGTTCTAGCATATACATGTACCTATCATGCAACGATCAAATGATGTACAATGTATAAGAGTTGTACATGGAACAATAATCTGTTGAGGGAATTATGTGTTTTATGTCTCCTTTCCCTACAGGGATACAATAAGAATCAAATGACAATAATATTCACTTTAACGTTTGCCGTGTTTGTTGGCTATGGTATACTTATACAAGTATTTACATGTGTGGTGCTTTCAATATTGATCAGGTTGAATCATACTGACATCATGAAAATATGTCCGTGTAATGTATACCCCCTTGAACCCCAGTTTTATATAGCAAAACTGGGGTATACAGGGGTATACCTATTTTTCTTATTTTTGCTCCAAAACATAGATTGTGGGTACTCGTTAGAACCGCCTCGGCAAGGCGGTTCTAACGTATACCCACAATCTATGTTTTGATAAGGAAATAAGGAAAATATCAAAAATTTTCAGCTGAAAATTTTCAATTTTTATAAAAATCTCTGTATATTGCATGGGCATGTTTTCGTAATGATCACATAAGTTTTTCTTAAGATTCAGAGGTATTAAATGGAAACATCACCATTCGATCCCCGCATTTCATCTCCATGAAACTTAATATGCTTCAAGATAAATGTATCATTGGATTAAAGTTAATATTAAATATAAAATTCTGGGGCCACGGGACCCGTGCCATATAGATAGGCCGTCGAACTGAAAAGGGATAATACGTCTCATGTAAAAAAACAACAAAAACAACAACAACAACAACAACAAAAAAAAAAAAAACACGATAAATAAAACATAAAACATTTTATGCACTAGTCATTTGTAACCAGGCCTCAAGGCAAGGAGTAGCGGGGATTTGACTTTTCATCCACCAAATCCCGGCTTAAAGCTCCCCACTGTAAGGCCATGGTTCATTTGGTAAAACCCACGACGTTTTCACTGTTGCTCATTTTGCATATATATACGTGTGCCATTCAAAAAGTAATGTAATATTATGTATAATTTTGTGTTTGGACACATAATTAAAGTTATAGCATTTTTCTTGAAATGTAAATTAAATTCGCCCTCTGCGAGACAGTTCAAAAGCTTGTCACATGCTCGACTTCCTATTGCCTA
The DNA here is from genome assembly GCA_964017185.1 of Rugalucina vietnamica. Classification (NCBI taxonomy): domain Eukaryota; kingdom Metazoa; phylum Mollusca; class Bivalvia; order Lucinida; family Lucinidae; genus Rugalucina; species Rugalucina vietnamica. The sequence goes on along the minus strand of OZ024878.1, from coordinate 48,820,943 downwards.
GCAACAGTAGAACATTGGTAAAAACCACTAGACGTTGTCATATAACTGGAAAGCCAAATTAAACGTATTGACTTTATTTTCTCACACCGAACTCAAAATTATTTTCTTCGGTATTCAAAATAATGTAATCTGATTGACATATTTAACATGACACCCGACGGAAGTTGAAAAATTGACTAAAATTAAACGATCGAAGGGTGGAACAAGTGGGGTAGAGATACAATTTCTGCTACAATTTGTCATATAGTTTGTTTAATCGATCATTTATACGCCTATTTGTTTCTGCAAGTGACGCTTCATAAAGTATATTTGCTATAAAATGCAATTCTTACATATCATAATCGTTGCCTGTAGAAAATGCATAAAACTAAAATTGCATAGGTTCTGGCGTTGCTAAGCAACATTTGACACATGTGGGGCTCTATGAACATTCCAGTATGGCTAAGGTGCCATTATACAAACATGTAAATAGATAAATATTTAAATCACCATGAAAGAAAATCCAAAGCTGTATGTTGGATTGAAAAAAAAAAAAAAAAAAAAAAAAAAGAAAAAAAGAAAAAAAAAAAACAAAAAAAAAAAAAAAAAACAAAAAAAAAAAAAAAAAAAGAAACAACAAAAAAAACAAAACAAAAAACAAAAACAAAAAAAAAACAAGATTTTCACAGCCACGACACCTTCGCTGCCATTCTATGGTTGCTAAGGAACATAAAATGGTACAAGTAGGCAATAATCGGGAAAAGGAGCAATCAGAAATTCCCACTCCAAACACCGATGCGGGAAAAAACATAACTGACACTTAGGTACTTATACTTAGCGTAAGCCGAGAACATATCGTAAGCCGAGTGAACAGCTATTTCCCAATAGGCGGCCACTCAGTTATCCGAACTTAACTAAAACTATGAAAACGTACATAAAGTTCAAACAGTACAAAAATCGACTCCAAAACATAGAACAAACTGTCAAATAGAAACACAACAGAAGTATCGCATTGGAACGATCAGTAACATAAAATTACTGGGGGCTTAAACCGATTTTACAGGACCCTAACCTCGTTTCAGCTTCAGCAGTGGTTCAGAGATACACAAATATTTACAAGAAATAAGGAAATAATGTAAGGGAATGTTTATACATAGGTACCAACATGAAACACATATAACGGAAGGCAGTGAGAGCAGCTGTTGGAGGTAAGGTGGTCACAGTGCTAGCTTGGACAGAACAAGTAAAATGCAGAGGGCTAAGTGAACTCCCAAATGATATTCGGGTGGCCAAAAAGTGATGCAACTTGAAAATCATAAATGGAATAACTTGGATAAATGTGAACCACAACAGTAGTACCGCCTTGGAACGGTCAGTTAAAAATAACTGGGGGGCTTAAACCGGTTTTATAGGACCTTAACCTTACCAACTTCTGCCTGCAGTGGTTCACACTGTAAAGTGAATGGCCCCATTTAGTTGATGATTATTTTCCAGAATGCAGACTTAATCAAGCTTTCAGAAATTAAAAACCTTACTTATATCAGAGAAAGGTACACATTCATCTCACCGCTGTGTCTGGTGTGGGTTCGAGCCCCGCTCTGGCCAAATGTGAGACAAGCCAAGTTCTGTTTGCGGGTGTGCCAGGTGGTTTTTCTCGGGGTTCTGCCGTTTTCGCCCCACCTACTGATTGGCCCGTCTCATATGAGCTAAAATAATCTTTAAAGGGACGTAAAACTGAATAAAAAAAAAAAAAAAAAAAAAAACGCTAGGGTTGCATTACTTTTTGAATGATCCACGCAGTAAAGTACAATACACAGATATTTACCCCGCACTGCGGGTACAATTCGAACCCCGCCACTTGCTCAGGTCCGCGGCTATGCCTCACCCTCCACCGGGTCTGGGCCGTAGTTACAAATAACTGGCGCATTATGCGGGGAGCCATTGCATAAAAAAGTCTTATACTAACGCCAATCGAAAGTTGCCATTCTGTTGTAGGTTTACAAAGGTCTTTACAATTTAGATTATAACATACAGCTTACCTGCAGAAAGTTGATCTATTCTTGACGTAAGGACTGTTAACGCCTCTCGAATGTCTTCGTTCTGTTTGGTAATATCAACCAAGGCTTTAAGCATCTTGAAATCATAATCAAAACGCGACATACATGTACATGTTGGTTCATCTTTTGAGCCTTCCCAAGCAAACCCGTGTAATAGTGTAACGAGACACGAAAATGTAGAAAGTCTATACATGAACATCATGTCTTTCTGGGTCACGCCCATCAGAAAGACGTCCCAGATACTCAGGATACACTTGAATAATAACTAGTTTCCGTTTTCCGGTTTCAGAAGTGTTTTAAGTGTCCAAAATGACAAACAATCACGATGACATTAACAATCTATCAATTGTATATTTGTTCGTTTTTATTGTTTGTTTGATTACTGCATTGCGTCCACGATCATCCTTGGTATTGTCGGGACGGACAGTTGTCCATGTCATACAGTTCCTGGGAAACCCCAGAAACAGATTTCATGTAATGCACATTTTCACTATTAATTACAATAGCTCATCTTCGATCACTTTGTACATTTCAATTTGTCGTAGTTTGCAAGAAGAATTTTTGTTTCATAGGTAAAATAAAACAGTGGGAATGTTCCATGTCCTGATCGTTTTTAGCTCACCTGAGCCGAAGGCTCACAGGGTGAGCTTATAGGATGGCCATGCTCCGGCGTCCGTCCGTCGTCCGTTCACAATTTCAAGGATCTTCTCCTCTGAAACCGCTTGGCCAATCTAAGCCAAACTTCATGTGGAGCATCCTTAGGAAGGGGGAACGAAAGTTTATATAAATGGTCCAGGTCACATGACCAAGATGGCCGCCATGGCTATAAATAGCAAAAACCTTTAAAAATATTCTTCTCCAGAACCAGTGGGCCGATTTCCACGAAACTTGGTATGTAGCATTGGGGACGCAGGCCCATTATAGTTTTAATAAATCATGACCCTGGGATGACCTTGACCTATTTTACGGCAAGGTCAACTTAAGTCGCCAATGCATTTGAATGGGAAAAAAATGGTAAAATGCTATTTAATGGGTAAAAATAGGCAAATGGACAGAAGATTAATGTTAATGGAAAATTTTAGCCCCTCGGGGTTGTCTGCCCCTGCCCCGGGGCTAATTACATGTATATGACCATAATATTCAAACATCTTTTTCTCTGAAACCGCTAGGCCAATCAAAGCTAAACTTCATGTGGAGCATCCTTGGGAAGGGGGAATGAAAGTTTATATAAATGGTCAAGGTCACATGACAAAGATGGCCGCCATGGCTATAAATAGCAAAAACCTTTAAAAATCTTCTTCTTCAGAACCAGAAGGCCTATGATTTTGAAACTTGGTGTGAAGCATCTGGGAATGGAGCTCTACAAAGTTTATATACATCATGACCCTGGAATGACCTTGACCTATTTTACAGCAAGGTCAACTTAGGTCTCTCATGCATTGGAATGGGAAAAATAGGAAAATGTAATTAAATGGCCTAAAACTTGCTAGAAATGAGCAAATGGACAGAAGATTTAAGTTTAAGAAAATATTTTGGGCCCAGGGGGTTGTCTGCCCCTGCCCCGGGGCTATATACATGTATATGACCATAATATTGAAATATCTTCTTCTCTGAAACCGCTACACCAATCAAAGCCAAACGTTTTGTGGAGCATCCTTAGGAAGAGGGAATGACAGTTTGTATAAATGGTCAAGGTCACATGACCAAGATGGCCGCCATGGCTATAAAATATTGATCCATATTAAGATATATAAATTGTGCGACTTTAAATTTCAGTATTTTTAAGAAATAAGAGCAAAATGCAGACAATAAGGAATTGACTCACAAAATTACCTGTAAATCGGCTGCTAGTTGACATAATTATAAGGCTTCAAATGGTATCCAATTACACGTATTGCTCAGGCACTGCACTGTTGCCTGTGATATATAATAACATAATATAATTTAATGTTTCATTTAAATGGGAATAATACTTCGGAATTTTTTATAAAGTTTCATCAAAAGTACTTACCTCCACCTTAAGCAAGTTCTATTAACATTAATGTTATATCGAGGTATTTTGTAATGGGGTTGCAGACTAAAATTGTGAATGATAATGCTCTATCAAAATAAATATCGTAATATTCTGATAAATGCTAACTGTCAGGTTACAGTCAACAATATGCAGAGTTTTAAAGTGGGTGGGGGTACTTCTGTGTGAAATAATACCATATTTTCAAAAGATCATGAGGTTTTAAGTGTAAAATGAGACTGGACTTTATACTTTTACCTACAAACAATATACAATGCATTGGAAAGTAACTAACAAATAAGAAACGAGAACCAATTTATATACTACATTTTAGCAGACTTTTCATAGAATATATATATTTTTTGTCATAGCACTACCTCCATACAGCAATGAATTTGAGCATTGTGCCAAACAAATTCAAGAGCAGCCCAATTGATCCTTCATCGGGAAGGTGAGGACTACTTAAAAACATTCAAACCAACTATAGTAGGAGATGTCACCTCAAACTCAAAGTATGAGAGATGCTTTGTTCTAGGGTAAGAGCCAATATTTGATTTCGGTGTATAGTAAGGTAAGCGTCAGAAATATTCCAAAATAATGCTAAAGCATCCATATAATTGGTATCTTATGTTTGTACTGAGCTTGACCGTTAGCAAATATACCTAAATTGATTTAATATGCATATTTCAGCTCTAAAAAAATGCCACAAACTTCATTTTGGTTATAGTCTTGATTGTTTTAATGCATTTCGCCCTCCTCGGTAATTAGTTATGGTCTTGTCGGGCTGTCAGTCGCGTAGCAGCCACCGCTCCTGTGCATAGAGGCAAGATACCAGTTCTTAGTTCACATTTCTTTTGCCATTTACTTGAATCAGTCATTGAAAAGGAAGATTGCCTAATTTAGAAATATTTTCAAACCAAGACTTCCTGAAAATATTCACTAGTACAAATGTGCATGTAGTTGATTTTACGCTATTTTATACCATCGATGCATAACCACATTTAGGTTTACCCTTAAGTATAGGTCCATACAGTTTAGTAAACAGCTTTATTGCTTTTCATGCTATTGTTTAAGCATGTTAAAGAGGATAGATTGTTAAAAACACACTAACCATAAGAAGATTAACATTAAAATTGCATACATGTATATTAATAAGGTGGGTGGGGTAATTTTACATGTAAAGTGGTAAAAATATTATTACAGAAAAATGTTTTAGCAATACTGGTGTTCCATAATCAAATCAGTAGTTTTTAAAATTACAAAAGCAAGTCATACAGACAGAGAAAATGACTGCGGATATTGGAGAAGTATGTAGTTGTCTCACTTGTCTGTTTATTAGATTAAAAGCTTATTTCATAGCAGTACCATACAACATCACCTGATTAGACTATCGTGCCAAAACAAATTCAAGAGCAGCCCACCTAATCCTTCTTGGGGAAGGTTGGGACTGTCCAGGGATGCATTAGAGCCAACTATAGCAGCTGATGTCACCTCCAACTCTAAATATGTGAGATACAGGATTTTGGGTTCTAGGGTAATTGCTAGGGATATTTGTATTTGTATGTATGGTGACAATCATGTCCTTGGATTCTATGCCAATAAATGATTTGATTTGATTTGATTTATAAATAGCAAAAACGTTTAAAAATCTCTACAAAGTTTTTTTTATAAATCATGACCCTGGGATGACCTTGACCTATTTTATGGCAAGGTCAACTTAGGTCACCCGTGCATTTGAATGGGGAAAAAATAGGAAAATATCATGTAATGGCAGAAAACTTGCAAGGAATGAGCAAATAGACAGAAGATTTATGCTTATGAAAATATTTTAGGCCCAGGGGTTTTCTGCCCCTGCCCCGGAGCTATATACATGTAGATGACCATAATATTCAAACAGCTTTTTCTCAGAAACTGCTTAGCCAATCAAAGCCAAACTTTATGTGGAGCATCCTTAGGAAGAGGAAATGAAAGTTTATATAAATGGTCAAGGTCACATCACCAAGATGGCCGCCATGGCTATAAATAGCATTTTTTTTAAAAAAATCTTCCTCGTCGGAACCAGAAGGCCTACGATTTTGAAACTTGGCATGAAGCATTAAGGAACGGAGGTCCACAAAATTTGTATAAATCATGACACTGGGATGACCTTGACCTATTTCACGTCAAGGTCAACTTAGATCGCCCATGCATTTGAATGAAGAAAATTGTTAAAATGTCATTTGAAGGACAAAACTTGCAGTTAATTAGCAAATGGACTGAATTTTTATGATTTGAAAAAGACATTGACTCCAGGAGTTATTCTGACCCTGCCCTAGGGTTATATACATGCATTTTACCATTCTAGTCTAACAAGTTTATTGGTACATGTATATATCTCAGGTCTCAGGTGAGCGTTTACAGGACTATTGGTCCTCTGGTTCATTTTAGCTTTTTCAAGACCATTCCTCCACAAGGAGATATATTAGCCGGGCAATGGATGTATAATTATTCTATCCTGAAAACATGCCCATGCAATCATTAGGATTTTTGTTTTGCTAATAAAGCAAATGGTAAAACTTCACTACCATGCAAAAATAAATACACTACCGACCATTTTACGATATACGTAAATGCTCTCAGATTTGTGCTGAACTTATGCTCATGCAATCATCGACGCAAGATCATCTATGGTTACAACAGATTTGATATAAAGACGCTATAGACGAAAGTTTCGTTCTTTCAGGAAGCAGTCTGATTAGAAAAGGGTACATTGATGCTTTTTCATGACACAATGTCATACAAAATATGAAACGTCTACCAAAGACAACCAAAAGTCAATAGGTTCTTGTCTATTAACATGTGGCCTTGTTATGGCCGTACCTAGCATGTGTAGTCCTTTGTTAAGCACCTTCAGCGAGAGATCTTGCTGCAACAAATTTGGTGTCAGAAAGTTCGATGTTTTATATTCAAGCTGTGCGTTTAAACTATTGAGTTCTAGATGCTTTTTAAACAAACTTTGCTTCATTTTCTGCCGACCGTGTATTCAGTAAGATATAAAACTGCTTAATATACAATGCACATGAAAACAAAATCATTCGCTTCAACCTTTCTTCCAGCTTATATAATGTCTAGAGATTCACCACGAGGACCGAACAATTAACTTTATGTTGTGAATCCACTGCAGGTGATGAGGCTGAGGGCCCTGTAAAATCGGTTTAAGCCCTCCCCCCCCCCCACACACACCCCGCAGTAATTTTATCGTTCCAAGGTTCTATTTGCTTTATGTTTTGGAGTCGAATTTTGTGCTGTTTGCACCTTATTTTTAGTTAGGTTCGGGTAACTGAGTGTCCGCCAATTGGGAAATAATTCGTTATAGCGTAAATGTCTTTTATGCTTCCATGTCACGATTATACAGCATCTGGGGAATACTAACCATGCAATCAGTGCAAGCAGATAACCATTTGATCTCCTAAGTCGAATAATTGTCTGGTTCTAAATTAATTTTTTTGTTCCATGTGACCAACACGATCACATTACGAAAACTTGCCCATGCAATACACAGTGTATACATAGAATTTTTTCAGATGTAAAAATTCATTAGAACTTTTTGATATTTTCTTATTTTTGCTCAAAACAAAGAGTGTGGGTACACGTTAGAACCGCCTCGCCGAGGCGGTTCTAACGAGTACCCACAATCTATGATTTGGAGCAAAAATAAGAAAAGTGGGCATCCCCCTGCATAACCCAGCTGTATTAAAAGAGTGGCGCTTAATGGGGTATATATTGCACGGACATGTTTTCCTGGTGAAAATTATAATTCTGTACAGAATATGAAAAAGAGAAACATGTTCTTCCTCCTTGAAAACAAAGATATTGCTAGCTAAATACAATTTTTAATATCGTTGCCTCATTTACAAATGTTCTGTACATTTTCATTTTTGCGGACAGCTTTTTGTGACTTTCTCACATTTTGCCCATTCAAATCGGTGCGAAATGGGAAATCTAATTGTTATCTGGAAGTTTAAAAAAGACAGTAGATTCTATTTCTGCTTCGTAGTCTATGAAAAAAATCACACTTTGTTCACATTTTCACATTCGTCAACTTTACTTGTATATACTAGTATATTTCTCTAATGATGGGATAATCGATCAAACGATGTATAAATGAGTTGTTAATGGAACAATAATATGTTGAGGGAATTATTTGTTTTATGTCTCTTTTCCCTACAGATACAATTAGAATCAAATGACAACAATATTCAGTATTGCTAGTTATATTGATATTTCTTTACGTGTATATATGCTTACCACTTTATTTATTTATTATTTTTTTTTTTTGCAACAGCTCCATGTTTGTGGGCTATGGCGTACTTATATTTACGTTTTATCTTGATCACTTTGAAGCCCTTTACAAGTAACGGAACGGGTCTAACCATCAGGAAAATAATGTTTATATATATATATATATATATATATATATATATATATATATATATATATATATATATATATATATATATATATATATATATATATATATATATATATATATATTGCATGGGCAAGTTTCGTTATGTTTACAGCAAAGATGAATCCATATTGAGAAAAGAAAATTGCGCCGATTTTTAAAGAATCACTAAGACACTGACCCAATTTGTTTAAGCATCAATGTCTTTTATGCTTCCATGTCACGCGTATTCAGTATCTAGGGAATAGTTATCAGACAATTAGTGCAAGCTTATAACCATACGATATCTCGTTTTCTTTGTATGAATTCTTGAAATTGTAGCACAATTGTCTGGCTTTCGCGCCAGTTTACTAAGTGTCGCTGATAAGGGTCCAGTGCCCGGGTTCGATCTCATTTACTTTATATTTCAATCCATAACTTGACAGTTAAATCTACTATTTTTAAATTGATGTTTTTGTTCCATATGGTCACCTCTATTTAAATAAGAATTTTGTTCAGAGTCATGATAACACACCTTTATTTTTGTCGACATGAAGAGAACAACAACAGAATGTGGTGGCGCTTTGGAACGCAAGGTTTGCGGATAGTTCGCTTGAATCTTCCTCTGAGAGCAAAGGAAAAAAATCAATGCCAATGGAAAATTTATCAAAAGTCATGTAAACTGTCAAAAACAACAAACACCCTTGCTGGATTTGACCCCGCCCCCTTCCAGAAATCCGGATGAGGGAAAGGCGTCAGACGTGAATTCCGGCACCAAACGCTTAAGAGGAAGAAGTTTTCTGAAATTATTTATATGTTTATATATAAATAGTGTCATAATTCACAGCTTTGTTGTAGAGATCAATTATTAATTTCCTAAAGCATCACTTGACTTTCTGATTTACTTTTGCTGATCTAATAATGAAGAAGATCAGCACTCCCTAGATATTAAAGGAGCGTAATAAGGAAATCTAATCGAAATCTATTATATGGTCTACGTGTCTCTTATGCTGTGACTGCAATAGATAGAATCAAGTTGAATGCCTACATCAGGAAAGCATGTCCATGTATCATATACCCCCTTATACCACACTTTATAGAGCAAATCTCATCGAGGCAGTTCTAATGAGTACCCACAATCTATGTTTTGGAACAAAATTAAGAAAAATAGCTATACCCCTGCAAACCCCAGTTTTCTACATAAAAGTGGGGTTCAAGGGTGTATACGTTTCATGCCTATGTTTTCCTGATGTCTGGGACAATTTAATTTAAAAAGTGTAATGTGAAAGACTAAATTATTTCTGATTGTCAGTGCACGCGACAAATAATGGCGAAGATATTTCAATTGCACTGTTGCATAAAACGTCAAGCTCTAATTCTACGTGAAAATGTCAACAAAAAGTAAATATATAAATGTATATATATAGGCTTAACGTCCCAGTCAACAATTTTTCAGTCATATCGTGACGGAGCCAACTCTTCCTGGATTTAAAAAACAGTTTTTCACAATGATATATTGCCATGGACTACATGCCGTGATCAGCATACATACTTCAATGAAATGCATTTACTGTCCTCACATTTTTGAAATAAAAGAAATATTACGAAAACTTGCCCATGCAATATACAGAGATTTTTTAGCTTTAAAAATTGAAAATTTTTAACTGAAAATTTTTGATATTTTTCTTATTTTTGCTCAAAACATAGATTGTGGGTACAAGTTAGAACCGCCTCACCGAGGCGGTTCTAACGAGTACCCACAATCTATGTTTTGAAGCAAAAATAAGAAAAATAGGTATACCCCTGCATACCCCATTTTTGCTATATAAAAGTGGGGTATGAGGGGGTATACATTACACGGACATGTTTTCGTGATGATATGTGATAATACCTGTTTCCTGGAATCGGCTTATTTTCTGATTAATTACACAAATAGAATGCGGAAGTCACGAGACTAATTGAAGTGTGTACTATAATACTTAACCAATTTTCAAAATGGCTCTAAGACTACTGAAAGAAACATTGAGTGAGTCTGGATTGCAAATCTGCTTTTGAAAGACAAACTTCATTGCACGCAAAGTCGGAACAGAAGTTTTAGGAATTGTAACAGTCCAGACATAAAGTCGTGGTTGAGTGTACTTTGTTTTCCAAGACTATAATAGATAACTAGGTACATACTTTTTCAACTTTCGCTTAGCATATCGCATAAGGTTATGTCTTTTTTTAATCCCACATAAGCTATTGACTACGGAAGCGTATAAGTGCACCGTATACGCTCCCGTAATTGACGCTCTATGCAATATTATAGCCACAACACACAATAATAAAATGTAATAACGAAAACGAAATGATACGCTACAATCAAAGATCATCAAAAGGCAGAGAAATTCAATTAGCCCCACTTTTACATAGAAAAAAAAAACTGGGGTTTGCAGGGGTTTGCCTAATTTTCTTATTTTTGATCCAAAACATAGATTGTGGGTACTCGTTAGAACTGCCTCGCGGTGGCGGTTCTAACGGGTACCCAAAATCAATGTTTTGAGCAAAAATATTGAAAATATCATTTTTTCCATTGAAATTTTCAATTTTTACAGCTGAAAAAAATATATGAATCATGGACAAGTTTTCGTAATGTATCTGTCTTCGGTAATAACATACATTCACGAAGATCAAGCAATAAATATCAGTTAGAGTTCCTTATTACGCTCATTTAATATCAGGGGTGTGCTGATCTTTTGCATTATTTAATCAGGGAACTGAGTAAATCAGAAATCAAGTTATGCTTCAGGAAATTAATGACTGATTCCTTGTATTCGAAAATACCAAAGCAATAAACTATACTACTGCTTATAACCCTTTTCACATGAGCCGTTTCAGCATTAAGGTCATTCAAGTTTTTTGTGTAAATCAGGTAACTTTTTATTCTGTTTTAGAATTAAAACAGTGCCCCAGGTGCCAGGTGTTCATAAAATCTATTCAGCATTTATCTTTAGGTAATGATGTCACCTCTTCTGATAAAAATATTGAAGCACAATTTTATTTCAGAATTCTTTGCACAACATATACAATTTGCATGTTAAGAACACATAGTTGAAACAGGATAGAGTTTTATCAATTAGTTTGAAACAGTCACTCAAATTAGCAGATCAATCAGTCCATGTGGACAACATGTAAAGAAACTCAGATCTTCAGAACACATGGACTTCTTGTGTAATGCAAATGCTCAAACGGAAAGCTCGAGTGAAAGGGGCTGTATATCAAATCATTTAAATGAACTCTTAACGAAATAGACGTCTTAACGAAATAGTGACTGTTAAGAATTTATATTTTTGCATAAGATTTCTTCCCTGAACTTCTATGTTAATCCTTTTCAAACCAAGTAGAAATTTAATCGAGTTGTCATTTCAGATGGATTGCTATCCAAGCTATCAATTACTACGAGCAATATCTTGTCTTCTGCCAAGCAGTTGCATTGCCAATATCAAACTTCGAAATAAACTGGAGCCAGTTGTTCAAAGCATCGTTAGCTTAACGATATCGTTAATACATAAATTTGTTAAGCAAAAGTAACAAATACACTGCTATTTTTTTGTTGAAAAAATGTGAGAATCCTTTGCAGTGCAAAGGATTCTCACATTTTTTCAACAAAAAATAACATTGTATTTGTAATATTAATGTTTGAAATTTTAACGAAACGTTAACTAACGACGTCGTTAGTTTTGAACAACTGGGCCCTGGTTTTTATCTTTACAAGAAGATGATCATTTGTACACATCTGGAAAACATGTCCATGAAATGTATACCCCCTTAAACCCCACTTTTATATAGCAAAACTGGGGTATGCAGGGGTATACCTATTTTTCTTCTTTTTGCTCCAAACATAGATTGTGGGTACTCGTTAGAACCGCCTCGGCGAGTCGGTTCTAACTGTACCCACAATCTATGTTTAGAGCAAAAATAAGAAATAAAATATCAAAATTTTTCGGCTGAAAATTTTCAATTTTTACAGCTCCGAAAATCTCTGTTTATTGCATGGGCAAGTTTTCATAATGTGACTGTTAAGAAACTATATTTTTGCATTAGATTTCTTCCCTGAACCTCTATGTTCATCCTTTTCAAACCAACTGGAAATTTAATCGAGTTGTCATTTCAGATGGATTGCTATCCAAGCTATCAATTGCTATGAGCAATATCTTGTCTTCTACAAAGCAGTTGCAGTGCCAATATTAAACTTCGAAATAACTGTTTTTTATCTTTACAAGAAGATGATCATTTGTACACATCAGGAAAACATGTCCATGAAATGTATACCCCCTTAAACCCCACTTTTATATAGCAAAACTGGGGTATGCAGGGGCATACCTATTTTTTCTTATTTTTGCTCCAAAACATAGATTGTGGGTACTCGTTAGAACCGCCTCGGCGAGGCGGTTCTAACGTGTACACACAATCTATATTTTGAGCAAAAATAAGAAAAATATAAAAAATTTTCTACTGAAAGTTTTCAATTTTTACAACTGAAAAAATCTCTGTATATTGCATGGGCAAGTTTTCATAATGATGTCTGAACCACAAAAGCCATTTCCCTAAGCACACAAGACACTGACACCGTGACCTAGTAAATTGGTTTTAAATGTGAATGAAAAATTGAAATTTTATTTGTCGAAGACATCTCAGATCATTTTTGACCTGCATCCGGGTTTTTTCCATATGGAAGATGAAAAAGGCAAAAAACTGCATCTCTTTAAAAAGTACTTTAAGATCATGTTTTTTTTACTACACAAGTCATCATTGATCCTTATTGATATCCATTTTAATCGCTTTTTGTGTGACGAAAGCTTTTGCAAAGAAAAACTAAGATAAAAAATCTATGGATTTTGAAATTTTATGATCCATTCAGGCCATCGTAGATAAGATGCGTTCAGATTTTCTCCATTGCATATAGGCGTGTTCGGATCAAATGCTCTGCTTCACAGAACGAGTTGTTTCCGCCGGTATGGGCTCACCCCACAATAACGATATTTTTACTACATTTTTGTTTTGCATCAGATTGATATCCAGGAATTTTGGGGTAGGTATATATGCATTAAAACTGTCAACGTCCAGTTTTTTCACTGAGCGTTTAGCTGTCAGGCTAAGGTAGTGATGTCATTTCAACAACAGAGCAAACTAGTCTTGTGTCCGTCAAAGATGGATTTCAGTCCCAAACTTGTGCTTAGGTATCACTACTACATCACTGAGCTTCTATGCACTGTCAACAATTTATATTTTAGAATAAAGCATAAATAAAATGTACATCATGCATCCTGTACCCTATTGCAGAACAGATATTAATCTTCGACAATTATCTTTTTAAAGATGTTTCTTGTAATACAAATACCGTGGCTCCCGTAAAATAGTTGACCCGTATTTTGTCATGCCCGAGTTACGTATGCCCCTTTTTTGAGTTCTGTCCCTTTGAAAATCTTGTGTGCAAGGTATCTCAAAAAGTATTTGAGGTACAGCCATCATATTTAATATACTGATTTGGGCCGAGAAGTACATGTAGAAAACCTGATTAGCTTTCGAGGACTTTCTGTCAAATTTTGACAGAATTACGGAATTTTGAAGTTTTTACTCCATTTGTAACTTCATATGCTATGTCTGGTTAGAAGCAAGCACACGGATGAGGGAATTGTGTTTTATTAACCAACATTTCTACTTCAACATAGATTTGTCGACTAGAGCAGATTTCTCAAAGGATGGAATAATTTTCTAGCAATATTCATATCATGCGCGATCAGATTATTTATAAAAGTTGATAATGGAACAATAATATGTTGAGGGAATTAGGTGTTTTATGTCTCTTTTCCCTACAGGGATACAATGAGAATCAAATGACAATAAAGTTCTGCAATGCCAATTGAAGTTCCATATGTACATAAACTTGTTCAATAGCAAATAAAATGCTAAAATCTTTTTCTGGCACTTTGAAATAATGTTATATACAAAAGTGAATGCGCCACATCATGAGAAAACGAACAATGTGGTTTTCGAACAGCTCCTACACAAACCAAGCTGTACAAGCATAGAACATGGCTAGAGGCAGAAATTTCAGATTTAGAAAGAAGAGGAATTGTACTATCCCTGTAGCAAAAACAAAGGCGCTGATCAGCTTTGCAGTAACTGCGAAGTTGATCTGCGCTTTTCTTTTCGCATATGCAAAATGTTGGTTTTCATATGACCCTGCTAAAATGTCATAGTAACATTTCTGCTGATAAGCAGCTTTGTTTTTTGTTTATTTGTTTGTGTTGAGGCTTAACGTCCCAGTCAACAATTTTTCAGTTATGTCGGGACGGATAAGCAGCTTTGTTTTGCACATACGAAAACTGAGGTTGGTTTACTATTTTACTAATTTTACCTCACAAATTAGTTCATAATAACTATGCATTAGCTTAGTTGCCGCTTGCTTAACCAGGCTGTTATTAATGTACATGTACTCTTCAGTGCTACAATGGACCTGATGGCTGAAAGCTGATCTCATTACATACTGTTATTTGTGTTGACACACACCAGCTCAAATACTGACAATATCATTGTTTACTTGATTAAATTTGCACAAACTGCAATAGATGATATCACTGAAATCATGAATAAATGATAGGAAAGCTGCAGAATAATTAGTTTAAACAATGATAGAAAATGCATTTAAAGTAAGGAGTGCAAATAGAAAAGCACACATCATTTAACATTTTGCTGCATCAAGATATATAGTCCTAAGTGGTTTGATAAAAATTCTATTGTTGAAACAAAATCACTAAATTATGGATTATTGTCTTGGAAAAAGCATCTCTAGGGGTGGACCAAATATGTGGTATCCATTTGATAATTTTGCTCTGCTTGAATATAGAGAAAAGAAATTTCCACAAACATGTGCTGAAAGACAACCATGGATCAACTTAGTTAAGGGTGGGGTTGGAGCCCTTTAAAACAGGTTTAAGCCCCCAGTAATTCTATATTACTGTTCCTGCCAAGGCGATATTTCTGTTCTGGTTCTAATTGTTTAATGTTTTGTTATTGTATTTTTGTGATGTTTACACATTATGTACATTTTTATATTTTTAGTTGAGTTCGGGTAACTGGGTGGCCGCTTATTGAGAAATAGCTGTTCACTCGGCTTACAATATGTTTCTAAGTATAAGTACTTTGAAAAAGTTGAAAGCCCATATTGCTTTGGGCTTGATTATGTTCCCAACTTCAAAGAAGTTGGAAGAGCATATTGCTTTGGGCTTGATTATTCTCCCAACTTTGGAGAATAAAATATAAAGGTTTGATCCTTTGGAAGCAGTAAAAACATTAAGCGGGAGATAGGATGGACTATATTGCGCAATTTCGGGTAATGAACCCTCAACAGTAGCCCTTTTAAAACCGGCAACGAAAGCCAGACTATTGTACTGTAATTTCGACAATTTACACGAGAAGTCTAAATCAAAGACACATTCCTAAACGGGGTCAAATAATTTAAACATTGCTTAGAAGTTGGAAACTAGAAAAAGTGCCTTGAGAGGCACGTATACCCCCGGCTGATAGCCACCAAGCCCCCTTCCCTACCCCCTACCTAAGCAACCCGGCACTTGCTCACCCCTGACATTGAAGCTCACATCACCAAGGAAAAACAGTACCCTTATCAAGGACATTTTAGAAACCACCAAGTCCCCTTCCCTACCCCCTACCTAAACAACCCGGCACATGCTCACCCCTGACATTGAACCTCACATCACCAACGAAAGACAGCACCCTCATCAAGTACATTTTAGAAATAAGCAATGTAAAGTACTTTACATACAAACATGGGGAAGTGTAGTTTTAGAATGACATATCTATTTTAGAGCGGTATACAGAGCTGACGTGTATACCCAATCTAGGACATAAGCGCGGACATTGTGGGTCAGGTCCTCAGTCCTAGATTGAAATGAAATTAGAATGTCATTCTTAAAAAAAAAAAAAAAAAAAAAAAAAAAAATTAAGATGTCCTAGATTTTGACCTCTAGCCCCACCCCCAGCATGTACCCTAGTGTCTAATGTCATTAGAAACAGGGCAAACCTTATAGAGTACCTATGGGGCAAGTATGAATGATTTCTTTACATGATAGTAAAAAAAGTACAGAAAATACAATTATTAAAGAAGTTCTAGATTTTGACCTCTAGCCCCACCCCCCGCACATAGACCCTAGAGTCTGAATCTTACATGGTACCTATGGTCTAAGTATGAATGCGTTCTGGCAAGACTTAGTGGATGTCAAGAAAACAGACTTACAGAAAGTTTATCATGGTATATATCATATAAAAATGTGTCCTAGATTTTGACCTCTAGCCCCACCCCTGGGGACGGTAACCAGGATTTGGTGACATTGAATATGAAAGCAAACCCTAAAGGGTATCTACGAACTATATAAGAATACATTCCTATGATTGTTTGTTAAGATATGAACTTGAGAGAAGAAACATTAACATTGTAAACAGCACATTTTAAAGGTGACCTAGATTTTGACCTCCAGCCCCACCCCCGGGCATGGACCCTGGGGTCCGAACTCATGGAAACAAAGCAAACCCTATAGGGTACCTATGGTCCAAATATGAATAGTTTCTGACCATTGGTTCATGAGATATACACCTCTAGAGAAACTTTAACCAAAACTTTGACATAAATTCTACGAACGTTCCGGAATTACGAACGAAGAAACGAACTAACGAACGAACGAACGAACGAACGAACATACGAACGGAAAAGCGAAAACTATATACCCGTCGGCATATTTAAACATTGCTTAGAAGTTGGAAGGGCATATTGCTTTGGGTTTGATTATGCTCCCAACATTGGAGAAGTTGGAAGGGCATACTGCTTTGGGCTTGATTATGCTCCCAACAATGGAGAAGTTGGAAGGGCATATTGCTTTGGGCTTGATTATGCTCCCAACATTGGAGACGTTGGAAGGGCATGTTGCTTTGGGCTTGATTATTCTCCCAACTTTTGAGAAGTTGGAAGGGCATATTGTTTTGGGCTTGTTTATTCTCCCAACTTTGGAGAAGTTGGAAGGGAATGACGCTTTGGGCTTGATTATGCTCCCAACTTTGGAGAAGTTGGAAGGGCATGTTGCTTTGGGCTAGTCGGAAGGACATGATTGCTTCACCTCCCCCCCAAAAAATTACCAAAACTACTGAATTTATAAATTTTAATAGACACTTCCTCTTTTAGGTGAAATTTGAAACATTTGAATGGAGAATGGAGTTTGAATTGATGAAATTTCAAAATATAGACTCCTGAAAAAATGGTTGACCCATATTATTGTCATGCCCGAGTTATGCCCCTTTTTTGAGTTATGTCCCTCAACCAAATGAGAAAAATCTTGTGTACAATATATCTAAACAAATATTTGAGCTACAGCCTTCATATTTATTATACTGATTTAGACTGAGGAGTAGAACACCTGATTTAACTTTTGAGGACTTTCCATCAAACTTTGACAGAACTGCGGAATTTCAAAGTTTTTACTCCATTTGTAACTTCATATGCTAAGCCAGGATAGGAGCAAGCACACAGTTGGGGGTATTGTGATTTACAAATGCACATTTCTAGTTCAACATAGTTTTGTAAACTAGAGCAGTTTTCATATTTTAGTTAAGTTTAGGTAACTGAGTGGCCACCTATTT
Source organism: Rugalucina vietnamica (assembly GCA_964017185.1). Classification (NCBI taxonomy): domain Eukaryota; kingdom Metazoa; phylum Mollusca; class Bivalvia; order Lucinida; family Lucinidae; genus Rugalucina; species Rugalucina vietnamica. Next base: position 48,802,780 of record OZ024878.1, on the reverse strand, counting down.
GAGAAATAGCTGCTCATTCGGCTTACGATATGTTTTCATGGTATAAGTGCCTGATTGTTGGTTTGGTTTTTTCCCGCCTCGGTTTTTGGAGTGAGAATCCTTTTCTGATTGCACCTTTTCCTGATCTTTGCCTAACTGTACCTTTTTCTCAAAGGATGGGATAATTTTCTAGCAATATACTTATCATGCACAATCAGATTATTTATAAGAGTTGTAAATGGAACGATAATATGTTCAGGGAATTAGGCGTTTTATGTCTCTTTTCCCTACAGGGATACAATTGGAATAGAATGACAATAATGTTCAGCAATGCAAATTGAAATTCCATTAATATATGTATGTACATAACTCGCATATCTTCGACATCATAGTCAGGCTAGATAGCCTCTCTATGTGCATTCTTGTACTAGTCTCTTGGTTTTGTTCAAATGTAGCAAAAAATGTCAAATGCGTTGTTTTTTTCTGCCATTTTTGAAATAATGTCACATCCAAAACAAAATGAGCCTCGCCATGAGAAAACCGAAGTTTTGTATATGTGAAAACAAAGGTGCAGATCAGCTGTGCAGTAACTGCACAGCTGATCAGCACCTTTGTTTTCGCTACACAGATAGTTCAATCCTTCTTCTATTTAATCCGAAAGGCCTAGGGCGTTTAACGCCTGATTTAGGCCTCAGATTTTGCTAAAAATGAAATTTTGGAATTTACGTGGGAAAACTAGTCCTTAAAACAGTCATATGTCTCCTCTATTAAAAACAAGAACAAGTTCTTCATTAATCTTACAAGCGTTGCTAAGGCAACGTGCAGAATAACCATAGATAGAGCACATTTGGCACTTTTTGGTCTATTTTTGGCCATTTCTGAACACATTTTTTAATTTTTAAGTGCCGGCCCACACTTCGAACAGAATAATACTTTGCATACAATATGTTTGGATGATAGTTCATAATTATTTCATAGTAAGAAATTGTTCGTCGCGTGGACCGGTAGTTGAATATGTTGTTAAATGGTGAAAAATAGACCCAAAATTGCAAAAAGTGGTATTTTCTATTCTCTTTGAAGCGTTGCCATGGCAACATGTGTAATTTGAATGTCATAGTTTTGCTAGAATTTATAAACAGGGACCTGTACCTGCTATTTGTAATACTTTTTTCCTCAAAATTCCAAAATTCAATTTTTTACCAACTCATGAGGCCGAAATCAGGCCTTAAATCCCCTAGGCCTTTCGAGCTTCTATCCTGTTTCTGTTTCTTTTTTTGTTTGAGAGCTGATCGGACACCCAAAGGCCACTTTTCTTGCGTAGTGGTTCAAATTTTATGTCATACTAAAATTTCTGCTCTTTTGCATATACAATGATGGCTGAAAGTGTTATTTGTCATGCGTCATGAGAAAACAGGACTTTGGTCTATGCAACAAACAAAGGCACAGATCAGCTGTGCAGTAACTGCACAGCTGATCAGCGCCTTTGTTTTTGCTACAAGGATAAATAGTACCCTCTTCTTCCTAAATCCAAAATCTCAATCATCTAGCCTAATTCTGTAACTGGTCGGACTGTGACAGACCTGGTCAGAAACCCTGAAGACCAGTAATCTCGCATCGCAGCTCATTTGTGTTGACATGCCACACCTCAAATACTTTAATATCGGCAGTATTGTCGTTTACTTGATTAAATTTGCGCAAACTGCAATAGATGATATCACTGAAATCATGAATAAATGATAGGAAAACTGCAAAATAATTAGTTTAAACAATGATAGAAAATGCATTTTAAGTGTGTAGTGCAAATAGAAAAGCACACATCATTAAACATTTTGCTGCATCAAGATATATAGTTGTAAGTGGTTTAATAAAAATTCTATTGTTGAAACACAATCACTTAATTATGGATTATTGTCTTTGAAAAACCTCTATATGGGTGGATTACATGTGCTAGTGTGTGAAATCCATTATTCGGCCAGTTATTGATAATTTTGCTCTGCTTGAATAGAGAAAAGAAATTTCCACAAACATATGCCGAAAGACTTAGCTGAGGGTGAGGTTGGAGCCCTGTAAAACAGGTTTAAGCCCCCAGTAACCCTGTAAGTCGCTGCGCTCTCCAGGCGCGTTTAGGCTCCAAACATTTTAAACATGCTTAAAATTTTCTAGAAGTTCGGCGTGTCCCGGGCGTGAGTCTTATACGTTTCGAATAAGTTCCACGCGCGTTACAGACACGTTGAATACGCTTCAAATGCGTTCGGCACATGTTTGAGGCACGCCAGTGTACACTACATCAAGCGTATGAAACACACGTGTAACGCGCTTCTAACGTGTCTCTGACATGCTCCTGGCATTTGCTGAATTTTATATTTTTGTCAACACGCACGTTTGGCTTATACGCTAATGTGTGACTGCTGTTTTAAGTTCGGGTAACTGAGTGGCTGCCTATTGAGAAATAGCTGCTCATTTGACTTACGATATGTTCTCTAAGTATAAGCACCTGATTGTCAATTTAGTTTTTCCCACCTGGTTGGTTTTTGGAGTGGGAATTTCTTTCTGATTGTGCCATTTCCTGATCATTGCCTACTTTTACCTTTACACATGCATATTTATTTACTGGTACTGTCAAACAGTGATCTATAATACAAGTGATTGGAGTCTAGCCCTTTTTAATAGAATATGACTGTCTTGCCACCTGGACTGGGCTGGACAGGTATTCCAATAATTGACTATGCAATTAAATAAGGCAAAATATTCCAAACGCTGCCTGTGTTTTACAAAATACTCCTACAAGCATACTGAACATAACTTAAAAAGAAATATACCATTCGAAAGATGAACTGCCCCAGTGTTGTTTTATGTAAAATTCAAATATATTGAGTGAATACTTTTATATAAAAAGGCTGCTACAAAAGAGGTAAAAAACTTCTTCTGGAAGAAAACCATTTTTTCTTCATTTTTATACAGATGGCTTAGGGGTATTTTTTGGTGTATATATTCAAACTTGACATAAAACAACAGCCCAATATGTGTTCAAACAGATGACATGTTTTGCTTGAATGAAAATGCAATATAGAAGAAGGAGTAGTTCGTAGAAACTGACCACTATAAACACATATTTTCTTACTTATTCTCCATGTAAATACCTATTGGGCATATTCTAAAACCTGGCCTGACTCCAAGTCACGCATAAATAAAATTGGAACATGATAATAGCAGTACTGAAGTTTCATATCCCTGTAAATCTACTGTCCCTGTGTCAAATAGTTGAGAAGAGATAAGACAGGAAATTAAAAAACTACATGGCAAATAACTACAAACATAAGATAGGATGAGTCTGACCTTCAATATTTACCTTTAATATTCGATTTACCCAATAACTTAATGAACAAATGAATGCACCAACTGATAGATGGAATTTCCAGGAAATGGATACATGTGATAAATGTTTGGAAAGATGAAAGGTCATACGAATTAAGAGATAACATAAAACCATGATAGTTATTCACCAATTTTATTGGTAAAACCATGTCAGATTTGATAAAACATCACAAGTCCTCATAAAAATTGACAACAATAAATAAGAAACAGATCAGATGAGCCATTTTTTTCTTGGAAATTTTATAAAAACATATAGCTTTTGGACACCATGTATAAATAAGTATGAAACCAATCTGCCCTTATTTCAGTAAATGTGATATTTTCCTATTTCAGAGGGATCTCCCTAATTTTAAGAAAATCTAAAATTTGAAATTATAGAATTTCTTTTATATCCTATACAGCTGTTTGAATTTCAGATCTTTCTACCTTTTTAATCATACTCTATCTTTAAGAAAGGATTTTTTTATTCATTTAATCACCCTTTTTGGCTGCCAAGGTGTATATGTATCAGATAAGCATTCTGTAGAAAACAAGAATTTATAATTATAGTATTCTAATTGTTTAGAAATATCATGGCAGATATCTTGAACACAATCAGATGATCTGATGAAAAGTTCATAAATAATTTTCCTTAAATTTGAATTTTGCAGATACAACTCTGTGACATGGCCTTTAACTTTTATGGCATTGCATATACATGAACATAATATTTGAGCCTGTGCATGAGAAAACTAACACTTTGGGTTCCCCACCAGGTCTGACACAAACCATCCTGTACAGTCATAGATGACAGCTAGAAGCTTGAAATTTTGGATTTAGATAGTAGAGAAATTGTACTATCTGTGTAGCGAAAACAAAGTCACTGATCAGCTTCGCGGTTATCGCGAAGCTGATCTGTGTCTTTGTTTTTGCATATAAAGATTGTTGGTTTTCCCACATGGCGGCTCATTAACAATACAATGTATTGTTTAATGTTACTCTAGTTAAACATCCTATCAACAACTAAGATCATATGGAGACAGGACCTACTTTCATGCACAAGACTGGAGAAGAAGCCCAGGATCAGTTGAGTCGCATCGTGATTTTTGCCTATGTGAAAACAAAGGCTCAGATCAGCTGTGCAGTAACTGCACAGCTGATCAGCGCCTTTGTTTTCGCTACTCAGATAGTACATTTCCTCTTCTACTTAAATCCAAAATTTCAAGCTTCTAGCCTACTTCTGTGATGGTACAGGCCGATTTTTGTTGGATCAAGTCGGAACTCCCGACGATCGTTTTCACGCGTCACGGCTCATATTTTTCTGACTGTGCTATTAGCAAGGTAATTCCTGTGACTATCATATAAATCTCTGTATTCTTGTAATTCATTTACAGATAAACAACAACAAATAAACATCCTTTTGTAAAGTATTATTGCCATCTCTTATCTGGATTTCATTATGCAACCCATTTTTTTTTTCTGAATCAGATCTTACATTAGTCTCTTTCCGATATGCATCTGCATTCGTGTATTCATTATAAATTCATGAGCTATAACTACTTAAATCTGTTCATTCATTTTGTACTTCTGTTATTTCTTTGCCAATCCTCTCCAGCAGAAATGCAGTGCAAACCATCTCTTAAACTTACTTGTCCATTCATATTTATGTGTTATCTTGATTCAACTATCCAAAATCTATGTTTTGAGCAAAAATTAGAAAAATATAAAAAATTTCCAACTGAAAAATTTAATATCTCCAAAATTTTCTATATATTGCATGGAATGACTTACACTGTCTCAATGTTTGCATCTAAATTCTTTTTAAAAGTTAACATTTGAGCCTCCGCATCAGAAAACCAAAAATCTGCATATGCGAAAACAAAGGCGCAGAGAAACTTCGCAGTAACCGCAAAGCTGATCAGCGCCTTTGTTTTCGCTAATCAGATAGTACAATCCTTCTTCTTCTTAAATCAAAATCTCAAGCTTCTAGCCTGCTTCTGTGACTTTACAGGCTGGTTTGGTCAGAAACCAAAAGTGATGGTTTTCTCACGTGAAGCTCATCTAAAATCTCTCTTTTCGTCAATTATTTCTGTTGTTTCATTCGAAACAACTTCAACAAGGCAATTCACCTGACAATTATTTGAGCCGCATCGTGAGAAAACCGGATTTTCGCCTAGGCAAAAACAAAGGTGCAGATCAGCTTCGCAGTAACTGTGAAGCTGATCAGCACCTTTGTTTTCGCTACACGGATAGTACAATTCCTATTCTCTCTAAATCCAAAATTTCCAGTCTCTAGTCAACCTCTGGGCTTGTACAGCTCGGTCTGTGTCTGACCTGGTCGTAAACCCAGAAGACCAGTTTTCTCGTGACGTGGCTCATTTTATACCAGATTTACCCTAATTTCAGCCACCTCGTGGGAAAACCAACAATGTGGTTTCCGAACAGGTCCGACACAAACCGGGCTGTACAAGCACAGAAGATGACTAGAGACTGGAAATTTTGGATTTATAAAGTAGAGGAATTGTACTATCCGTGTAGTGAAAACAAAGGTGCTGATCAGCTTCGCAGTTACTGCAAAGCTGATCTGTGTCTTTGCTTTCGCATATGCAGATTGTTGGTTTTCCCATGTGGCAGCTCATTTGTTAACAGATAACTAAAATCTGTCTTTTCTTCAAGTATTTCGTCCATCTCTCTCCTGGTCGCCATTTTCCAGCTGATATGCAGGTCTGTACATAACTACACCATTTCTGTCAATATACTGGAGACTAGGGTTGGGGTGGGTGTTATTCATACTGCCTAATGATGTGTACCTGAAGTAAGATATGGTCAGATCAAATCCAATCTGCACACAATTAGTACAAAGTGTTTTTAATATTTTTGTTTGTGTAGTTGACGAGGAATGATTCAAGTGTGCATAGGTGCAACTTGCCTTGTGTAAAGTTTATTTGTTTGTTTGTGTTTAGGCTTAACATCCCAGTCAACAATTTTTCAGTGATGTTGGGACGGAGCCAACACTTCCTGGGTTTAACCAGTACTGTAGGGAGTTAATATGTCTTGCTCAAGGACACAATACTGTATCGCCTGTGGGGATCGAACCCAGGACCTCTCGATTCGGAGTCCGACGCTATACCACTACGCCACCATAATCCATAGTTTAGGTCAGATTTTCAAGACTACATGTAGAAATCCTTATACAATGCTAGTAATTACAATAGGGAAATTGCTACTCACCCTTAATCATACATGTTACAATATGGCAAGGTAATCAGAATTTCTCTACATCATTGTTAAGAAATCAAGTCTACTGTGTGAGCCTTATAAGGCTGGCATTCCTTACATACAAGACAAGACATATGAACCACATCTGACATGAGAAAACCGAATTTTTGCATATGCGAAAACATAGACACAGATCAGCTGTGCAGTAACTACACAGCTGATCAGTGCCTTTGTTTTTGCTACATCGATAGTACAATCTGTCTTCTTCCTTAATTCAAAGTCTCAAGTATCTAGCCTAATTCTGTAACTGTACAGGCTAGTTTGTGTTGGACCAAGTCGGAAACCCAGAAGACCGGATTTCTTGCGTTGTGGCTCATGTAAGATAATACAGCAAGATACCTACCCTTTATCATATAGGTTACAATATGGCAAGCTAAGACTTCTCAGGAATTTCCAAACATCATTATAGGTCCAGCCTAGAAGTGGATTTACTCTCATATACTGTGGCCAGTCAGGGTCTGTCATTGAAAATGACTCCAAATGATCTGTAAAAGTAAATATCCTTGTTAATGTTATTGAATCTATACACATTATTACTTCAGTAACTTGATCTGATGGGTCAGATCACGTCGCGTAGCTGCGCCAGGAAATACCGGATCACGCGAGTCCAAGACGAGCGTGATCCGGTCTTTTCTAGCGCAGCTACAAGACATGATCCCACCCATCAGAACAAGTTACTGGAGTAATAACGCGTTTATTAAATACCTACCAAAAATAATCAGCAATGATGCTGTAAGAATTCAATAAAAGTCGTAAATTTGAGACGTTGTGACGGCATACCATACGACGTTGAGCCAAAATTTTGATGACGTAACATTGTGCCTATTTTTACGTCAGAGCTGGAAAAAGTCATTAAATTTTATCAAGTTTGTTTCTTTGATGGTAAGTGGACCACTTACAGTTGTTGTTCTACAAAATAAAACAAAAATAACACTGGTTGTCATTCAGATTTAGATTCCGGCTTTAGGTGCTGGATTTTATGTTGTTGGGTAAAAAGTGTAGGATGGTGATATGGAATCGTATCAGGATAGTAGCGTGATACAGAATTTTGTATTTTTGCATTGGAAAATGGTTGTGTCAAGGTGGTATCTATGACAGGTATATAATAAAGAAAGATACTAACAAGCAGTGTAAGCCCAGATCAAACTGATTCTCTAAAAGCAGTTTCAACAGTCCTTTTGAAGTCACACTAGCCTTGTAAACTAGGGGATATCGGTTTCTTGTCAGTTAATGGGACATAACACCCCAAATCAACCAACCAACCTTTTCTTTATCATTCTTCATATTTGGAAAGAGAAATCTCCCTATTTGATGTATCACATGTATGAAAGTCAGACCACTGAGACAGATTTGCCTATCCTAAACTGACACTCGTATAAGGTTCTTATAATACACTAGTAGCCAAGCTACTGTTCCCAGTCTTTAAAAAAAATGGTTAGTCCTTCAAGTTCAGTCTAAAATTCCAAGGCAATCATCACGAAAACATGTCCGTGAATTGAATACCCCCTTAAACCCCACTTTTATATAATAAAACTGGGGTATGCAGGGGTATATCTATTTTTCTTATTGTTGCTCCAAAACATAGATTGTGCGTACTCGTTAGAACCGCCTTGGCAAGGCGGTTTTAACGTGTACCCACAATCTACGTTTTGAGCAAAAATAAGAAAAAATCCAAAAATTTCTACAGAAAATTTTCAGTTTTTACAATTTAAAAATCTCTGTATATTGCATGGGCAAGTTTTCATAATGATTATGGCATGAGTCATATAAACTCCTTATAAAAAACAAAACTCCATTTTCAGTTCTAACTTTTTTTTATGTTTTCAGAATTTCAAAGAGGGTAAAACACAAAACCATGGCCAAAGTACAAACTACATGTATGCTTAATCAATTGCAAATGGATAACAAAACATCATAATTACCTTCAATATTAAACTACTGTAAATTCGGAAATTTTTGCATGACTTTTATTTCACAAATATTCTATTTTTCAAATTATTAGCTAGTTATAGAATTTGTACCTGAGCGCTTGTGCAATCTAAATAGCTTACAGTTACTCTTTATTTGCAAGAACTTTGAACTGCCAAACATTTCCCAATTTACACTATAAACTAGCTATTAACAGCCATAAACAAACCATCAAATTTTACAATAATTTCAAGCTTAAATATTTTTTCCAAAACCTTGAAATTTAATGGTCATGCATTTATTGTTAGATTCAAATGTTAAGGAAAATACTGTAAATTTGGAAATTGAGGTTTTTACTTCGTGAATTTTCTATTTCTCAACTATAAGGAAAGTTTTGGACTCCCAAGGTGAGATTATGTACAGTCTAAAAAGCTTATTCATGTAGTATGTTTTATAAATAGCATGAAATTTGAATCTGCAAGCTAAAAAAATTTGCCTTATTAACAAAATATAAAATCTCAAACATTTCCAAACTTACAGTAACTGATAACTGGGCAAAACTGGCAAGCATTGTTCAACAAACAGCATAAAACACATCTAATGCTTTCTAATGCTACTTTACCATATATGTCTCTATTCTTGAAATGATTTGTTCCATCTGCAATTGAGACAGCTTTTGTTTTTCTTTACAAGAATGGTGTTTGAATGACCTTGATGGTATGATGATTTATACTGGGCAATGAATTGTTTGAGTTATGGCTTAGAATGAATGGTCATGTTGGGACATTGTCTCCATTCTATGGGAATTCTATCCAACATTAGGATGTATTGACACCCAAAATGCTTGAAAATATAACCACCTAAGTAAACAACTAAGGTTTGTATGTACGGGTGATTGGCATAAACCACCTGTGAGTCATGTTTTTGAAAACTGAAAAGATTCTTTGCACAAAAATACTTTGAAGGTCTGGCAGTTTGTTAGTGCTCGAAATGAAAATTTGGTTTTGGGTATCAGAATTAAAATATTGATGGCCTAAGGCATTCCAAAATGAATTTTCTTGAATAAAAACAATGAGCTTAATGTCAGAAATGTATACAGAAATTGAGAAATAACAGCCACAGTAGAAGCCACTAAGATGAGCTAAAAAGCCATTGAGTATTCAGCTGTGATCACCTTTCTGAATATTGCATGGACTACTTAGTTTACTTGATAAACTCACGTGAGTAAGGATCTGAACTCCGTGTTCCCATAACAACAGCTTTGATTTCTGGGTACTGTTTCTGCATATCACCAAGACAGTCTTTTATCCTCCCATTGAATCTCATCATGTCCAGTTTATACCTGAAACAAATTGTGTTTGATTGTTTTATAATTTAATGACCCAGTTGACATGTCTGTCATGTCGAAATTACCTCAGGAAAGCATGTCCCTGAATAAATACCCCCTTAACCACCACTTTTATATAGTAAAACTGGGTTTTACAGGGGTATAACTAACACTGTATATACATGTATTTTCAGGTAGATGTCATCCTTTGACGCAATAAACATGGAAACTATAAATGCTTAGTTATGACATCTACAGAGATATCATTTACCCAGTCATCCCGCTGCCACAACCGATTACAATATGATAACATAAAATTTTCATAACATAAAATTGAAAATTTTATGTTATCATATTGTATGCTGATTTTCTATTACTTGTCAAGTTTTGCTACATGTTAAGTTAAAGTTACTGTCAATTATTCATGTTGTAATTATGGAAAAGTTATTTCATCCGTTGAAGCAATAAACATGGAAACTATAGATGCTTAGTTAGGGTATACCTATTTTTCTTATTTTTGTTTCAAACCATAGATTGTGGGTTCTCGTTAGAACTGCCTCACTCTAATGGCATTTTCATTTTTTACAGCTGAAAAAAAACAACCCACTTGATATTGCATTCAGCATATTTTCGCAATGAAACCACTGCTTCCTAGGTATGGTGAGTTAAGGACTTCACCAGTCAAAGGTGGGGATTAACCTCTTGATCCAGAGTTCTAATCACCAGTCAGTCAGGGACATAACCTAAACAGGTTATAAAAATAATAACTGACTCATAACTGAATCATGTTATATTTTTCTCAAAGTTTTGCTTAATAAAATAACTTGTTTAAGTTATTCACCCATTTTCACCATTTTTTCATCTTCCAATTGTAGCCTTAGCACAATTTTCATGGGCAAGTGGACAATTTTCTATGAAAGATCTATTACATAACTTTATGACCAGCCAATAAAATTTACTACGCATCATCTAGAAAATACTACGCAGGGGGTCTAAAGTTCATGAAAAAATTACTTTATAACCTATTTAAGTTATTTTGCAATACTTGCAACTTTTACAAAATAACTTAAATGAGTTAAACAACGAAAAGTAAACTCTCACAACCAAGAAAGGGAGATAATTTTAAAAGCTTTTATAACTTGATTCAGTTATTATTTTTATAACCTGTTTAGGTTATGTCCCTGACTGATCACTAGGCCATCAGATCCAGAGGTTCTGAAACTTTTTTCATGCTCAACTCAGCTAAGCATAAATTTAAACTGCTCATAAATGACAAAATAGCCCAAATGATTTGAAATTTAAGGTTTAGATCACCAATGACTGTAAGTTATCCTGCTGATAAATGTTAAAAAGCTGGCATGTTGTAAATTGTTGGCATTTTAACATTTATGAGCAGGATAAATTTCAGTCTCAGCTGAGCTGAGCATGATAAACATTTCATAACCTCAGGCCCAAATTCCCTTCTGAAACAAACAACTTAACCTGTCTTTTATTCTACCATTTTATCTTATCATGTCTGGTTAATAGCTAAAACAAACTGCCTTCGAGTGGATATTTGGTATTCTAATTTGAAATACATGTATCTCTTATCAATTTCACACAAAAAAGGTATATCTTATTGACTGAACTCTAAACAAAGAACTTTTGTTTGTGGAGCGAATATTCTCGCACAGCTATACTTCTAATTATTTCACTCTGCATGGCTGTATCATATTGAAAACCACATTATAACGAGGCATGTTATAATGTGGTTGAAATGTAGCATAATAGTTACCTGTCTCTAGATATCTGTATAAATTTCTCTACCTCAGGAAAAGGTAATCTACTTCGTATATACAAGCTACGGATTCTGTCTTTGTGGTCAGGGAACTTTCTGAAACCAAAGCCAGTCACATCAGGAAAACATGGCCATTAAAAGTTTACCCCCTTAAACCTTAATTTTATATAGTACCAGAGGACCATTGGTCCTGAGAACGCTCACCTGAAGCCTGATCTTGGAGTATTATGTCATAATGAAATGACCTTGACCTTGAATACTCACACACCTTTATTGACTTCATAAGTTGTCTGAATCTGCAAAGTTTCAGGTCTCAGGCTGCAATAGTTTCCAAACCCAGTGATTTCTGAGAAAACCATAATTTTAATTTTGATATTTAAATGACCTTGGGCCAAGGTCAAGACATGACATTGGCCTTCATTAATTACTTACCTTCATTAGGTAAGACAACTCCATTAGTTGTCTGCATCTAGCAACTTTCAGGTCTCAGGCTGCAACAGTTTGTTTTCGCCTCTTCCCATGTGAAAGCCTATGTTTCCAAAATTGACCTTGCCGTAAAATAGGTCAAGGTCATCATAGGGTCATCATTTCAACAAACTACGATGGGCTGGAGTCCCAAATGCTACATACCAAGTTTCATGAAAATTGGCCTGCCGGTTCTGGAGAAGAAGATTTTTGAAAGGTTTTTACCATATATGGGCGTGGCGGCCATCTTGGTCATGTGACCTGGATTTCGCGATCAAACTTTCGTCTCCCCTACCCATGGATGCTCCACATAAAATTACACTTTGATTTGCCAAGCAGTTTCAGAGAAGAAGATCTTTGAAAAGTGTGTATGGACAACAGACTGGCCAAGGTCAAGAGATGACCTTGACCTATATTAATCACATACCTTCATCTACTCCATTAGTTATTTGCATCTACCACTTTTCAGGCCTAAGACTGCAATAGTTTTAAAAAAATCCATAGTTTTCACTTCTTCCTATGTAAAAGCCTATGTTTCTAAATTTGACCTTGCCGTAAAATAGATCAAGGTCATCCAAGGGTCATCATTTTATCAAACTATGATGGGCTGAGGTCCCCGATGCTACATACAAAGTTTCCTGGAAATCAGCCCACCGGTTCTGGAGAAGAAGATTTTTGAGTGGTTTTAACCTTATATGGGCGTGGCGGCCATCTTGGTCAAGTGACCTAGATTTCACAATCAAACTTTCGTCTCCCCTACCCATGGATGCTCCACATAAAATTTCACTTTGATTGGCCAAGCAGTTTCAGAGAAGAAGATCTTTGTAAAGTGTGTATGGACAACAGACTGGCCAAGGTCAAGAGATGACCTTGACCTATATTAATCACATACCTTCATCTACTCCATTAGTTTTTTGCATCTACCACTTTTCAGGCCTCAGGCTGCAATAATTTTCAAAAAATCCATAGTTTTCACTTTTTCCTATGTAAAAGCCTATGTTTCCAAATTTGACCTTGCCGTAAAATAGGTCAAGGTCATCCAAGGGTCATCATTTTATCAAACTATGATGGGCTGAGGTCCTCAATGCTACATACTAAGTTTCGTGGAAATCGGCCCACCGGTTCTGGAAAAGAAGATTTTTGAGTGGTTTTTACCATATATGGGTTTGGTGGCCATCTTGGTCATGTGACCAGGATTTCGCGATCAAACTTTTGTCTCCCCTACCCATGGATGCTCCACATAAAATTTCACTTTGATTGGCCAAGCAGTTTCAGAGAAGAAGATCTTTGTAAAGTGTGTATGGACAACAGACTGGCCAAGGTCAAGAGATGACCTTGACCTATATTAATCACATACCTTCATCTACTCCATTAGTTGTTTGCATCTACCACTTTTCAGGCCTCAGGCTGCAATAGTTTTCAAAAAATCCATAGTTTTCACTTTTTCCTATGTAAAAGCCTATGTTTCCAAATTTGACCTTGCCGTAAAATAGGTCAAGGTCATCCAAGGGTCATCATTTTATCAAACTATGATGGGCTGAGGTCCTCAATGCTACATACCAAGTTTCGTGGAAATCGGCCCACCGGTTCTGGAAAAGAAGATTTTTGAGTGGTTTTTACCATATATGGGTTTGGTGGCCATCTTGGTCATGTGACCAGGATTTCGTGATCAAACTTTTGTCTCCCCTACCCATGGATGCTCCAAATAAAATTTCACTTTGATTGGCCAAGCAGTTTCAGAGAAGAAAATCTTTGTAAAGTGTGTATGGACAACAGACTGGCCAAGGTCAAGAGATGACCTTGACCTATATTAATCACATACCTTCATCTACTCCATTAGTTGTTTGCATCTACCACTTTTCAGGCCTTAGGCTGCAATAGTTTTCAAAAAATCCATAGTTTTCACTTTTTCACATGTAAAAGCCTATGTTTCCAAATTTGACCTTGCCGTAAAATAGGTTAAGGTCATCCAAGGGTCATCATTTTACCAAACTATGATGGGCTGAGGTCCTTGATGCTACATACCAAGTTTCGTGGAAATCGGCCCACCGGTTCTGGAGAAGAAGATTTTTGAGTGGTTTTTACCATATATGGGCGTGGCGGCCATCTAGGTCCTGTGACCTGGATTTCGCAATCAAACTTTCGTCTCCCCTACCCATGGATGCTCCACATAAAATTTCACTTTGATTGGCCAAGCAGTTTCAGAGAAGAAGATCTTTGAAACGTGTGTCTGGACAACAGACTGGCCAAGGTCAAGAGATGACCTTGACCTATATTAATCATATACCTTTATCTACTCCATTAGTTGTTTGCATCTACCACTTTTCAGGCCTCAGGCTGCAATAGTTTTCAAAAAATCCATAGTTTTCACTTTTTCCTATGTAAAAGCCTATGTTTCCAAATTTGACCTTGCCGTAAAATAGGTCAAGGTCATCCAAGGGTCATCATTTTATCAAACTATGATGGGCTGAAGTCCCCGATGCTACATACCAAGTTTCGTGGAAATTGGCCCTTCGGTTCTGGAGAAGAAGATTTTTGAAAGGTTTTTACCATATATGGGCGTGGCGGCCATCTTGGTCATGTGACCTGGATTTCGCAATCAAACTTGAAATGCCACTACCCAAGGAGGCTCCACATAAAATTTCAACTAGATCGGCCAAGCGGTTTAAGAGAAGAAGGTCTTTGAAATTGTGGACGACGGATGACGGACGGAAGGACGTACGCCGGATCATGGCCATCCTATAAGCTCACCTTGTGAGCCTTCGGCTCAGGTGAGCTAAAAACTGGGGTATACAGGGGTATACAATCAATGTTTTGAGCAAATATATTAAAGATATGAACATTTTTCTAATGAAATTTATGAATAAATTTATCAATTTTACAGCTGAAAAAGTCTCTGAATATGTATGTTGGATGGGCAAGTTTTCAATACATTTCTGCCAGTAGTGAAATGAAGCTTTGCATCAATGTTTTCATGTAACAACTAATGCATGGTTAGGTCCAAGCCAACTGCGTTATGAAGAACCACAAAAGCAGTTTCTCTCATCAAGCAGTCAGTCAGTAGGGAAATGATGTATTCAGGTAAAATATGTTTGGGATCCATTTTGAACGAATGCAAATCTTTGTAACACTGATACCAAATAATTTGGTTGATATTATGTTCAAAACATAAGCACATCTGATTTCTTTCACCTCCAACTGACAAAGGCTCTTCTTAAATCAGTGGGTAAAATGGTCTTTGAAATACTTTCATGACCAAATCTTCAGTGATGAAAGAAAAGTGCTAAATGTGGAAATTAATTGGTGAGCTTCACTTCGAATCAAGGTGTCATATTCAGTCGGTGTTAGGTCTTTATGTAATGCATATATGGAGCTTATACAATGAAGAAGCTTTTTTTGCTGAGTAACAAGAAATAACATCAGGATAACATATTTGTGTAATAAATACCCCCTTATACCCCACTTTTATATAGTTAAACTGGGGTATGCAGGGGTATACCTATTTTTCTTATTTTTGCTCCAAAACATAGATTGTGGGTACTCGTTAGAACCGCCTCGCTGAGGCGGTTCTAGTGTACCAACAATCAATTTTTTGAGCATAATTTTAAAAAAGATAAAAAAAAAAATCCAACAAAGTTTCCATTTTTACAGCTTGAAAAAATCTCCATATATTGCATGGACAAGTTTTTCTAATGGATAGCTTGACTTTTCATATAACATTGAAAATGAAAGTTTATAACACATGCATGTTCATTACGAAAACTTGCCCATGTAATAAAAAGAGATTTTTTGACCTTTAAAAACTGAAAATTTTCAGCTGAAAAATTTTGATATTTTTCTTATATTTGCTCAAAACATAGATTGTGGGTACTCGTTAGAACCGCCTCGCTGAGGCGGTTCTAACGTGTACCGACAATCTATGTTTTGAGCAAAAATAAGAAAAATATCAAATATTTTCTACTGAAAATTTTCAATTGTACAACTTAAAATATATCTGTATATTGCATGGGTGTGTTTTCATAATGATAAGCCACTTACTTATTTATCACAGCATGGCACAAGTGTAACAACACAGTGCAATCTTTTCCACCATTAAAACCTACACATAGCTCATTTAAACTGAAAAGTAGAAGAAAGGAACAAATCAATCAGGTCTCATAGCATAGGAGTACACAGTATGCGTATTATAAAAATTTAAAAGTAGTCATTTTCTGGTTATGCCCTTGCATAGTGTTAATTTAGCTTAAATACGCCATAAAATGAGATCTAACCACAAACATCTTCTCTACCATTACATCAGGAAAACATGTCCGTGCAATGTATAGCCCCTTATACCCCACATTTATATAGCAAAACTGGGGTATGCAGGGGTATACCTATTCTCTTTATTTTTGCTCTAAAACATAGATTGTGGGTACTCGTTAGAACGGCCTCGCTGAGGCGGTTCTAACATGTACCCACAATCTATGTTTTGAGCAAAAATAAGAAAAATATCAAACATTTTCTTTTGAAAATTTTCAAATTTTACAACTTAAAAAATTTATGTTTATTGCATGGGTATTTTTCGTAATGAAAACTCACATACAACTCAGTTAAACTGAAATGAAGGGAATTAACTGTCAGTATTCATAAAATTCTGTCGGCACTCTGTCTCTGACAATTCCGATAAAAATAGCTCTTAACATCCAACTGCAATTTAGTGTCAGATCAATTTTCTACCACTGAAACCCACACACAACTCATTTAGGCTGAAGATGGAAAAACGGAATTAATCAAAATACATAAAACGACTTCTCTTGTTCATACATAAGATCTTTGAAAATAATGGACAACAGACGATGATGACAACGGACGGACAGACGGTATTTGGGCATCTGCTATCCCTTAAGCTCTCCAATCAGGTTTAGGCTCCATTGAGCTAAAACTATTTTCTTGCCTACCGACCCAGCCTTAAATTTTTTTCAAGTTTAGCCTTGTATTCATAAAGCATCACGAAAACATGTCCATGTAAGGTATACCTACTTGAACCCCACTTTTATATAGCAAAACTGGGGTATACACGGGTATACCTGTTTTTCTTATTTTTGCTCCAAAACACAGGTTGTGGGTACTCGTGGCTAACCTGTACCCACAATCTATGTTTTGAGCAAAAATAAGAAAAATAACCAAAATTTTCTATCTACTGAAATTTTTTATTTTTTACAACTTTAAGAATCTACGTATACTGCATGGGCAAGTTTTCGTAATGGTATCAGTATACCTATATCTCTTAACAGCTTCTTCTATCACAGCTACGGAGTGTCTGACTTTTTCAGTAAAATCATCTGTATCACCAGAATGGACCATAGCGTAAACATGTTCCACGGCATTCAGTACAGGATATTTCTCATAATTTACTATTGCACCTGAAAAGAGACAAGACAAGACACAATAATAAGCATAATCGATAGGGCATGCGCTTTGAGAGCGGGAGGTTGTGTTTTTGATACCGAGTTACATCGTAACCAAAGTTGTTAAAAATGGTACCAGTGGCTACCTTGCTTGGCGCTCAGCATTACTGACTTAATATTGATAAACCGTATGATCAGATACAGAAGCTTTGGTACTAAAGCTTTATCACCCAGAGATGATTCTAATATCTGGGAACATTCTTTTGTAGAGGTGGAGTCATAAAACTCTTCTTTTGATTATGAAGCACAGTTGTCAGTGAATGAGGAGAGGAGTGTGCACTTAATACTGGTAAACTGTCTCCAGGAGGCTCTAGAGTGGATCAAGGATTTCTTAAAAGCAGGTTCAGATTTGTTAAGCAGGGTTTAATTCAATAAACCTCATTTTTCTGAAATGTATCAATGAAAATGAAACAATTTCAATCCAGTGGGTGTAGGGAGGAGTGAACCACCTGAATGATCCCCCTCTGACCTGCCACCTGTTTGTTAAAAATTGATGATCATCCTTACCTTAGCTGTGTAATGCAGACATGAAGCATTTAAATTTACAAACAAAATATCTCTGTCTTTGTCATACTACATCTCCAGTCCTTCTGGTGAGACTTTCCTTTACAATATTGTCTCTTTATGACCATAGCTGATGGTTGGGAATTTCATCCTAACTCAATAACACCATTTAAGTAGTACTAATGTGCTTCTTACCTTGTGGTAAACTATCCTCTAGGCAGGAACAGGCAGCTTCAAGTTGCTCTTTGTTGTCTGACTCTAATGTTAGCTTCACTTTATAATAACTGAAATGAACATGTTTTATTTAGATGTAAATGCTTTCTCCAATATCCTTTAAAATGTAAAACAATAAATTGTAACTTCTTTGAACCTTCGCATAAGAAAACCAACACTTTGGGTTTCAGACCAGGTCCGACACAAAGCAGCTTGTTTAGTCACAGAAGCAGGCTAGAGGTTTGGAGTTTTGGATTTAAGTAGAAGAGGAATTGTACTATTTAAGTAGCAAAAACAATGGCGCAGATCAGATGTGCAGTAAACTGCATAGCTGATCTGCACCTTTGTTTTTTTTGCATAAGCAGATGGTTGGTTTTCTGATGTGGTGGCTTATTTTTCATGGTGCTGTTAGTGTAAACCTGCCTGTTATTATAGAAATCTTTGTTAAAAAATAAGGGCATTCAGCTAGCTTTTTTTGTCTAGATGTTTAAGTTGGTTTTCTTAACCTTAAGCATGGAAGCAAAACTACTATATGTAATTGTTTTAGTTTGATTTGTTTATGGCTTAAAACCCCAGTCGACGTTTTCAGTCATGTGGTTGTAGAGCAAACACTTCCTGGATTCTTACCAGTGCCAAGGGGTACTAAAGGCATCTTGCACAAGGACGCTATGCAGCAAACCAGGTAGGTATCGAAGACTGGACCTCTCGCTCCAGAGTCTAGTATTCTACTATGGTAGAATAACTATCTGTTTTTCCTGTGAATTTTTCATAACATTAAATCAAGGCATATCACATACTGAGAACTTACCTATGATTGAAATCTGGATAGGACCCTACTGTCACATGACTTTTAAATTTAGCAACAACGTCATTCAATACTGATGTAATTGACACCTCATCTTGTGTGATGTAGATTTCTTTGAAATGCATTTCAAAATGGGGATTCTTGAAATTATCCTAGAAAAGATGAGGGAAGACATGGGACAAATATTTGTACAAACTGTATAAATCAACTTGAATCCTTCATTAATTAACTGACATTAATGTTTGGCTGCAAAATGTGTTTGTAAAAAGTAAATCATTCCTACAGATTTGATCTGGTAGCTTGAAATCATTCCATCCATTGCCAAGGCCTTCTAAAGAACAGAGAGAGAGACTGTTCTATCATTAATCTTTCAATTTGTTACACAACATGAGTTATCAAATCCTTAACCATTGCTGTTCCCAATAAAATCTGAGAAAAAATATATTACAGTAACAGATTTGTTATCTTGCTCAATTCCGTGCAGCCTGGGTTGTTCAATTCTGCATTTATTTCTGACAAATTGGCATATATGTGACAGCATCTGACATTTTGGGTCTTGTGGAGTCAAAGTCGGAAATTTAGTTTTTAACATTTTTACAATATTTCGTATGTTTATAATACTTATCGAAAAGCTTTAATCAATAGCGCCAATGATTAATAAGAAAAACAGAAAAAAACACAAACCACCCACATTTTGCATCTTACGATTCTTAATTGGTAAAGAAATTAATTGGCCTTGAAAATCTTTTGTAACACAGAGTTATAGTATCCTGTTCTGTTGTCCTTCACAGTGGATGTTGTCTAAATGTTATAGAATCGGAAATTGCGAAGGTCTAGCTAGAAATATCCAACCCATCTTATTATGCGACATTTTGAAACTAATGACTGAGTGCGCAAAAAGCCAATTAACGTCGCATGCAGTTTTTGTGACGTCAACTTTTGTTCACGTTTTGTGACGTCAATGCCGTACCTCCACAAGACCGAAAATCTCAGAGAACGTCACATATATGATAAAATCCCCTTAATGGCCTTGTCCAAAGCACAAGCCTTCCTGTCAAAAGTCCCAGTAAGCAGTTTTTCAGTTATTTCAGTACAAAGTCACTGCTTCCTGGGTGCATAATATGAGGAACTGGAGCTTTGGGTGGTTGTTTAGTAAGTAAAATATATGAACTTACTTTGAAAAGTGGAAAAGACCTCTCCATTATTGAAGGGACACCTGGAAACAGGTAGACATTGTCCACATTGACTAGAGGATATTTAGTTTTGTCGCCCGTCAGTTTGTTCTCTCCATACACCAGATTGGCAGATTTGGGAATCTGTAAAGAAAATTAATGGAAAAAAAAATACTGAGTACAGTTCAACCTCAATATAACATGCCTCACTTTACTGAAGTTCTCAGTATAACATAACTATGTCATGTTATTTTTTTAATAGTTCCTCTGTTAAAAACATGTAACCTACTTTTAACACTGTTTCATTTACATGATCAGTGGCGGATTTAGAGGGGGTTCGGGGGGTTCGCTCGAACCCCCCTCTGCAGCCAAATTATTTCATTTTCATGGGGAGTTTTGAGAAAATATTGGTAAAAGTATAAAAGCGAACCCCCCTAAATAGATTTGAACCCCCTCTCTAGAAATCCTGGATCCGTCCCTGATGATGATGTACAGTGTATAATCATTACGAAAACTTGCCCATGCAATATACAAAGATTTACAATGTATTTCAGATGCAAAATTGAAAATTTCATTGGAAAAATTTTAACTATTTCAATAGTTTCGCTCAAAACATACATTGTGGGTACCTTGCTGAGGCGGTTCTAACAAGCAAGGCGGTTCTAACAATTACATGCGCCTTGCAGAGGCGGTTCTAATGAGTACCCACAATGTGTTTTATGGTTCAAAAATAGGAAAATTAGGTACCCCTGCAAACCCCAGTTTTTCTAAATAAAAGTGGGGTTTGAAGGGGAATACATTTCACAGACATGTTTTCTGATGCACAGTCAGATTCCATGCATTTTCTACTTGTAACTTCAATAGGTTAGAGACTCTATGAAAAGTTATTGATGAGTAAGCTTAAAACTGTGTAAACTAGACCGGCAAACCTTACCATTGCCATTTTGAGCCTGGGGTCTGCGAGATCATCTGTGCCAAAATACTCCTTACACAGCTGAACTAGGTGGGGGTGGGGGAACAATGTGTCATTGAAGGCTTTGGCTACACCTGCAGAAATATTTTTATGTAAGCCTGCTACTAGATATAATTTTGTTCTTGCAATCTTAAATTTGATTGCAATCCGCCTGTTGGTTTAAACAGAGTGATCTACAACCATGACTACTGCAACAACATCCTAAACACTAACCTTGTGAGCCTTTGTCTCTGGTGAGCTTATAATGATTCACCTTTGTTATAGATGACACATGATCAAGGTGTTGATCTTTGTTCATTTTGTCCTAATGTCTGTACACCATCTTTCAGAAACTGCATTTTTCAAAATCTCACTTTTCTGGAACAGCACAAGAAAATATGACCATGTCATCTTTAAGCAACCCAAAAGTCATAAAATGTGCAGCAAAAATTTTGAAAATCAGTTCAATAACAATATTATTATGCCCAAAAACATTTTGAGTAGGCATTTTGCATATGCAAGGGAGGTAACCCGAACACCATCAAGCGAATCTGTGGAGTTTGGCTCCCAGCAATGTATACAATTACTACTTTGTTTTGGTATGGTGCATTTTAAATGAAAAATAACCAATTTAGATTTTTTCCAGGAAAATAGTTACTTCCCTTGCTGACATTTTAACAATGTAAAAAGCCCTATTCAAAATTATTTTCTGGCATAAAATTTGTATTTGTTAACCAATTTTCAAAAAAAGTATTTCAAAAAAGTTAGATTTTGAACAATGCAGTTTCTGGAACATGGTGAACAGGCAGTAGTAGTCATTTTTTCTGTCATATTGTGGTGGAGCATTGGCTTCCTGTGTATGAACCAGAACTAATATATTTTGCTCAAGGACGCAACTCAAATGCAGTGAGGTTCAAACCCAAGGCCCCTCACCCTCCATTCGAAATCTGATGATCTACCACTAAGCCCCATATCATTTGTCGCATCTGTCTCCATTTACTTTCATATCAGAATCATAATAGTTTACTGGTGAAATGCCAAACTGACACATTTTTACCTTCAAAGGTGAGATCGTCATGTGTCGGTCCTATCCCTCCTGATGTTATAACATAGGTAAATCTCTTAGAGAAATCAGCCACCTCCTTAGCAATAGTATCAAGCTCATCTGGTATCACTGATATCTATAAATTAGACAAACTTAAATGAGCCGTCGCACCAGAAAAACAACAATCTGCATATATGCATAAACAAAGATGCAGATCAGTGCCTTCATTTTCGCGCCATAGATACCAGTAGTACAATATCTCTTCTTTGTAAATCTAAAATTTCAAACTTTTAGCTTTTTCTGTGGCAGTATAGCCTGGTTTGTGTCTGACCTGTTTGGAGACCTAGGCTTCTGGTTTTCTCAAATGAAGCCTTAAATTTATGAAACTGCTTTTGTACGTGTACAGTCTGTATGCTGAATACAACATCATGTGTTTAAAAAAATGTAATTTCCTTATAAGCTACAGATGTTTGTAAAAGGACTGCTACATTTATTGTCAGTTCATGGATACAGCTGTTAAACTCTCCTCACTCAATTTGAAATTACATGTTTTCAGTAATTTTCTTTACTTTTTTACTTCAATTTTTGATTTTCACTGTTAGTCAATTAATGCCCGCTTTGTGTCAAACCTGGTGTGGAGTCATGGAGACATTTTTTTTTTAGATTTCAACTAATATCTGACACTCACCCTTCTCACTTGAACACCCCAGGAGAATAGGTGGCGACATATAAATGATGAGTTGGTGTCTGGTGTCTGACCTTTCAATATCTCATCTCCTATCACTGAAAATAGACAAAAAGTTGTGTAAATAAAAGTGTAAATTTAACCTTTAAAATATGACAAATAAAAGGTCTAGTAAGATACAGGCTAACTACACCCTTGAGGGCACTTTACTGGAAAATGTTGAAAGCATAAAATACCTTGGTGTAACTATCACAAATGATTTGAAATGGAATACTCATATTTCCAATGTTTGTACAAAGGCTAACAGAACTCTCGGATTCTTGAGGAGAAATTTGTATTCTTGTCCCCCAGATGTGAAAGAAGCAGCTTATAAAGGACTGGTGCGGCCGGTCTTGGAATATGGAAGCTCAGTTTGGGACCCTCACACTGACATGGCCTCCAGGAAGAACTGGAAAAGGTCCAAAATCGTGCGGCAAGGTTTGTGACGGGAAATTATGTTTTTGAAACTGGGAGCATGACTGGCATTTTAGGTCAACTGAAATGGGAATCTCTTAAGAAAAGGAGGAAGGATAGTAGACTTATATTGCTATACAAAGGTCTAAAGGGTAAAGCCAGAATACCCACAGATGACCTTATCCCAAAGAATAGGCGTTGTAGAAATCAACACTCTTCGGCTTTTCAGATACCTTCAGCTAGCATAGAAGCATACAAAAGTAGTTTCTTTCCACAGACTATCAGGGACTGGAATGACCTCCCTGATTCACTTGTCTCCTCTGCTGAAATGTCTATTCACTTGTCTCCTCTGCTGAAATGTCTGATGACTGTGTGTCCAAGTTCGCTTCACTCGTGCGTTCAAGGGACTAATTTCTCCCCCATCCGAACCCCCTGGTGAAATAATGTCATTTGACGTGTCACCAGTAAATTATTCAGATTCAGATTCAGAAACAGTTCGGGAAATCTGACTTACTCAAGGCCACAACAAAAAGTCAAGTCCAGCAATATTTATTTTACATCGGATCTGTGCCCAAGCTGAGGCTCGAACCCAGGACCTATATCGATATTATTACTGTGCCAGTCCGCACAATCAAACTGTGTGGACAGACTTTCAAAGTCAACATCATTCCAGGTTAATCTGTGACCAGCTGAACTGCCATGTCTTACCAAGACATGCTCATTTCAAATCAAGACTGAATTCATTCACATATTGCTTCTAGGCGCTACATCCAAGGGCCAAAACTACTAAAAGAATGCACTTTTGAAGGAAAGCAAGCCCATCACGGTCTCGACTCGAGGTCATGTTAGTTATGAAGACAATCCTTTAATCAATAATCTCATAAGAAGTTTTTAGTGATGGGGAAAACATTCTATTTTCTGACCTATCAATCCTGCAGTATAGTCACTGTTTGCACTCGACATAATATAGAAATCACGGCTTCTAATGAGATGATTTTGAATTCTGAGCAATCTTCTAACACTAGTGATGAAATTGGCTGGATGGTGACAACTTTTAAGCATGCTTAATGCCTACAGCAAACGTTTATTACGGTTGACACTTCTGTGCCAGATTCCATGTCAAATTCAATGGATATTATTGATTTAAGCGACATATTTTTCTGATCTAATTTTTGAATTTCTACCTTTGAGATATTGAAAAAATAGAATTTAATAAACATTAACTAAATTCGTTTGGTTGATAGATGATGATAACTATGAATTTTAAATGATTAAATTTACATAAAATATTTTCAAAGCTCTCAGCGACACAAGGGCGACAACTCGGAAATGGCCAGCAAGAAGAAAAAGTCGGTCTTATTTATTTGCCTGGGTAATGATTGATTCTTATGTATTATCCTATTTACTTATGCTGAAATATTGAATTATATTTTATCTCTACTTGGATGCCCGAAGTTTAGCATTTAAAGGAAGAATCGTCAGTTTATAGCTGTACTAATTTTCACCTCAATGTCCATGTAATTAGTGCAGTACTAGTAATTGGACACTTTGCATATTAACATCTAGTGTTGCACAAATACCCGTGTCACAAGATACTAACAGGCTGTCTATTAATTGGGCAATTTGCCTAAGCACATGCTGCTAAGGCTTAAAAAAAAAAATGTTATGTTTTCGATTTCCCGACCGACTAGTCAAAATCTGCGCCGACTGCAACTTTTTTAGCACTCAGAAAAAAAAAAAAAGTCGGCGACCGACCCTGTTCAACGATTCCGGTTTTTATCAAAAGTCAAAACCATTTCGTTACCAGAATTTGTCCGCGCCGATTTTCGGATATTTTCGGTCTTTAACAATTACGATCAAGAACAACAACATGGCTACTGTGTAGTGTGTTGACACGACTAAGCACATTAGTCGCCATTTATTTCGACAAATGTAGCTACATACCTGCTTCAAATGTAATAAAAGCCTTGTGGCACAATGCCCCGTTATCCCTGTTATACGAAGACGGCCATCCTCGGTGTAAAGGTTTACGATGTGGAGTCAAATGTGCGGTAAGAAGAAAGTCTGGTCAAAAAAAAAAAAAAAAAAAAAAACCTACCGACCCCGATTTTCTAAGGAAAAAAAAAAAAAAAAAAAAAAAAAAAAAAAAAAAAAAAAGCCTACCTACCGACCCTATGCTAAATTTATGATGAAATCGGAAACATTACATTATTTTTTTTAGGCCTAATGCACAGCTTTAAGCTGTAGGTATGAAATCCGTAATGTATTTCTGGCAAATTATGATTTTATATACAGACAGATACAGGTATGCCTGTATGCGTCTAAAATGATTAAATCATAACAATATTGAACAAGTCATACCCTCGACTAAATGAGCAAAAAGGCGGAAAAGCAACAGTCACAGTGGCAATATTGATTTCTATTCACAAAAGAGCTTGCCGACCAGAGCAGATCAAATTGTCATTTGTTATGATAATGGGTCTTCCACCAATGATTTGAAGGGTCTGTGACACTTCGCAGAAAACCACTTTGCCCAAAAGACACTTCGCCGAATCGACACTTTGCCGTATGGGACACTTCACCAAAATATTGCCGAAATTCGGCAAAAATGCCGAAAAAGATATTATTATGAGTATTTTATACAGTGTGATTTTTTCATAACCTTTACTTAAATCCTGATCACTATAACGATTTTAACGATTTAATTTGCATAGATCTGTAAAGAAAGACATTCTAAATTCATAAGGAAATAGATGATTAGGTACATCAATGACCAATTAAGGCGATCAAACTAATTAAAATATTACCAATATAAAACATTGTCATTCACCTGATTAATTAATCGTATTATTATTGACATGAAAACATTTTACTTCATAAATAAACAAACAAGGCCGGTAAAAACAAACATAAAACATAATTATAATGAACTGATATTAAGTCCCCATTAAGACAATTAAGGCTCGTCTAATAACGTTATTTTCCCCCGAGCATGACTCAGTGTTAATTATTTGAAACTTTCGGCAAAGTGTCGCATCGGAGAAAAATTTTCGGCATTGTGTCGTTTTGGCGAAATGTCTTTTTGGCGAAGTGGTTTTTGGCAAAGTGTAGTGCAGGGGATTTGAATGTCATGACATGGGCTTCAATTTTGAAACATAGCCATCTAAAAATAAAATGTGTTTTCAGGCAATATCTGTAGGTCTCCCATTGCAGAAGCTGTTTTCAAGCGTCTACTGGCAGAAGAAGGAAAAACTGATGAGGTAAAATATCATTACTATTATTAAACTTTATGGAATCATGCCCATGTAATAAACAGATTTTTCCAGTTGATGAAAAAATTGAAAATAAGGAATTCAATTTTACTCAAATATTGATTGTTGGTAGACGTTAGAACCGCCTTGGCAAATTGGTTCTAAAAAGTACCTACATTTTGGATCAAAATTTTAGAAAAAAAAACGTTTAGGCTGCATACCACAGTTTTACTAGATAAAAGTATTTATTTCACAGACATTTAATGATGGTAGGGTCAGTGTCATGTCATGAGAAAATCAATTTCAGTCTTTGAAGATTCTGACAAGATCCAGAGATTAAAAAACTTTTTGCATGCTCAGCTCAGCTGAGACTAAAATTTATACTGCTCATAAATGTTAAAATGCCAACATTGTAACATTTATAATAAGCAGGATAAATTGCAGGCTTTGGTGATCTTAACCTGACATTTCAATTTGTTTGGGCTATTTTGTCATTTATGAGCAGCTTGAATTCTATGCTCAGCTGAGTATAGCATGAAAAAAGTTTTATAACCTCAGGACCTGGTCTTACATACATGAATTTGAAAAGAGCTTATGCAATAACAGAATTTAGCTTGTAACTTTAAATTGGTATTTTGATAGATAGAAATTTGGTACTAATTTAAATTATTGGTATTCTAGTGGCTCAAATCTTGCTTCACTTGCAGCCAATTTGTTAGCTTGACTGCACAAAGAAGTGCAAAGAGCTATTGTAGTCACCTCAGTCAGCTGTGTTCCTGTGTGGGGATATGTCACACTGCAGTATAGTTTTCTAGAATTCCTTATTTTAACAACCAGTCAACCACACACCAGAAATCATTCATCTTTTGACAATAGATATAAAATGTAACCTGTATTCATGGTATTAGTTGGCTTTTAGTTGGCTTTTATCCATGGTGTCAAACCCCAAAGAGTCCAAGTCTGGAGAAGGGGTAGGAGTTTAAAATCTATAAACTATTACCAACACAATTAATATTGGCTTAAAATTCTGTGGTACTGTATTGTTTTTAAAAAGTTACTATAATCAAACACATGCTTTGGTCATATATAATGTTAGACAAAATCACTGAACCATGAAATATACACCGTAACTGAACATGTATGTCAAAAAGACATAGATGTTTTTGAGGTCATACCAGTGATTTTTTTCAGCATTTTGGGAACGGTACCAGTACCGGTTCAATTGGGAAAAACAGCCTAATTTTACCATCAATTAAGAAAATCTTAAGACCAGTAAAAATGTCATGATAAGTGTTACCATGATTTGTTTTCTAAAAGTAAACATCATATGACTATGACACATGAAAATTAATAAAACTAGCATTATGCAATGTCACAAATATCAGATTAATTGGTGCTTATAACAGACTAACAGTACATGCTTAATTAAATTATGGTTGCAGTTGTAAGCCTGATTGGGAAACTTTCTCAGATTGGGAATTTTTAACCATGCATTTGGGAAAAAAAGATAATTATTGCCATTGGGAACGACTCCTAAAACCGGAGTCTGTTTTATAGCGAAAAAAAATCACTGCATACATATTAATAACAATAAACAGGAGCTAACTCTTTTTGGTTATCTGTCTGAAGTAAAATAGATATTATCATATGACATCGCTGTTTTCCAGTGGATAACATCATGTCATAAAAATGACCACACATGTATTAACACATTTGCGGAAATACGTAATGTCATTGACGACGTCCTTAACAACACTGTCAATTTTCATTGAAAATATGTCCACTTAGAAGGCCATAAAATCCTATTATGAAAGTCATTCGATCAAACGAATCTTACACTCGTGGTCAATACATATGAAATTTATTAAACTCGCCAAAGGCTCGTTTAATAAATTTCATATGAAATGACCACTCATGCATGTAAGATCCTCTATTTGTGTCTAAAAAGCTAATCAGTTCTTTTGTTGTGCTTTTCAGATTGAGAGAAACACAAACAAAGAACATTAGCTGAAATGGATACAGCAGAGTCGGCAGCTGCTGAAAATGATATCTTTGGCGCAGCTTGTAGTGATTCCAAAGATAAAGCAGATAGGAAAAGAAAAGCTTCAATAGACTGTAACTTATGTGACAAATTTTTTGCTGATCAAATAGCGCTTAGAGCACACAAATTGTCTGTGCACAAGGTGGACCAAATATGTGAAGTTTGTGGATATGTTGATAAACAACGTAACATTAATGCCCATATTCGAAAGTTTCACCCTGAATTTGGTATTTATAAGTGCGAGTTATGTGATAAATCTTTTTCTCGAATTTTTCACATGAGATTACACAGGGATACACATTCCCCCATAGAAAAAGAGAATAACATGAGGTTACGCAGGAATAAAAAGCATTCCAACAAAGAAAAAGAGAAAAACATTAGTTTACACAGGAATGCAATTTGTGCAATTTGCAAGAGCATTATACATACAACACATGATAGTCAAAATACCAAAAGAACTAGACCTTTGCCAGACCTTTGTACAACATGTTATACATTCAGTACCTCAGCAGGATATATACCGGTATTTCTTGATGAAAAAAATCAGGATGATACACTTAAAGAACACAATTATCAAGAAGACAGTTATATTTGTGGGATATGCAGGGCGGCATACCCGACTAAGAAACATTTATTAGGCCACATGGGTTTGCATACTCGGGAAGCAAATGTAGAGTGTACTTTATGTCGAGTTGGGTTTATTAGTGCTGGCATCCTTGAGACCCATGCTTGCTTGGGTCCAGTCAGGAGAAAGTCCATAGAAATAGAGAATAACATGAGATTAGACAGGGATACAATGCATACAACGCCCTTCGAAGTAGAGAATGCAAGTGAAGAGAACAAAAAGATAAAAGTTAATAATGGAGGTGAACCTGTGCAAGGCATGAATGTTGAAAAGATTCCTGTGCTGGGCACTAATGTTGAAAGAATTGAGATGACTCCACATGAAAAATCGAGGATGTTGAAGACGTATAAAGGATTACTTGGGTTACTTAAACAAAAACAGCATGACACAGAAACACAGCCACAGTCAGTGTGTGCAATTTGCAAGAGAACTTTACGCGCAACAAATGAAATGAATATGCCAGCTTTGTTGGATAATCAAAACACAAAGAGAAGTAATTTGCCAGACCTTTGTAAAACATGTTACACGTACAGCACCTCAGTAGGAATATTTCTTGATGAAAAAAATCAGGATGATACACTTAACGAACACAATTATCAAGAAGACAGTTATATTTGTGGGATATGCAGGGCGGCATACCCGACTAAGAAACATTTATTACGTCACATGTGTTTGCATACTCGGGAAGCAAGTGTAGAGTGTACTTTATGTCGAGTTGGGTTTACTAGCGCTGGTACCCTTGAGACCCATGCTTGCTTGGGTCCAGTAAGGAGAAAGTAAAAATGTGAAATCAAAAGCAAACAAACAAAAACAAGTGACACACTATTTTTGGTATAGTTTATAGATTTTGTTTGATCTTTTGTTAACAGTTTGAATATTTTGAGAATGAAAAATCAGATTACATATATGTTTTGTATGTCTTCTAAAAACAGTTTGCTTATTTGTTCCCATCCTTAAAAGTCTTAGGTTTAGACAAGCATTATGAAAACATGCCCATACAATATACAGAGATTTTTTCAGCATTAAAATTTAAAATTTCATTGGAAAAAAAATGATAACTCAAAGCATGGATTGTGGATACAAATTAGAACCGACTCTTCAAGGAGGTTCTAACGAGTACCTACGATCAATGTTTTCGAGCAAAAATAGATATACCCCTGCATACCCCAGTTTGGCTATATAAAGTGGGGTTCAAGGGGGTATACATTACACGGACATGTTTTCCTGATTGAACGGTAATGTTAATTCTAGAATTAACTGCACAGTTGTCTGAATTCATTGTTTAATGTAAAAAATGTTCAAATGGAAGTCAATAACCTGTGGATACAGATTATGTAAATCCAGAAATTATAAACTGTTTTGTTATATTTTAGCAGGTGTTACTGTGGTCAGTGAATAAATATACATGCATAGTTCTAAATTTGGGTATTCTTATATGCAGCATCTCAAAAAAGTTTGAATAGAAGGCACAGACTAGTGTTGGGCCATTGGTTTGAAATTGCAATCGATTATCGGTTTATAATCGGAAGGACTAAACCAACTAGCTATCGATTGTATAATCGGTTCAATTAGCTATATATTGTGCAATTGCCCAGCGTGCATGTCATCACCATGCAGACTGAGGGGTCAAGGAGAGAGCCATTAAGTCTGTAAGGTATGACTACAGAATTTATTTAGAACAATTCCACTTACATGAACATAAGATGGCATGCATTTACAAATTTTTACCTTTCTGTTCTGATATTTTGAAGAAAATGAAGAAGAAAAATTGCTCCAAAGTAGTTATATATGCAAGTACAAGTTATGATTAGTGAGATCTATCTCAAACTCTGAAATTTTTAACTAACCTAAAACT
The DNA here is from genome assembly GCA_964017185.1 of Rugalucina vietnamica. NCBI lineage: Eukaryota > Metazoa > Mollusca > Bivalvia > Lucinida > Lucinidae > Rugalucina > Rugalucina vietnamica. Next base: position 48,771,640 of record OZ024878.1, on the reverse strand, counting down.
TTGTCAAATATAAAAAGCACTTGTTTATTTGTAAAGTAAAATTTCCTACACCCTGAGTCTTGAAACCGATTACAATCAATTGCTGCATTTTACTATCGATTATTGCAATCGGAAGCCCAAACCAACTAGCTTTCGATTATAATCGATCATCGGCCCATCACTAGCACAGACATTGTTAAGATTAACTTTAAAATCCCAGCCTAGACACCAGGCGGGAAAGAAACTATAACACAAACTGCAAACCATCACAAAAATGTTACAACAAGCATGAAGAGCAAGATGACCAGCTCTTTCCCAACAAGATGATCATCTTGGTAGCCTCAAGCAAATACACAAATCACAAATTTATTATAGGTAAAATACTTTGACCGTGCCGCTTCAACTCATGTGATGAAGTTTTGTAAACTTTAAAACGGTCACCTATTTTCCAGTGCCATGTGAAGCACAATCATGGTCATACATGTATATTATTTACTATCATAGAGTCACATTATTGAGAACATGGTTTTTAAAGCAGTCTGATCAACAAATGCATATCTATGTCAGAGGTTAAGGGGCACAGTCAAAGTATTTTTGCAGTGGCTATTTTGCCGGACCCTGCAAAATAGCTATAATGCTCTTATAGGCTATTTTGCCGGACCAATAACTAAGTTAAATTTTCATTTGATATTTTTCAAGTTTTTTATCTACATGTTATGTGGCCACAATAATAAGATACAGACCGATCTGCTTTTCACTTAGGTAAAAGCTTGAAAAATACAGCTAAAACTGTTAGTTGGTTAATTGATTTGGGGTTTAATTTGCCACCAACAGCTAAGGTCATTTGGGGATGGAACCTTGATTAATAGGCTCATCCGACAGCCTGGAGAAGTCCATGATTAAACCTGTAACCCCTGGTTTACAAGGTGAGTTACATAACCACTGTGTCACCGGGGCTTCTAAAACTGTAAGCATGGTTAGCACAGACCTAACTGGCAGACATGAATGAGTATAAAAATCAGTGAATCGGACAAAACATCAGTAATACATATCTGGAAAAGTATACCCCTTCATACCCCACTTTTATAAAGCAAAACTGGGGTTTATAGGTACATGTATACCTATTTTTCTTAATTTTGTTCCAAAGCATAGACTGTGAGTACTGGTTAGAACTGCTTTGGCGAGGCTCTTACACGTACACACAATCAATGTTTTGAGCAATCAAATTTTTTCCAATGAAATTTTTAATGCTGAAAATTTCTCTGTATATTGCATGGGCAAGTTTTCATAATGGTATATACAGGTAGGGCCGATTTCTAATGGTAAACATGTCAGGTACATCATCTTACTCTATTTAAAAAATTAAATGCTTAGTGCCTTTTCATTTTTAGCTCGCCTGCACGAAGTGCACAGAGCTATTGTTGTCACCTCGGTCGTATCCGTTTACGTTTACGTGTGCGTTTACGTGTACGTTTACGTGTACGTCCGCGTCACACTTTCGGTTAAAGTTTTTAAAATTGTTATATCTTGATAGTCACTGGACCAGAAATCATTCATATTTGGAACATTGCTGCATATGAGGGTCCTCTGTGATTTAGTGTGAAGGGACCCGTGGGGTCATGCCTGGGGGCGGGGCTAGAGGTCAATATCTAGAACACCTTTGTACAATGCTCAGATGCTGTGTTAGTTTCTCATCAACTGTAAAGCCTAGAACTGTCAAACCTTACATATGACTTCTCCTCGATGTCCCGACTCGGCACCCACATTGATCTACTGACCTTGACCTATATTTCATGCTCCAGTGACTTTGTCATTTTTTAAGCCAACCCTTAATATCTCATCAACTATACAGCCTACAACCATCAAACCTTGCATATGGCTTCTCCTCGATGTCCCGACTTTGCACCCACATTGATCTAGTGACCTTGACCTATATTTCGTGCTCTAGTGACTTTGTCATTTTTGAAGCCAACTCTTAATATCTCATCAACTATAAAGCCTACAACCATCAAACCTTGCATATGACTTCTCCTCGATGTCCCGACTCGGCACCCACATTCACCTAGTGACCTTGACCTATATTTCGTGCTCTAGTGACTTTGTCATTTTTTAAGCCAACCCTTAATATCTCATCAACTATAAAGCCTACAACCATCAAACCTTGCATATGGCTTCTCCTCGATGTCCCAACTCCGCACCCACATTGACCTACTGACCTTGACCTATATTTCATGCTCCATTGACTTGTCATTTTTAAGCCAACCCTTAATATCTCATCAACTATAAAGCCTACAACCATCAAACCTTGCATATGGCTTCTCCTCGATGTCCCGACTTTGCACCCACATTGATCTTGTGACCTTGACCTATATTTCGCGCTCCAGTGACTTTTTCATTAAAGTTTTTAGAAGTCTATATCTCTTGAACATGTTGATAGATCAAGTTGATACTTTGCATGTTGGTAGATATTGGTCTGAAGTTTTATGCAGTACCATCATGACCCACCCTTGGTGACCTTGAGGTCAAGGTCACAGACTTAGAATTTTTTGTTCAAGTTTTCGGTTGGTCTGAAGTTTTATACTGTACCATTATGACCCACCCTGGGTGAACTTGAGGTCAAAGTCATGGCCTTAGAAATTTTTGGTTAAAGTTTTGGGTTAAAGATTTTTGAAGTCTATATATCTCTATGTTGATGGATCAAGTTGAAACTTTGCATGTTTGTGGATATTGGTCTGAAATTTTATGCTGTACCATCACAACCCACCTGAGCGACCTTGAGGTCAAGGTCATTGGTCATAGATTTTGATAAGTTTAGTGGCAAAGCACAAGTCAGGCGAGCTACGCTGTCCTGCGACAGCTCTTATTCGTATAATTTTATGATACCAACTCAAATAAAAATAAATGTAATTCTACAATATAATTTTGTAATTTGCATTCTACATAGAGTTAGGACAATGACCTTGTTTCCTGGTTTAATGATTTTCATATTTAAGCCGCCCCATGGAATAACCAACAATCTGCATAGGCGAAAACAAAGACGCAGATTATCGCGAAGCTGATCAGCGCCTTTGTTTTCACTACTCGGATAGTACAATTCCTCCTCTACTTAACTCCAAAATTTCAAGCTTTTAGCCTGCTTCTGTAGCTGTACAGGCCGGTTTGTGTCAGACCTATTCGGAAACCACATTGTTGGTTTTCCCACGAGGCGGCTCATTTAAGCTATAGCCTTAAGGTATTTTGGCTATGTGATATGAGCCGTGACGCGAGAAACCCGGTCTTTGGGGTTTCCGACAAGGTCTGACACAAACCGACAGAAGCAGGCTAAAAGCTTGAAATTTTGAATTTAAGAAGATGAGAAATTATACTATCCATGTAGCGAGAACAAAGGCGCTGATCAGCTTCACAGTTACTGCGAAGCTGATCTGCGCCTTTGTTTTCGCATAGGCAACCAGAGGACCATTGGTCCTGAGAACGCTCACCTGAAGCCTGATCTTGGAGTATTAAGTCATAATGAAATGACCTTGACCTTGAATACTCACACACCTTTATTCACTTCATAAGTTGTCTGCATCTGCAAAGTTTCAGGTCTCAGGCTGCAATAGTTTCCAAACTCAGCGATTTCTGAGAAAACCATAATTTTAATTTTGATATTTAAATGACCTTGGGCCAAGGTCAAGACATGACCTTGGCCTTCATTAATTACTTACCTTCATTGACACCATTAGTTGTCTGCATCTAGCAACTTTCAGGTCTCAGGCTGCAACAGTTTGTTTTCGCCTTTTCCCATGTGAAAGCCTATGTTTCCAAAATTGACCTTGCCGTAAAATAGGTCAAGGTCATCATAGGGTCATCATTTCAACAAACTATGATGGGCTAGAGTCCCAAATGCTACATACCAAGTTTCATGAAAATTGGCCTGCCGGTTCTGGAGAAAATGATTTTTGAAAGGTTTTTACCATATATGGGCGTGGCGGCCATCTTGGTCATGTGACCTGGATTTCGCGATCAAACTTTCGTCTCCCCTACCCATGGATGCTCCACATAAAATTTCACTTTGATTTGCCAAGCAGTTTCAGAGAAGAAGATCTTTGAAAAGTGTGTATGGACAACAGACTGGCCAAGGTCAGGAGATGACCTTGACCTATATTAAACACATACCTTCATCTACTCCATAAGTTGTTTGCATCTACCACTTTTCAGGCCTCAGGCTGCAATAGTTTTCAAAAAATCCATAGTTTTCACTTTTTCCTATGTAAAAGCCTATGTTTCCAAATTTGACCTTACCGTAAAATAGGTCAAGGTCATCCAAGGGTCATCATTTTATCAAACTATGATGGGCTGAGGTCCTTGATGCTACATATAAAGTTTCGTGGAAATCGGCCCACCGGTTCTGGAGAAGAAGATTTTTGAGTGGTTTTAACCATATATGGGCGTGGCAGCTATCTTGGTCATGTGACCTGGATTTCGCGATCAAACTTTCGTCTCCCTAACCCATGGATGCTCCACATAAAATTTCACTTTGATTGGCCGCGCAGTTTCAGAGAAGAAGATCTTTGTAAAGTGTGTATGGACAACAGACTGGCCAAGGTCAAGAGATGACCTTGAACTATATTAATCACATACCTTCATCTACTCCATTAGTTGTTTGCATCTACCACTTTTCAGGCCTCAGGCTGCAATATTTTCAAAAAATCCATAGTTTTCACTTTTTCCTATGTAAAAGCCTATGTTTCGTAATTTGACCTTGCCGTAAAATAGGTCAAGGTCATCCAAGGGTCATCATTTTATCAAACTATGATGGGCTGAGGTCCTTGATGCTACATACCAAGTTTCGTGGAAATCGGCCAGCCAGTTCTGGATAAGAAGATTTTTGAGTGGTTTTTACCATATATGGGCGTGGCGGCCATCTAGGTCACGTGACCTGGATTTCTCAATCAAACTTTCGTTACCCCTACCCATGGATGCTCCACATAAAATTTCACTTTGATTGGCCAAGCAGTTTCAGAGAAGAAGATCTTTGAAAAGTGTGTATGGACAACAGACTGGCCAAGGTCAAGAGATGACCTTGACCTATATTAATCACATACCTTCATCTACTCCATAAGTTGTTTGCATCTACCACTTTTCAGGCCTCAGGCTGCAACAGTTTTCAAAAAATAAAATTTAAATTCCATAGTTTTCACTTTTTCCTATGTAAAAGCCTATGTTTCCAAATTTGACCTTGCCGTAAAATAGGTCAAGGTCATCCAAGGTTTATCATTTTATCAAACTATGATGGGCTGAGGTCCTTGATGCTACATATAAAGTTTCGTGGAAATCGGCCCACCAGTTCTGGAAAAGAAGATTTTTGAGTGGTTTTTACCATATATGGGCGTGGCGGCCATCTTGGTCATGTGACCTGGATTTCGCGATCAAACTTTCGTCTCCCCTACCCATGGATGCTCCACATAAAATTTCACTTTGATTGGCCGTGCAGTTTCAGAGAAGAAGATCTTTGTAAAGTGTGTATGGACAACAGACTGGCCAAGGTCAAGAGATGACCTTGACCTATATTAATCACATACCTTCATCTACTCCATTAGTTGTTTGCATCTACCACTTTTCAGGCCTCAGGCTGCAATAGTTTTCAAAAAATCCATAGTTTTCAATTTTTCCTATGTAAAAGCCTATGTTTCCAAATTTGACCAAGTTTCGTGGAAATCGGCCCACCGGTTCTGGAGAAAAGATTGGAGTGGTTTTTACCATATATGGGCGTGGCGGCCATCTTGGCCATGTGACCTGAATTTTGCGATCAAACTTTCGTCTCCCCTACCCATGGATGCTCCACATAAAATTTCACTTTGATTGGCCAAGCAGTTTCAGAGAAGAAGATCTTTGAAAAGTGTGTATGGACAACAGACTGGCCAAGGTCAGCATATGACCTTGACCTATATTAATCACATACCTTCATCTACTCCATTAGTTGTTTGCATCTACCACTTTTCAGGCCTCAGGCTGCAATAGTTTTCAAAAAATCCATAGTTTTCACTTTTTCCCATGTAAAAGCCGATGTTTCCAAATTTGACCTTGCCGTAAAATAGGTCAAGGTCATCCAAGGGTCATCATTTTATCAAACTATGATGGGCTGAAGTCCCCGATGCTACATACCAAGTTTCATGGAAATCGGCCCACCGGTTCTGGAGAAGAAGATTTTTGAAGGGTTTTACCATATATGGGCGTGGCGGCCATCTTGGTCATGTGACCTGGATTTCGCGATCAAACTTGAAATGCCACTACCCAAGGAGGCTCCACATAAAATTTCAACAAGATCGGCCAAGCGGTTTTAGAGAAGAAGATCTTTGAAATTGTGGATGACGGACGGACGCCGGATCATGGCCATCCTATAAGCTCACCTTGTGAGCCTTCGGCTCAGGTGAGCTAAAAATCTGACTTTTCACGATGCGGCTCATATTATAACATGATGATTTTGTATGATGAGTTAAGTGGCCCCCAGTGTTTGACAAAACCAAATGCAGCCGAGCACACTGCCATGCCACAGCAAATGCTCTGATTGGTGTCAGAGGTTCATTGCAATGCATCTTCTTTGATTGGTTGGTTGACTAGAGGTTTAACGTTCCACCAACAGCTAAGGTTATATGGAGACTGGACCTTGGTTTATAGTCTCATCTGACAGACTGGAGAAGCCCGGGTTCGAACCCATTACGGAAACATGCCCATGTAATATACATATTTTCCTAAAGTTGTAAAAGTTGAATGATTTCAGTAGAATTTTTTTTTATATTTTTCTTATTTTTGCTCAAAACATAGATTGTGTGTACACGTTAGAACTGCCTCGGCAAGGCGGTTCTAACGAGTACCCACAATCTATGTTTTAGAGCAAAAATGAGAAAAATGGGTATACCCCTGCAAACCCCAGTTTTACTGTATAAAAGTGGGGTTTAGGGGGGTATTCATTGCATGAACACGTTTTCCTGATGCTGTGACAAGGCGAGTGACATAACCACAGCCCCATGGAGGCTTCTCGTCTTAATTGGTCTTGATAAGACTAAAAAGCTGTTGACTTGGACAACCAAACAGACAAAACCATCATGGGCGGATCCAGAGGGGGGACAAGGGGGTCCGGATCCCCCTGGAAATGCCAGATTATTAATTTTTGCCATGTTGAAATTTGACCATTCATTTGATAGAGCATCAGACTCTGAATTGAGAGGTCCTGGGTTTGATCTCCACTTGTGGGGCCATGTCATGTCCTTGAGGATGGCACATTAACTCCCCAGAGTACTGGTTAATACCCAGTAAGCAATGGCTTCATCCCAACAGGACTGAAAAATTGTTGACTAACAAACAAACTATTCATTACAGTGGGAAGTTGACAGTGCAGCCATGGGTGACTGGCACATAGGTAAAGGACCTGACAGCAGAGCTATGAAAACTCTCAACAAAATGGGAATCACAGATTATGTACACAGAGCTAGGCAGGTAAATACAAAATCTTTTTCTCAACTTCAATGTCTTCAATAAATTGATTACAGTGGGAAGTTGACAGTGCAGCCATGGGTCCCTGGCATATAGGGAAAGGACCGGATAGCAGAGCTATGAAAACCCTCAATAAAATGGGAATCACAGATTATGTACACAGAGCTAGACAGGTACATGTAAATTCATTTCTTAAAATCGATTTAAGCCCGTTAGTAATTTAATATTACTGATCGTTCCAAGGCGATACGTCTGTGGTGGTTCTTATTCTTTTATGTCTTGGTGTTGAATTTTTATGCTGTTAGCCCTTTTGTATGTTTTCATATTTTCTGAGTGGCTAGGCTACCTATTGGGGAAAATACTGCACACTCTACTTGCTATATGTTTTCTTAATACCAGTACCTGATTGTTAGTTTGTTTTTTCCCCACCTCCGGTTTTTGGAGTGGAAATTTCTTTCTGATTGTGTCATTTCCTGATCATTGCCTGCTTTTACTTTTGGGTAAAGTTGGAAATAAGAAAAAAAAAATTCTTATGTCCTCTTATGAATACTAGAACGTTCCAAGTTGCAAACTGTTAACGCCAGCTGGTATGAGACAAGGTTAAAATTGACGTCATTATTAGCGATAAATTATGTCAAAGGGAAATATTACTAGAAAGGACATCAGAAGGTAATATTACAGGGTGACCTGACAGTATATGAGCTACGTCATGACAAAACTGGATTCTTGCCTATGCGAAAACAAAGGCGCAGATCAGCTTCACAGTAACTGCGAAGCTGATCAGCGCCTTTGTTTTCGCTACACGGATAGTACAATTCCTATACTTCTTCAGTCAAAAATTTGTAGCTTCTAGCCTGCTTCTGAGACTGTATAGGCCGGTTTGTGTCAGACCTGGTCGGAAGCCCCGAAGACCGGTTTTCTCACGTCACGGCTCATATTATCCTCTGTGTGACTTGCTCAAGACTAACATTCTAAGCAGCTCCTGTTCATTGCATATATTTCTCCTTTCTATTGTTTATCACACCGGTTATCTTGAGGTAACCACCGCAACTGGGAACAATGGACACAGATAAATTTAATATAAGACTGAAGTATTCAAATACATCTCTGGGAACAACTTTCCTAGGATCATTCCACTCCTGAAAATTTGTCAGACAGGTATTTATTACCTGCAGTCGCATGTTGATGTTATCTGCATCCGTTGTTCTCAGGCACAGTGGTTGTCTCAGGATAACAAGTGTGTTTATTATCTACAGGTTTGTGTGGATGATTTCACCCACTATGATGTCATATTTGGTATGGACGATGATAATATGAGGTAGGTTATTTTGTTAGTAGCTCACCTGAGCCGTTAGGCTCACAAGGTGAGCTTATAGGATGGCCATGAGATGGCATCCGTCCATCCGTCTGTCCACAATTTCAAAGATCTTGTCCTCTGAAACCGCTTGGCCAATCAAAGCCAAATTTTATATGAAGCATCTATAGGAAGGGGGAACCAATGTGTACATAAATAAACCAGGTCACATGACCAAGATGGCCGCCATGCCCATATATGGTAAAAACCCTTCAAAAATCTTCTTCTCCAGAACTAGTGGACAGATTTCAACGAAACTTGGCATGAAGCATTGATGCCTCAAGCACTACAATGTATATATAAATCATGACCCTTTGATAATCTTGACCTATTTTACGGCAAGGTCAACATGGGTCGCCAATGCATTTGAATGGGGAAAACTTTTAAAATGTCATTTAAAGTGAAAGTCTTGCAGGAAATGGGCAGTAGGACTGAATATTAATGATTCTGAAAAAAATTGGACCCCAGGGGCTCACATGCCCCCACCCCGGGGCAATATACATGTACATTACCATAATATTCAAACATCATCTCCTCTGAAACGGCTTGGCCAATTAAAGCCAAATTTTATGTGAAGCATCAATAGGAAAGGGTAACCAATGTGAACATAAATAATCCAGGTCACATTACCAAGATGGCCGTCATGCCCATATATGGCACTACAATGTATATATAAATCATGACCATGTGATGACCTTGACCTATTTTACGGCAAGGTCAACATAGGTCGCCAATGCATTTGAATGGGGTAAACTTTTAAAATGTCATATAAAGTGAAAGTCTTGCAGGAAATGGGCAGTACGACTGAATATTAATGATTCTGAAATTGGACCCCAGGGGCTCATATGCCCCCAGCCCGGGGCAATATACATGTACATTACCATAATATTCAAACATCATCTCCTCTGAAACCACTTGGCGAATCAAAGCCAAATTTTATGTGAAGCATCTATGGAATGGGGGCATTAATGTATATATAAATTATCTAGTTCACATGACCAAGATGGCTGCCATGCCCATATATGGTAAAAACCCTTCAAAAATCTTCTCCGAATCTGGTGGACCGATTTCAAAGAAACTTGGCATGAAGCACCAATGGCTGAAGTACTACAATGTGTATATAAATCATGACCCCGTGGTGACCTTGACCTATTTTACGGCAAGGTCAACATAGGTCGCCAATGCATTGGAATGGGGAAAACTTTTAAAAAGTCATTTGAGGTTCATGAAAATCTTGCAGGAAATGGGTAGTGGGACTAAATAATGATTCTGAAAAAAAATTGGACCTAAGGGCTCATATGCCCACACCCCGGGGCAATATACATGTTTATTACCTAGTTACATGAAAAATTGTATAGAAATGACTATCTGTTATTTTCATCTATTCCAGTAATTATTGTTAATACTTTGAAACAGAACCAGGCAATAGAAAATTCTATTGCCTGGCAAATTCTATTGCCTGGCCAGTGATCAGTCTTTTGCCTGGTCATGTGATATGTCATATGACTACAATGTAACAAGGTAACAACAAGTTACATGAAATAGTACCAGGCAATAGAAAATTCTATTGCCTGGCCAGCTGTCTATTGCCTGGTCACATGATAAGTCACATGACTATAGATTTAATTAGGTAATAAAACAGTTATTTCAAGCTTAAACAGGCAATAGTGCAAAACATTTTCCCCTCGGTGCAGGTACCGACTTAGCATGCCAAGTCGGTACCTGCACCTCGGGGAAAATATTTTGCACTATTGCCTGCTGAAGCATGAAATAACTGTATAATATTACCATAATATTCAAACATCTTCTCCTCTGAAACCACTTGGCCAATTGAAGCCAAATTTTATGTGAAGCATCTAAAGGATGGGGGAACCAATGTGTATATTAATTATCTAGGTCACATGACCAAGATGGCCGCCATGCCCATGCATGGTAAAAACCCTTCAAATATCTTCTTCCCTGAAACCAATAGATTGATTTCAATGAAACTTGGTGTGAAGCATCCATGGCTAAAGTACTACAATGCATACATAAATCATGACCCTGTGATGACCTTGACCAAGTTTATGGCAAGGTCAACATGGGTTGCCCATGCATTTGAATGGGAAAAACTGTTAAAATGTCATTTGAAGGGAAAAGCCAGCAAGAAATTGGCAAATGGACAGAATATTGATTATTCTGAAAAAAGAAAACGGCCCAAGGGCTTCATCTGCCCCTGCACTGGGGTTAAATACCATAATATTCAAACATGTTTATTAGCTCACCTGAGCCGAAGGCTCACAGGTGAGCTTATAGTATACACATGCTCCGCCGTCCGTCGTCGTCGTCGTCGTCGTCCACACTTTTCAAACAACTTCTCCTCTGAAACCGCTGGGCCAATCAAAGTCAAACTTCATGTGGAGCATCCTTAGGAAGGGGGAAGAAAAAGTTATATAAATGATACAGGTCACTTGACCAAGATGGCCGCCATGGCTATAAATAGCAAAAACCTTTAAAAATTTTCTTCTCCAGAACCGGAAGGCCTATGATCTTGAAACTTGGCATGAAGCACCAGGCAATGGAGCTCTACAAAACTTATATAAATCATGTTCCTGCGATGACTTTGACCTATTTTATGGCAAGGTCAACTTAGGTGGCCAATGCATTTGAATGGGGAAAAATGGTAAAATGCTATTAAATGGGTAAAACTTACTGGGAATAAGCAAATAGACAGAAAATTAATGTTTATGGAAAAATTTTGGCCCCTGGGGGTTGTCTGCCCCTGTCTCGGGGCTATATACATGTATATTTCCATAATATTGAAACATCTTCTCCTCTGAAACCGCTTGGCCAATCGAAGCCAAACTTCATGTGGAGCATCCTTAGGAAGAGGGAAAAAAACTTTATATTAATGGTCTAGGTCACATGACCAAGATGGCTGCCATGGCTATAAATAGCAAAAACCTTTAAAATCTTCTTCTCCAGAACCAGAAGGCCTATGATTTTGAAACTTGACATGAAGCATCAGGCAATGGAGCTCTACAAAGTTTATATAAATCATGACCCTGGGATGACCTTGACCTTTTTTTACAGCAAGGTCAACTTAGGCCGCCCATGCATTTGAATGGGAAAAGATAGGAAAATGTCATTTAATGGCAAAAAACTTGCTAGGAATGAGCAAATGGACAGGAGATTTATGTTTATGAAAATATTTTCGGCCGAGAGGGTTGTCTGCCCCTGCCCCGGGGCTATCTACATGTGTATGACCATAATATTCAAACATCTTCTTCTCTGAAACCGCTCGGCCAATCAAAGCCAAACTTTATATGGAGCATTCTTAGGAAGAGTGAATGAAAGTTTGTATAATTGGTCAAGGTCACATGACCAAGATGGCGGCCATGGCTATAAATAGCAAAAACCTTTAAAAAATCTTCTTCTCCAGAACCAGAAGGCCTATGGGTTTGAATCATGGCATGAAGCATCAGACAATGGAGCTCTACAAAGTTTATATAAATCATGATCCTGGGATGACCTTGACCTTTTTTACGGCAAGGTCAACTTAGGTTGCCCATGTATTTGAATGGGGAAAATTGTTACAATGTCATTTGAAGGGCAAAACTTGCAGTAAATTGCTAATGGACTGAATCTTTATGATTTAAAAAAGAAATTGACTCCAGAGGTTGCTCTGACCCTGCCCTGGGGTTATATACATGTATACAGGTCAACCTCATTATAACACTTTGGGGTCCATGGAAACAGACCGTGTTATAGGTGAACCGTGTTATAATGAGGTTATTTACAATAGGCATATAGCAAAATAATTAATTTGGGAGCCATGACATGACCGTGTTATATTGAAAACCGCACTATAATGAGATGCGTTATAATGAGGTGAGGTTGACCTGTATTACCATTCTAGTCAAGTTTATTGGTATATATCTCAGGTCTCAGGTGAGCGTTTACAGGACCATTGGTCCTCTTGTTGGTATATGCAGCAGACTCAGGTGAGCGTTTACTGGACCATTGGTCCTCTGGTTTTATTTAGTCCAGTCAAATATTGATTTCATTGGAGTCATCCACCTGTGTTCCAAGTTGTGTTGGTTGTTGCTGGATAAGCAGTGTGTTGAAAGGCGCATTTAGTAGAGGATAATTACCCCCTCCCCGCCCCCCACCACCAATGCAAGAAAACCAGTCTTTGGGGTTTATGACCAAGTTTGACACAAAAATCTGTAAAATCACAGAAGGCAAGAAGCTTGAAATTTCAGATGTAAGAAGAAGGGGGTTCATACTATCAGATTTGCAAAAAAGCACTGATCAGTTGTGCAGTTACAGCACAGCTGATCTGTGCCTTTTCTATTTCATTGGCAAAATCTGGTTATCTCACGAATCGGCTCAATTCTTATCTGCTCAGCTTGATATAAGAGTTTGGGTAGGAAAGTACAATGTACCTATATCTGCCATAGTAGATCTAATGCCCACTTGTCAGCAAGTTTGTGTTGTCCAGTAAGGCTCTTGTTGCATTTACCTTAGGACAGTTTCCCTCTACATGATCAGTTACGTTGTTTGTATTGATGTTAAATGTCCCAGTCAACAATTTTTCAGTCATGTCGGGATAGAGCTACTGCTTCCTGGGTTTTAAACAGAACTATGGAGAGTTAATGTAACTTGCTCAAGTACACAACATGTGCAGTGCTGCATGTTGAGATAGAATCCAGGACCTTTTGATTCGTTGTCCAATGCTCTACCACTACGCCACTGCACTGCCATTTTTAGCTCACCTGAGCCGAAGGCTCACAAGGTGAGCTTATAGGATGGCCATGATCCGGCGTCCGTCCGTCCGTCCGTCGTCCGTCCGTCCGTCGTCCACAATTTCAAAGATCTTCTTCTCTAAAACCGCTTGGCCGATCTAGTTGAAATTTTATGTGGAGCCTCCTTGGGTAGTGGCATTTCAAGTTTGATCGCGAAATCCAGGTCACATGACCAAGATTGCCGCCACGCCCATATATGGTAAAAACCCTTCAAAAATCTTCTTCTCCAGAACCGGTGGGCCGATTTCCACGAAACTTGGTATGTAGCATTGGGGACTTCAGCCTATTGTAGTTTGATAAAATGATGACCCTTGGATGACCTTGACCTATTTTACGGCAAGGTCAAATTTGGAAACATAGGCTTTTACATGGGAAAAAGTGAAAACTATGGATTTTTAGCTCACCTGAGCCGAAGGCTCACAAGGTGAGCTTATAGGATGGCCATGATCCGGCGTCCGTCCGTCGTCCGTCGTCCGTCCGTCGTCGTCGTCGTCGTCCACAATTTCAAAGATCTTCTTCTCTGAAACCGCTTGGCCAATCTAGTTGAAATTTTATGTGGAGCCTCCTTGGGTAGTGGCATTTCAAGTTTGATCGCGAAATCCAGGTCACATGACCAAGATGGCCGCCACGCCCATATATGGTAAAAACCCTTCAAAAATCTTCTTCTCCAGAACCGGTGGGCTGATTTCCACGAAACTTGGTATGTAGCATCGGGGACTTCAGCCCATCATAGTTTGATAAAATGATGACCCTTGGATGACCTTGACCTATTTTACGGCAAGGTCAAATTTGGAAACATAGGCTTTTACATGGTAAAAAGTGAAAACTATGGATTTTTTGAAAACTATTGCAGCCTGAGGCCTGAAAAGTGGTAGATGCAAACAACTAATGGAGTAGATGAAGGTATGTGATTAATTTAGGTCAAGGTCATCTCTTGACCTTGGCCAGTCTGTCGTCCATTCACACTTTTCAAAGATCTTCTTCTCTGAAACTGCTGGGCCAATCAAAGTGAAATTTTATGTGGAGCATCCATGGGTAGAGGAGATGCAAGTTTGATCGCGAAATCCAGGTCACATGACCAAGATGGCTGCCACGCCCATATATGGTAAAAACCACTCAAAAATCTTCTTCTCCAGAACCGGCAGGCCGATTTTCATGAAACTTTGTATGTAGCATTTGGGGCTTTAGTTCATCATAGTTTGATAAAATGATGACCCTAGGATGACCTTGACCTAATTTACGGCAATGTCAATTTCGGAAACATAGGCTTTTACATGGGAAAAAGTGAGAACTATGGATTTTTTGAAAACTATTGCAGCCTGATGCCTGAAAAGTGGTAGATGCAAACAACTAACAGAGTAGATGAAGGTATGTGATTAATGTAGGTCAAGGTCATCTCTTGACCTTGGCCAGTCTGTCGTCCATACACACTTTTCAAAGGTCTTCTTCTCTGAAACTGCTGGGCCAATCAAAGTGAAATTTTATGTGGAGCATCCATGGGTAGGGGAGACGAAAGTTTGATCGCAAAATCCAGGTCACATGACCAAGATGGCTGCCACGCCCATATATGGTAAAAACCACTCAAAAATCTTCTTCTCCAGAACCGGCAGGCCGATTTTCATGAAACTTAGTATGTAGCATCTGGGACTCCAGCCAATCATAGTTTGATAAAATGATGACCCTAGGATGACCTTGACATATTTTACGGCAATGTCAATTTTGGGAACATAGGCTTTTACATGGGAAAAAGTGAAAACTATGGATTTTTTGAAAACTATTGCAGCCTGATGCTTGAAAAGTGGTAGATGCAAACAACTAATGGAGTAGATGAAGGTATGTGATTAATTTAGGTCAAGGTCATCTCTTGACCTTGGCCAGTTTGTCGTCCATACACACTGTTCAAAGATCTTCTTCTCTGAAACTGCTGGGCCAATCAAAGTGAAATTTTATGTGGAGCATCCATGGGTAGGGGAGACTAAAGTTTGATCGCGAAATCCAAGTCACGTTACCAAGATGGCCGCCACGCCCATATATGGTAAAAACCACTCAAAAATTTTCTTCTCCAGAACCGGCAGGCCAATTTTCGCAAAACTTGGTATGTAGCATTTGGGACTACAGCCCATCATAGTTTGATCAAATGATGACCATAGGATGACCTTGACCTATTTTACGGCAAGGTCAATTTTGGAAACATAGGCTTTTACACGGGAAAAGGCGAAAACAATGGATATTTTGGAAACTGTTGCAGTCTGAGACCTGGAAGTTGCTAGATGCAGACAACCAATGGAGTCAATTGAGGTAAGTAATTAATGAAGGCCAAGGTCATTTCTTGACCTTGACCCAAAGTCATTTAAATATCAAAATTAAAATTATGGTTTTCTCATAAATCACTGGGTTTTGAAACTATTGTAGCCTGAGACCTGAAACTTTGCAGATGCAGACAACTTATGAATTCAATAAAGGTGTGTGAGTATTCAAGGTCAAGGTCATTTCATGATGACTTAATACTCCAGGATCAGGCTTCAGGTGAGCGTTCTCAGGACCAATGGTCCTCTGGTTTGAAAACTATTGCAGCCTGAGGCCTGAAAAGTGGTAGATGCAAACAACTAATGGAGTAGATGAAGGTATGAGATTAATTTAGGTCAAGGTCATCTCTTGACCTTGGCCAGTCTGTCGTCCATTCACACTTTTCAAAGATCTTCTTCTCTGAAACTGCTGGGCCAATCAAAGTGAAATTTTATGTGGAGCATCCATGGGTAGGGGAGACGAAAGTTTGGTCGCAAAATCCAGGTCACATGACCAAGATGGCCGCCACACCCATATATGGTAAAAACTACTCAAAAATCTTCTTCTCCAGAACTGGTGGGCCGATTTCCACGAAACTTGGTATGTAGCATTGGGGACTTCAGCCCATCATAGTTTGATAAAATGATGACCATAGGATGACCTTGACCTATTTTACGGCAAGGTCAATTTTGGAAACATAGGCTTTTACATGGGAAAAAGTGAAAACTATGGATTTTTTGAAAACTATTGCAGCCTGAGGCCTGAAAAGTGGTAGATGCAAACAACTAATGGAGTAGATGAAGGTATATGATTAATTTAGGTCAAGGTCATCTCTTGACCTTGGCCAGTCTGTCGTCCATACACACTTTTCAAAGATCTTCTGCTCTGAAACTGCTTGGCCAATCAAGTTGAAATTTTATGTGGAGCATCCATGGGTAGTGGAGATGAAAGTTTGAACGCAAAATCAAGGTCACATGACCAAGATGGCTGCCACGCCCATATATGGTAAAAACTACTCAAAAATCTTCTTCTCCAGAACCGGTGGGCTGATTTCCACGAAACTTGGTATGTAGCATTTGGGGCTTTAGCCCATCATAGTTTGATAAAATGATGACCATAGGATGACCTTGACCTATTTTACGGCAAGGTCAATTTTGGAACATAGGCTGTTACATGGGAAAAAGTGAAAACTATGGATTTTTTGAAAACTATTGCAGCCCGAGGCCTGAAAAGTGGTAGATGCAAACAACTAATGGAGTACATGAAGGTATGTGATTAATTTAGGTCAAGGTCATCTCTTGACCTTGGCCAGTCTGTTGTCCATACACACTTTTCAAAGATCTTCTTCTCTGAAACTGCTGGGCCAATCAAAGTGAAATTTTATGTGGAGCATCCATGGGTAGGGGAGACGAAAGTTTGATCGCGAAATCCAGGTCACATGACCAAGATGGCCGCCACGCCCATATATGGTAAAAACTATTCAAAAATCTTCTTCTCCAGAACCGGCAGGCCGATTTTCGCGAAACTTGGTATGTAGCATTTGGGACTCCAGCCCATCATAATTTGTTGAAATGATGACCCTAGGATGACCTTGACCTATTTTACGGAAAGGTCAATTTTGGAAACATAGGCTTTTACATGGGAAAAGGCGAAAACAATGGATATTTTGGACACTGTTGCAGTCTGAGACCTGAAAGTTGCTAGATGCTTACAACCAATGGAGTCTATGAAGGTAAGTAATTAATGAAGGCCAAGGTCATTTCTTGACCTTGACCCAAGGTCATTTAAATATCAAAATTAGAATTATGGTTTTCTCAGAAATCACTCGGTTTGGAAACTATTGCAGCATGAGACCTGAAACTTTGCAGATGCAGACAACTATGAATTGAATAAAGGTGTGTGAGTATTCAAGGTCAAGGTCATTTCATGATGACTTAATACATGTACTCCAGGATCAGGCTTCAGGTGAGCGTTCTCAGGACCAATGGTCCTCTGGTTAGCTCTTCTGAGCCGAAGGCTCACAAGGTGAGCTTATAGGATGGCCATGATCCGGCGTCCGTCCGGCCGTCCGTCGTCCGGCCGTCCGTCAGTTCGTCGGCGTCGTCCACAATTTCAAAGATCTTCTTCTCTGAAACCACTTGGCTGATCTAGTTGAAATTTTATGTGGAGCCTCCTTGGGTAGTGGCATTTCAAGTTTGATCGCGAAATCTAGGTCACATGACCAAGATGGCCGCCATGCCCATATATGGTAAAAACTCTTCAAAAATCTTCTTCTCCAGAACCGGTAGGCTGATTACCACGAAACTTGGTATGTAGCATCGGGGACTTCAGCCCATCATAGGTTTAAAATGATGACCCTTGGATGACCTTGACCTATTTTACGGCAAGGTCAAATTTGGAAACATAGGCTTTTACATGGGAAAAAGTGAAAACTATGGATTTTTACAAAACTATTGCAGCCTGAGGCCTGAAAAGTGGTAGATGCAAACAACTAATGGAGTAGATGAAGGTATGTGATTAATTTAGGTCAAGGTCATCTCTTGACCTTGGCCAGTCTGTTGTCCATACACACTTTTCAAAGATCTTCTTCTCTGAAACTGCTTGGCCAATCAAAGTGAAATTTTATGTGGAGCATCCATGGGTAGGGGAGATGAAAGTTGATTGCGAAATCCAGGTCACATGACCAAGATGGCCGCCACACCCATATATGGTAAAAACCACTCAAAAATCTTCTTCTCCAGAACCGACTGGCCGATTTTCATGAAACTTGGTATGTAGCATTTGGGACTCCAGCCCATCATAGTTTGATCAAATGATGACCCTAGGATGACCTTGACCTATTTTACGGCAAGGTCAATTTTGGAAACATAGTCTTTTACATGGGAAAAAGTGAAAACTATGGATTTTTTGAAAACTATTGCAGCCTGAGGCCTGAAAAGTGGTAGATGCAAACAACCAATGGAGTAGATGAAGGTACAGTACAACCTCATTATAAAGCTATCTTTGGGGTCCATAGATGCAGACCATGTTATAAGTGAAACCGTGTTATAATGATGTTACATACTATAGACATATAGTAAAATAATCAATTTGGGATCCATGACATGGCCGTGTTATAATGAAAACCGCATTATAGTGAGGCGCGTTACAATGAGGTTGAAGTGTATGTGATTAATTTAGCTCAAGGTCATCTCTTGACCTTGGCCTGTCTGTCGTCCATACACACTTTTCAAAGATCTTCTTCTCTGAAACTGCTTGGCCAATCAAAGTGAAATTTTATGTGGAGCATCCATGGTTAGGGGAGACGAAAGTTTGATCGCGAAATCCAGGTCACATGACCAAGATGGCCGCCACGCCCATATATGGTAAAAACCACTCAAAAATCTTCTTCTCCAGAACCGGTTGGTTGATTTTCATGAAACTTGGTATGTAGCATTTGGGACTCCAGCCCATCATAGTTTGATCAAATGATGATCCTAGGATGACCTTGACCTATTTTACAGCAATTTCAATTTTGGGAACAGGCTTTTACATGGGAAAAATGAAAACTATGGATTTTTAGAAAACTGTTGCAGCCTGAGACCTGCAAACAACTAATGGAGTAGATGAAGGTATGTGATTAATTTAGGTCAAGGTCATCTCTTGACCTTGGCCAGTCTGTCGTCCATACACACTTTTCAAAGATCTTCTTCTCTGAAACTGCTTGGCCAATCAAAGTGAAATTTTATGTGGAGCGTCCATGGGTAGGGGTAACGAAAGTGTGATTGCGAAATTCGGGTCACATGACCAAGATGGCCGCCATGCCCAACTAATGTAAAAAGCACTCAAAAATTTTCGCCAGAACCGGCTGGCCGATTTACACGAAACTTGGTATGTAGCATTTATTACCCCCAGCCCATCATAGTTTGTTGAAATGATGACCCTAGGATGACCTTAACCTATTTTACGGCAAGGTCAATTTTGGAAACATAGGCTTTTACATGGGAAAAGGCGAAAACAATGGATATTTTGGAAACTGTTGCAGCCTGAGACCTGAAAGTTGCTAGATGCAGACAACTAATGGAGTCATTGAAGGTAAGTAATTGATGAAGGCCAAGGTCATTTGTTGACCTTGACCCAAGGTCATTTAAATATCAAAATTAAAATTATGGTTTTCTCAGAAATCACTGGGTTTAAAAACTATTGCAGCCTGAGACCTGAAACTTTGCAGATGCAGACAACTTGTGAAGTCAATAAAGGTGTGTGAGTATTCAAGGTCAAGGTCATTTCATGATGACTTAAAACTCCAAGATCAGGCTTCAGGTGAGCGTTCTCAGGACCAATGGTCCTCTGGTTCAGTTTGTGCCTTATTAAAAGTTTATGTTTGTCCCTTTTAGTTTGCTTCCTTTCCTGGTTTCAGACAATTAAATGATAGAAAACCAAATGCTTTCACGGCCAAATTGTTACTTCTTGGGGAATATGATCCGGAAGGGGAAGTTATTATTAGAGATCCATATTTTGTAAGTAAGACACCTTATAGTCTCCCTTGAATCTGTATAACAAGATTTTCAAGGGGCATAATATATGCGGTTTATGTGGTCAATGGTTTTTGCTTTGCGGTTGCTATACATGACCTATTGCATAGAATTTACCATGAAGAACATATCTTGCAATCTTTTCTGAAATATGAGTCATACCCATGAAATTGTTAACTGTACTTTCTGTAAATTATCATATTTCAGACAAAGATTTTCAGATTCCTTAAAAATGCCAGAAATCCTTCAAAACTCTAAAACATTTGCCAATTATGTATTTACTCCATATTTAGGTCACTTATAGCAAAAGCCAAGCAAAATCATTGAAAAAACACCCATAACCCACCTATGTTGCACCCCCTGTTTCAGTGATTTAGATGACATTAAACCCAAGAACACAACAGCCAAATTGTTAAGGCTGGGAGAATATGATCCTAAAGGGGAGATAACCATTAGAGATCCTTACTATGTAAGTTTTGTGTTGTTCGAATTATGCCCAAGATGCAACCGAATTCCTTACTAGGAAAAAATGATGCAACATCAAATGACACCTGATGAAATTGAATAAGATGATTGGAAGCTGATTCAGTTTGGAAACAACCTACTGTGAAGAGTAAATTGCTGCATTTTTCGCTCACCTGAGCCGAAGGCTCACAAGGTGAGCTTATAGGATGGCCATGCTCCATTGTCAGTCCGTCCTCGTCCGTTCACAATTTCAAAGATCTTCTTCTCTGAAACCGCTTGGCCAATCAAAGTCAAACTTCATATGGAGCCTCTTAGGAAGGGGGAACAAAAGTTTATATAAATGGTCCAGGTCACATGACCAAGATGGCCGCCATGCCCATATATGGTAAAAACCATAAAAAATTCTTCTTCTCTGGAACCGGTGGACCGATTTCAAAGAAACTTGGTATGTAGCATCGGGGACTTTGGCCCATCATAGTTTATATAAATCATGACCTTGGGTTGACCTTGACCTATTTTACGGCAAGGTCAATTTTGGTTACATAGGCTTTTCAATGGAAAAAAAGTGAAAACATTGAATTTTTCAGTTTTGTAGCCTGTGACCTGAAAGTTGGTAGATGCAGACAACATGTTGAGCTAATGAAGTGATGTGAGTATTAAAGGTCAAGGTCATTTCTTGACCTTGGCCAAAGGTAATTTACAAATTAAATGTTAAACTTAATTTTCTCTGTAACCGCTCAACCAATCAAAGCCAAATTTTATATGTAGTATCCTTAGGATGAGGGAATGAAAGTTAGTATAAATAGTCAAGGTCATATGACCAAGATGGCTGCCATGGCTATAAATAGCAAAAACCTTTAAAAATCTTCTTCTCCAGAACCAAAAGGCCTATGATTTTGAAACCTGGCATGAAGCATCAGCGGGAGGAGTCTACAAAGTTTATATAAATCATGACTCTTGGATGACCTTGACCAATTTTACGGCAAGGTCAACATAGGTCGCTCATGCATTTGAATGGGGAAAATTGTCAAAATGTCATTTGACAGGAAAAACTTTATGGAATTGGGTAAATGGACTGAATATTTATGATTCTGAAAAAAAGGATCCCAGGGGCAGGTCTGCCCCCATCTGGGGGGCAATATACATGTATATATTACCATGATATTCAAAGATCTTTTTCTCTGAAACCGTTTGGCCAATCAAAGCCAAACGTCTTGTTGAGTATTCTTAGGAAGGGAGAATGAAAGTTATATAAATGTCAAGGTCACATGACCAAGATGGCCACCATGGCTATAAATAGCAAAAAACCTTTAAAATCTTCTTCTCCAGAACCAGAAGGCCTATGATTTTGAAACTTGGCATGAAGCATTGATCAGGGAGAGGAGCTCTACAAAGTTTATAAAAATCATGACCTTGGGATGACCTTGACCTATTTTATATATCCCAGTTCTCAGGTGAGCGTTTACAGGACCATTGGTCCTCTTGTTTACACGAGTCTGCATGTGCTATAAGAAAGTTGGTTGCATCGCAGGTATTTGTGAATTATCTGTACCAAGAATTGTAGGACGGTATGGAAGACTGGCATTCATGCTTAATATGTTTTCCTCCTAAAATGTAGAAATAATAATAATATACTGAACGACAAAAGAAACCTGACACTTACTTTGGGGGGTAAAAATCCGTAAAACAAGTGCACAATGGAAATCTGGTTTATACCACATTGAAGACAATTCATTTTTCTACCATTTCATGCAAACATTTATTTTTTTCAATCAAACGACTATCAGTAATTAAGTAAGATTAAAGGTAGGGGTCGTTTACAAAATTCACAAACCTAATCTTTAGAGTTTATGATGTATTGACTTGGAGAAATGAAATCGCACGATTAGCTTAGAGATACACCACAGAGAAATGGATCGAGTCCTCAATTGCGGGTGTGGCCACCTAACGCACCAGTTACAGCTACACAACGTCGTCGCATTGACAAAACGTAACGGCGAACAATGTTCTGAGGAATGCCTGCCCATTCCTGCCTGAGAGTAATTTCCAATCGGCGGATAGTCTGTGGTTGAACTGGGAGAGCATAAAGTGGCCACACCGACTATTGAGGACTCTATCCATTTCTCTATGGTGTATCTCTAAGCTAAGGTTCCAAGTCAATACATCATTAACTCTAAAGATTATGTTTGTGAATTTTGTACCTTTAATCTTACTTAATTACTGATAGTCGTTTGATTGAAAACATTAGCCATGTCATGCCTCCCAAAATGATCATTTGGCTATGTATGTCTGTTGTTAGGCTAAAGGTAGCCTCATTGTGACATAGTATTTCTGTAAAAAAAATGTTTCTACACCTTGTATACCTATGATGCAAACAAATTTGTTACTGATTAGATTGATGCAACATCACCAGTCACATGACACTGTCGTTACAAATACATTCCAGTGCAATATACAATTTTTAGCTCACCTGAGCCGAAGGCTCATAGGTGAGCTTATAGTATACCCATGCTCCGGCGTCCGTCTGTTGTCCGTCCGTCCTTCGTCCGTCCGTCGTCCACAATTTCAAAGATCTTCTTCTCTGAAACCGCTGGGCCTATTGTTCTCATATTACACATACACCATCTACAGGTAAGGGGAAAGAATAATTGTGTTTTTTGTTTTGATCGGATAAGGACTTTGGTTGCTATGGCAACTTATGCTTCCCATAGACTTATAATGGAAAAAAGTGAAAATTGCCAATTTTTGCTGTCTTGTTGGAGATATTTGAATTTTGTTTTTTGCAGAAATGTTTATTGAGTCCTCTACGTTTCATGTGGCTTTTGTCCTAATCCTTCATTTTGATTGGTTGCAGGGGCCCCATATAGGGCAAAATTTCGAAAAACATTCAAAAATCTTCTTCTCAGAAACTGTCAAGGGAATGAAGCCTATACTTTGTGTACATGTTCCTGACAGTGGCCTCTACATAATTTATGTTTTTTATTCCAGGCAAATAAGAACTCTGGTTGCTATGGCAACTTAAAGTTTCCATAGACTTATAATGGGAAAAGTGGAAATCGGCTATTTTACCGCTAAAATTGCAGACATTTGAATTTTGTTTTTGCAGAAATGTTTATTGAGTAGTGTTTGACATTTCTTGCGAGTTTTGTCCTAATCCTTTATTTTGATTGGTTGCTGGGGCCCCATAAAGGGCAAAATTTTGAAAAAAAAAAAACATTCAAAAATCTTCTCCTCAGAAACTGTCCAGTGGATGAATCCTGTACTTTGTATACATGTTCCTGACAGTAGCCTCTACATTATTTGTGTTTTTTATTCCAGTCGGATAAGAACTCTGGTTGCTATGGTAACTTAAAGTTTCCATAGACTTATAATGGGAAAAGTGGAAATTAGCTTTTTTTTGAAAACTATTGCAGCCTGAGATCTGAAAAGTGGTAGATGCAAACAACTAATGGATTAGATGAAGGTATATGATTAATTTAGGTCAAGGTCATCTCTTGACCTTGGCCGGTCTGTCGTCTATACACACTTTTCAAATATTTTTTTCTCTGAAACCACTTGGCCAATCAAAGCCAAATTTTATATGAAGCATCTATAGGAAGCGGGAACCAATGTATATATAAATAATCCAGGTCACATGACCAAGATGGCCGCCATGCTCATATATTGTAAAATATCTTCTTCTCCAGAATCGGTAAACCAATTTCAATGAAACTTTGCATGAAGTATGGATGACTCAAGTACTTCAATGTATGTATAAAACATGACCTTGTGGTGACCTTGACTTATTTTATGGCAAGGTCAACATAGGTCGTCAATGCATTTGAATGGGGAAACCTTTTAAAATGTCATTTTAAGTGAAAGTCTTGCAGGAAATGGGCAGTAGGACTGAAATTTAATGATTCTGAAAAAAAAAAATGGACCCCAGGGGCTCATTTGCTTTTAAAATGTTATTTGAAGGGGAAAATCAGCAGGAAATTGGCAAATGGACAGAATATTGATTATTCTGAAAAAAGAAAATGGCCCAAGGGCTTCATCTGCCCCTGCACTGGGGTTAAATACCATAATATTCAAATATGTTTATTGGTATATGAAGCAGATCTCAGGTGAGCGTTTACAGGACCATTGGTCCTCTGGTTTCAGCAGTAAAATGGAAACTTTCATTGAACAAAATTTGATTTTTAGCTCACCTGAGCCGAGGCTCACAAGGTTATAGTATGGTAGTGTGTTCACACTTTCAAATACATATGCAATCAAATTTTATCAGAAGCGTCATTGGAGTGGAGCAAAGGTTGCATTAGGTTTTCAGCCAGGTCGGATCAGAACTCTGGTTTCCATGGCAACAACTAGCTCCCATAGAATGGGAAAAAACAAAAAACAATCTTCTCAGAAATCACAAGGCCCAGAGCTTTCATATTTTCTGTGTAGCAATGTATAATGTACACAGTGGTCCTCTTTATAAAGCCTGCCTGGGGTCAAAAATGGCCCCATCCCAGTGGTCATTAGCCCCCATAAACTTGCAATTGGGAAAACATAAAAAAATCTTCTTCTCCAAAACCATAAGGCCTAGAGCTTTTCTATTTTGTATGTAGCTATGTATAAAGGTCTAGAGCTTTCCTATTTTGTGTGTAGCAGTGTATAGTGGTCCTCTTTATAAATCCTGCCAACAGTGTCCCTGGGGTGACAGGCCTTGCTCGGGGGGCGTCATGGGAAAACATAAAAAATCTTCTCTGAAACCACAAAGCCCAGAGCTTTCATATTTCATATGTAGCAATGTATAGTGATCCTCTTTATAAATCCTGTAAAATATGCCCCAGGGGTCAAAATAGCCACACTCTGGGGGTCATTAGCTCCTTTAGACTTACAATGGGAAAAACATTAAAAAAAATCTTCTCCGAAACCTCAAGGCCCAGAGCTTTCCTATTTTGTGTGTAGCAATGTATAAAGGTCATCCAAACATGCCCCTGTGGTCCATACAGGCCAAGTCAAGTGGGTGTCAGGAGAAAAACATAACAAAAAATCTTCTCCAAAACCACAAGGCCCAGAGCTTTCATATTTTCTGTGTGGTCCTCTTTTTAAATCCTGCCAACCACGCCCCTGGGGTCAAAATGGCCCCAGCCCAGGGGTCATTAGCTCCCATAGGCTTACAATGGGAAAAACATGTAAAAGCCTATGTTTCCAAAATTGACCTTGCGGTAAAATAGGTCAAGGTCATCCTAGGGTCATCATTTGAACAAACTATGACAAGCTGGGGTTCCCGATGCTACATACCAAGTTTTGTGGAAATTGGCCCACCAGTTATGGAGAAGAAGATTTTTGAAGGGGTTTTACCATGTTTGGGCCTTGTGGCCATCTTGGTGATGTGACCAAGATCCCGTGAACAAACTTTCATGTCTCCTACCCATGGAGGCTCCACATAAAATTGCAACTTGATCGGCCAAGCTGTTTCTGAGAAGAAGATCTTTGAAAATGTGGACAAGGGATGCCGACGGTCGGACCCTGGACCATGCCTATACTATAAGCTCACCTTGTACATACCTGCAGACTGACCCAGCAGTGATTGAAACTAGCACTAGCCTGATAGCCCGACACTAGCCAAAGGGTTGTCGGGCTAGTAGTTTTTATCAATTAAACCCATTACCTATAATAGGTCAGGCTATTTGAAAATTTTGGCAAATGATGAAAGTTTTAAGGGTTCGGGCTGGTGAGGAAAGATCCTAATTTCGACCACTGCCCCAGATATACTATATAAAAGTGGGGAATAAGAGGGTATATGTTTCAAGGACCTGATTATCTGATGATTGAGTGATGTGGTTGGAAGACAGATCAATTGCGCAACAACTGACAGTGAAGAACTCATTTCATCACTGTAGGTTGTTGCCTGAATTATCTGGCTTCTAATAACTTCAGTGCATCATGTGATGTGTGACATTCAATCAATCTGTGCAGTAACAAAGTGGGTTGCATCACAGGTGTATATCCCAGCGGGCACATTACGTCATAATGACGTCATATCAACGTCGATCTGACGTCATTCTGGCGTCGTGCCTGCTAGGTAAGGTGTCATATTATAGTCAAAAAGTCAAAAAGGATTTGGATGTAAAATCGAAGACATACGAAGAAGACATGGAACGATTACAGAATCACAATAAAGACATACACGAATCCATTTCAGAAATTAGACAAAACGTCAGTCGCACTAAGGATACAGTTTGTGATATTGAAAAGAGTATGTCCGTCCTATCTAGACCAGATGGCTTCATGCAAGTAAATGGTCACTCAAAACCGGACAATAATGACAATAGAAATGACAATTCAATTATTACAGTTGACCCAGAGAATACAATAGAGATTGATTCTGAAATAACATTTGCAAAGGTTGCAGTTATGGGTGTTACTCTAGGGAACAAAGACAATTCATCTTCGGGGAGAGAAAAGACTGATTCAGCAGATTGTGATCGAGGGGCTAATATGAACGAAGAAACTGTGAAGAAGAGTACAAACACATCTTTGGCTGACAGTAATAAGCAGAATAGACACAATCAACACGTATCGGATGAAAATATAGAAAAGGGAAAGAGGATCGACAGAAAACCATTCATCTGCCTAATAGGAGACTCGATTCCTGGACAAGTGTCAGCACCCTATCTGGGAAAATCCACGAACTCGTTTGTTAAAAAGCTATGGGCACCAAAGATAAGTGATACCGGGAAATATACTAGTGAAGTGAAAGATGCAAAAGTCGTCTTAATACACTCCGGAATAAATAATTTAAAAGACAAAGAATCCACCTCGACTGCAATGTCGACTTTGAAAGAAGTTATAAGTAATATTGAAGTTGCAGCTCCTGACGCTAAAATTCTGTTATCAAAAGCAGCACCGGTAGCAGAAAGAAGCCTGGAAATAGAAAGAAATCTGTTGAATGCCGAGGCAGAAAAGACATTCTCTGTTGGGACTGAGAGCAAGATCTCATTCATTGATCATAGTAACCTATCGGACAGGGGCTCCACAATTAAGCAATATTACAGACCAGACGGGTTCCAGAGAGGGAATTTATAAATATACCGAGAACTTGAAGGACGCTATCAATGCAGCATTGCACGGAGAACAGGGATCAACAGTCGACCCCGAAAGACAACCAACTGAATCCATGTCAGGAAGTTATAGGAAAGGCAACAGGGACATACGTTATCGAGAGGATGGAAACGGCTACCGTTACGATCGAGACGGACACACACTGGAACATGCATCAAGAAATCCACGGCGTCGCGGATACATAAGTCCGCATAATAGAAGCTATGAAGATGAGCGGCCATATAAATCCTACAACTACCAACATGCGTATAGAGGGGGTAGACGTACGCGTGATGACTATGAGTCATATGATCGGACTAATTATGACTCTCACAGACATAATCATGAAGACCGAGAATCACGATATGGGAATGGACGAATAGATTACTATGACCGGGAGCACAGTTATAAATATGATTACAATTAATGATGCTAGTGACAGTTGTTTACTATAAAGAATGGTTTAAGAAGAAAAATAACACTTTATTGATGAATGAACAGTGTTTTAATTACTATGATTTGATACATTTCATAACTATTAGTTTCAAATCTAGCTGGTTTCTGATTCACTCTAATCTTACATTATAATTAGATTCATAAATCAATATGAAATATGGTGAAAAATAATGAAAGTTGCATAAGCATTAGTACTTGGAATATAAATGGTTTGGAGTATAAGAGCCATGGTGTTAAGAGTAATAAACTAAATGACAATGAAATAATTGAAACTCTCAAACGGTCAGATTGTATCGGCTTATTAGAAACACACGCAGATTCAAATACGGATATATATTTACCGGGTTATTATGTTTTTCGAAAAGATAGACCAAAACATAGAAAGGCTTGGAAATCTTCTGGAGGTATAGCTGTTCTTATAAAGGAGTCTTTGAGGAACATGTTTAAGTTTGAACCTATATCGGATAGTGATATTATCTGGGTACGAGTACAAAAGGAGTTAACTAAACTTTTAAGTGATATATATGTAGCCTTTGTGTACCTGCCTCCTTTTAATTCATCATATGGTAAAGTAAATGGAAAAGAGATAATGCGAAAACTTGAAAAACAAATTGAATATTTTTCATGCAAGGGTAAAGTTATTTTGACTGGAGATTTCAATGCCCGAGTTGGAAATGAAACTGATATTTTAGTAAAAGAAAATGATCCACATTTGCCCATTCCAAATGATAATGTTCACGAATATATCCTTCCACGCGTAACTTCTGATTATTATGTTAATCAGTACGGAAAATGGCTTACTGATCTTTGTGTTGATAACCAGTTATATATACTTAATGGTCGTACTTTGGGAGATTTAACGGGTAAATTTACTTGCCATACTCCAAGTGGCAGTAGTATTGTTGATTATTTTATAGCCAGTTCAACGTTGTCTACCGATATACAAAGTATGATTGTAAATGGTTTGTCTTTACTCTCCGATCATTGTACATGTATGTTAACGTTGAAACTAAAAGTATCTAATGACTCATTAACGAATGGCATTGTTAATAGAACAGAATACGGAAATATGCTTCACACACAGATACCTGATGTTTTTGTTTGGTCATCTATATCTAAAACTAAATATCAAGAGGCGTTTAATCTATCTGAGGTTAAAATGAAAATAGAAAACTTAAATATTGCTTTAACAACTGAACGAGTAGAAGATGCGGAGTCATTGGTGCAAAGTGTAACAGATGTAATGGTTACTGCTGGCGATTTGTCTTTATTTCGAAAATCGTATACGCATAAAAGAAAAAAACCTAAGAAAGTAAACAAGAAATGGTATGACAAAGATTGTCAACAATTATTAAGAGAGGTTAAATCAATGAAAAATGCTTTGAACAGAAATAGCACTGACGCCTGTGTCAGAATAAAGTTTTACAAAAAGTTTAAAGAATATAAACGAACTGTTAAATTGAAAAAAAACGTAATTATAAGAATAAATTGACAAATTTATTAAATGAGGCAATGGACAGGGACCCTCAAACGGCCTGGAAAATCATCGATGAACTAAAGAAAAATGCAGTTCCTACAGATAAATCTGAATCAATAAATCGAACTGAATGGTACAATCATTTTAGTAGTTTGTTACACACAAATAATGTAAATCCTATTGACAGTCAGGGAAAGAACAAGTTATTTCAGAACTCAACAACTATGAATCGTTAGATATAATAAACGGTTCTTTAGATTATGCTGTTTCACAGAAGGAAGTATTAGAAGCAAGTAAAAAGTTGAAAAATAATAAGTCAAGCGCAGATGATATGATTAAAAATGAGATGATAAAATCAGCCTTGCCAATATTAAATAAACAAATAGTTGATATTTTCAATATAATTTTGAAACTTGGTGAATTTCCATGTTCTTGGACTCAAGGAATCATCGTCCCTGTCCATAAGCAGGGAAGTAAATTTGATGCCAATAATTATCGGGGTATTACCCTGAGTAGTTGTTTTGGAAAACTTTTTTGTCATGTTCTAAATGAAAGAATCTTAAAATACATAGATACTATATCTTTCCTTAGACCTGAACAAGCGGGATTTCGTAAACATTTTAGAACCACAGATCACATATATGTTTTGAAAACTATAATTGATAAATATGTTTTTAATCGTACAAAAGGTGGTGAAATATACGCTTGTTTCATTGACCTTAGGAAAGCATTTGATACTGTGTGGCATGATGGATTATTGTTAAAACTTCAAAAAGCTGGGATTAATGGAAAAATGTATAGCCTCATTAAATCGATGTACCAAGGATCTGTGTCTCGGGTAAAATGTAAACAATTACTCTCAGATCCTATAAACATAACACAAGGTGTTCATCAGGGCAATGTCTTAAGCCCTCTATTATTTAACATTTTTATGAATGATATTGGCGATTCACTTTTGTTAGATGATGCTCCATTATTGTATGATTACAAACTTAACCATTTGTTCTAT
This sequence comes from Rugalucina vietnamica, assembly GCA_964017185.1. Classification (NCBI taxonomy): domain Eukaryota; kingdom Metazoa; phylum Mollusca; class Bivalvia; order Lucinida; family Lucinidae; genus Rugalucina; species Rugalucina vietnamica. Next base: position 48,740,766 of record OZ024878.1, on the reverse strand, counting down.
GCCGACGATCTCCTACTTTTATCCACGTCGAGCGCTGGGTTACAAAAGAATATAGACAAAGTTCAAAATTTCTGTCACAATTGGGGTCTAAAGATTAATTCAGACAAAACAAAGATAATGGTTTTCTCAAAAGGTGGAAATAAGATATGTAATAAATTCAAATGTGTTATAAATAATTCAGAATTAGAATATGTTACTAGTTACAAATATCTAGGGATAAATATATCAAATACTGGTAAATTTGCGTTAGCTGAGAAAAATTTAAGCCTCAAAGCAAGTAGAGCGTTATTTTCTGTGAAACAAAGCATATTTAACAACAATGTTAAACCTTCAGTAATATTTAGAATTTTCGATTCCCTAATCAAACCTATTGCATTATATGGAAGTGAAGTTTGGTTTGGTTATAAAAGATGTTTCTACAATAAATCAATTAAAGAGATGTTTGAAATGTCATTTAAAGGCAATAATGAGTTTGATAAAATTTATACAAGATTTTGCAAATCTGTTCTAGGAGTAAACTCGAGAGCGTCAAACTTTGCAGTATACAGTGAGCTTGGGCAAATACCTTTGGTGATTTCAGTAATAAGTAGTGCTATCAACTTTTGGTTGCATACGATTTCTTCAAATAGTAATTCACTTTTATTTAAAGCATATCTGGAACAAATATACTCGTCTTGTGAAAGATCACCACTCCTTAATTTCGTCAAAGAAGCACTTAAGGAAATTGGATTTTCTCATGTTTGGAAAAATCATGGCAGCTTTGATCATTCGTCGCTTTTGTACAGTATAAGAAATAAATTGAAAGACTATTACATTTCGTTTTGGGAAAACTCTTTGAAATCAGAAAATGGTAAATAACGTACATATAAACTAGTCAAGTCTACATTTGGGATGGAGACGTATCTGGATATGATAACTGATAAAAGTACAAGAAAACATCTAAGTTCGTTTAGAATAAGTGCTCATCGTCTTCACATAGAAAGAGGAAGGTACACTCGACCCCGTACATCAGTTGAAGACCGTTTATGTTCAGTTTGTAAGGAAATAGAAGATGAATTTCATTTTATGTTCGAATGTGAAAAATATCGCGTTCATCGTAATAATTTATTTGAAGTAATTAAAGAATCAAACATTATTCTTTCGGACTGTAACCGAGAAAATCTTGTTATCTTATTACAAACTACAAATATGATAATTTTGAAAGCTATTGGAAATTATTTAGAACAATGTCAAGTTACATAGAGTATTTTCCAAATTTTAATCAAACAATTAATGTCTCATATGCTCCAAACCATTTGATAATATTTTCAATATAATGAATATGTACATGTTTGTAGATTTTGTTTGTATTGTATGTGTGTATGTATGTTATATTGCATTTAACCCAGTTTCTGGGTACAAGCGAGCAATAAAATATATTCTATTCTATTCTATTCTATTCTATTCTATTCTATTCTATTCTATGTATGGATTTCAAATATGGCATTATTTTTTTGCAGGATAACAGAAGTGACATGTCAGGATTTGAAAAAGTCTACGAGCAATGTGTTAGATGTTGCAAGGCCTTTCTGGATAAATCTTGATGTTTTAGACATTTCTAGTGCTAGTACCCGGTATTATACTGACAATTTATCAGTTGGACATTTTGGTGCAAGAATTATGTTTTTGGTAATTTTTTTGTGGAAAGCTTTTCATTAGATCCATTTACCTTCCAGCTTTTTAGAATGTGCTTTCTTTGTATTGTATATTTTATCATGCATTTGTTGCTTGATGATTTGATTGCTAGATCTTACTTAAAACAAAAGAAATTACCCTTCACATGTTGTTTTGCCATCACCCTGTGTACCCATAATTCTTACAGTGCAGAGAAATGTAACATCACATGATACATGACAAAATTAAATGTGTTGATTAAAATCCTGATCGGTTGGGCAACAACCTACAACAAAGAGTTCAATGCCTTGCTGTAGGATGTTGCCAAATGATATTTCTTTGTTGTAGGTTGTTGCACAATCCATCAGGCTTCCTTCTAATCACCACACTCTGTTTTGTCATGTGTTGTGCATTAACAATTTGATTGCATCACGCATATACAGGGCGGTGATGCTGTCTTAATGCTTTATTACTGTAACATACCCAAAACATATGCTGTTACATTATGAAAACTTGCCCATGCAATATCAATATACAGTGATTTTTTAAACTTGTAAAAAATGAAAACTTTCAGTGGGATTTTTTTTTCTTCTTTTTTTTGCTCAAAACACAGATTGTGGGTACACGAGTTCTAACTAATACCCACAATCTATGTTTTGGAGCAAAGATAAGAAAAATAAGTATACCCCTTCAAACCCCTGTTTTACTGTACAAAAGTGGGGTTTAAGGGGGTATTTATCGCAAGGACATGTTTTCCTGATGAAAACGTTTATTTACAACAGGGTTGCTGGTAGGAATGTGACATACATAAATTTGTAAATGTGTATAAGTGCCATAATATAATGTAGAAGCAATGTCTCTTAGTATGACCAAAATGTTGATGAGTAGGAATCTGAAGTACCAGTACTGTAGTCTCTTTAAATTGATATTATAAACCTGGACACCGCTGCTGCATCCTTACACACTCGAATACCAAGTCCAGCATATAAAGCAATTGCGATTGAGCCATATACCCTATGAGCCGCAACACGAGAAAACCTGTCTTCGGGGTTTCCGACCAGCTATGACACAAAACGGCCTGTATAGTCTCAGAAGAATGCTAGAAACTTAAAATGTTGGATATAAGTAGAAGAGAAATTGTACTATCCATGTAGCGAAAACAAAGGCGCTGATCAGCTGTGCAGTTCAGTACTGCACAGCTGATCTGCGCCTTTGTTTTCGCCTAGGCGAAAATCTGGTTTTCTGGTGGCCCGACTCGTATGTGAAAAGAAAGAAGTAGACAGCTGATCAGGGCCTTTGATTTCACTTCATGGCTAGTATCTCCATCATAAATCCAAATTTAAAGCTTCTAACTAGCCTTCTTCTGTGGTTGTACAGGTCGGTTTGTATCTGACCTGGTTGTAAACCCTGTAGATCACCTTTGTTGTATCACAGCTAAAACTGTATCACTAGGATGACAGGAAAAGATGAGGATCACTGCCATTCTTGTGGGACTAAACATAATGAATACAGTCATGTACCTTAATTCTTGTCCTATCAGACTATAGCTGTCTATTCAGGTTGGTCTGCAGTCCAGCCAAAAAGACTTTGTTACTCTACTATGGCCTTTTTATTTGTCGTATGAAATTATTATATAAACTCGAAGTTGCTGTCTCGAAGGGTTGAACATGAAAAGAGAATAAAACAGGAAAAATAATGTCTTGCTTGTGTTTATTCACACTGGTCAACCTATACGTCGATTTGCGGTGTTTACGACGGTTTGCGGGTATTTACGCTGATTTTCTGGAGACAAAAAATGGCGGCGACCAGTGATTAAATTTTGGATTTTTCAGTTTTAACCGTTCTGATGCTGTATAGAAAAACATACAACATGTCAAAGGGACTATAGATTTATGTTAGTTTTAAGAATACGACATGCATCTGCTGATTGATGTAAGCATTTGGGGATGATTTCGAGTACCGACCCAAAGCGTATGTCGTGTTGGTTTAATCATCTACCTCCTTGATCGGTACTCGAATATATTCTTCAATGCATATATAAATCGACCGCTGCAGGGCATATTCACAAAGTATACATATTTCTACAGTCCATTTAGCATATGGCATGCTTTCCCATAGAGTATATATGCAAATACAGAAGAAATAGAACCACTTCTAAGTTTTAAGCACCGTCAAACTTGCGTAAAACCCACCAAATCAGCGTAAAGGTTGACCAGTGTGTTATTTGAAATCCTCAACTAAAACATGTAAAAGTAATAATAGTTATTTAAATTGGATAGTCGTCAGGATTTGACTTTATCTTATAGCTTTGAATAAAAAATGATCATATATGAAGGATAAGAGCCGAGTTAAAAGTCGATATCATCCATGCTTATGTTATATTGTGCCCATACTGAGATTAATTTTCCTTGCATGTTGCCATTACATGACCTTGACATCAAAAGTTAATTCCAAGATGTTGTTCTTTCTGGATTGTAAGCAACAACCAAAAAAAAAAAAAAAAAAAAAAAAAAAAAAAAAAAAAAAAAAAAAAAATCAAATCAGTTTACAAGAGTTATGACACTAAATATGTGAACGACACTTTTTAGCTCACGTGAGCGGATGAATCACTGACGGGCTTATTGCATACCCATGATCCATCGTTCATCAGTCCACCCAAACTTTCAAAGACGAATATTTCTGAAGCTAGTGGGCCAATCTTGATTATTTTTGTGAAGCATTATGTGTTGAGGGTGACTGCATGAGGCTTTGGAGTACATTGTGTCAAAATTATGGCTTTAATGAGATAAAAGTAAGCACTTCAAAAACCGAGGTGAGGAAAACCTAACTGTAAATTGACAATCGGGTACTAATACAAAGAGAACATATCGTAAGCAGCTGTTTCCCAATAGGTGGCCTCTTAGTTACCCGAACTTAACTAAATGATGAAAGCATACAGAAGAGGTGCAAAGTTTCTGTGTAAATCACGTATTTTTTTTCTATTTTAGAACTGAAACAGTGTCCCAGGTGCCAGGTGTTCTTAAAATCTATTCAGCATTTATCTTTAGGTAATGATGTCACCTCTTCTGATAAAAACATTTTAATTGTTTGGTTAAAGCACATTTTTATTTGAAATTTTTTTGTAAACATCATGATGAATAAAAACAAGGACTCACAGATACAGCATGCTGCCAGTCAATTAGACATTCTTTCATGGAAAGCAATACAACATATCTGGAGCAAAAAAAAAATTACAGATGAACCCCGGTAACCACGTAACGGTGATAGTGAGGATAATGTGCAATTTAGGCAAACTTTCTATGCATCGTACCAGTCGAACTTTGTTAGATTTCGTGGCTTTTCCTTTCGACTGGTTTTAGAAATGTTGTTGATTGCACTGACAGACGATGGATCATAGCAGAAACATGGCGCTTAAATCGGGTCTAGCTAAAACGCTGACTTTTACCTGCTGACTTGCTGACTGCTGACCAAACCAAAAGCTGACCAAAGTGACTAAAATGCTGACCAGGTAAAGTGATGACCAGACATAACATCTGGTCTCTGTTTGTGTTTAATTGGTGAAAATTAATGATAATTTGTGATAATTGTTATTAATATATATGCTTTAAAAGCCATGTTAAAATTGTTGCTGCTTTGTGCAGATGAAATATTGTCTCATTGCAAATTATAGAACTTTGAAAATAGTTGATCTAGATGCATTTTTATGTAAATGTCTATTTAATGTCATATGTCTAATTGATTTTTTTAATGTAGACTATAAATTGGCAATTTCTACACCATCTTGGTTTAGGTACCTTTGACAGCTAAGTAACATATAAAGAATACATTTATATATATTGGGGACCAGTTTGACTTTCTTCAAGGCCTAGTTTCTTTAAAATTATATTTTATTTTTGCATTAAAAGACACACAGGCAATTTAGTACTTAATGAAATTTATTTATTATCATGTTGACTTTTTATTGAAAACTATATTCTTGTTGTATTCCAAAGAAAAATCCTTTGGAATACTTCAAACTAACATGCATGTACATGCTTTTTCTAATTCAATACTTAGTTTCAACGTTGATTACCGCTCATACCCCATTATACTGCAAGGGCGGATCTAGGATTTCTGGAAGGGGGTTCAAATCCACCAAGAGGGGGCTCGTTTTCAATATTTTACATGATGTTTCACCAATTTCCCCATGAAATTGATATAATTTGGTCCCAGAGTGGGGTTCAAGCGAACCACCCGAATCCCCTCTAAATCCGCCACTGTACTGGGACACATAAAATATGCATACATGTAGTTTACAGAACAAGTATGGATAATCAGAGCCATTTCAGTTATACATGTAACATTTGACTTTTTTTTTTTTTTTTTTTTTTTTTTTTTTTTTTTTTTTTTTTCATTTTAGAATGAAAGCACAATTTTCAGAAAGAATGTAGTAAAAAAGTCTCAGAAAAATAAATCACAGAACAAGTTAATATTGAAAATCTGTAAGTTTCAAAAAGGCTATATAACAAGGTGGATAATTTTCATAAAATTGCTGTGACACTGTCAGTTATCATTAATTTTCACCAATTAAACCCAAACAGAGACCAGATGTAATGTCTGGTCTTCAGTTTACCTGGTCAGCATTTTAGTCACTTCGGTCAGCTTTTGGTTTGGTCAGCAGTCAGCAAGTCAGCAGGTAAAAGTCAGCAGTTTAGTCAGACCCCTTAAATCGCTGCTTCAAGTAAAAAGTCCCTAGTCATAAATGCTACAAGAAGTCTTTCCCCTCAATTGTTAAATTTTCCTCCTTTTAAATGTATGTTTCAAAAGTCCCATCAACATTAATCTTCCGTTTTGAATTGCGCAATTTATTTATCATTTCAAAATACAGACGCTGGTATATAAATCATTTTACTGATTACAGCTTTAATCAGATAAAAATCTATTACTAAAGTATCCGTCAAAGATAATGGGTAATTTGATGTCTTCACATGGACATGAGACAGGGTTGGACGAGAAAAATGACACAACACCGAACAAACCAGAGGACCATTGGTCCTGAGAACGCTCACCTGAAGCCTGATCTTGGAGTATTAAGTCATAATGAAATGACCTTGACCTTGAATACTCACACACCTTTATTCACTTCATAAGTTGTCTGCATCTGCAAAGTTTCAGGTCTCATGCTGCAATAGTTTCCAAACCCAGTGATTTCTGAGAAAACCATAATTTTAATTTTGATATTTAAATGACCTTGGGCCAAGGTCAAGACATGACCTTGGCCTTCATTAATTACTTACCTTCATTGACACCATTAGTTGTCTGCATCTAGCAACTTTCAGGTCTCAGGCTGCAACAGTTTGTTTTCGCCTTTTCCCATGTGAAAGCCTATGTTTCCAAAATTGACCTTGCCGTAAAATAGGTCAAGGTCATCATAGGGTCATCATTTCAACAAACTATGATGGACTGGAGTCCCAAATGCTACATACCAAGTTTCATGAAAATTGGCCTGCCGGTTCTGGAGAAGAAGATTTTTGAAAGGTTTTTACCATATATGGGCGTAGCGGCTATCTTGGTCATGTGACCTGGATTTCGCGATCAAACTTTCATCTCCCCTACCCATGGATGCTGCACAAAAAATTTCACTTTGATTTGCCAAGCAGTTTCAGAGAAGAAGATCTTTGAAAAGTGTGTATGGACAACAGACTGGCCAAGGTCAAGAGATGACCTTGACCTATATTAAACACATACCTTCATCTACTCCATTAGTTGTTTGCATCTACCACTTTTCAGGCCTCAGGCTGCAATAGTTTTCAAAAAATCCACAGTTTTCACTTTTACCTATGTAAAAGCCTATGTTTCCAAATTCGACCTTGTCGTAAAATAGGTCAAGGTCATCCAAGGGTCATCATTTTATCAAACTATGATGGGCTGAGGTCCCCGATGCTACATACAAAGTTTCGTGGAAATCGGCCCACTGGTTCTGGAGAAGAAGATTTTTGAGTGGTTTTAACCATATATGGGCGTGGCGGCCATCTTGGTCATGTGACCTAGATTTCTCGATCAAACTTTCGTCTCCACTACCCATGGATGCTCCACATAAAATTTCACTGATTGGCTGTGGAGTTTCAGAGAAGAAGATCTTTGTAAAGTGTATATGGACAACAGACTGGCCAAGGTCAAGAGATGACCTTGACCTATATTAATCACATACCTTCATCTACTCCATTAGTTGTTTGCATCTACCACTTTTCAGGCCTCAGGCTGCAATAGTTTTCAAAAAATCCATAGTTTTCACTTTTTCCTATGTAAAAGCCTATGTTTTCAAATTTGACCTTGCCATAAAATAGGTCAAGGTCATCCAAGGGTCATCATTTTATCAAACTATGATGGGCTGAGGTCCTTGATGCTACATACCACGTTTCGTGGAAATCGGCCAGCCAGTTCTTTGAGTGGTTTTTACCATATATGGGCGTGGCGGCCATCTTGGTCATGTGACCTGGATTTCTCGATCAAACTTTCGTCTGCCCTACCCATGGATGCTCCACATAAAATTTCACTTTGATTGACCAAGCAGTTTCAGAGAAGAAGATCTTTGAAAAGTGTGTATGGACAACAAACTGGCCAAGGTCAAGAGATGACCTTGACCTATATTAATCACATACCTTCATCTACTCCATAAGTTGTTTGCATCTACCACTTTTCAGGCCTCAGGCTGCAATAGTTTTCAAAAAATTCCATAGTTTTCACTTTTTCCTATGTAAAAGCCTATGTTTCCAAATTTGACCTTACCGTAAAATAGGTCAAGGTCATCCAAGGGTCATCATTTTATCAAACTATGATGGGCTGAGGTCCTTGATGCTACATACCAAGTTTCGTGGAAATCGGCTCACCAGTTCTGGAAAAGAAGATTTTTGAGTGGTTTTTACCATATATGGGCGTAGCGGCCATCTTGGTCATGTGACCTGGATTTCGCGATCAAACTTTCGTCTCCCCTACCCATGGATGCTCCACATAAAATTACACTTTGATTGGCCGTGCAGTTTCAGAGAAGAAGATCTTTGTAAAGTGTGTATGGACAACAGACTGGCCATGGTCTAGAGATGACCTTGACCTATATTAATCACATACCTTCATCTACTCCATTAGTTGTTTGCACCTACCACTTTTCAGGCCTCAGGCTGCAATAGTTTTCAAAAAATCCATAGTTTTCACTTTTTCCTATGTAAAAGCCTATGTTTCCAAATTTGACCTTGCCGTAAAATAGGTCAAGGTCATCCAAGGGTCATCATTTTATCAAACTATGATGGGCTGAGGTCCTTGATGCTACATACCAAGTTTCGTGGAAATCGGCCCACCAGTTCTGGAGAAGAAGATTTTTGAGTGGTTTTTACCATATATGGGCGTGGCGGCCATCTTGGTCATGTGACCTGGATTTCGTGATCATACTTTCGTCTCCCCTACCCATGGATGCTCCACATAAAATTTCACTTTGATTGGCCAAGCAGTTTCAGAGAAGCCTATGTAAAAGCCTATGTTTCCAAATTTGACCTTGCCGTAAAATAGGTCAAGGTCATCCAAGGGTCATCATTTTATCAAACTATGATGGGCTGAAGTCCCCGATGCTACATACCAAGTTTTGTGGAAATCGGCCCATCGGTTCTGGAGAAGAAGATTTTTGAGTGGTTTTTACCATATATGGGCGTGGCGGCCATCTTGGTCATGTGACCTGGATTTCGCGATTTAACTTGAAATGCCACTACCCAAGGAGGCTCCACATAAAATTTCAACAAGATCGGCCAAGGGGTTTCAGAGAAGAAGATCTTTGAAATTGTGGACGACGGACGACGGACGACGGACGGACGACGGACGACGGACGGACGGACGCCGGATCATGGCCATCTTATAAGCTCACCTTGTGAGCCTTCGGCTCAGGTGAGCTAAAAAGCCAACATTGCAATGAAGACGCTTCATATAGAAAACGATAAAAGGAAAATAGAAGGACATACAACAGATGCAGTAGACAAACAAGTTTGGAAGAAGATGGATGTTAAAAAGGCAAACGAAAAGGGAAACAGAGAAAACGACGTAAAGAACTCACAACTAAAGCGCACATCAAAAATGGGCGTATTACTAGTGGAACCTAAATCAGAGTTAAAATTCAAAGGTAAGTTAAATTACCCCTTCAATACCAATTGTTTAAATGCTGAAAATATGTGGTTTTTATCGCACCTGCTTATAGCAGGGTGCGATATAGGAGTCCAAATTTCCGTCCGTCCGTCCGTCCTTCCGTTCGTCCCTTCGTCAACATTTACGTCGAAGTTGGGTTTTCTCTACATCAGTGAGAGCTAAGAGGGTGAAACCTTGCATAGTAATTGTCCTTGACATACCCTTCAAGCACGCACCTTGACCTGGTGCCCTTGACCTATATTTCACGGTCCATTGACTTTGATTATTTTTACGTCGAAGTTTCTTTTTCTCTGTATTAGTGATAGCTGTGAGCGTGAAACCTTGCATAGTTATTGTCCTTGATATACTCTTCAAGCACGCACCTTGACCCGCTGACCTTGACCTTTATTTCACGGTCCACTGACTTTGTTAATTTTTACGTCGAAGTTTTGTTTTCTCTGCACTAGTGATAGCTGCGAGTGTGAAACCTTGCATAGTAATTGTCCTTGACATACCCTTCAAGCACGCACCTTGACCCGGTGCCCTTGACATGTATTTCACGGTCCATTGACTTTGTTAATTTTTACGTCGAAGTTTCTTTTTCTCTGTATGAGTGATAGCTGTGAGTGTGAAACCTTGCATAGTTACTGTCCCTGACATACCCTTCAAGCACGCACCTTGACCCGGTGCCTTTGACCTATATTTCAAGGTCCATTGACTTTGTTAATTTTTACGTCGAAGTTTTGTTTTCTCTGCACTAAAGAAAGCTGCGAGTGTGAAACCTTGCATAGTTATTGTCTTTGACATACCCTTCAAGCACGCACCTTGACCAGCTGACCTTGACCTATATTTCAAGGTCCATTGACTTTGTTAATTTTTACGTCGAAGTTTGGTTTTCTCTGCATCAGTGATAGCTGCGAGTGTTAAACCTTGCATAGTAAATGTCCTTCACATACCCTTTCAGAACACACCTTAACCTGGTGCCCTCGACCTATATTTCACATTTTTAGTTATTTTGCCCGATGCAGGTGCGATATCGACCTCCGCGGAGTTCTTGTTGATCTACGTTTCCTGTTCCTTTTCAGTATATATTCATTTTATTGGTAAAGCAATATAGAGATCTCGACTCAAGAGAACGAATAGCCACATAAAAGCTTCATGACAAAATCCTCACAAAATGAATCAGATCGGTTATAACTGGGGGCGATTTCTAAACATGCTAAATAATGTCAAGCGTTATCTTTTTTGTTGTGTATAATATACATGTATGTATAATACATACAAATAAGCGCCATATCATTAAAGACTTACTGAATTATGCAACACTAAGGGCCATACTGAGCAAATGGGAAGGAAATTCCGACGGTTTAAGTCTTCAAAGACGTGACAGTACACACGATTTCAAAGAAACTTCAATTATAGTCCATTTTAACTTTATTACGTACATGTACGCAACACTATGGACCGTAGCAAAAATGGGAGGAAATTCCGACGGTTTAAGTTGCATTTCGTTGTTTTCAGGTCCATTCAGCAAAGAAGTGGCGGTGTCCATGTCTTTAAAGAAAGCTTCAATTATAGCCCATTTTTACTTTATTACGTAACACTATAAGCCATAGCAAATGGGAGGAAATTGAAAATTTCGACGGTTAAAGTTGCGGTACGATGTTTTCAGCAAATTCAGCAAAGAAGTGTCAGTGTCCATGACCTTAAAGAAAGATTCAATTATAGCCTATTTTTACTTTATTACGTAACACTATAGGCCATAGCAAATGGGAGGAAATTGAAAATTCCGACGGTTTAAGTTGCAGCACGATGTTTTCAAGTTCATTCAGCAAAGAAGTGGCTGTGTGCATGACTTTAAAGAAAGCTTCAGTTATAGCCCATTTTTACTTTATTACGTAACACTATAAGCCATAGCAAATGGGAGGAAATTGAAAATTTCGACGGTTAAAGTTGCGGTACGATGTTTTCAGGTCCATTCAGCAAAGAAGTGTCAGTGTCCATGACCTTAAAGAAAGATTCAATTATAGCCTATTTTTACTTTATTACGTAACACTATAGGCCATAGCAAATGGGAGGAAATTAAAAATTTCGACGGTTTAAGTTGCGGTACGTTGTTTTCAGGTCCATTCAGCAAAGAAGTGGCAGTGTCGATGACTTTAAAGAAAGCTTCAGTTATAGCCCATTTTTACTTTATTACGTAACACTAGGGACCATAGCAAATAGGAGGAAATTCCGACGGTTTAAGTTGCATTTCGTTGTTTTCAGGTCAATTCAGCAAAGAAGTGGCAGTACCCATGACTTTTTAAAAAAAAGTTCAATTTTAGTCCATTTTTACGCCACATGGACAATAGCAAATGGGAGGAAATTGAAAAATCCGACGGTTTAAGTTGCATTTCGTTGTTTTCAGGTCCATTCAGCAAAGAAGTGGCAGTACCCATGACTTTAAAGAATATTTCGACCTCAGAATCGGTTTGTTGGAAGGTGACAACTACTGCGCCATTTCAATATCTCTGTCGTCCAAACAAAGGAATAATACACCCCCAGGAAACGGTGTCCCCTTTAGGTAATTTAAAACCATTTGAGCTGCAAGGTCACTAGCGAAATTAAGTGTAAGTTATCCTGCTATCTTTTTTTTTCAACATGTACATTTCTGCCCTGTGAATGAATGTTTTAACTGGGATAAGTTCAAGTAAATTTTATGCGAAGTAAGAACAGAAGGCGCAACTGATTTATTATAACGAGGTACAAGTAGGCAATATTAAGAAAATGGAACAATCAGAAAGAAAATCCCACTCCAAAACCAAGGTGGGAAAAAATTAAATTGATACTTAGAAACCATATTACAAGCCAAGCGAGAAGCTATTTCTCAATAGGTGGCCACTCAGTGACCCAAACCTAACTAAAAATATGAAAACGCACATAAAGTGCAAACAGCACAAAATTCAACACCTAGACATAGAACAATAAGAACCACAACAGAAGTATCGCATTGGAACGATTAGTTGCTAGTTTTACATGGCCCTAACCTCAGCCTCAGCTTCTGCAGTGGTTCACAACATTTAGTTAGTTGTTCGGTCCTCGTGGTGAATCTCTAACTAGTCAATGAATCATCAAGGGCAAACAAATCATGATAACCACCATGATGAATCAAAAAGGAGGACTCACAGATTCAGTAAGCTGCCCGACGAAGGAGATCCCTGGGCGCCCAACGACTAACTGAAAAAAACAAAAAAAAACAAAAACAAAACAAAAAAAAAACGGGAGCAAAAGAAAACATCAGTTAAACCCCGATGACCCAAGCAAGAGACAAGAAGCTCCGGCCCCGACCAACTAAAATAGATAGCTTTAAGTCGGGGCCATCATAGAGTCTGAGTATTTATTATACTTATTATACATGAAATACGTTACCTACAATTATTTTGACCTAGTAATTTGTTTAATATTTGAAGCGTTTTATATTAAGGCGAGCTTGGACAAAACGCTACTTTGCAGAGGATGTCGATTCTCTCATTACTGATGATATGTGCTATTAATTCATCAACCCAACTTTGTGGAAGTGTCTGGTCTATATAAGCAATCTGCATTTATTTGTAGTTATCATAATTAACCTTTGGCAGTATTTTGCTCTGATTTTTCCATTCCATGATCATTGCTTATGTTTAATTCATTATTATTATTATTATTATTATTATTATTATTGTTATTATTATTTCAGTGTCAAAGCAGCCACGCGATTTTGACCCGAATAAGATTTATAAAGATAAGATGAGAGTTGAAGCTTTTATTGTCTCCGGAAAGAAAGCTAAAGATTCCAATATAGACAAACTGGTAATAGTCTTTCTTGAGACATCAGGAAAACATGTCCGCGAAATGTATACCCCCTTAAACCCCACTTTTATGTAGAAAAACGGGTTTGCAGGGGTATACCTAATTTTCTTATTTTTGATCAAAAACATACATTGTGGGTACAAGGCGAGGCGGTTCTAACGTGTACCCACAATGTATGTTTTGAACTAAAAACATTAAAAATATCTTCTTTTCCCAATGTTTACAATTTTTGCATCTGAAAAAAAATCTCTGTATATTGCATTAGCAAGTTTTCGTAATGAAATATATTTTAACTTAGTATATAACGAGCGTTAAACCGCGTTAACAGGAACATGCAAGATGAACATAAAACAACTAGAATTGTCGGCGCTTTGTTGGTGCTCGTCAGTATGGTGACAGCGAAACTATTACAATGTTAAACAATGCATTGGCTTTAGGACATTCGGTCTGAATGTACAAATGCCTGGGCATTGCTCACAATTTACTTCTATTCTGGCTTAATGAAATGCGAAATTACGTCTGGAAATTTAACTTCTTGATATCTTTGATTTGGCCATTTATAGTGACAATACTAGATGCTAGCTGAGATAATAAGAAGTACTTCCGAGATTCTAGGGGACAAGGAGATGTCTTGATCATTTCCCCATGAAATTAATAAGTATTACAGAAATACAATCGCGCATTTTTGTTAATTGTGCATCTTAACAAAGCATCCGCATACAACAATAACAACAAATAAAGGTTGTTTATGAATTTTAGACAGTAAGATTACAATATTATTTATTTGATTTTCAGTGGCAAAACGTCGACCAGGAATGCATTGATAAGAAGACGTTGAAGTGCGTATTAGAAGAGCCCATGGAATCATCACACGCGCTGGTCAGTTATCAAACTCTTATCGATAGTCTGTTCATTGCTGTTCTTCTGTTACTGTTTTTATGCTTTCAAATACATGTATTTCTACAATCTCTTTTTCATTTGATCATTTACCTTTTTATGTAGCTCATTTATTGGTGATCAGTCGATCACAGAAGAATAGTACATGTTACTTGTTAAATGTTATAACCAATGACACGTTATGTAGGTTACATTAAGCAGATTCGGTAGAAAGTTCTCTAGTGTCGCGCTTTTAGCAGCTGAAATAGATATTTCCTTTACTGATTCATAAAACTTTATGCTCCTTGTAAACACATACTATTTCATTTTCTAAAAAGTGTTTCATGAACAATAAACAATTTGTTGATACATCGTATTGTGTTACAGAATGGCGAATCAGAAGTAATAGCCGAGGAAGCAATAGCTGCCGAAACGAACGCCATTGGAAACTCTGAAATGCCAGACTGCGGACCATGCAAGACAGATGGAATGAAAACACAGGCTTCAGAATATTGCCAAGATTGCAGAGCGTTTGTTTGTGCATCTTGCAAGAGTTGTCACAACAAGTTTGATAGTTTGAGAATACATTCATTTCTGCCTGCAGATGCATCCGCTCAAATTAGTTTACTCAAAACGAAAGCCGGAAACTTGTCTAAATGCAACTGTGGAAATTCCGCTGTGGAAAAGTATTGCGAAAACCATGAAGAAATAGTCAGCATGTCATGCGCTGATGCAAAACATAGAGACTGCCTAAATTGCCGAAACATAACTGAGGAATGGTCATCTAATCAAGCCAACATCGATGAATTGTATCTAAAGATCAATGCGTTCGAGTCAGAAGCAAACAATCTAAAATATGATTGCAACATCGACTTCGTGTCAGAAAAGAACAGAATCAAAGCTGAAGTAGAAAAGTTTAAGACCGATTTAAATGAATGGATAGAAAGTCTTGAAACAATTTTCTTAGAAGAGCTAGAAGCTAAAACCGCGAGTGACAATACATTGGATCAAATGTTAGAAGACATGTTTAAGACAGCTAAGTCTGACATTGATATCCTAAGAGAAAACAAAGATGATAAAATGAAGACGTTTATCGTAACAAGAAATATTTCAAGAAATATGAGGGATTGTGAAAGCCTTCTACGTGATGTAAAAGCTGGGACACTGCCGCATTTGGTGTTTGAAAGAAATGATAAGCTGGAAAGCTTGATGAGGAATATCAGTGACATTGGACATGTGAGATTTTTTCCTAGCTCTTTGATTAATAATATATAAACCCGATAAACTCTTTTTATCATAGCCTTATTACGAATATAAAGCGTACACTTTAAGTAGATAGCTTTTTTCCACCATAGCAGGAATCCTCGCTAAATATATTTGTAGACACTTCAGAGAAAGACATTACCGAAGACACTGCAGAGAAAGACATTACCGAAAAAAGTTTAAACATTTATTTTACTTCAGTTACACAGAAAGCTCAAGAAACTTTTATACGCGTTCTTGAAGGCGCGGATGTTGGTGTTATGTGATCAAACATGAATGAAAGAAACATGAGCAACCGAGGAAAACCACCGAACTTGGACTGCCGACCACTACCCTGCCATATGCCCTTACCCGGATTTGAACCGGGACCACAGAGGTGACAAGCGAGTGCGTAACCGCATTGTGCCCAAAAACAATAAGACAAGTTACAGTGTGAACCCAAACTAAACCAGAACCCTGAGTGGGTAACTAACGGGGCTGAATAATAATAATAATAATAATAATAATAATAATGATAATAACCTTGTTTTTAAAAGAGGATAACATATTTGGCAAATATGCCAGACAAACATATGGTCCTTAATTAACAAATTTTGAGATGCTTGTCAAAATTCAGTCTACTATCTACAATATATAATTTGAAGAGACTTTACACCAGACAGAATGCATGCGAGCACCCAACACGATTAGAGAGGTTGTAAGGTTCATCTAACGCCATCATGTTGCTATGGTAACTGGGTGCCTTATTACGCGTTCTGCGTATCGTTCTTTTGATTGAACGAGATCACAATCTGCTTATGAACTGAAGTGAAGTGAAGTGAAGTGAAAGTCTTTATTTATAGAGGGTAGCTCGTTTGGCATTGCCAGTCTTCCACGAGGCCCTCTATTAAACAAATTAAAATACAGACATACATTTAACAAAAATATACGTGTACAATAAACCACCCTGTAGGAAAATCATGAATGTAATACCGGTAACCTTGACCAGCTCTCTCATAAAGTTAGAAGATGCATAGCAGACGATGCAGATGACAAGGTCGTTCAGAAACATGGTGTGGTTCCATGATTTATGACTGTTAAAAATACATCACATCATTACACCAGGAATGAAAAATTAATTAATTTGCATATAAACACATCTGTGAGATTATTATTAAAACACTTGCTTTAAATGCAAGAAACTCTAAAATCAAACTGTTGAAAATTACTGACTAACATCATGAGTTACATAGAGATGCAAAGTATTACAATATTACCTAGTTATCAAAATATGGCGGTGGGGCTGTTTTACGCAGCGAGACCAGAAGGAGTTATTTAAACATTTTTAGCAAAAAGGCATCATTTATTCGGGATCACCCATGTACTGTACGACATTGAATACCCAAAAGTGATACCAAGCGAGATAGAATCACTTAACACTTTGTCTAGGCAATTAACCCCCCCTTCCCCCGCCCCCACTGCAAGTGGTCATCCAGCTAGTTTTAAACAGAGACGCAAGTCTAGAGTTGTTGTGCATTTTTTTTTTAAATTCAGTTTTTTCGTCCCTTTCAAGATTATTTCAGCTCATATGAGACGGGCCTATCAGTAAGTGGGCGAAAACGGGAGAACCCCGAAAAAAAAAAACACCCGGCACACCTATACATTAGGATAACATGTTCATGTAATATAAGCCCCTTAAACCCCACTTTTATATAACAACACTGGGGTATGCAGGGGTGTACATATGCGGTTCTAACGAGTACCCACAAACAATGTTTTAGAGCAAAAATAAGAAAAATATCAAACATTTTCTACTGAAAATTTTCATTTTTTACAACTTAAAAATCTCTGTATATTGCATGTGCGTGTTTTCGTAATGTGTACCTAGACGGTGTGTTGTATGACGAATAAAGTACGTACTATATTTAATGTAAGTTTCAATTGTCTGACAAGCTGTCAACTAATAAGCATGATTTCTTATTTTCAAAATTCAATACGTTTAATTATATAAAGTAAATCTATTTGAATCTCTTCAGTAGTTTTCATTGATTTTGATCATACCAAAGTTTTTAATTGTTGAATACCAAATGTGCATTTTTAGATTTTAGTTTTACCCGAAAAGTAAGCAATGGTCTGGAAATGGCGCCCTCCAATAATCGAGGTGGGACAACAAATGTGACAATGAGGTACTCATATAAGGAGACTTATGACAAACACCAAGGCGAATACAAACATGGACGCTCATGAACATTACGTTTCTATGCAACTGGAGATTAACAACATCACTGAACGTATGAAACAAAAGAAAATCATCAGTGGAACTCCGGTGGGCCATGCAGCAAACAAGAAGGCTCCGGTCTCAACCTAATAAAACGAATAGACTTAAGTCAGGGTCGTCATAGTGTCTGACGCCCTATCTACCGGCGTGCAATTAAAGTAGGAAACATAGTGACCTACATGATTGGGTTAAAACTAAGCATTCAGAGTGTCGTAACACAATGAAGTTATATCCTACACGTTTTTAACGTATGCCTAATATAATTTTTCTAAACTGATAAATCGTCCATTCATTTAAGCTTGAATCTGAAACAGTTAAAATTATGACTTTAACAGCTAACACCAGTTATTAAGCTAATGAAGTTTCAGCTTTGTCTCAGGGTGCGCGCATTGAGTACATCCAAATTGCGTGCATTCATATATTCATCAAGTAAACCTCTAACAATATACATGTACTAGTAATGTTTCCAACACTGTGAAATCATCTATATTTATACGTTAATAATGATATGGTGACTGTGCCGAGTATCCAAACTAGCATCATTCTTAACCCATAATTGACGAATGGATTTTCCAATCATTATCATTTGGGTGAGTCCACTTTCATTTTTAGGGGCGTCAGGAGTAATTTTTAAATTTTATTCAATTTTTCGATGAAAATCTTCTAAGGAAACAGAATAGCCCCAGATGGGACGCCGCGTTCATCTGGGGCTATTCTGTTTGCCTATGTCCCATAAAAAGGACGCCAGGCTTATATGAGTTAATGCACATGTACGGCCATGACAAACACATACTCTCGTGCGATCAGCTCATACGTTACAGCTGTTGTTAGTTATGCTAGGTGTTGTGTTTAGAAAGTACTTGAGTTCACTTTTAAATTGACAACTGTCTGAACTGTCTTAACGTTTGAATTGGACGAAACAAAACTGTCAGAGAGTCTGAGACCCTCAACAGTGATTTTTGTTTCAGTTTGCCAGGTAAGCTATTTACTTTGTACATTTATAATTGTTCTCGAAAGAGCAAACGTATGCCAATGTAATATATATTTTTACAATTACTTTTGCAATTGTTAAAGGACATCTATGCCTTAGATTGGGATAGTCCCTAAATGACAAATATGTCTCTTTCAAAGACGAAAATGCCTTGTTTGATAAAATTATTGTGTTCTTGCATATTTTAATTGTCAATGACATAATTTATGTCAATTTTAACATAAAATTGGGAATCACATTTCTAAGCATTAATGCAATACGCATAGATTGAAAGCAAATTTACTTTTGAACCCGTACTGTATCTCTATAAATACATCTACATGACCTACATATGCTCACCCTGACACCAGTTTGACAAGAAATACGACCATGAATGTTTACAATTCTACAGTTGATGTCTTTAAAATTGTCCATAACCACTGTGCTTATTTTAGTTCAGGGAAAATTTCAGGAAATTGTACATTTTCGCCTCGCTGACCCTGTTCCCCCCTTAGACCCAGGATGCCACTTTGATATGTTGTGTGAATGTGAAAAACACATAAACTGACGAAAGGGCATGCTGGGTCCCGGGGGGGAACACACCTAGAATTAAACTATAAGATAGTAAATTAAAGATCTTATGCACCATGATAACATTTCTTTCAAAATAAACTTAAAATTACAAAACAATAAACAATCAATGTGTGGATACCGTTCAGTATTCATATGACAAATGAGCCCATATTTATTTGCTTAAAAAGTGCTGTTGACAAACAAATGCAAATCAGTTCAAAGTCTAATGGTTCATTTGTCCCAAAGATGGGGTGGGTTGTGAAAATATTTAGTTGCATTGTCTCGATTCTGTTAAATCAGCCAAACTGTTTTGTAAACGAAAGTGTATATATTTCTTCGCCTATAAATGTTAAATTCAGCCCCATAATCATAACATGAAAATTTCGTCCTCCCAAATCTGACATTTAGGGACTTCTTACATCTAAGCCATAGATCTTCATGGGCATTTGTATTGATAATTTGATTATTTTGCTCAAAACTTAGATCGTGGGTACATGTTAAAACCGCCTCAGTGGAGCTGTTTCAATGAGTACACGCAATCTATATTTTGGAAAAATAATAAGAAAAAATAAGCACGCCAATTTTAGTGCATAAAAGTAGGGTGTTTTGGTGTATACATAACACAGATATCCTGATGGCAAAGCCTTATAAATGTTCACTGAATGTAGATACTTGTTTTAATAACCAAGGGTCAATCTAGCTCCTTTGATGCTCAAATCGTTGGGACAATTTTGCTTTCACATATGCAATTTGTTCACTTTATGCTTTCTACATGATAAGCAGCGAGCCGTAAAGCAAATGCGATTAAAGGTATGTTACAGTGTTGCGCGTATTTTGAACAGCATTCTGTTTTCATTGCAATATGCGGCTTTCACACTAGAGCACGATCTGTTACGATCACCACGATTGACTAATCGCAACTAATCGGGACATTTTGCCAAAATTCGACGTTCTGATACGTTCTCTTGCGAGTTGTTGCGTTTTGATACGATCTGTTCCGATCTGATACGATAGGGTGGTGATCGGTCAAAATTTGGAGACACGATATTGGTCCCGGATAGATACGATTAGTTACGTTCCGATAAGATTATTACGATTCCAATGCGATCTGATACGATTACCAAGATACTTGACCGCGATTTGATACGAACTGATACGCGTAGATGCGTTCCGGTACGAGTCCCAAGAACTGATACGATGTGTTGCGATAGATTACGACTGTTGGCTTGACTTTTTGCTGATTGTGGTCATGATTGTGTCACGATGAGACCACGATTGGTATATATACTTCGAAAACAAACATATAACTCATTACGTTTTAAGCACTGAAGACGAAATAACATTGATGATGGAAGGAGTTGAGAATGAAGAGAATGCGACATTTGCATTATTAATGCATGCTTATGATAAAGCCTTATCATTCCCCTTTCTACCCTTGCCACTGTTGCCATCCTTCAGATTTCTAATTAATACTGAAAAGGACCGTATTAAAATTCAGTTTTCTATTGTTGATCAAAGAATATAATTCATTTATCGTGCCCGATGTGTTTATTGTATTTATAATTCGTAACAGATCGTAAGCATCCGTGGCAAAAGCGTGGGGTATCGTGTCTCATCGCATTTACTCGTATCAGATCGCATCCTATCGCGAGTAATTCGCATCGTCTCGTAGTTAATCGTAGTTAATCGGGCCAGACAATTTTTCTCGAATCGTAACAGACCGTAACAATTCGTAGGAGATCGCAACTCATCTCAACAGATCGCAGTGTTTTGGTCGACCCCGATCACCGCGATTTAGGAACAAGATGAGATACGATTTACTGCGATTTGTTACGATGACATACGATCTGATGCGATGGCCACGATGGTCCCGCCAATCGTGGTAATCGTGGAAAAAAATTTTGGCAGCCAAAAAATTCTCCACGATTATCCCGATTATCACGATTGACATCAAGATATGATACGATCTGATAAGATTGGATACGATAGTCCCGATTGGTCCACGATTAACACCACGATACCAATCGTGGTCGAATCGTGGTAAGTGTGAAAGCTGCAATAATTGTGAATTAATATGCCAAGTCACGAGTTTATTCTGTTCTTGTTTGTAGAAACACCAGATTGATCATAAGAATGCAGATACTCGGAATCATTGTCACAGTGGTAGTATTGCTGTTTGGGCAAATATCAGCACAGACAAGTAAGAAAGACATTATTGTTTTAATAACTATGAAATAAGGAACGGTCTAAGGGCGAGCTAGCCAAGAATTTAATGTGAAATAGATAGGTTTTACCTATAACCGAGCACCCTAGACACACGGAACGAGTATATAGGGTTGAAAATTAGTACCTTATGGTCTTTTTAATCTGCCAATGGTATCGAGGGGCAGAGTTTTAACTAACTGCTCTTAGACTACCATTTACTATTTGACATGGCTTCTTTATTTTACCCACCTGAACCAGTTGAACTAGCGATTTCATTGTCAAATTGTGCTATTAGGCGCGCGACATATGAATTTAAGCGAGTGGCACTCTACGCACTTCTCACGACGTTTGACGTCATTCTTTAACATGATAAAAGTTTATTTCAAAGCGGTAAAATGTTTTTCCAAGAAAATCATGCAGGAAAATGCAATAATTTGCTAACAACGACTGTTTGTTGTACGACTGAAACAACTTTTAATAGAGAGATTCTTTTCACCAATTCGTGAAAACCAGTCAAAATTACAAGTGAGATGAGAAGTATAAATAATTATTTTATACTTAGCAGTGAAATTAATGTATATCAAAAATGGATAAAAACGATATTTTCACTGCAGAATTGATATTGATATTTTCTCTAGTGATTGATATCAGCCGATATTTTCACTGTAGAGTTTGGATTACTCCTGACGTTTACATTCACTTGACGTCATTAAATGTGCCTCACTTCAGAAATTCAAATGTCTGTAACTCCGTTTTTTACGAACGAAAACATAAACATAAAGTGTGGGTATTCATTTTCTTAGTTAGAACGTTGGGAACAATGTGGTACCAAAATTATTTGTGTTTTCAAAAATTTTTGGTTTTTGCATTTTCACCGCCTGCTTTGTGAATAGGAAAATGCCCGTGTATTGTATAAAATAAAAAGAAAATTTACTTTTTATCGGTAAATACCAAATATATTTCATCTCGTGACTTGAAAACATCTAAATTTTCACAATGTGATGTTTTCAACTCACTCGATGGAATATATTTGGTATTCACCTCAAAAAAATAAATATCCTCTATTTAGTTTATCACTTAAGGTAATGATGGCGTCGAAAGGTATTGTTCTTACTACTTCCCAAAAACGACCGACAGAGCGACCTTCCTGTATGCTATTAGCCGTACAACTCCTTGTCAAAGCGGCAATCAGTGTGATGAGATGTCCGTGGATGGTGAATGCTATGTCCTCTGCAAGTATGAGAGCGATCCTGGTTAGTTTATTAATTTAATTAATATTTTGATTTAAAAAAAGGTGAGACGGTTGGCAATGATCAGGAAATGGCGCAATCGGAAAGAAATTCCCACTCCAAAAACCGAGATGGGGAAAACACTCAGACTGACAATGAGGTACTTATACTAATAGAACATATCGTAAAGCGTTTAAGTAGCTATTTCTCTATATGCGACCACTCAGTTATCCGAACTTAATTAAAACGAATATAAGGCGCAAACAGCACAAACATTTAAGGATTGAAATTCAGATTTTAGCTTTTCTCTGGATGATGAAAAACATTAGGCTGTTTTTATGTTTGTGAAGCCCGAAGGACTTCTCGGAGACATTAAATTAGCTAATGTTTTTCATCATCCAGTGAAAGCTAAAATCTGAATTTCAATACTTATATTTACATTTTAGTACATATATTATCAATAAAGTATCAGATTTTTAATTGCGAATATCACCGCTCATTTTCACGACAACAAGAGTAAGCAAACAACCTAACTGGGTGGTTTTGACGTCGCCCCGCCCAGAGGCGTGGCCTCTAGATCATGTGACTTAATGTTTTTCATTGGGAAATGAAGGACATCAAGAAAGATACTTTCGAAAAGGCCTACTGATGAGGGTTCATTACCCGAAATTGCGCAATATAGTCCATACTATCTCCCTTTGTATGTTTTTATTGCTTCCAAAGGATCAATCCTTTATATTTTATTTCATCTAGGGTGAGTGCAATAAAAATGTAAATATACAACAATAAAAAACAAAACAGGACCGTTTTCAGTCACTTTTATAGGGGTTACGGCACAAACCAGACTGTGCAGCTGTAGACTTTAGAAGCGTCGAACTGCTGCTCAGATGCATAAGCGTATTCGATCTGCGCCTACTTTTCTCAAAGCATGTAGTTGTTTATGTTCCTTTTCATTTCTATGTTGTCACAAAACATAGCCTCATTGTTGAAGCTTGGTCAACTGAGTTTGGTATTCTTCTTGTTCCCATTGTGTTTTCATCGTTTCTACCGTTTCGTAAAATAAACTGAAGAAGTGATGTTCATTATCTTACAGAGGTATTTTCCCAAGTAAACAATGGGACAGAATACATACAGCTGAAAACGAGAGTGGAAGAGATAGTCAAAACCGAGAAAGAGGTCCATAAAAGCATTTGGTCTTGTTTGAAAGGTAGACTAGTAACATTGAAGACAATAATCTTAAACATTCATCTTTGTCAACACAACTTGAAACCTTACGTTGATACACTGCATAAAAAGTTTGCGAACAACGCAGAAAGCGCAACGGAAATTCTGCTATGGTTCCGTTCCGAAATTGCCCAATATGATGGGCCAGTTGAGAGCTGGTTCCGGGGTTGGATACTGTATATTTCGAATTTGACCGTAACTGAAATGAGAGCTATGACCGAGGATGAAGCCTTAGCATTGTATGGTCCTGAATGCTACAAAAGTTTGAGCAAAGCATGCACTGAGTGCACTCCGAAACCGTGCAGGTGCCTTTAAAGGCATGCGTGTATATGTATTTCGAAGTCGGAAACATTAATGTGTAAGATAACCTCCTCAGCCAGTGCAGAACTGTATAAATTAGTTCTGTTATAATCTGGTACAAATAAAAAATAAACGTTCTATCATGTTACTCTTCCTTTCTCACCATTGAAAAAACATGGAATTCTTGGGACCTTTAATGGAACGTGAAAAATTATAGCCCATCGCAAACACGCGCTACACAGCTCTGTCGTTTATTATCTATAAATTATCTGATCTAAATACTGTCATCGTATTTGAATATCAAATCTTACTTTATTGTGTAATTATATATATTTTCTTCAAAATGTGCATATCATGATACAAAACAAGGGTGTCTTTAACGTCGGAGTCTTCTCAGCACCACCCAGGCGACCAGTTGCCGCCAAAATTATCAGGATTTGATTTCGGGTCCGGTGGCGGATAGTTGGGAGGTACTTCTGATGCTTTGTATTGCTCCAACTTCTTTTTCATGTCTTCGACAATATCAGGATGCTGGTCCGCTATGTCGAAGTGTTCCGTCGGATCAGCTGAAAATTATATAATAAGATAATTATTATAAGATAATTATGTTATTTCGTTTTGTTTGAGAGAGGGATCGAGGTTTCGGACCAATATTGGCTTAAATGAGCCTCTGCATAAGAAAACCAACGATCTGGGTTTCCGACAAGGTTCAACACAAACCGGTCTGTACAGTCACAGAAGAAAGATAGAATCTTGAAACTTTGTATATAGGTAAAAGAGGATTTGTACTATCCGTGTAGCGTAAACAAAGACGCAGATCAGCTGTGTAGTAACTGCATAGCTGATCTGTGTCTTTGTTTTCGCATATGCAAATTGCTGGTTTTCT
Source organism: Rugalucina vietnamica (assembly GCA_964017185.1). Lineage (NCBI taxonomy): Eukaryota > Metazoa > Mollusca > Bivalvia > Lucinida > Lucinidae > Rugalucina > Rugalucina vietnamica. The sequence goes on along the minus strand of OZ024878.1, from coordinate 48,715,354 downwards.
CATGCAAAGGCTCATATTATTGGGAAAGAGCCAGTCATCTTGCTCTTCAAATGTCTTTTCTTTCTCAGCTGGTATTTAGCTTTTACTTGCATCGATTTTTTTTGATTGTACACCATTGTTCATGTACACCATATTACCTATTCTTGATATTTTACCAAAGAGCAACCAATAAATTGTTTACAAGAAGGTTACGAAAATTCCATATAAGCCACATGGCCAGATTATGTGACATTGTTGGCCAAACATTATTAGTTAGGCGTCAAAATTCATTTCGATGACTGTAAGCACTTGCAAAGCATAGAGATAGTTTCATGTTGTCTAAGCAAAAGCACTAAATAACGAATGCTTTTCCTCAATCAGCAGAAGAGGAAGAATGACCATAGAAATACAATAACCGAACCTTGTTAGTCGTAATAAGTGTTTAAAACTTTTTCTTACCCTCTAAATCAAACAGCTGGTATGGAGGAAATTTCTGCTGACCAGAAAACCCTATTTCATCATCTGCGAAGTTAATTGGTGTGGCTGGTGACTCGAAGTTTGGCACAGGCTCCCAACCGTTATGAGTCCCAGGTTTTCCTTGTATAAGTTTATATTTACCAACCCTGAAAAGTTATACAAAAAGGTACAAGTAGGCAAAGATCAGGAAAAGGCGCAATCAGAAAAAGATTCCCACTCCAAAAAACCGAGGTGGGAAAAAACCATGAAAACATTTCGTAAGCCGAATGAGCAGCTATTTTCCCTATAGATGGCCACTCAGTTACCTTAACTTAACTAAAAATATAAAAACATACAAAAGGCGCCAACAGCACAAAATATTTTAAACACAAAGACATAAAACAAAGAACCACCACAGAAGTATCGACTTGGAACAATCAGTAACACAAAGTTACTGGCGGGTTTAAATCGATTTTACATGGCCATAACCTCACCCTCAGCTTCTGCAGTGGTCCATAACATTTAGTTAGTTCTTCGGTCCTCGTGGTGAATCTCTAACTAGTCAATGAATCACCAAGAACAAACAAATAAATCATGATAAACATCCTGATGATACAGAAACCAGGACTCACAGATTGAGTAAGCTGCCCGACGATGGAGATCCCTGGGCGCCGAATAACTTAGTTGGACCAAGCAACAGACAAGAAGCCCCGGTCGTTTTTAATGCGTTAGTGGTGTTTTCTGCAACTACATGTATTACAATGGCTGCCGTTACCAAATTGACGAATTTTCAAATCTTTAGAATTAGAGGAAAGTATGTCATACTTGGTAGAGGCGTGTTACAAGTCTGGTTCTTGCAAATTACATGCTCAAAATATTTGATTAAAAGAGGCAATAACCTTGGCTTGACAATCGAAGTGTTACGTATTCGCATCTATATCTTCTGAATAATAGACAAAAAGAAGGTCAAAGTTACCTTATAGCAGAATTATTTTGCAGTTGATCAATATTATAAACAAACTCTGTCCTTGCAGAAGCTTTTCCCTCGCTTATCATCGACCATTGATTCCTACCATCCATTTTAGGGTCTGAAAGAGTATTGTATTAATTAACTTAGTAGTATATAGTACTTATACGGAGAATTTGGTCTGTGTGCTACTGGTGACGTTTCTTTTTTCGTATAGTCTATACTGGATTTCACCTCGACCTAATACAGCTGACCTCGCACTAATACGATTGACCTTGTATCTATACGGATTTACCTGCTATCTATACGGATTGACCTGCTATCTATATGGAAATCCCTACATCTGATTGGTCAAAATTCACGTGCGAGGTCACGTGCCCCGTTGAATGAGCTGAGAGAAAAAAATAATGGCGGCGAATCAGCCGATCAGTAAAATAGTGAACAAACAAACAAAAATAATGTCAACATCTTTGAAAAGAATGTCAGACATTGGCGCTAAGAATGGCGAAGATATGTTTGATGTGATAGAGGATGATATGGACCAATATGGACTTTTGACAGTTAATTAATAAAAATCTCAGCTGTATTGGACCTCGGCCTCCGTCCTCGGTCCAATACAGCTTACCTCGGACCTGTAACTGGTCCAATACGAAATAACTTGATTAATAACATTTTAGTATATACATATACTGTGTTTGTAAAACCAAACAATGATAAAAAAATGTCAATGATACTGTCAAAAGACAGCACACAGGTAGGTTTTAATAACAATTTAGAACCCAAGAAATGACATCCACAGTTACAGGTTACAGTGATCTGTTAATGTAAAATAGAGTAGAGATGATATTTACCTGGTTTGCCTCCAGCTACAGTCAGCAAGGTTGGATACCAATCCACTGCATGAATCATCCTGAAATTTAACCAAACAATAAACCACTGCGGAACATCAATAAAACACAACGGGAAAACCAACAATCTGCATATGCGAAAACAAAGGCGCAGATCAGCTTCGCAGTAACTGCAAAGCCGATCAGCGCCTTTGTTTTCGCTACACGGATTCTTCTTAAATCCGAAATTTCAAGCTTCTAGCTGTCATCTGTGGCTGTACAGCCCGGTTTGTGTCGGACCTGTTCAAAAACCACATTGTTGGTTTTCGCACGAGACGGCTCAAATGGCAGTTGCATCTAGTGATCATGTAGGGGAATCTGGGGCATGTAGGTTCTACACTCTAACGATTGATAATCGAACATTGTTCACAGGGGGCAGGTAGGTTCTACACACTAACGATTGATAATCGAACATTGTTCACAGGGGGCAGGTAGGTTCTACACTCTAACGATTGATAATCGAACATTGTTCACAGGGGGCAGGTAGGTTCTACACTCTAACGATTGATAATCGAACATTGTTCACAGGGGGCATGTAGGTTCTACACTCTAACGATTGATAATCGAACATTGTTCACAGGGGGCAGGTAGGTTCTACACTCTAACGATTGATAATCGAACATTGTTCACAGGGGGCAGGTAGGTTCTACACTCTAACGATTGATAATCGAACATTGTTCACAGGGGGCAGGTAGGTTCTACCCTCTAACGATTGATAATCGAACATTGTTCACAGGGGGCAGGTAGGTTCTACACTCTAACGATTGATAATCGAACATTGTTCACAGGGGGCAGGTAGGTTCTACACTCTAACGATTGATAATCGAACATTGTTCACAGGGGGCAGGTAGGTTCTACACTCTAACGATTGATAATCGAACATTGTTCACAGGGGGCAGGTAGCTTCTACACTCTAACGATTGATAATCGAACATTGTTCACAGGGGGCAGGTAGCTTCTACACTCTAACGATTGATAATCGAACATTGTTCACAGGGGGCATGTAGGTTCTACACTCTAACGATTGATAATCGAACATTGTTCAAGCCAGTTGACTATATAGTACAAATAAGCTTTGTCAGATACGAGAAATGGTTTTAACAACCCTTTGTTTTGAAGGCTGAGTAAGATTAAATTAGAGGAAATGTTTTTTGTTTTTTTTTTACATATTTTTCTTTTTGTTCTGGCTTGCTTTAGGACCGTAAAATATGCCAGTTTCTAGACATTGCTCAGTTTTGCTCTGAAGTATCTATTTAACAAAACCCTTTAAAGTTTAACAATTTAAAGTAAGAATAGAAAGTACTGAATTTGAAGTAATTCAATTTAAAGTCCCAACGCAGACACTTTGCTGGAAAAAATGTCATTATATGACATAACACAAAACATGACAATAATAAACCAAAGTCAAAGTTGGCGAGAGAAACAGAAAACTTACTCCGTGCTTGTGTATTTTGTTTTCTTCAACAGATTCTCACTATATACAAAGGCAGCACCTTTCGTACCGCCTTCCCACAGGGTTGTCTTAGCACCTCTTAGCGGGAGATTGTTGGCCGCCTCGTATGTTGGACCACCATTCTAGACAGAATTTTAAACAATGTTTTTTTTTCAAGATATGTGAAAATTATTCTTTGTGATAATCTCAACTGCATAAAAAGTGAAATACACCGACAAAGTTGAATTTTAACATGTCGACGTATCAATTTTGAGATTTTCATCAGAAATAAACCACAATGACCCACTATTCTAAAGCATATTTAATTACGATTCTAAGAAGGTACAAGTAGGCAACGATCAAGAAAAAGCGTAATCAGAAAGAGATTCCCACTCCAAAAACCGAGGTGAGGAAAAACTTAATTAACAGTCAGGCACTTATACCTTGAAAACACATCGTAAGCCGAATGAGCAGCTATTTGCCCAATAGGTGGTAACTCAGTTACCAAAACTTAACTAAAAATATGAAAACATACATAAGGCGGAAACAGCACAAAAATTTAAACACCAAGACATAATACAATAAGAACCACCACAGAACTATCGCCTTGGAACAACCAGTTATATAAAACTACTGGCGGGCTTAAATCGATTTTACAGGGTCCTAACTTCACCCTTAGCTACTGCAGTGGTTCACAACATATAGTGAGTTGTTCGGTCCTCGTGGTGAATCTATAACTAGTCAATGAATCATCATGGACAAACAAATAAATCATGATAACCACCATGATGAATAAAAAACGAAACATCTATTACCGTAATGATGTATGACAAGATGAAACAACAGCTAACTCAAATTGCAGTAATGCACAGGTTATACGGCTTCCTCTGCAAAGTTTCTAACGTGTACATTATAATAATTATTTTTTCTTCAAGCATTCACATACTTTATGAAAACAAAAATGGCTCACATAAATCACGAATAATAAAGTATAAAGCGCACCAAAATTTGCTGTTCGCCTGTACCGCTGGACGATTCTACATGCAGATGAACTTACATCAGTTGTGAAGACTATAAGCGAATTATTCATAAAGCCTCGCTTCTTTAGAGCATCTGTAATATTTCCAATTGCTTCATCCAATGCTGACACCATGCCTGATAAAAAAAAAAAAAAAACAAACAAAAAAAAAAAAAAAACGGTTTTAATTGCAATTTAACATATTTCGGTTGCATCGACTCACCCACAAATATTTTTAATCGTGTTATTTTACTGTCCTTGACTTATCTATATGCTTGTCGAAAAACTATTCGTTTTTGTTTGCACGACAAGTTTTGTGTCCCTGAATAGCGTCTATTCTCTGATTGCTCTTCGTGCATTTTATATGAGCCTGTGCGTGAGAAAACCAACAATTTGGGTTTCCGACCAGGTCTGACACAAACCGGCCTGTACAGTCACAGAAGATGGTTAGAGGCTTGAAATTTTGGATTTAAGAAAGAGAGGAATTGTACTATCCGTGTAGCGAAAACAAAGGCGCTGATCAGCTTCGCGGTTACCGCGAAGCTGATCTGCGTCTTTGTTTTCGCCTATGCAAATTGTTGGTTTTCTCATGCACCGGCTCATATGCCTTTTACCTACTTTTACCTTTATATCAGAATTCTTGTGGTTGTGCCGTGTGGCGGCCCTAAAAATATTTCCGTACATCCATTTAATGCTCTTATTTTTCCAATCTTCGGAGATTGCTTGCGATCAGTTTGCATTTTCCTATCTTTGGAGTGGGAATTTCTGATTGCGCCATTTCCGATCAATGCCTATTTTTTATCTTCTTCTAATGTTATTCATTTCTGTCTAGTTTGGCGTCTGGGATGGGAAATTGAATTTGCGTATCAGCTTCTGCCAAAACTTTTTTTCTCTATAATGCATATATTAGTCAGGGAATTGTTGAAAACGAGTTCTGATATCATTAAACTAAACATTGCAGATACTACAGGCAAAAGTTTAATAATGTTTAACCTACCACAGTAAGTTCGTCTATTTGCATGCTTAATATTTCTGTATGGAGGCAAATTCTTGTATCGTTCAGGAACCTATGATAAAAATGTCACCACTTTGTGAAACGTGTTATTTTACTCATGCTCATTTAAATCTGTTTCATAATTATACTTCCAAAAAGACAGCATAACACCATATTGCCCTCTTGAAGCCATAACAACAGAAAATGCTAAATTAATCTAATCATGCCAGACTCTATCATGTCATATTAGTATGAGCCGCATCGTGAGAAAACCGAATTTTTGCCTATGCGAAAACAAAGGCGCAGATCAGCGCCTTTGTTTTCGTTACACGGATAGTATATTTCCTCTTCTTCTTATATCCGAAATTTCAAGCTTCTAGCCTGCTTCTGAGAGTGTACAGCTCGGTTTGTGTCGGACCTGGTCGGAAATCCCGAAGACCGGTTTTCTCGCGTCGCGGCTCAGTATAATTCAAAGGACATCGTATACGCCAAGTACTTACTTAGCCGAAGTCCTTTCAAAAGGAAGATTATGTTCTTATTAATCATAAACACCATCTATCACTGGGTGCTTCCTTGGTCCCGATATAAAAAAGGTTTTGTTTGACTTTTTGGTAACGGATTTTGTTCTACTTCTTTAACACAGTTGATCTCCACAAAATAGTGTCGATTATAACATAAATTGCTTAAATTACTTCATTTTTAACGAATAAAATGGAATCGTACTATAAAATTGCATTCAAAGTACTATGTCCATGATTTGAAATTCTTTCAATGACGTCAGAAATAAGAATCAAATCAAATCTTTGACCAAATTCTAGAAATTATTGTAGAAAAAAATCTGATACCGGAATCAAACAAAACCAAATCCTATCGGGACCTATAGTAAAAGTCAAACAAAACCTTTTTATATCGGGACGAAGGAAGCACCCAGTGATCTATGTATACATGTACATGTATTATGCAATGAATTTACTGCAAAGTTTGGCCGACCGATAGTGCGTCAATATTTGATAACTTAGAATAAAATAATTTGATTTAAAACTAGACAAGCTTGAATTTTGCAAAGTTTGAACAATATCATTACCTCGAGTGGTGCGTGAACTGACTGGAAAGGTAGATACAGATACAATGGTTGAGTCTCAGGGTCTATATTGTTGATCAGGTCGATGGCATGCTTGGAAATTACATTCTACAAAATGAAATAAATACAGATGTATTTCGTTCACAAACTCGATTTAGAGTTCATTACAGATGACTTTAATAAAAAGCATGACGATGTTTACTGTTAGATCATGTTTCATATGTACACAAGTAAGTCTTGATGATGAATGAATATTAAATAAGCCAAATTATAGAATTACATCATACACAAATAAATAGGTAAAACCATATTGCATTCAAATGAATATGTATATATTATGTACAAAATAGAATTAGAAGTGGCGACGATAATTAACCGATACTATGTTTTGGCGCTTGAATGCCAATTTCTAAAGATACATTTAGTAACAAAATTGGCTACAAAGCATCGGATACTCACTGCAGAATATTCTCCTTTTACATCACTGTAAACAGTTTTGTTCCAGCGAAAATCATAGCCTTTTTCTACAAAATTTTAAAAGAAAATCGTAACACATTTACAAAGTATGTCAAAAGAAAATCATACCCTTTTTCTACAAACCAAATGTTGAAAGAAAATCGTAACACATTTTGACAAAGTATGTCAAAAGAAAATCATAGCCTTTTTACTACAAAATATGTCCAGAGAAAATGGATTATATCTATAAAATATGTCAAAAGAAAATAGCCTTTCTCTACAAACAATATCAAAAGAAAATCATTTTTTTCTACAATATATTTCCATAGAAAATTACGTTTTTCTACAAAATATGTCGACGGAAAAGTTTGGCTGGTTTGCACTATATGTCAAAGTTTGAATAGATATTTATGTATAATGAAAATGTTAGTTCTAAGTTGTAAATAATTTAGTATATTTGATTGCATTTTCAAAACTTCAATATCTGACAATATTTGAATATTATTTGGGTTCAATTTGATTTGGTTAATTGCAAACTGCCCATGATACTGTTAACATGTATGTAAAGGGCAAATCCTATATTAGATATGGTATGCATTCCCTTCCCTGGGCATGGCATACCTTCGCGGCTTATAGACATAGGCTATAGGGTACTGACCAGGCTTAAGTCGCCGAAGCCGTGGTATGACCCGTCCCCCTTTTCATTAATATGTTCACTGCTCTTAAAGGATCTCAGTTTCATTTTTGTTACCAATACGCACTATTGATTCCTTCAAAAATAAGTCGTCGGGTAGTAGGCTGCCCGAGAAATAGAACCGTAGAATCTATGCGGTACATGTATAGATTAATTTTATAGTTGTATTAAAAAGAAAATAATATTTTCTCACCTGTGATTTCATCTCTTATGTGAGTATAGTAATCCTCCATTCCATTGTAATAGCCCATAAACGAATCAAACCCTCGGTAAGTCGGTGTGTATTTCCAATTACAAAATCCGAGGTGCCACCTGTCGATTAAAATTAAAGAGGCAAACCTGACTGGCTTTGTCCCAATGTTTGTATATGTACCATACCTCTCATGTGCGTATAGTAATCTTCAGCGCCCACATAATAACCCATAAAGGAATCAAATCCTCGATAGGTGGGGGTATATTTCCAGTTACAAAACCCGAGGTGCCACCTGTTAAGAGAGACAAAAGTTGAGGGAGAATCAAACAAGGACCGCGTACCTGACGGTATTGCTATTGTGTGTGTATAATAATCCTCTGCTCCGTTATAGTAACCTACGAAGGAATCGAACCCTCGATAAGTGGGGGTATATCTCCAGTCACAATATCCAAGGTGCCACCTACAAAAAAAATATGATCTGACTGGGACACATATGGAAATAAGACTGTAGATATTGATATTCTACCTGAAATTAATCGAAATTGAGTTCGTTTATTGCTAATTTTTCAACAGCCATTCTATTGTGATGTTTGCTTGTGACACTTCCTCTGTTAGTATTTGCTAGTGCTACGCTATGATTGTGACACTTCCTTTCTTAGTAATTGCTAGTGCTACGCTAATGTATCTTTTTATTTCTTGAAATAACACGATAAACATTGAGACGCAAGTATATTAGTAAAATAACCTTACTTGCCGACAATATGGGTAGTATAACCAAGTCCCTGCAACATTTGTGGCAGCGTAGTGATATTTGCTGGCATGAAGGCGGGTCTGTTACAGAAAATCACATCATGCTGAAGAAACAAGTTGGTCATTGTCTTGGAACATGTTTTGTTAGTTCTAGCAAAAAAGGAATTTTAGATTTGATAATATTCGGTCTATTCCAGGGGTTTAGGGATCTGGGGGTTTGCATTTTATTTCGGCGATCTGCCGGGGGGAACAATGGCCGTTTATTTATGAGATCGTGCGTGTGTGTGTGTGGGGGGGGGGGGGCAAGCATAAGGCTTTTAGGTTTTAGGGAGCAGGGAGCAGGGATCTGAGGAAAGCATTTTAAGTACTGGGGAGCAAGGAGCTAACACCCTACTTTTGGTAGGGCCTCAACATTGCATTATGCTGAATATCTTTCTCTCGTGCAGACCACATTTCCGGGTACATTGGATTTGTTAATCTTAGTGGTCGAATTAGATAAAGCTGCATGAAATGAAACTAGAGAGAATGTAAGAGAAAAGAAGCTGAAGAAAATGAAAAGTAAAAAAAAAAAGATGTGAACCAGAAGTTCTGAGGATTCTGGTTGGAATTCGTTGGCTAAGTACATGAATTGCAAGTATTTTTCATCTGTCGAACAAAGTATTTATTCATCTAGGTGTCAAGGAAGTGTCACAATAATACATCACATGCTATGTTTAAACGAAACAACGCCCAGTATCCTAGTTTCTTTGGCAAATCCATACAAGCTAAGGAAACAAAACAAAGATAAGTTAGTGTATATTTATTCCAGTTAAGATTGGACCGATAATATGACAATCCCAGTAGGTACGAGCCCTCACTTCAAATGCCGGTCTGCCCTTTAAAGAATTCTGAATTATGACAAAATTATTTAATATAATAATAAATTATTAAATACTAATGAATATCAATACATATTTTTATGAAATAACGCTCTTCAGAAAATTAACAATCCTGGATTCTTTCTTCTTTTATAAAGGATTGTTTCCATATAAATCATAAGCAAAGAGGGTTCAACACTTGAATGCAAGAACACTAAAAAAGACCGACATTTCAGCAAAGTTACAAAATATTATAATGCTAATGAATAAATTTGCAGGACTCTAACCACTTGTTCAAAAGCATTGCCCGAACTATTATTACTGACTTACTTTCCAACGATATGCGTACTGTATCCAAGAGCTTTTAGTTTCTGGGGCAGGGTTGTAAAATTTGCGGGCAAAAATCCTGGATGAGGCGGATGGATAACGCCATGCTGTAAACAAGCATACATTTCAAAATAATGAATAAATATCTTTAAACGGATAAGCCTTGTTTCCTATAAATGGGACACAGACAAACGGACAAACACCTGATGTGACGCCACAAAATTTCAGCGTACCACCTAAGGCTATTCCGTTTCATGAGAGGAATTCCACCGTGCTTTCATTTGTATAAAATCACAACTGAAAGCAATCCCTGGTGGCAGTGTACTCAGCCAGATGATTATGACGAACAAGTCCATTCGTCACGCGTGCTTTAACTTACTTTCCGACGATATGAGTGGTATATCCAAGGACTTTAAGTCTCTGGGGTAGGGTTGTTAGGTTACTGGGGAGAAAAGCTGGGTTGCTCGGGTGGATAACATCATGCTGGAAATAAGCGTCCATATTTCAAAGACATGCAACTTTACTAACTGTCTGAAAGTGTTAGTGTTTTGGGCTGTTATTTGCTACTTCCATCTAGTGTGAGGGGTGGGGATGAAAGCGTGAGGTGAGTTACATTTTGGCGCAAATTTTGTTCAAACCAGTCAAGGAATAAGTGAGATATTGACTTTTGAAATTTTGGAACGAAGTGACTTTTGGCGGCCATTTTGAATATTCAATTAGAAATCTGTAAAATCTGAAACTTTGAATAAAATTCATATTTCAAAAACTTACATGGTGAAATATGACTAGAAGTGATAGTAAATCAATAGTAGAAAACATTCAAACAAACATTTACAGAAAAATATTAATAATGTTTCATTTACATTGATTATGTATATTTAATTAGGGCTTTATGACGTCATAAAGCCTCATGAATATCCAAAATGGCCGCTTCCATAAACAAACATTGATGAATATTCAAACCCACATAACTTTCTTATTTTGCATCCGAATTTAATAAAACATGTACCATATTGTTAAACAAGGCGAGTTCTTTCATTCAAGAAGCATTGTATTTCAACCTTGCCTTTCCCTTTAAGGTTATTAATTATTGAAGGCGTATTGAACTCCTTCTGGGAGAGAACTGTTCGCTCAGTATGTTCAAACAAAATGTGTTTGAAATTTGTGTTAAGTGTCAAATTCGGTTTTGATGACAATATCCATCTTAATGATGAGCATTGTGTGTCACATTTTTAAATCCTGCAAAAAGACATTGTCCAATATGCGACAAAGGGAAAATACAATCTGAGGCTTCAAGCATATCTGAATGGCAAGTACAGACACAGTCAAGCCAGGAATTGATGCAATTAAATTTAAAGTCCCAACATAGACACCAGCTGGGAAAGAAAATACATAAAACACAACAAAACATTTTCCGACAACACACTCGAAGAGCAGAATGACTAGGCCTGCAACATTCATTTAAAAACATATGCAGGCATAATAAAATAAAAATGACATTGATGCAAACTGCCAAGAGGGCGAATAAAAAACCTGGCGTGTCGCATCAGAACTTCAAACTGGTAGGACAGTCAATACAGCGAGTCGGTCATACCAAATAATATCGTGCACATGTTTGTCGCATCAGAACTTCAAACTGGTAGGACAGTCAACACAGTGAGTCGGTCATACCAAATTATATCGTGCACATGTTTGTATATGATTCAGATGCTATTGGTCAAGACACCGCCAGTTTCGTACATTGTAGCTTGTGAGGTATTATTGTAACATTCTTTTTCTTGCACAAGATTAATTACTTAATTAATTAATTAATTAAGTAAGTAAGTAAGTCAGTGAAGGTAAGTGAAGTGAAGAGAAGTGAAGTGAAGTGAAGTGAAGAAAAGTACATGTAAGTAGGCGGGTGGCTGGGTGAGTGAATGAGCTTTACAAACAGTATAATTTGTACACCGACGGTATAAAATGATTTATTTCACGCCCCTTTTGTATGTGTTCTTTGGTTATTTCACCAACCAGGTCAAGTGCATTCAGAATTGATCCTATCTGTCTGGGCAAGATACACGTGCCTTTAATTGAAACTGAATTTAAGGAAGCACAAATACTGTAGAAATAATGCGTCGAATCTGGGGTAAAACTGAATCAAAATTACATATATAATTAATGTTAATAATATTTGCAAGGGCAAACTTTTCTACTCAACTCATTCAAGCCTGGTTTCCTTTTTATGGTATATAGACAAACAGTCTAGCACCAGGCGTGACGCCACAGAATGCTGCTTGGGGCTATTCTGTTTGCATAGAGGAACTTCATCGCAAAATTGAATACCATTTCAAAATCACGCCTGAAGCCCGTACAATGTAGTGGACTTGCAAAAATGATACTGATGGATGAATCCATTCGTCATGCTTTTAAAATTTACATTTTAATATCGATACAAAGTTATTATATGTATGTCAATTAAAGATTATTATCAAGGCTATGATATTTTCTCATGTGTTCAACTAATGTAACTAATGTGTCCTTGGTTATTTGTTCTATATTTTTACCGACATATGAAGTAGCAACTCACTTGCATTGATTGGGCTACTGCGGCTTTGTAACAATTGAGCCACCTCGCGGAAAAACCAACAATTTGGTTTACGAACAGGTCCGACACAAACCTGACTGCACAGTAACAGAAGACAGCAGAAGACAGCTACAAGCGTGAAATTTCGTATATAGGAAGTAGAGGGATTGTACTATCCGTGTAGCGAAAACAAAGGCGCTGATCAGCTTCGCGGTTTTCGCCTATGCAGATTGTTGGTTTTCCCATGGGGCGGCTCAAATTTAATCAAAAGATCTAACACGAATGCCAATCTAATATGGCCCTCAAGATGTGAATACTAGTATTTAGAATACAAAGAAATCATCACGTACCTGCAGACCGGTGTGATATGGATAGTATCCTGACATGAAACAATTCCTGGATCTGCAAAAAGGTCGGTTTATGAAGTGTCTTAAACAGTTGATAGATAAGACCATGATTATCAGGACGAAATTATTCCGTTAACAGGAAGCTATATTGCCATTCAGTCAAACCTGCACTTAATGTATATTTCCTTAAAAAAGCATCACAAACAATCAACTAACAAATCTTATTTACTGCTTAACATTTAGCAACGACGCAGACCAACTTTATCAGTCTCTTTACCGGACGTTTTTGACACGGCATTTAGCACAAAAAAGTCATCCAAACATTTTTTGTGCTGAGGTACTGCTATGGGTGAACGGGTGTTTGTTGGTTAATCTAATGTAGCGTCGAATCAATGTAAAATGAGCCTCCTCATGAGAAAACCAACAATCTGCATATGCGAAAACAAAGACGCAGATCAGCTTCGCGGTAACCGCGAAGCTGATCAGCGCCTTTGTTTTCGCTACACGGATAGTACACTTCCTCTTCTTCCTAAATCCGAAATTTCAAGCTTTTAGCCTGCTTCTTTAGCTGTGCAGGCCGGTTTGTGTCAGACCTGTTCGGAAACCACATTGTTTGTTTTTCCACGAGGTGGCTCAAATATGGAAATAGGTACTTACGGTGTACATACGGGTTGTACATAGGATGAATTAAGTCGGACGCCGTTCAGAGCAAGCTTGTCAAGGTTTGGTGTATACATGTTGGGATTATGCCACCCTACATCATTCCATCCTGCAAAACAATTAAATAAATAACAACGATAGAATAATGAAATCTGAAACTTGGGGACAATGCGTTACGAAGGAAAGGTCTAGGAGAAAACATTTTGCATTACGAAGGAAAGGTCTAGGAGAAAGCATTTTGCATTACGAAGGAAAGGTCTAAGAGAAAACTATTTGCATTATGATGGAAAGGTCTATGAGAAAACTATTTGCATTATGATGGAAAAAAGGTACAAGTTGGCAAAGATCAGGATAAGGTGCAATCAGAAAAAGATCCCCACTCCAAAAACCGAGATGGGAAAAAACTAAACCAACAATCAGGTACTGATACCAAGAAAACATTAATTTTCGTAAGCCGAATGAGCAGCTAATTTCCCAATAGGTGGCCACTAAGAGAAAACACTTTGCATTACGAAGGAAAGGTCTGGGAGAAAACTCTTGTTTACTCATTTCGGTAGCTACAAATAAAAGCATGACTTTGTCTCCTTACGTTTAGAACAAAATCATTATTTGTCCTTCTAAATGCTATATGAAGACATTAAACGCTTGTGGACCTGGTGACAGGCAGAATTTAACACGAGACTGACACACAGAAAGAGGGATTTGACCGTCAAAGAAACGGATAGCCACACGTGACTTACCAAGATCATCTGCCACAATGAAAATGATATGTGGGGGTTTTCCTTTCACTATCACTACTGCTAGCACGAGCAACAGGGACAATGCCTTCCACATTCTGTCAACTGGAAACATATAAAACAAAATATATAAATGCTCATTTAGACATTTGGACTTCAATAAAACACGGGTAATAAACTATATACATGTATAACAAAAATCGTAGATTGTACATTATAAAACATACCAAATAGCCTCGGTGAATGTCCGTACAAAATTAACAATTTCAATAAAATGACAAAGCCATTACACAGTATTCAAGGATAGTATTTGTTCCGGATATTTTCAACACAGTGTCAATAAAATGTATTCGATATTTGTATAAATATACATATAGACAGCAAAATATACAATTATAGTGTGTCGCGTTCAGCTACCAATACTTTTGCCGATACAACCTACGTGTATGTACATTATGCTACAAAACACATTTTATATTATCTTATTATCGATATGAGATATGAACAAGATCAAGTTCAACATGAGATATCTTTTGCTATCTCTTACAAGTAACCATCACGAGAAGCCCTGCTAAATAACCTGAGGTGATGATCAGAAATTGATCGACTCAGTATCAGAAGATAGACAGATAAATAAATAACAGTGTAGCGTCTGCACACCCGCTAATATTTTAGAAACCCTAGATCTGGCATACATGTACCACCATGTTCACCCGGGTTTATAAGTGGCGTTCGTTAGGTAGCTCAGAGTGGGTATTCCAGATGATAAATAAGGTAAAAGTAGGCAATGATAAGAAAATGACGCAATCAGAGGGAAATTCCCACTCCACAAATCGAGGGGTGGGAAAAAAAACAGAAAGACATTTAGGTACTTATACCAAGAAAACATACCGTAAGCCGAGTGAGCACTGAGCAGCTATTCCCCAATAGGCGGCCACTCAGATACCCGAACTTATCTAAAAATATGAAAACGTACATAAGGCTCAAACAGCACAAAAGTTCGCCTACAAAATACAAAACAATAAGAACCACAACAAAAGTATCGCCTTGGAACGATCATTATTGGTTCTAGCAATTTTCCTGTCATTCTGAGTAATATCTAGTATTGACCGTTTCGTTTCCACCTTGTAGGGCTAACTAGCCTGGGATTATTGAAATTACATCAGGAAAACATGTCCGTGCACTGAATACCCCCTTCAACCCCACTTTTATATAGTAAAACTGGGGTATGCAGGGGTATACCAATTGTTTTTTTTATTTTTGCTCCAAAACATAGATTGTGGGTACTCGTTAGAACCGCCTCGGCGAGGCGGTTCTAATGTGTACCCACAATCTATGTTTTGAGCTAAAATAAGAAAAATATCTAAAATTTTCTGATGAAATTTTCAATTTTTGCAACAGAAAAAAATTCTCCATATATTACATGGGCAAGTTTTCGTAATGTATCAATCATGTGCTTTCTTTACGTATGTGGGTAGTGTGGGTTAAAGGACAGCTGTGCTTAAGTCAGATAATGCACAATTTTAAACTTTAATTAGTGGCATATAAATGTACAATAAAATAACCCACGTTTATATAATAAACAAGAAACATCTTTAAAAAAGATAAGTGTCGAAGATTAATATCTGTTCTGCAATAGGGTACAGGATGCAAGAGAGACAGACAGACAGACAGACAGACAGTATGACTCTTGCAGAGCCAACTCCAGACATGACTGAGAGAAAATGCTTTTCAAATGACCTTTCGGCGAGAGTCCTTAAGAGTCGCTGGACCGAAACGACTCGTTCTGTTGAGCAGAGCCTTTGATCCGAACACGCCTATATTTAATGGAGAAAATCCGAACGTATCTTATCTACTATGGCCTGCATGGATAATAAAATTTCAAAATCCACAGACTTTAGATTTTATTTTTTCTTTGCAAAAGCTTTCGTCACACAAAAAGCGATTAAAATGAATAAGAATTAGGACCAATGATGGCTTGTATAGTAAAGAAATGTTCATCATCTTAAAGTACTTTTCAAAGAGATGCAGTTTGTTGCCTTTTTCATCTTCCATATTGGAAAAACCTGGATGCAGGTCAAAAATGATCTGAGATGTCTTCGACAAATAAGAACTATTCAATGAATCATCAAGGACAAACAAATAAATCATGATAACCACCCTGATTAATCAAAAACGAGGACTCAACAGATTCTGTCAGCTGCCCGATGATGGAGATCCCTGGGCGCCGAATAATTCACTGAAACCCGGAGCAAAAGAAAAACACCCGTTGAACCCCGGTGGGCCAGGCAACAGACAAGAAGCTCCGGCCCCAACCAACTAAAATGAATAACTTTATGCCGTGGCCATCATAGAGTCTGACGCCTGACATACCGGCATGCAGACTGTCGCATAACATTCAAGTTATAACCTATACGACTGTAACGTGTTATGATTTTTCTGAACTGAAAAGAAAAATCTTTCTTTCCTGTAAGTTTCTTAAATTTGTAAACCAAGTCATCATAACATTCTGGTTCCGAAGTTTGGATTTGATTGGCCGAGCAGTTTCAGAGAAGAAGACCTTTGGAATTGTGGAAGACGGACGACGACGGCCGGAGCATAGCCATCCTATAAGCTCACTTTGTGATGGTTCAGGTAAGCTAAAAACTTAATTAAACCGATTGTATGTCCAAGACCTTGACCTCAAGCTCTCTCAGGTTGGTTGGGATGATACAGCATAAAACTTCAGACCAATATGTAACAACAGACGCAATATCCTATAGATCCATCCACACGTTCAAGAGATATTAGAGTTATGAAAACTTTAAGCCAAAATTTACTTGAAATTTCAAAGTCCGTGACCTGTATTACTATACATAGCTCCACATAATATATAAATGCTCTAGACCGTGTGGTTTGTGAGAAAAAAATGTTTTCTTTATATTTTCTCCATTGTAAAGCTATGAGTGCTAATGGCCCCTGGAGTTGGCCATTTTTGACCCCAGTGGCATGATTTGCATGATTTATGTAAAGAGGTACAAGTAGGCAATGATCAGGAAAAAGTGCAATCAGAAAAAAGATTCCAACTCCAAAATCCGAGGTGGGAAAAACACAAACCAGCAATCAGGTACTGATACCAAGAAAACATAAGCCGAATGAGCAGCTATTTTCCCAATAGGTGGCCACTCAGTTACCTTACTCAACTCAACTAAAAATATGAAAACACACATAAGGCGCCAACAGCACAAACATTTCAAACACCAAGACATAAAACAAAAAGAACCACCACAGAAGTATCGACTTGGAACGATCAGTAACACACAGTTACTGGCGGACTTAAATCGATTTTACACGGCCATAACCTCACCCTCAGCTTCTGCAGTGGTTCATAACAATTAGCTAGTTCTTCGGTCCACGTGGTGAATCTCTAACTAGTCAATGAATCATGAAGAACAAACAAATAAATCAAGATAAACATCCTGATGAATCAAAAACCAGGACTCACAGATTCAGTAAGCTGCCCGACGATGGAGATCCCTGGGCGCCGAATAACTTAATAACTCCGGAGCAAAACAAAAAACATCAGTTGGACCCCGGTGGGCCAAGCAACAGACAAGAAGCTCCGGCCCCAACCAACTAAAATGAACAGTTTTAGGTCGGGGCCATCATATAGTCTGACGCCCGACCCACCGACGTGCAATTAAAGAAGGCAGCATAGTTATCAACCATAATTGGGTTAAAAACTAAGCATGCAGACTGTCGCATAACATTCAAGTTATAACCTATACGTCTGTAACGTGTTATGATTTTTCTAAACTGAAAAGAAAAATCATTACTTCCTATATGTTTCTTAAATTTGTAAACCAAGTCACCATAAAATTCTGGTTCCGAAAGACCCTCATTTAAAATCGTCTTTAACCCAACATTATATTTGGAAATCAATTCATAGTGTCTACGATAAAATTTAGAAATTTTCGAAGTTAATGATACCGATAGCCCTGTTGGAGAAGTTTGGCCGTTAAACATTTATTTCGAGCGTTGAAGTCTGTAACATGATTGCAGACTCTAGCAAACCTAATAAGTTGCGAAATGTAGACACCATAAGAAGCACGACGAGGAACAACGCCATCCAAAAACGGAAAATTTACTATATCAAAATCAAAGTCATCGCGCTTATCATAAATTTTAGAAGAAACAAATCCATTTTCAACAGAAAGATGTAGATCTAAAAAGGGGGCTTCGGTATCCGAGATTTTGGCTTTGTTCAACTGTAGTTCAGGTGGATAAATTTGATTGACCATACCTTCAAAATAAGGGTTGTCAATGTTCAAAAGATCATCGCGGTATCTAGAAGAAGAATTAAAAGCCTCGATAACATCAGCTTGATTATCATGGTTAAGAGAATCCATGTAATCTCTTTCGTAGCAGTATAAAAAATAAATCAGCTACGAGAGGTGCGCAATTTGTACCCATCGGAATTCCAACAATCTGTATAACTTGGTCCCAAATCTAATATAAATATTATCCAGGAGATAGGATAAGGCGTCGCACACATTCTGACATGACCAAAGTGTATACCGGCTTTGGTCAGAGGAAGTGAAAAAAGCCTTTCTGTCATTACATGCCAAATAAAGTGAACCATAGTTTTAATGCCCTTTTGAAGGTAGCTCCATACAGCAATGCTGCTTACTAAATACAGTAAGCTTTGTGTCTTGTGATTTCAGAGAAGAAGACCCCAGATACACGGTTGGAAGGATTTATATTGAGGATTACTATACCTAGCTGCACATAAAATATAAATGCTCAGGCCTTGTGGTTTCATAGGAGAGGAGAAGAGTTTTTATGCCTTGCTATGGGAGCTAATGACCCACTTGGTGGGACCGTTTCTGACTCCGGGGACGTGATTGGCAGAATTTATGGAAAACTCAACACATATCAATGCTGCATACTAAATATAAAAGCTTTGGGTCTGGTGGTTTCAGAGATGAAGGTTTTTTTTTTTTTTTTTTTTTTTTTTC